>JAWRVZ010000100.1:610000-1210000 GCA_037043235.1 Rhodeus uyekii | reverse complement strand
GTCATGAGCATCTGAGGTAACCAAGCCAGTGTGAACGTGGCTTCACTGCTGCGGCAGTGGGAAACTTCCCCCTTTGCTGACTCCTGCGGGAGTGTGGGGGAACATCATTGCTGCGGCAATGGAGGCGGCAGTGGAATAATTTCCATTTGAACTGAGCTCATGCGGGAGTGTGGAGGTGCATCACTACAGCGGGAAAGGAGAACTTCCTCTGAACTAATCGCGAGTTGGATGATGGAGATTGTCCATTTCTGGAGATTGTCCATTTCCTCGACTTCTGTTGTCTCTTGTGGCGGTGAAAGCCATTTCTGGGGAGACTGATTTGATCGAATGTAACTCCTGAAGCTTCCGATGACCTGCGACCCAGTGCTTGGATCTGCAGGTTTTGGGACGCGGCATGTGGTGGGGTGATTTAAGTCTTCTGTGAAGAGTGGGTCGGATGGGAGTTTGGCCTGATCTCTTAAATGAAGGTTGGCAACGAAGGATTGTTGCTGTTGGAGTAAAAGCCTTACAGCTTGGTCTCTCTTACTTTCGTTGTGCGGCGCTGACGAGTCAGAATATGGACGGATTTGGATTAAGGTTGGATGTGATAGAATCAGAGGAACTGGAATCTATATGGCTCGACCATGGCGTTGAGTGGTCGGACGACATTTGGGTAGAATCCTTGGCGGAGAGTAGGGGTACGGATTTCCAACATGATTGATTGTCTGGTGTCTGAGCTGGTGGGTTGCGTTCTTGATATACCTTTGATGAGCAGAGGATTAGGTTTCGGTAGTGAGAAGTAGATTTCGCCTAGGTAACCCATGGTGAAGCTGGCTTGGAAGTTCTTGGTGTTATTGGAATGCAATACGAGTCGGTGGTAGTGGGTAGAGACCATGAGGAGCAGACCACATGTGGAGTGGAAAGTCTTGAACTTTTCCACTCCACATGTAATCCTCCGAGGGAGTGGTTTGAAGCGAAAGCTTGAAGAATGAACGTTTAGCGTCGATAATATCAACTCTGAGTATTGATGTACTGGTTGGGAATAGGTCCACCTCTGGTGGCAGCAGCCTTAACTTCAGTTGGGATTTGCGTTCAACTGTTGTTGGCGACAGAGGTGGTTCTAAGCAGCAGTGTTTGTGGAATGGCATAGCAGAGAACGGGATGAAAGGAGAATTAGCATGGTGGAGAGAATTAGGTGGGAAAGGCCAGGGGCGAAGCCACTTGCGGAGGCAGCCTCACGCTAGGATCGGAAGGCCGGGCTGCAGGCCTAACGTAGGGGAAAGGTTAGGTACGTGCTGCCGTTGCTAACCCTGCACCGCTGGCGGAGGCAAGCTCGCACTTAAGGGGCGGCGTTTGTCGCTAGGTGCTGGCATGTGAGGTGCAGTGCTGGAAAACTGCAGTGCTGCTGCGTCTTAACGCTTGGAAATCTGGATTTGCAAGGGAGAGATATGAAGATTTAAGGAACGTACGTTTGAGACATTTTGAAGGTAGAGTTGATTTGGAGATGGTACGGCTGACTGAAGCGAGACCTATTCTAGTTAATTTGCTTTGGTCGTCCTCCTTTACTATTGATACGAGTGCTGAGGTGTCGTAGGAAGTTGGGCAAGAAGAAGGTGGATGTCTTGATGGTGGAGGTGAAGGCAAGCCTCGGCGTCATAGGGTGCGACAACGGAGCGGAAGAGCTGGCGACCGCGTGGTGTTGTTGGAGGCTCGGTTGCAGTGTTTGTTGAGTGCATGAGCTCCTTTCGACAGTGGGATACAGTGAAGGAACTTGAGAGGAAGAGTTTATCGTGAAACTGGTACATCTCAATCTTGGACAGGGGTGGCCAACCTGTTCAGCATGAGCCTCGAAATAAGCTCATGGCTGCGGAGAGCCGCATGACAGACTGTTAAATTCGCATTTGTTGATGGGGTTTTTGACATTAGAAGGTCTCGCACATATATCGCTCACTTTTTTTTTGTTTTTTTTTTTTACACATATTGCACCCCACGAGCTATACAAGCATGCAGAGACAATGCGTCTGTGACTTATATATGCGGGAAAAACGATATATCATCTCATTGACGGTGACAGGAAGTATAAAAGTAAGCAGCCTTGGTAATGTAGTGATCGGTTGGAAAACGTCTCCGGTTACTATCGTAACCTCTGTAATTTAATCATATTCCGTTTAGAGAAGTATGAAGGAAATGCTATTTAAGATATTTATACCGTCTGGCAGCCGGATCTGCATCGCGCTACGATTGGCCAGTTGTCAACTGCTGTTATCCATAAATTTTCAGAAATGACGTGAAGGGGAGGAGTTCCCAAATGCGTTTCATTAAACATCTCGTTCCTACTCTCGAAAGGGAACGCGCCTCTGCGCGCCTCTATTTGAATTCGGTAAAAACATCGTGTCCACGTGAGCGGCGGCTGACCTTGGCAGGATACATGTAAATTTATGTTTTTGTAGACAAAAGGTCTCAGCGGGCCGGATGAGAGCCGCGAAAGGGCAGTCAAAGAGCCGCATGCGGGTTGGCCGCCCATGGTCTTGGACAATGTGGCGAAAGGCGGGGCATCACATGATCGCCTGCTAAATTTGAACACATTGGCTGGCGCTGAGCCAGAGAAAGCGCTCAAAGCTTGTTGCTGTTCAGTGTTTCAATCTCTTGAATTATTTTGGTTACAGACGTCTAAATACACGCGAGAAACAACAACAAAAACAATCAATATGGTTTGTAAAAACATTGATTTCCGTAAGTAAAACCTTTCAATTATCATATTGACAGTTGAATTTATATCAGATGCATGTTGCATATTTAATTTCAAAACAAACTTACCTGTTGGAAATCGAAATATCAAAGTTTATGAAAGTTCACAAACTTATTGGTTTTGAGTAAACCCTGAGCAGGGGTTCATCCAAATATCATAGACTTATAAAGCTTATCTTGGACTTAAAGGATTGAAGCAGTGAAGGCAAAGAATTACTTTGAAATAGAAAGTGCATATGGTTTCTTTTCAGCGAGTCCACTTAATAGCCGATTAAGTTGAAACAACAAGGCAGCGTTGGCAATAAGTGCTTGATTCTTGTGTGGGCGGCTGAGCGCGCGATCTGAAGTGGCGCGTGCGATCGGACTGTACTGCGCGCGATCTGGCTTCGGTGCGCGCTACTGCTTGAGTTGCGAGGAAGCAGCGCGTTACTTTAGAACAATCACATCTCAGACGTGGGTTCCCCGGAACAGTAGTATTGAGAGGGCACAACTGCTCGTGATTTAGTGATGCAGAAATAAAAGCGCCGGGAAGGATTACAGCTGCTCTTGTTTGTGTGAGCTGACGGACAGAGAGAGTGTGAGCTGAAGCTGCAGCACGGTCTGCTGAGGCTCGCGGCAGCGGCGGCGGCCTGGCTAGCAGGAAGAAAGCGGCATTGCCTGAGAGTCGAGCGTGTAGCTCGACCAGCTTTATCGTCCTTTCTCAATGGCAGGAGCGATTAACAGCCGATGTAGAGCTGCTGGATACGGATGTTTACTTGGTGGCGAGAACGGCCTCAAGTCTTACTGTGCGTTGCTTGTTGTTGCTTAGGACCCGTTTGTTTGGTCTGGCACCCGTGATGTATTGCTGAGGGTGATATAATATAGTTAGCATGGTGTTGAGCGGATGAGGATCGCTACTGGGTCCGGAGGTTTTCGTGGAGAATCCATCTAACGAGTGGAGCTCGATTTCGGGTGTATGGCGACCAGAAGGCGGAGCCATAATGCCGTAAACTGTCGAGCTGCCGAAAAATGTCAAAGAGCTGTAGGTGAGTCAAACGTGTCTATATATACGTACTTCCTCTCCTGCTGATAGGATGAGGAGTAATTGCTGATGACGTGTTGATTGTATTAATCATTTGAACGTGCTCCTCCCGAACTTTGTTAATAAAACATCATATAGACCTGTGACCGGGGCGGATGGGGCAATTGATGCAGAGCTTCCAGGGATACCCGAACTGCCGGCCTCTGGAAGGAAGCGCCACCCTGGCTCAATTTAGTACATTTAAAATATAATAACTTTAAATGTAATATTGAATAATACTACAATTAAAAAATAAAGAACTTTAGAATGTGTGGTGGGTGTAGCCGACGACAGACACAGTGGGAGTGGTGACAAGCCCCAGAGAGGCGTTTATTAAACAAAATAATGTCCAAACACAAAATAAGAACAAAAAGTATCCAAATAAACGGGGGACATGGTGTCCTCAATGTGAAGGAGGGGCACTGAAAGAAGGATGGGTCCAGGAGAGGAGCGGGGGTCCGACGGTCACACGCACTTCTCCCTCATCCCACGTCCGGCGGCTCCTCCTCTTCCTATGCCGGAGTGTTCGACCCTCCGTCTCCCTTCCTGAGCCCACGAGGACACCAGCGTGCATGCACGGGGAAGGACCCGCCTCCTGAGGAGAGGTGCGCTCGTCCTTTATCAGCGGTGGTGGTAAGGCTTCATGGACCTTAGGTGTGCCCCCCCACACGCCACCAATTCTCATCATTACCGCACCCCTCCTCTCTTCACACCCACTCCAGTCGGGAGCCTGGCGAAGGGCAGTGATACGAGTGATGGAGCGGTGTCAAAACCAAGGGGAGACAGCCTTTCCATCACAAATGTTAGTCAACGTTGTCAGGAATCCCTGGAAATAACAGGACCCAAATACAGAGATGAGCAGTGAATGGTGATTTATTAATAATATAATGAGTAACAATGTGTATCAGTTGAACAGGAGACTTGACTGTTGACTTGGCCACAGGATTGAGTGTCCTGGAAACCAATAGACAGTGGAGACAGTGGAGTCTCGGCAGTGCAGAACGGGATTTAAACACACAACACAACGAGGGAGAAACAAGACACAAGAGCAAAACTACTAAAACATCCAATAATTACAAGGCATGGAAAACACTAGGCCAGGGGTGGGCAAACTTTTTGACTTGCGGGCCACAATGGTTTCTAAAATTTGACAGAGGGGCTGGGCCAGAATAGATGTCAGTAAATGTAAAGAAAAAATTAAATGTAAAAACCTAGATAAGTGTAAACCCAGGGTAAAATATATCAAAGAGAGAATAAAAGTAACAGAAGCAAGAAAATCCTAAAGCAAAAATTGCAAGGATATGAGGAGCTTCAGCTACAGCCACCCTTGGAAAAAACATGATGCAAGTCCAAGACACAAAAACACAAAAATCAAAAGACGATGAGCAAATTGAGTCCTTACCTCCTCCCTTCACCCCCCACACCCTGACACAGCATGCTGTTTTTGTGAAATGGAGGAGATTAGGAGGAGAAACTGTGAGAGATGAGGAGGAAACTATGGCTTTACTGAATCCAACGGCTGTGGTCGAGCTCTGTTATAAATTAAACCGTATTGGCTATTTAAAAAAATCAACACACTGAATAACGTTGTGCATTTCAAGGCATTTCCGTACTTCAGAGGTCATAGAAAAGTCAATTCATTGTCCAAGAAGCAATTCATTGTCCAAGAAGCGTTGGAACCCCAAACATGTTTTGATATTCTTTTTCCTTCAAGCTTCCTTATGATTTATCAGTCTCTGCCATGTGAGAAAAGTTGATACCTAATAAATGCAGCGCCTGGTTTCAACAGTTGTATTTTCCCCCCGTGAGAGAGAGGCCAGACCCTCTCACGGCACACCAGCATCTTACTGAGGAAGAGTTCAGTACAAGAGCTTCCTTAAACCGCTCCATTGTAAGCACCTGGGCCAGGAAGAATGGCTCTTTCACAAGTAAATTGCGGGCCGGCTTTACAGAGAGATTTTATAACAGAGCACAGTTGACATTGGCAAGAGTGCCACGGCCGGCCATTGAAAAGCATGAGCTGCCTCAGTCACAGGAGATCAATCAAGGCAGCGTATTTCCCCGAAGCTGTAGATTTCCGCTGGGGAGGGGAGCCAAGGGCAGTAAAATAAGCAGCTTGTGGTTAGTCTTATTGTAGAGTCGAGAATCCCAGCGGGTCTCGTACTTCATATGGAGCTGTCAGTCTAAAGCTAACAAAATGCTGTCTAATGTCTTCAGCCTGCCTTCCCTCCCCCTCCCCCTCGCTACATCACTGTGCACAGGCAGGGATGCTGCTACCATGGTAACAGCTGAGTCATTCCGTGCCCTTTGAAGCGATGCTGTCGGGCTCCTCCTCCTCCTTACTGCTCACGAAACAGTGTAAAGAAGCACATGTGCGCTCTGATCACTACAGGTGTCATCCTGGAACAACACTGGGCTGGCAGATCGTGCTAGCCGGATGGGTAACGTTTCTACTGCGGTCAAGCACTGCCTGAACTATGAGGCTTTCTTGCGGGATTATCCTTGGTTGCCACGGCTCCTGTTACAAGAGAAGGTGGGGGTCTGTTTTTGCATGTGCAAGATTTATACATGGAAATATGGCAATGCAATCACATAAAGGAGTAGCTACCCCACAATGAAAATAATATCACCCTCTTGAAACACAGAGGGGTTAGGCATGTTATGAATCATTTGTGACTGAAATGTAAAATGTTATTTACTTTTCACCTACACTGGAGACATCAAATCTTCTTACTCACTTACACTGTACTAGTGTTTAAACACAACATGGTGATTTTCAAAAGAGCTACCAAACTGAAAATTTTCATTGTATAATGACAAGGTGGAAGTTAAAACTATTTACAGGGTTATTTACTAAACAAATTCATTTAAAAAATTCATTTTATTATATTATTTATAAATGATAGTTCAAATTTTAGTGAATAATTTCTCTTACAGAGTCATTTCACAATAAACAAAATATAATATGGAAGTAGAATATTTCACTTTGAATAAAACTAAATAAATGTAATCAATAATTGATTTAGTATCCCAGACATATCCCAGATATCTGGGGCACTTATATGGAGTACATATCTTTTTAATATTTTTCATATTTTAATATATTACAATAGAAAAACATAAATAAATAACAATAAATAAATAAATAAATAAATAAAATGTCTGGTCTAGCCAGTATGTCTTCTGCCATCAACACTACAGGTTGAGTGAAAATACCATTTATAATTCCCTTCCGAAAGGGAACTCAATGCTCTGTGCCCTAGGGGTCACTATTCATGAGTGAGTTGGGACAGCCATCTGTGAGCAGATGGGGCTTGCCGGTGAAATATTGAGATTGTTTTTTTTTCTGACATGAGCGAGCGAGCTTCCGCGGTTAGATGCGTTCTCTCTCTCTCCTCTTTGCGGGCAAACACTCTCCCCACAAACCAAGAGATGCTGCCATGGAAGTGCAAGGAATTCGACTGAACCTGACTATCGGAATGACAGCTTCCCTGTCATTCAAGCTATAAAATGCCAGCCTATTAGAGCCCTTCCCTTTTTCCCTAAGGTCCACACCGAGGTATGGAGATTATGGGAAAAGCCAATGAGCAAAGGCAAAGCTCCCTCCGGTGGAAGAGATGCTGGCTAGTTATGTCATAGTGGGCAAGGCTTTCATGTGGAAGGTGCCACCCATGCCATGTCGGACACTGCGGCAAACAACGCCAATGAAGGGCTGAGCATATGTGGCAGCAGATGAAGTCAGTGCAGCCTTGCACACCAGGACAGTGCTGCAGGCATACCAGGCAGATCTGTTGAAAGACCTGGATCAGGTTCAGGGACTCACCGTTGAGGTGATCACTTTGCGGCACCGCACCACAGACCTGGCTCTCCGTGCCACCTAGCAGACGGCTTTTCTTTTGGCCGCTTTATTGTGGCCACGGAGGTAACAGAGAGACACCTCCGGGTGAACCTGGCTGACATCAGGTGGGCAGCGAGAGAGTCCCTCCTTGATGCACAGGTCTTGGCTTGTGAGCTTTCGAGACCTATGTTAAAGCAGTGGTCGCAGAGTTCCAGGAGGCGAGGCTGTGCTCAGCAGCTTTCAGCTCTCACACACCCTATGTCCCAGGCCCAGGACTCAGGTCACACACAGGATCGGCCACTCCCAGTCCGAGGATTGGTGAGTGGGCCGTAAGTTCCGCCTCTCGTGCACCTCCGCCTTTGTGTGGCAGGGAGTCGAGAAGGCGGGAAGCCCAGGAGGAGCACTGGGAAGCAACCATGGGCAAGCATCAGCAACACTACATTTTTGACTTTCTTTTACTTAAAGTCATTTATTAGGTCCTTGTCATGAGAGTCATTGTCTTGGTAAGATAACCTCATGTCCATGGCAACTATCCTGGCACTGCCTAGGTTTGGGCCTCCTTGCCCCCTGGAGGTGCCCCATGGTGTTACTTAGTCTGGCGGTGAGCGTAGTTAGGCCGCCCTGCCCGGGGTAGCCTCCGCTCCTCCCGTCCTCTCTTCTGGGGGGTTGCAGACCTGAGGCCTCCACCCTAGAGCTAGTGTGATTTCCTCTTGCAGAGCAGAGATTTTTTTCTTTAAACAGAATTAGAAGAAACATACAGTAAAGCTTCTTATGTCAGCCGTTATCCCTGTAGCGAGTTCACCTAGCGACGGCGAGCAGTGTCTGGCCTTCACCCAGTAAAAGAAGGTAGCTTCCCGGTAGGGCCTGCTCTGGGGTGTGCCTGCTCAGCATGGTAGGCTCCGTGTCATTTCTAGACAGAAGCCTTTACAAAGGTTCTAGAGCGTAGTTTTCGGCCTCCTCTCGTTTCGGGAGTTGTTAGGCCTCCACTCTCTGAGACATACTGCAGTTAGACAAGCATTAGTTAGGCCTGTCCTCATTTAGAGTTATCCCTGTTTGGAGGCCTTGCCCCTAGGGGCCGCAAGTTTACTTGCTTGAGAAAGCTAATAAACTAAGAAGTAGCGAGCACCTTTACGCTCCTTGGGGTTCTGTGGAGGTAGTAGCCAGTGGTTCTGCAAATGTAACCTGAGACATTTTTTTAGACTTTGAGTATTATTTACTTTTAGACAAACTGAACATCATTATATATTATGTAAGTGAAACCATTTTCACTTAGTATAAAAGTAAAATCATTGTTTTTAATTTTTTTTAATTAAGCCACTCTCCCAACTTGGGCTTGAAAGTTCCACTCGAAAATGCAGACCAGAAATGCTTTAAACAAAAGACAGCTAAAGTCTTTTGGTCTAATTTATTTGTTTATTTGTTTAATGCTTGATCCATTTCTAGTGTAGCTTGTATTTCTGGCTTGAGCGATGAGTTAAAAGAGAGTGAGTTTGATTTATGAGTGAATTTAATAGGCTGTACTAACTACAGGTCTGGGGTGACCAGACCACATCGGTTCTCCTCCGCCCACACAGTGCACACTGTCAGAAACCTCTTGAAAAGAAGTTTGTTATCGTTCCTTTCACACATCCATTTCATCCCTCCATGAAAGCATAATTAAATCAAACTTGCCTCTAAAGAAACTATGTAGGCTATCAAAGTATTTCTTCAAAGTGAGTGTTTCAGTATCATGAGACAGACATTACAGCCATTCAAATCTTTTATAAACACAGCATTGGCCTTTGATAATGCTACTCCCTGAATTCAAAGGTTAAGTTTTGGTTTTACCATTGGAAGAGAGGAAATGCTTGTTTCCAATTCACATTATGTCATAAATGACCTGGCAAGGATTTGAAGACCATGAAGTTGTACGCACCATTTGACTGGAAGCACTGCACAGAGGATGTGTTTTAATCCACCTCTCAGATTTTCCGTACAGGTCTGTGAAATTATTTTATGGTCCTTCCTTCCTCATTGTTTTTCAATTTACAGTGTTCTGAACTGCCTAAGCTTCCACTTCATGTCAAAATTGTGGAGGTTGGACCAAGAGATGGGCTTCAAAATGAGAAGGTAGAGATTTCACAATTCTAAAATGCTTGTAGAATGTGTTATTAGCATTCTCCTATCATTTGAAAGGAAAAGTAGCAATATAAAACCAACAGCATAAATCTATTGAGTGTTTGTGACACACATAGAACCATGATTGGTGATCATAAACCCTAGGAAATAGGATGTACATCCACCAGATAGATCATTAATTACATGTTTTATTCTGACACATTTTTAGAGTGATTTAGACAACACATACTTTTTGAAAAAATGTGTCTCTACCTTCATTTTTGTATTCAATACACTGCAATATGTAGCTGTGACAGTAAAACACCAGCAACTTTGATTCCTTTTCATTAAAAGCTCAGATCGTCGATTTATACAGAATTATTTTTGCCTTCTAACCTCAAAACCCTTTAACCATAATGCACTGGTCACATAAACAGACCATATTTTTTGTTTTTTTTTAAATCACATAAACCGCTCTAAATGTATAGCTTTTCTTTTCTGGTACAATCAGACGGATCACTCGAGTCTGATCCTCCTGCACTTGCTGCTATTGCACTTTTGATTAGACCTAAACTGCATTCCGTTGCCATGTACCTGTACTTGTGTAATGACAATAAAGTTGAATCTAATCTAATCTGAATCTAATTCTCCTGAAACACGGGTCACCATAAGAGAGCTCAAAGCTAAAATGGCATGGTTGCTTCAGCAAATGTGTTTTATTTCACATTTGTCATCGGTTAGGTTTAGTTCACACTCTTATGAATAAAGGTTCCAAAAGTGGGTCTTTATGACGATCCCCTTGATGAAACATTTTTAGTTCCACAAAGAACCTTTCAGTCAACATTTTTTAAAGGAAAGTTTGAATCTTATATTTTAGTGTGAACCTTAATTTTTCCGCTTTAACGCACTTTTTGTGTATTTCAAAGGTGCTATGGATATAAAAGGCTGTTTATGAAAACAGTTGCCAGTATAAAACCTTTATTTTTAAGTGTAGGGTTTAATGTAGGCTGCCTGTTATTTTTTAAATGTGATAAAGTATTAACTCTTAATTTCTAAACTGCTGTGAAAGGTACAACAACCAACTTAATAAATATCAATTTGTATCTGCACGTATAAAACTGAGCAGACTTTTGACATCACTCACTGGACATTTTACTTTGAAAGTGTTGTGAATGGGCAAGAAGAAATAAATTATAATTTTGGCAGAAATGTTGCCACAGGCATGTTTTTCCATTGAGTCTGGTTCGAATTTGAAACGTACTTATTGTATATCTTCACAGGAAAGCTATTTATCCAGTTACAGAGACAAATAAATGATTAATTTCTATAGCACAGTGCTTTTGTGACTTACAGATGTCCCTGGATGCATTCAAAGAAACCTAAGACATTTTTTATCATTGTGTTTCTACAGGAAATAGTGCCGACAGAAGTCAAAATCCAGCTGATAGACATGCTCTCTCAGACCGGTCTGCCTGTAATCGAAGCCACTAGCTTTGTGTCTTCAAAGTGGGTAGCTCAGGTAATAAGGTGCAACTGTAATCCTCAGCAAAAAAAAGCATGTGTGGGAAAACGTTTGCTTATAAATTCTTGTCGGTTTTCTTTTCAGATGGCAGACCACAGTGATGTGTTGAAAGGGATTAAAAGGTCTCCTGACGTAAGATACCCAGTTCTGACTCCCAATATTCAGGGCTTCCAGGCAGCTGTAAGTAAATATTTGCATCATTTACATTTATTTATATGTGACATTTCAAATTCACCTTCCATGCCAGGTCAATGATGTTTTTCGTGTATAATAAACCACTTTATTTATGCATAAGCTCGGCCTACGCGTTCCCTGCCCCTTTACATTACATCAGGGGTCGGGAACCTATGGCTCGCGAGCCATATATGGCTCTTTTGATGGCTGCATATGGCTCTTTTGACGCCGCCGCCCGTCGACAGATACTTCCGCGTTCGGAGGACAGGCAGATCGCGCCGCCGCACCCGCGTTACTTCCGCGTTCGGAGGACAGGCAGATCGCGCCGCCGCACCCGCGTTACTTTCGCGTTCGGAGGACAGGCAGATCGCGCCGCCGCACCCGCGTTACTTTCGCGTTCGGAGGACAGGCAGATCGCGCCGCCGCACCCGCGTTACTTTCGCGTTTGGAGGACAGAGACATCACCCCCCCCCCCCCCCCCCCCCCCCCCCCCCCCCCCCCCGGTCGACAGATCGATCGCTTCGGACTATGGCTCTTCACAGCTTCATATTTAAAAAAAAAAGGGTATATGGCTCTCTCAGACAAAAAGGTTCCCGACCCCTGCATTACATAATTGAGCACACTTTACATCGTGTACCATTTATTTGTAAATATTTAGCCTATTTCTATTAATTGCTTTCCTTGCTAATCAAGCAAGTTTTACTCACAAGCCAACATCAATAAGCACAATCTTGATTAAATGTTTCCTGTTAAAGGTTGCAGCAGGAGCTTCTGAAGTGGCAGTGTTTGGTTCCGCCTCAGAGACTTTTAGCAGGAAGAACATCAACTGCTCCATAGAGGAGAGTTTACAGAGGTTTGAGCAGGTCATCTCTGCAGCCAAACAGGAAGGCATACCAGTGCGCGGGTATGTTCCAAGTATTTAGGCCAGTGCTGGTTATGTGCACTTCCACTTTGACACTATAATATCGAAAGTAAATCAGGTCAGCATATGTCATGTAATCCAAATGTAGGTTCAGGAGAAATCTAATCATTCAGTCTTGTCAATCTTCATTACAAGCTATTTAATCTATATGCCATCACAGCAACAATTCTTCTAGCATCCCTCCACATCCCCCTCTATTTATCTCATTATCCCTCTACATAGTACTGCTATAGGGGAGTTGTACTCTGCTTTGGAGTCGAGCTGAGCCTCTTTCGAGAACAGAAAGCCTAATTTGTTTACCACTAGTTAATAAAACATAGAGTAGAGATATAGGATGTAGAGTGGTTAAAGAATCAGAACCTGTATGGCTGATTTCAGCCATGATTGGGACTAATCATGACCAGACTAATATGGAATTGAGCTTAGTGGACATTCCTAAATTGCAGAAATTAAGTTATTTGTAGTCTGTCCATAAGTTACCACCATTGTACTGTACAGGGATAGTCATCGGTACTGAAACACTATTTAAGAGCAAACATTTATTTTAATATGAGCAGTTTCTGGAATTCATCTTTGCTGGAACAATGAGCAGGAAAAACATCTACTACCTCATACAAGACGACGACAGAACGTCATTTGTGCAGCCAAACAGGAAGGCATATATGTTGAGTATTGTTCATAGATTCCTTTCTTTTGAGGAATGGTCTAGTGCTCATTAAATGCACTTTAACACTATTTTTGAAGGAGATTCAGGACAACAATCTGCCAGTGAAGCAAAAGCCAATGCAGAAACTGGTTGACTAGAATAAACGATAGTGTTGTAGGTTGTAGTTACTCAAAGAAAAATAAAGAACAGGGGAAAATTTTCCAGAAGCCTCGTAAGCCTAAATTGAGACCACTGGTGACAATTGTTCTAAGATGAACTTTTGGGAAACTCAACCCTCTACTTTTAAAATAAAGATTGTAAGCAAGACTGTTACGGCAGGTATTGAAAACGGCATCGGCAGAGCTTTTATCTGTACATAGTTCATTAAAACGGTGGTTTGGCAAAAGCCTTGCTAACCCTAACCCTTGCTTATTTTATTTCATATTCTGCAATTCCTGTAAGTAGCTGAATGCTTCACACGTAAGGCTAAAATACAATGACACTTAGTAAATCACTTGGTCCGGGTGATTGTCTCTGTGCTTAATGACAGCTAGTCTTAGACTGCAGTAAGGATGTTTTCAGGAGCCATTCATTATATAAGCAAGTTCCAAGACTGATCTTTGGTTTAACCAATAGGTCAGCGGTTTCTTTATAGTGCTGTACTTCTATTTTTTGGACTGTTCTCCTGTGATGTTTTGAGATGGGCGCCAGAGCAGCATGAAATTATTCCAGAATTAATGAGTAAATAATTCAAGTTCCAGATGTGCATGCAGTGTGGTGCTTTGTATCACTTACAAGTACAAGTCCAGATGTGTCCAGAGCTTTCAGCCTGTGCTTTTTACGGAATAAAAAACAAAAACGACGAAGAGCAGTCTCTTCAGTCTGACGAACTCATTCTGGCAAATGTGACTCAATGCCTGATGCTCAAGAAGAGACTCCACGGAAAATCTGGTAGCACACAGAAGTATCGTCTGACGACCACAAGCCCAAGAGAAACATTTTCAACTTTTCACTTGTTTGTTCACTGTTTCTAGCAGAACATGTTTCCTTCACATATGGAAAGCACATATAGCTTGTACGTTTTGCTCTCTAGCACCATCTCTCATTCCCACTGTCAACACTATTGGTACTATTTGTCACAACCTTTTGACACAGACCATATGTTTAGCCTGTTGCTGAACAGTTTGTTTTATTCTGTGATTGATGCAATCCGTTGTAAGAGCAGTTCTGGCCGCTGTGGACTGTTACTCGCGTTTGCAGTGAAACATCACTCTGCGTTGTTTTTAACCTATGTCGCATGACTGTTGGTACTGTGAGCTCCGAGCTATGTATCCTACAACTTATGCTGAACTTCACCTCTCTTTTTTCCAGGTATGTTTCCTGTGCTCTTGGCTGTCCATACGAGGGACAAGTAAAACCGTCACAAGTCACGAAGGTATTGATGTGGCATCGTTCAGTCCGAAAAAATGTGTTCAGTGTAGAACAGCCGAAATTACACGGGCCTTCCAGTATGTGATAAATCTCACTAGGTGTTGAGCCCTCTGCATATTTTTTCTTCCCACAATTTTTATAGTCCCACAAGGCCCTTATTAAGATGTTTGCTAAAAACCCTGCGTGACATTGAAACACGGCAGTGCTTTTCTAATGCCCAGAATGAGCGCTCTGTGTGCACGCCTTCATCTTGTTTATATTTCCAGGGGGGATAGTGTTTTCATGGCTTTCCTCTGTTCCGGCCCAGGTGGCAAAGCAGTTGTTTGAGCTGGGCTGTTATGAGGTGTCTCTGGGGGACACCATTGGCGTAGGCACTGCGGGCTCCATGGCCAAGATGCTGAGCGATGTGTTGACAGAGGTGCCCGTCGGCGCACTGGCGGTGCACTGCCATGATACTTACGGTCAAGCTCTGCCCAACATTCTCATTGCTCTGCAGGTGAGGGTCACAATAATGAGGCACCTTGTTCTGGGAGTTTTGAGAGAAGGGGATATTTTAACAACAACAACAACAAGAAAAGCATAGATGTCACCTGTAGTCATCTGAATGCATGCATATTCAATTCAAACAATTTCACCCGTCATTGCAGTTTGAACACAATCACACATCACATGGGCAATCTAAACAGTATCAATTGTTTTCTTCTATGGTCACTTTGACTACGGTAAAGACTACACTTATTTTATGCACTTATGTGGACTTACAGTGTACACATCTAAGAATGTACAGGGATCATTTAAGGTCACTAAATGGTTTGAAGTTAGGTTTAGGGATAGGTTCAGGGTTATTACCCAGTTATTCTAATTAATATACTAAGTACATAGTATGCACATGGGGAGCAGGACTGGAAAATAAAGTGCTACCAAGCTTCATAATGCACATTGCAACATTAATATCGCCACAGGGCAAACACTACTTACCTAATATAACACTGTTTAATAGCACTTTGTAACTCTGTTGCTCCCCGAGTAATGAAAAATGTAAAGATCACAAAATATGTATGTGAATTGCAATGCATTGGTATAACATTCACATCTGCCTTTGGGTACTTGTGTAATCACTACTAGGAATAACTCATTATGACAGAGTATAAAAATGTGTATCTCAAATGCAAAAGAAATATCAAGGCGTGTACTTGGATCTACCAAGCTAGCAAAATAATGTTCTAATGATTTCTAATGTTCCAATTCAATTATGAAAATGTAATTTTTGAATGCTCTCTGAACTTTCAGAACGTCCAGTTTGATTGGTTATGCGAACATTAAGGGAACATTCTGTTTTATAATTTAGCAAACATCATGGAAACATTAAACTTTTGAACGTTCTCGGAACAACTGTAATGATTCAGAAAATAAATATTCCATGAAGAATGTGTAAATAAATGCTAACATTTTGAGAAAAGAATTAAAGACCAGCTAACATTGACTTCACGTTACTGGAAGACGTTTGTTCATAACTTTTGTGAGAACCTTGCCAGAACATAAGCCAAAATTCTGTTAGTTGGGAAGTAATAAAGAAAGCTTCAGTGTCTCACCTCCTTACCTCACATTCACACACACACACACAAAGTGCTCCAGGGAGCACAACAAAAGCTACTGAAACACCCTCCAAAACCCCCTAGAGTATCAGTGATAAAAAAAAATTTTTTGTATGTTCACCTAAAACGCACAGCACAACAACAACAATAGATACCACCCAAAAGATGCTTACACAGCACTGCCAAGCATATGTGTCGACTGTACGCTTTTATGAAACAATGACTTCCTGTGGTTCAATTTTCATGAACCTTAAACCACAGAGCGCGGTCGCAATTCAGAAATAACACTGGCATGGCTTTATCAGCTCTTCAGGGCCCTTTGTAAACTCTTTCTCAGTTTGTCTTCGCTCGCAGAACGCCAATAGTCTTTGGGGGCTGGGCGGGTCAGCAGATGTGAAGGGCTGGACACAAAGGCTTACCTATTAGATGTCTGTTTCATATGACAGTGGCTTGGCCCTTGACAAAGCCCATGAGATGGTGGCTAGAGCGGGGCCCTCGGGGGCTCAAACTCATCTGTCGCTAGGGCCGTTGAACTCTGTGACAATGCTGTGCTTAAAGGGCAAGGGTAAAATTATCCTTTCATCACTCGGTACTAAACAGAGGGAGACTGGGGAAAAGGAAAACCCCATGCTCTAGTATATTCCATCCTCGACTCCCACCCCTTTTTAGCCCTGTCTGTCTGTTTATCCGTCTCTTTCCAGCTGTAACAGTGTAATCCTAACTGAGGTCGTTGCGCCACAGAAAGGCCATGAATTTCCTTCCCTTTTTTCACTGTGAATTGTGTGACATGACAGGGGGGTCCTTTTTCAAACGACATGAAAATGAGCAAAGATACCCCACCAACTGAAACCAATGTTCACACAGCCCCTGAAACACACACTTGATCAACTTGATCAATCCGCTACATCGTCCGCGGACCGGGGGTTGGGGACCACTGTTTTAGATGGTTTGTAATAAAGAGGAGGTTGGTAGTGTAATTTAAACAAAATAATTTTTGAAGTCAAATCTAAAAGTTATCTTTTTATTCAAGGTTAAAATAGAGTCTCAAAAATGACAGGCAGTGATTGTCACAACTTTCTGTTTTTGTGTTTTTTTAAGAGTTGTTAGCTACACTGCCAGGCGCTCTGTTCTAGTTTAATGCTGTTCTACATATTATATAACTGGATGGTTTCCCATTATAGGGATTAGTTAACCCAAAAATGGAAATTAATTTACTCACTCATGTTGCTCCAAACTCATAAGTCTTTCATTCATCTTTGAAACACAAATAAATATATATTCATGAAAGAGATTTCTGTCCCTACATTCACCACTTTTACTCTTCAAAAAGTTCATAAAGAGATTGAAAATAAAACAAATTTCATTGATTACAAAAATGTTCAGCAAATTAAAACAGAATGAAATTAGGCTTTTATTCACATATAAACATTCATCAACTCGCACATAAGATCTGATAAACGAAAACTCAGTCATGTTCGCTTGAGATTCGATCCCATGTTACGCAGAATGTTTTAGCGACAGCAAGAACCAGTGATGTTTATTCTCTGCATTAAATCTGTTTATGATAAAAAGCGATCATGTCTCTTCAGAAAATGGGGATTAAACTGCTCAATTCAAACAGATTTGTTTTAACGGATCTCTTTATGTACTTTCTGAAGGACAGAAAAGTATTTAATTTCATACTCACATTTCATTAAAATCTCTTCATTTGTATTTAGAAGATGAATGAAAGTCTTACAAGACTTCGAGGACTATTTATTTTTTATTTTGGGGGGATTGAACCCCCAACCCCCACTTTAAGCTATAGTGGGGCAATATCTTTATGAACTTTAACAATTAAATGTAACAATTTAATGAGCAAACAGTTTAATAATAAAACTTGTTGGAAAAAGTAGCTTGTTAAAATGATACAGTAATTTATGTACAATATCAAAAAGATTACAGGTTCATTTTGTCTGAGACTAGATTCATCTTTGTCGGGGAATCTACAACATTCTCTCACTGAACTTGAATCCCTTAGTTGCCAAACGTTTATGTATTTATTTATAAAGGTACTTTATGTACCTTTAACAATGAACAGTAATTGCCGATGGAAATTTCAACTTGTTCAATAGTCGCACGGCAGCCGTTGTTACAGCGATTTAAGTAACTTTGACAACAACGAGAGGAGGCAGAAACAGGCTCAAATTCCTAAAGGTGAATCAGCATTGAACCGCTATCTCACAGACACCCCAAGAGCACTGAAAATAATAATGTCCTGTCATTTGTCCTCCTCCACTGACCCCCTAGCACAACTGGTGGAAATGAAAGATTTTATCATAGTTTTTCATTAGGGTTCCCCAGTCGTCTCCGCCACCAGCTGAGCCAGAAATGAATTTCACTAACCCTGTCAGCTCAGAGTCACCCTGGCTTTTGTTCACGATAAAGACGTTATAGGCTCTTTGTATGGCTTTTCTCAGAGACTTATTGATGGTGAAAAAAAAGATAGTAGCTCAAATATGTTTGGTCTGGTTATTTATCGGGTTTCAAGGAAAATCTTGATATGGACTGCAGTGAAGTTCTTCTGTTCTGGCTAGAACACCGTGAGCCCAGACGTCTCCAGATAGGCAGATTTGTGCTGTACTCGCGCCAGTCTGACAGTTTCACTGACGGTCAAAGCCAGAGCAAGTGTTTCTTCCTGACATAGCATGCCATGATCTATCTATTCCTAGAATAAATCAAGTCAAAACCTTGGGGAGTCTGTAATTTATGAGGTTCTAAATCAAAAGAAATCATTGGGCACTGGAACAGACCATCCGTGAAAATGATCAGGGTTCGGCCATTGTCGTATTTTCTATGACGTTATAATAGAGGTTCACTTCATGTTGCGCCAGTTAATATGTCAGCTTTGGAGATGTTGCCACAGTTCTTCCCAACTTATGAATAACAATTATTCCAGGAAATGTTCATAAGATTTCTGGTCTTTACTTATCTTCTCAAATCATTAGCACAGAAACATTATTTATACATTGTTCATGGATTTTTAGTTAGTTTGTTAGTTCATCTAACCTTTAAAAGCAGATTGCAAATTGAATGTTCCCTTAATGTTTGTTTAAACAAACAAATTTTTTTTTTAAAAGATTTTTGCCTTTTATCAGTATTATATTAGCTTATATTGTTTATTATTATTGCAACATTCTTCAGTGCTTATCGAATCGCATCATTTTCAAAGGAATTCATAAATCTCTATTCAAACTTTTTTACATAATCAGGTTTCATGCTATATATTCCGAATTGTATCCACTATATTCAGACTTTCATTCCATATATTCAAACATCCTATTATAAATACAATAATGCCTTTATTATAAGTGTGTGTGTGTGTGTGTGTGTGTGTGTGTGTGTGTGTGTGTGTGTGTGTGTGTGTGTGTGTGTGTGTGTGTGTGTGTGTGTGTGTGTGTGTGTGTGTGTGTGTGTGTGTGTGTCTAAATATAGAGAACAACTCCTGCTTCTAATTTTGTTTTGTTTTGAGAAAGACCCCAGTGTTTCCTCTCTTTTTTGTGAACTAAAAGATTTAACATCAAATGATTATTTGATGTCTAAAGCATGGTCTCAGTTGTCTATTTAATGAAAAACCTCAAAGACAAAGAGCAAAACTCAATACAGTTTCCCTAGGTCATCGCGTTATATAAGGAAATCCAACGCCGTTTACTGTTTGCATGGGTTTTATGAGGCTCAGTGTCACTAGGAGATGTGTGTAATAGACTCTGATGAGTGATTAGCACAGCTCCCATTACTGCAAAAACATGCATGAAAACACAGGGGAGGTTTGACAAACTCTTCACAGCTTTGACTCCTGTGGAGATGCACATATATCTGAACTGGTAGGGTGCCTGTTCTCTCAGGAAGTGGCTGACCCGAGCATGAAGCATTGACCTGTGTTTATGCAGCCATGATCTGAAGTGTGGAAGGTCAGCACACAGACTGAGCAATCCCAGAGGTCCTGTGGTTGTGGCTGGGAAACAAACAAAAATACTTTCCCCCTCCTTTAAGCTAATATGAAAGAGATCATGACACTTAATCACGGAAGGATGCTTCAGCCCTTTTCCATGTTAAAATGATGTATTCGATGTCCTCCAAAAATATCTCAGAAAGGGAACTGTAGACATACATCAGAGCGCAAGCCAGCCTTTTGACATCTAGACTGGAATAAATGAAGCACAACACCACAGATTGGAAAACACACCAGGTCTTCACACAGTTATTCCGGGAACGACATCTAGTTGTAGAATCCAAAGTTAACACTCGCCAAGCGCCAGATGCATGTACAAAAATATTAGTTACTCACCAACGGGATGGTAGCAGCTGCAATAAATATGAAATGGTTAAAGTAGAACACACACAACATGTGATCCATGTATGTGACCCATGCTGGTGTAGGCAATTCAAACCGTCCAATAATCATACAAAACACATATGTTGACTCGTTCTAACTCTATATTCATTGAAACATTTTCAGAACTAGTATGTAGACTTTTCCTTCCAGCAAAACAATATGAGACATACAATTCCAATGTGACATTTGAGACAATATTTTTGTGTAAAGAAGCATTTAGTACAGTACATGAAGCTGTAAGTGAATGGACAAAATGGACAAAAACCTATTTAAAATACAAATACCACTACATTAAAAATGTTTTCTATTAAGTTGTTTGATGAACTGCAATCGTATCTGCTCACAGCATTGAAGATCCAATTTTTCCACATACTCATTTACATATTTAAATATGTTCCACGTATATAGTTTTTGTGCAAACAACTTTATTAACATTGAACGGTAACTTAAAGGAACATATTAAAATAATAAAAAATCCATTTAAGAAAATTACTGCAACTTTCTTTAATTACATTTCAAAATTAAAAATTTTATTTAGTTTTTGTATTTATCATTTCATTAAAATGTAATATTTATTTAGTTATATTTTATAATTACACAAATATTCAACAAATACAACCATTTTAAATAATATATTATTACATTGTTGCATCGCAGTATAATTTCTAGAAGAGATCAGATTGTCATGGTATGACAATTATTTTAACCCTCATTCTAAGCCTGTCTGAAATGATCAGTTTTTAAGCTGCGGCTCCTTTGAGGCTTGACAGTAAATGGCCATTGTTGTGATTTTTTTAACGTCATTGCATAGGAAACCATATCAACGGCGACGCACTATTGCATGTGAGTAAGTGTCTTGAAAACATTATCCATATAAAACCATATAACATTTACAAACAAAGCATTAAGAAATCCTTTACTTTCAGTTTCTGATCCAGTAGAGTCGCTGATTCATCTTTCAACAAAAGCTTCTTTGCCAACTCTCCATTACACTGTGCTTCATTAACAAAATAAAATGCTCTGAACAAACATAAAATCCTCCGACACCATCCAGGAAAACATTAATATAAACCATCCACTTGTTTCTGACAGAAGTCTGTACATAATTGAGAAAACCAGCTGTTTAAACTAGATATGTCCAAATAAACGTTCTCTCAACTTCTCTGGAGGCGGGCATATGCAAATGTATTGTGTCACAGATCCCTCAATATCCAAATGAGTAATTTTTTGAAGCTTCATTAAATAAATGTTTTGTTAAAATCTGGAGGATGTTTTAAGATATGAATCATGCAGGATGTTTAATGGCACAAATACCTTTTACATGTCAAAAGATCAAGGCAAAGTTGACTTGTCATGGCCCATTTAATGTGATGCATTACAGCAATGAGAATTTATAGAGAATTTCCTTCATGTCCCATTGCAAGAGGTCGGTGAAAAGGTCATTCTCTAGAATTTGAAATGTTAGTTTGTTCCCCACAAGCCTGAGGCCAGGTCAACTCTCTCTACGGCAAGGTCATGTAAGGACAATAATGCCTTGGTCATTTTTCTATGGACAAATCTGAAAGATATTTTAGTTCATGATACCTCTTTTTCAATATGTTGTGTCGAACTCTGAATTGAAGCAGTGCACTATAATTTTATGCACTATAGGAAAAATGACTTGACTAAATATTTTCAGAAAGATTTTATCTTATAGACATAGTAGTAGGATTTTAGACTTAAGAAGCATTGTATTCAGTCCATTAGACTGATTTGAGCTCTCTTACAGTAGTGGCCAAAACTTATGTCATCTTCACCCATCATTCAAATATTGCTAAAAACGTATTAAAGATTTTGTAAGCATATTGCAGAGTTATGCTTGGAGTCGATTATTTTATTTGTGATAAAGAAACGAAACGTGGCAAGTTTTGCAGAAATAGCTTTTGGCCAGAAATCATGAACATATGCAAGAACAAGATAGTAATTATTAATTACTCATTATTAATTATTAATAACTGATTATGTTGTAGTTATTGTATGCTTTTTCCTGTGAACTAGTTGTTTTTCTAAACAGTTCCTTATTTTTCTTTTGGATAGTAAAATAAAACCTGTAGCTGTAGTTTAGTGTTTTGTTCTTCCCTTATATTTAAAAATAAATAATTTTGATGATTGAACTTGTAGGGTCATTCAAATCATATATCCCCTCTGGACATCACTTTTGGCCAATACCGTATGTGGATATATGCAAGCTCATGCTCACGCATATCATACAAAGAACCTATTGTCATCCACAGCTATGCCAGCATATCCACTCGATATAGAGGTGTTTACATGAGTCACATATATTCAGGTGGTAAGTTCTTTACCTTGGCATTGAGACCGCGATCACAAACCATGGAGGGCATTCATGCTGTTGGCCCTATGAAATATAATTTCCATCTTTACTTTAAAATAAGTCATTTATTTTCTATTTTGTCTTTTTACAGATCCCTCAGAAATATGTTACCAGGGAAAAGCTGTGTCTTGGTTTCATAGAGACAGCTTTATTTATTTACTGTCCGGAAGCTCTATCCCAAATCGGAAAGCTGCCGGCACTCTGGGTTTCCCACAAACGTAATCTCTTGTGAAAGAAAACAGAAAACAGAGCATCCTACATTGTGCCTTTCAGATCTCCCATTCATTCTTGCAAGAATGCAACAACTGAGGTGTTCACTGTTCATGTCTGGCTTCCTCCAAAAGTCCTTGTCTTCTTTACCTCACAAGTTTTCCTCCCACGCCTGCAGCTTCACCGCAAACCTGCGCAGGTCTTTACGAGAGCCAAAGCTCTCAGGCTGACAATGTGAATCGTGATTTTGGCGCCAAATCCGGTTTTCAAGCCAAGCTAAACTAATTGAACGGCTTCAATTTGGAGTTCCTGACCACTGTTTGCTGAACATCATGTCCTTGCACAGTATTCAGAGTCAGCAAATCTGGAGCGAGTCCCTGTACGTTTTGGTCTGCCTTCACAGCGGGTGGATGCAGAAAGGACTGGCGACGTAGCAAATTACCACTCCGTGTTTACGCAACAAAGCGCCTGCCCTGCAGAATATCTTGCCCTGACGCAAAAAAATCAAAAGCCCATGTCTGGAAATCTGAAGTACAGTGCAAAGCGGCATGGGTCCTTTTCCTTTTGCCAACAAAAACAACAATTACAAGCAACTCAGACGGCCCAGCTATGAAATAGGGCCTTGTTGCTGAGAAAAGCTAGCAATTAGGGAGCATTGTTCAGCAAAGGAAAGCAGCTTTTATTATTTTCTTGGTCAGCTCGCCATGCCCCAAAGGTCTGAATGGACCTGAATACAACTTCTTTTTGATAGTCACTGATGCTCTATCGAGGTCAAAAGAAGGATAGGAGCGTTAATTTCACCGCTCTGTTGGATTCCATCCCCATTTCCCCCCTCCCCGACATCTGGCTTTGCCTGGGAAGCTGGAAAATGTCTTTAATATTCTCATGACAGTCAAGACGACATATGGAAAACATTGTAATACCTTAATCTGCAATGCTTCTAAAAAGAAAGAGAGGGACTGGCAGATAGATGCTTGGCTTTCTAATTTGTAGGTTTCAGAAGTTCTTCTGGGTACCCAGACGACCTGCAAAACTCTTTGCTGACATCACATACTCATTTTCCACACCTGCCAATATCTAGTCTTTTCTCTCCTGCAGACAATACCCTGTCTAATGATTTGAAGTGGTAGATCAGCCCAACGCCAAAATTCTGTCATTAACACACTTTCGTGTCGCTTTTTTCTTCTACTTTGGGACACAAAAGATTGACCTGAAAGACTAACCTGAATGACTGATATAACATTGAAGTTTATTCAACAAATCTCATTCAATCCTTCATAATTACTCAGTAAGAACGACAGACAATCTCCGTTAATATTCACAGTTTTAGGTGATAGTGGCCCAGAACTGATTAACATAATTATTTAAGTGAGACAGTAATTACATGAGTTAGCTGGAAACCAGTAGAAAATATATATGTCAATAATTATCCATACTTGCAGGTTGTGATTCTGAGGAGAATTTTGGTCCAAATTAAAGGAGTATTGACCCATCTTTCAAGAACAAGCATTTTGTAAATATGACATTGAACAGAATTTATGTATTTTTTTGAAATTACATCTTTAAGGGCGGGTCAAGTTGTTCACGGGATGACATTTAAACATTAAACAACATATAAATAAAAACTGCCTAATGTTAATGAATGAATTGTCGACCCAGGATGAGTTTTAGGTTTGTGAAACTTTTGAAGGTGTTGATGAACTCCATCTATTCCATCTGTGTTCTGAATCCCATCTGGATGTAGTTTTGACAAAAACGTGATTTCCTTAGCTTTTGTCTCAAAATGTTGCTTTATTTATGAAAATTGCACATATTCAAGTGTTGATAAAATAGACATATTGAAACTTGAATAAAACAGAGACTTAACTCTTTCTTTTGATATATTGCATGTTCAGGTATTCATTTAACAAAATATTCTGGGGGCCATGAAGCTTTAATGAAATTGATCAAAAACACGGGTGAGGAAAGAGTTAATAATGATCTCAAAACATAAGCACAAAAACATTATCTATACATTGTTTATGGAAGTGTTTTATTTGGACATACAATCTTTTTTTTAAATGCTGCTGCTTCTTTCAGACTTTTCAGAGAACATTCAAAAGTAAAGTTCAGATAATGCAAAGTTATAACATTTTTAACAAGATTTTTAACTTTGAAATGTGATGTTTCAAGGAACATGTTTTGTGACGTAGTGGGAATGCTAGTGAAATGTTCTCAGAACATTGTTTTGTTCAGCCGTCCCGAAAGTAAGTAGAGTATGTTAGTTCAGGAATATACTCAGAGTTCTCATTTTGCCATCAGCTTAGTCAAAAAATGTACCAACACTAATTGTACTCAAATATTCAATGCAATAGTGGTAGTATTAATAAAAGCAGCAACAACGAATGTTCAAAAGATAATGTACTGGGACCCTGTCACAACTCAAGTGATTCCAATTGCGATCTGAGCCCAGTTTGGTCTTTTTTTTTAAGGAAGCATTCAACGAATGTTTCATAAACTGAGGGAATCATATTAGCAGCTTAAAAGAGTTCATTGAAGTTCACTGGAGTTTAGTAGCAGGCCTATGTCTAATCCTTTGCTTAGCAACATCTTTTGGTGTTTGGTTTAGTGCTCCAACAAAAGTGCAGACGTGCAAAACTGGCCCAAAACGCATCATTAATTCTCATATGGAGGCCAGACACTTGTGGTCCACTGTAAAATGCCCTTTTTCCACACCCAGTTGAAAATCCACAATTACTCTGATTATGAACATTGTGCAATCCAACCTGCCCGCTATGCAAGTTCATGGAGACAGTAGGCGCATTTAAAGGTGATTATTTTTTCATATGTATGAGCTATATTTATTCAGGACCACTGAAGACTGAGGCATTGTACTCGAGGTGAAACCATAGTGCCTCTGCGTGATTAACATTGAATTATTATTACGCCTTGGGTTCAAATGGTTCTCGCGTTTGCCAAAACCAAACGTCTTTCACGTTAGCAAAAAGGGAGCGCTGTCCCACCAGAGGTCATTTACGATTGTTATTTCCCATTTTGTGCTTACATTCGACCTTGAAAGAGCACATTTATTACATTAAAATAAATCTCCTCATTCATCCTCTTGTTTTCTTTAATATGTGATTAAGACCCAGGGTAGAATTACCATAGCATCATATCCTGCTTCAAATAATGCCTGGTTAAATGGGACTTCCAAGAAAAATGCAGTCCAACAGGAGATGCAGGTGCTCCATAATGTACCAGATGTTCTAAATATGCCAATCTTCCAGAAAGAGAGTGACACGAAAATACCTTCAGATAATGCATGCTATTGTTCTCAGGTTTTAACCAGCCTTCTTCATTTGCGTTTGGCAGATGGGAGTTTCTGTGGTTGACTCCTCGGTCGCAGGCCTCGGAGGATGCCCGTATGCCAAGGGAGCATCTGGCAATGTTTCTACAGAGGATGTGTTATATATGCTACATGGTCTAGGAATTGAAACCGTAAGTCTCAGTTTTCTACATTAATCATCAAGAATGTTAGGTTAATAAACAACTGCACTTTTGGACACTTAAAGTGTAGTGTCACAGATTTTCAACCCACTTTGTATTGTTACAATATCAGTGATGTATGTAAATGAACAGTGTTCTGTGTGTTACCTGGACCGTCAGCAAATTTCACAGCTCCAGGGTTTCCGTAAAAAAGGTCTACAGACTTTTCTTCTGAATGTATGAATCGACAAAAGTTATGAACAGAACAGTTATTGTAATAGTTGGTTTATCACTGAAAAATGTACGATTGTTTGCTTCAGCAACTATAACAGAACAGCAGCGTCTTTCCGTTTTTGCCCACCTTTTGGCCTTTGGTCTTTTGAAATCTTGACTACAAACACAGAGGTTTTTCAGATTGTCCTCTCCATATTTTCAATTCTTTGCAGCCTTTAGCCACCTCCTACAATGCGCTGGATCGTCACTGAAACCCACAGCAACTCACTCCCTCTAAAAGTTTACTTTTTTACATTTTTGCACCCAGGAACAATACAATCCGACACAATTATGACTACAAGTTTGCTAAGAAGTATTTATTACTAAAGCAAGGTGGTGTTTGGCTCTGGTAAACACATCCATAGCAGACTGTTGAGAGTGGCTTTGGACACAACATGTCTAGTGCATTATAGGTATTGAAGTTTTCTTACTTATTTGGCAAAAGGGAAGACAACAGCCTTTTTCTATGTTTTTGCCAGCAGTAAAGTACCCATTAAGTTGTCCTAAAATGTCTGAAAGTCATTGGATGCAGAAAATCAAAACCACTTGCATCAATCAAATGGAATCAAATGCTGCACAAGCTTTTTTCAACATCAAATTTTTTTGTTTTGTACAGTTAGTAGTTAGTAGATGTATGCAAACAGAGTAAACAAAGATGTAGTTCAGCACGTTAATTAACTTCTACACATTTCTACAAGATAGTTAGTTAGTCTGATTTTGGCATCATTTGGGGCTGAATATATATTGTATAATTTAAACCCTGACTATCTTTTTGTTAGACATTTTGAAATGTAAAATAAATGCCACCTGGTCTGATGTTTTGTTACATTATACAAAGTCATGCACACATTTTATGCTTTTGTATCCAAATACTTTCTGCGGCCACACTGTATGTTTATACATACACTTTGGCTACACTCCCAGTTTTCCCCATTGTCTCAACAACTTTTGAACAAAATGTGGAAAATTCGTTTTGTCATACTATATACAAAGCATTTACATAGAGGTGAGAGAGAGTGTCTGGAGGGCATTATATGGTAAAATTGTGGATAACAGTCCTGATATACCTGATATTCTGGTGGTAAGCAATTATGTTCTACAGTTTCTCACACATTTTTTTTAATCCACACCCTTTAACTGCCTCCTCTTTTTAATCCTAACACAATAACATCTCAGCAACACTAACCTCTGACTTTGAGTTTCTTTTGCTCTTGCGCCCCCTGGTGCAGCTCAGAGGAGTCTGTTGTTTGTGTCTGATGCAGGGGGTGGACCTGTTGAAAGTGATGGAAGCGGGAGAATTCATCTGTCGAGCCTTAAATCGAACGACTAACTCCAAGGTCAGCCAAGCTGCTAAAAGCATCTAGCCTTTTCATTCTGACAAAACATCAAAAACGCCTAAGACTACATTAAACAACAACAAAGAAGTGAAAGGGGGGACAAAACAATGTGAAAGGAAGAACAAATCTTTGAGATGCTGTTCTATTTGTGTCATTAACAATGAACATTCTTAGAACTTTGGCTAACGTTCTGTTAAGGTTCCCTCACAGTTATGAACAAATATCCTTTATCTTTCTCTTAATGTACTACCATGTTCATTGTACTGTATTAGCAAAAATATGATAAATATGATAAAAGAGAGAAGTATTCAATCTGTACATTTATTGATATTAATAGCTAAAATGCATATGCTGTTTTAAATTGCATACATACCAGCGCTTCAAATACTGCAAGTCCGAACTCTAAGTAATTTTATAAATATGTAGTGCAAATTATTTGACTGTTATCAATGTCTGATTTGGTCTCTATGACTATGTTCTTTATTGATGTCTTTGTGCTAACATCACATATTTGTATCAATATCTTTCCAACTATTCAACCTAACTCATTATAGTTGCCCAAATTGGAAATGTTTGAAAGCTATTGTTTCTTGTTATTTAAGGTTGCATGTATATATGTTAAGTAATTTGGAGAATAAAAACATTTTGAAGACATTCACGCGCCGGCATACTTTTGATAGCTTACATCTCTGTATTTAATCAGATCTTGTTTAAATACAGGTGGGACGCAGTCTGAGCAAACATGTTTAATTTGATCTCTCGTGGTCTATAATTTACCCTTCTCTTCTTGCAATGTTCATCAAGAGCTCTAATTGTTTTGGGTGAGTGTTAAACCAGCACTCTGTTTGCCTGTATATTGTCTGTATTTGTTGAAGGTAATAGATATTCAGCCCTTTTCACTCTCAGGTGTATGCAAACGAAAGCAAACAGATGGACACAGCTGTTTATTACAGCAAACTGTCAAAGCTCGATCCCCAAGTGATTTAACAAGTGAAGGCAGGGCCAACCCTATTAGAGAAAATGCACTGCATTAGATTGACAGCAATTTGTAAATTAGATTTTTGTTTGTTTGTTTGTTTCACAGATGTCCTCTTAATTTTCTAAGTTAAGCATAGAGAAATGTATTATGAAAATCATTGTAAAGTCAATATAGTGTATTATAAGTAAATTTTTATAAAGCATACAGGCTTGACATGAAATAACAAGAGAATGTCCAATGTATACTAATATGCAATGTACAAATTGTGAAATATACTTTAATATTAGTCAGTTAATGAAAGCATGTTCATCTTCAACACTATTAAACCCTAAAGTTTAGCCATGAAAGGGGTAAGACAACGACTTTGGTGAAACGTCTCATTAATGTCTGTGGCAAAGCTCCTAATGGTGATTTAGTGTGGTCCTGACACTGGGGTTCAGGAAACACATCATTAGACTTAAAAACATCTGGACCGAGGTGTTGAGTGTCGGCAGGAATGGAGACGAGACAGACTGATTTACCCTGATGAATATCAGATGGGCTGAAGAAGACAAGACATGTATGACCTATTTCCTCATGCTAGATATTCATCTTCCATAACTTAATAAAGTTAAATGAGAGAACTGAGATCAAAGACTTTAAATGTTGCTCATTAACACTTTATTTATAGTTTACGCCGTGAAACTAAACCAAAGTACCACATTACAAACAATTGGCTATACTGAATGATATTGTGCTACCAAAACACAAAGCACAACACGTCTATTATTACTTAAGAGTCCAACTCATCTAATATAAGCTCATCATGCACTTAATTAGTAGTTTTTTTTGTGCTACAGAAATTTCCTTCAAGTTACCGAAGTCATAAACGTTGCCATTAGAAGTTGAAAATTAGACATTTTGGCAGCTTTATTTGTGTTTTATATATAACTACAATCTGCAAGAATGAGGAATATCACTGCTCCTTGAAACCAGAAATGTATAAAATGTCTCAAATAATAACAGATGACAACATTAAAGACTTTGACTGATGGGCCTCAAACGTTGGTTTATCAGCAGCTTGGTGTATTCTCCTTAAAACAAAGGCAAAAAATTATATATATTATTGATTAGGTAATAATTCTTATAGAATTAAGAAAGTGAAGAATAGATAAATAACTCTTCTCTACATTATATTATTTGTGCGTTATAATGCATTAAACTAATGACAACTTACCTCAGTCTGTGCAAAACAAGGCTGACAATGAACAACACCACTATCATTAATGCAGAAACATATATCAGCAGGTACAACAGTTGATCTGGTATGAACAAAGAACATTTGTTTAATTGCATCATTAATGAAAAAGTAAAAGTGTTTAAGGTAAAATCCCACTTTTTAAGTGAATCAACTCACTGGTTGGCTTTTGCTCATTTCTTAAATCATCAGATCGTCCATGTTGGACAATTTCACCATCTAACCACTGCTGATTGGTGTTTGGCTCATTGGTTGGTTTCGGTCCAATGTTTGATCCATGTCGGACATTTACTTTGGTTCTTGATAGCTCTATGATTTGAGTGATTAAATCAGAATACTTCAGTCACAATGAGAGTATGCCAGCAATACTTCAAGTAGAGTAGAAATAAATAGTAGTTAAACTAGCCAATGAACCCTGAAAGTACTTACTGAAGAGGGCCTTGTCCTGGAAAATTTGTTTCAGCTCATTGCACTTATATTGGTCATGATGATGCAATCTATCACAAGTACATGGTTGATGAAGTATTGAACCCATTGTTTCCACAAATGCAATTCTGCATTGGAGGTCTTCCCCAAGAAAGGTGTCAGGGTTTATGAGATTTAGCCAGTCGCTCGTCGAATCAAATGCAGAGTTCTCTGCCTCAAAACATTTGGACAGGTACCTGTTAAATATCTGCCTGTGAAAAGCAAAGAGTTGTTTTTTTATCAATAGCATCAACCAGCTTACCTAAAAGTTCTCCAGTAAACTAAAAACCAGTTTCATCAAATTTCACCAAGTGCAAATGAAAGTTATGGGTTATGAGTAGGCTTAGGGGTAGGGATAGGGTTAAGAATACATTTTCAGACAGAAATGTTGTTCCAGGATCAACAAAATAGATCCAGGAGCATGTCTTGACAAAATCACAGTTACCCTATACCAACATCTCATATGCTGGTTTTGTTAGGCCAGAGTGTAAATTTACAGCAAGAAAACACGATTTACACAAATTTGAAAAGAATCAACCAAAGATGATTGTTGCTTTTGTTGCTCATCTCTCAATAGAGGTATGTATCTTTTGATTTTTTTGTGCTCGTTTCATCTCACACTCTCTGTCCACACTGAACTACACTGTGTATAGTGAATTATACAGTATACTGCTAAAACACTGACCCACTGAATAGTACTTTTCTGGATGAATTACTCAATTCAATATTTTCAACAATAGATGGTGTTCCAATGCAGTAATAGAATTCAAATTAAACCGTGCTAAAGAAAACTAAAGATGCTTAAGTAGACAGAGAAGCATGGGATTTCTGAATTCAAAGAACTCATAAAAGAGTACGCCAAAAGTACCCAGATGACCTACTTCTTTCTGGTGAGATTCTGTAGTGTGCATACAAAGGACACTTTACTATACCATGAAGTAAGAGGATTTGTGAATGTTGATGCTATTACTGACTGGTATATCAAATGATAATGACAACATGATGAATGTAGTAAGTCTGGATTAAAATCATATTGCACACATTCATACTTTATTTTTAACGGTGATAAAGAAATTAAAGTCCCTAGTCAAAGAGTATACAATTTAGGATGCAGCATTTGTGTGTTTCCTAAACTCAACCCTATTATGAGGAACATCTATTGTTCAACAGCTCAATGGAAAGAGTACATATTTTGTAATCATATGTTTGTTATCATTGTGAATGTTATGCATACTGCATAATTGTTTTTTTTTTTGGCGTCATTCATAAATCTTCAACGACACTTCATCTTGAGTATGATTTGAACTTGTTTGGTAAAGCTTTGTTGATTTCTCTTTCAAGGGAACTCACCCTGTGTCAAACACACTATGGAAATGCTTAGCATGACTACATCATGAAGCATGTGTAAAATGTAACCAATGGTGTAAATGAATATTAGAGGCGGTGAGATCATGAACCAGGAAACAATAAAAGCATGCCAAACGTCAGCAACAGAAGCTTATCTGTCTTCGGTAAGCATATATATATATATATATATATATAAGAAACATCTATCTATTTGGTGTTGTCTGTCCCTAATTAGTAAAGAGCTACCAATTCAGGTTGTGCGTTACATCACGAGTAGGTATACATATGATCTGTGAGTTGTTTGTTTGGGAGCAGAGTGTGCACAGTCAGCGCTCGGGGGCACTGGCTTTGCACACTCTGGTGTCAAATTACAAACACTCCGCTCAAGCCTGGCACTCATTAAGAGAGCGCTTGTCTCGCAATCCTACCGGCCCGGTTCCCACTGTTGCCGAGGCACAGCGGTGATCTGGGTATTAGGGGTCAGAAATCTGGAGATGGGCTCTGCTTTCTCTCTGCTCTGCCAGATCCAGTACTTTTCCCTGGTTCGGAAGCATGATTATCAGTTCCCTTTCTGGGAACTCGAGCTGTGTCGAAGCACTAGGGGAAATAGCCTTGCGTGAGTCACGTGAAGATCTATGCAACCAATGAGAAACGAACGCGTGTGAATGCGTCACTGCCGGCCGCAGCCGGTGACGTCATGAGGCAGAGCATAAAGCGCGTCTGAAACCGGGGCGCGTCAGCTCTGAATGCCTTCAGCGTGCTGTGTCTGTGTGAGAGTGATTTTGAGTTGAGATAGCTAAAAATCATCAGAATGAGTGTGAAAATGTGGCGAATGAACAGAGGTTCACACCGTGTGTTTATCCTTGCCCACGTTTCATAACGGGCAGGGATACACATGTTATGTGTGTAATCTGTTTGGGAGTGGAGCATGCACGGTCGGCACTTGAGAGTGCCGGTTGTAAGGACTGCGAGAGGTTCTATCTGCATGCTCACTGTGGTACAGTGGATAGTGTGTTTGCCTATCATGCGGTAGACCGGGGTTCGGAGCCCCGGTGGGATGAACTTTTTCATTGCATGATCTCCGCTCCCGCCTGGCGGTCTGTAACGAGGCCGCCTAGGCTAGTGTTCCCCGCGATTCGGGACCTGCAGTAGCCGAGGCTTTGTGGCGCTCTCGGTCCTGGGGATCACAAATGGATCTCGCTGAGGCTGCTGGGGTGGGTCCGTCCTTACCTCAGCCTTCACGAGATCAAGCGGGTCCCAGTCACGAGCACTCTGAGTGAGATGCCCGTGCTGTGACTCCAACACTAGCTCTATCAAGTTCAGAGAGTGAGATCGATTTAGCTAGTGTTGACCCGGTCGAGGAGGATTCGCCACTCTCCTCGCCGGCGTTTGAGGAGCTTGTTGAGGTTGTGGCGCGAGCGGTCTCTCGTCTGGGGCTTGATTGGCCAGCAGAGACCAGAAGGGCTCGTCCTAAGTATGTTAGACGAGCGTTATCTTCTGACTCGCGTCATTTCCCCGCGCCGAGCAATGCCTTTCATACTTGATTTACATGCCGAGGTATCTAGATCTTGGGGAAGGCCAGCCTCCGAGAAAATTTATACACGTAATATTACGATGTATAATAATCTAGTGGGGCTCAAGATCATTGATATGGAGGGTTGAAGAAAGTGGATGAGGGCGAGTTACCTCGTCCCTCAGTCCGCGTCCTCCATTAAAATTCTGGCGCTCCCCTCCAAGCCGATGCGCGTCACATCGTCTTTGGTGGGGAAAGCATACTCCGCATCGAGTCATGCCACAGCGTGTCTGCACGGCACGACACTGCTGCAGGCATATCAGGCGGAGTTGCTTGGGGACCTCAACGAGGGCGGCGGTATCGGTCCGGAGGCAGTGGCAGAGCTGCGCCGGACCGTGGATCTGTCTCTTTGGGCCACTAGGGAGATGGCCTACTCTGTCGGCCGCTTCATGGCAGCTCTGGTGGCTACGGAGAGACACCTTTTTGGCTCAATTTGTCAGCTATGAAAGATAGGACAAATTTGTTTTGCTGGACGCTCCTCTGTCCCCTTCGGGCTTGCTCGGCGACGCCGTAAAAAGCGTTGTCGACAAGTTTCAGGAGGCTGCACGACAGCAGGTGTCGTTCAGTAAAGTTATTCCCCGCCGCCCTCCACGTGAGACCGCCAGTCAAGGGAGGTCTCAAAGCTCTTCACACAGGGCCGCTCAAAAACGAAGTGTCGCCACCCGTCTTCCTCCGGTTAATCCCGGGGGGTCGGGTCGACAGGCTCAAGCCTCTGGCAAGAGGGGCGATCTGAGGGTTGTCCTGAGCGCTAAGAAGGCTAAGAGCAAGCGGCCCTGACGCCAAGCCGCAACAAGGTGGTGTATCCCTGGAGCAGCTGACCAGTCAGCCCGCCATGGGAAAACCACCCCCTCCGAGGAGGGTCCTAGAGCACTCCACCCGGGAATCCGGAAATCCCGGCCCAGTGGTGGACATGCTATCAGCACCAGAGGCCAGCCCCGGGAGGCTGGTTCCCCTAGTAGAGTTCCGGGATGCGTGGTCACGGCTACCCGGTATCTCTCAGTGGGTCCTGCGCACGGTCACCTTAGGGTACACCATTCAGTTCGGGGTCTCACCACCCCGGTTCTCGGGGGTCCTACAGTCTGCTGTAGGCCCTCAGCAGGCTCTGGTCATGGAACAAGAAGTAGACACTCTGCTGGCGAAAGGGGCCATCGGGTATGGACCCCTCGTGAACAGCAAGTCCGGGCTTTTCAGCTGTTACTTCATAGTTCCGAAGGGAGGATGGAAGGTTGCGGCTCATTCTGGATTTTTGTCTCTTAAATTGATGCGAAGAGATGCGACGCTCAGGCGGATCGTAGTACAGATTAGGTCCTATAACGGGTCCGGCACGATCGACATCAGAGACATATAAATCCCTCATTCCCATCCTTCCACAACAGGAAGTTCCTGTGGTTCGCCTTCAGGGGGGAAGGCGTACCAGTATCAGTGCTTCCGTGTTTGGTCCGGCTGCTCTAAGCTCATCTGTACTTGCACGGGCAGCACAACATCGAGGTGTTGTGCCCGCACACAGAGGAGCTGGGGTTAGGACTAAGACCAGGGGTTCTCCCTGAGGGGTACCCGCTTCGCAATCAAGGTCACGGGGCGATGCCCACGCACCCTGAGCATGCGGAAGAACTCCTGGTTCTCGTCGATGCTTACGGCGGAACACCAAGAAGAGTGTACTTTCTCCCACTCAGAGAACCACTTTCTTGGGAGTCATTTGGGACTCAGTGGCCATGTCTGCTCGGTTCCTCCCCGAGAGCATCCAGGCCGTTCGTTGAGCTGTTAAGCGACGAGTGACACTCTTACGCTGAACACCAAGAAGAGTGTTATTTCTCCCACGTAGAGAACCACTTTCTTGGGAGTCTTTGGGACTCAGTGGCTATGTTGGCTCGGCTCTTCCCCGAGCGCATTCAAGCCTTCGTTCAGCCGTCAAGAGTATCGAGGGGCAGCCACTCACGTGAGACACTCTGAGGTGTTAGGGTCCATGCAGCGGCTCCAGCGATTATTCCATGGGGCCGACTGTGTGCGAGACCCCTGCAGTGGTGGCTGAAAACCAGGGGTTCTCCCCGAGGGCTGGAACCCTTGGTCCCCTTATTTGGAGCAGATTTGGGACAGATACGGCAGGCACAGGTCTCCTGTTTGCCTCCGTAAGAATTTCTCTGCCCTCTGTGGCTTTCGTTTAACATCCAGGGCCTCTGGGGCGGGTTGTTATGGTACAGGCGTGGCCGAGGCTACGCCTGTACGCTTTTTCCTCCCATCACTCTGCTCCCGGGAGTTCTGGGAAACTGTGGGTCTGGCCCCTGAGGGGGCCCAGCTCATAGAGGCCGGTCTCTCAGCCGAGGTTGTTGAGACCATCCTTCAGTCCAGAGCTCCCTCCACGAGGAGACTCTACGCCCTGAAGTGGAAGCTCTTCACTTCTTGGTGTAGTGAAAGGCAGGTGAACCCAGTAACCTGTCAAGTTGGCAAAGTACTGGAGTTCCTGCAAGAAAGATTTGTGGCAGGGCTGTCCCCCTCCACCTTGAAGGTCTACGTGGCTGCTATAGCGGCTTGCCACGTACCTCTGGGTGGGGTACCCTTGGGCAGGGACCCCCTAGTCACTCGTTTCCTCCGTGGTACACTAAGGCTGAGACCTGCGGCACAGACCAGGGTGCCGGCTTGGGACTTGTCCGTGGTACTCCTAGGCCTGTCCCAGCCGCCCCTTGAACCTTTAGAGGAATCTCTATTAAGTACCTCTCTCTTTAGACCCTTCTTTTGCTGGCAATCGCCTCGCTCAAGAGGGTCGGGGATCTTCAGGCCCTCTTAGTGGCCCCTTCATGTCTTCAGTTTGCGCCCGGGATGGGAAAGGCATTTCTCCACCCGAGGCCAGGCTATATCCCCAAGGTTCCCACTGAGGTGGCTCGGTCTATCATGCTGCAGGCCTTCTGCCCTCCCCCATTTGATGATCATGAGCAGGAGCAAGAACAAGGTCTGTCCAGTGCGAGCACTGGACGCTTACGTCAAAGACTGCCACTTGGCGTAGGTTGGACCAACTGTTCGTTTGCGTTGGCTTTAGGACCCCTAAGGGGGCTCCAGCTTCTAAGCAAACACCAAGCAGGTGGATAGTCGAGGCTATCTGTCTAGCTTACGAGTCGGCCGGACATGCTTCTCCTTTGAGGGTCTGAGCCCACTCCACTAGGAGCATGGCAGCATCCAAGGCTCTCCTCTCCGGAGTCGCCTTGTCTGATGTTTGTGCTGCGGCCGGCTGGTCCTCACCGCACACATTCATGAGGTTCTACCAGCTAGACCTCGATGCCGCCCCGGGAACCAGGGTGCTCTCTCAGTGAGCTGGGACACACCCGGATGCTGACGTCGCTGAGGTGGCGTTGGCATAGCGTTCCCCTAGTGCTTCGACACAGCTCGAGTTCCCAGAAAGGGAACGTCTCGGGTTACGTATGTAACCCTGGTTCCCTGAGGGGAACGAGACGCTGTGTCTTGGCCTCAGCTCCTGGCGCCTCCGGGCCCGCTTCAGGCATTCATGGCTGACGCGCCCCGGTTTCAGACGCGCTTTATGCTCTGCCTCATGACGTCACCGGCTGCGGCCGGCAGTGACGCATTCACACGCGTTCGTTTCTCATTGGTTGCATAGATCTTCACGTGACTCACGCAAGGCTATTTCCCCTAGTGCTTCGACACAGCGTCTCGTTCCCCTCAGGGAACCAGGGTTACATACGTAACCCGAGACGTTACTTCTGCTCAGGGGGAGGTGCTGTTCCCGAATTTATCCAGCTCCGAGGAGTTGGATGTTTCTGTCACTGAGGCAGAAGATAGTTTGCCACTTCTCCAGCCAAGAAGGTGCTGGTGGAAGTTCTGACTAAAGCTTGCCAGTTAAAACATAAGACTGACCATCTGAGGAGCAAGATGCTCAGACCATAAACAAAATTATTTGAGCATTCCTGCCCTCGTGAGAGTAAAACATCCCATCAGGCCGTCTTTTTTCCCCCAAGTTTAGAGTGCATAATCACAATCCCCTTGGTAGTAGACCATGAAGAGCATGGTTAGGAGAACTGGACAAGGTTGGAATGAATGTCTTTTCATTACCATAAAAAAGAAAGAAAAGAAAATGGTTTCAAGAAGCCACCAAACAGACGATGATGTTCCAATATCCCTTCCCCACCTTTTTCAGGTGTCTTGAGAAGCTGCTGAGCAGGAACACCCCAAAAACATTTGAAAATCCTCACAAAAATAAATAAATTAATAAAACTAAATAAATCCACTCTGGGGAGAATAGCACACACCTCATTATTTTGGTACCCATCTACAGTCGGGTCTCTCAGGGGGCAGTTCTGCCAACCCCACCACCTTGTGTGCTTCAGGGTACAGCAGTCCAAGGAAAGCCCACTTCAGTGTCTGTATGAAAAAGAAAGAAAAGAGACGCTTCCCAAGTTTCCCCTCAGAGAGAACAATGGTCAGGGTGGGGCTCTCAGCCTTAGCCTTCAAAGGGTAAGACAAATCTAAGGACTGTCCTTATCACTAACAAGGCTGAAGGCAAGCGGTCATGACGCCCAGAGTGCCAGATCTCTGAGGGCAATTCCCTCCGATGATATACAGTATACGGAGCCCGCTTTCCCTTGTGCCCTCAGGGGGCTATTCTGCTAAACCTGCCACCTCATGTGCTTCAGGGTGCAGCGGACCCCGGTGAGGGACCAGAGCAGGCTCTGTTAATAGAACAAGAAGTCAATCTATGCTGGGGAAAGGGGCCACTGAGTGTGTACCCCTCCCAGACAGGGAAGCCGAGTTAACAGCCGATACTTTATTGTTACAAGAAAGGATGAAGGGTTGCATCTCATCAATCGGCAATGCATCGCAAGTTCAATATTTTAACGTGGTTTTTTTTCAATGGGTCTCAAGGACAGTTACCATATCTCTATCCTTCAACAACAAAGTGTTTGCTTTTGGGGGCGAGGCATACCAATGCCTGGTTCTTCCGTTATTCAAGTTCTTCTTTTTGGCCTAGCTTTATCACCCCGCACCATCAAAATGAATGGACGCAGCACTATCACGACTGCTCATCGAAGCTAGGGCAATCATTCATTGTAAAACAGTTCAGAGACTGTTGGGCCTTATGGCAGCAGTGTCCAAGCGTTATACCACTGGCTTTCTGCATATGAGGCCTCGGCAGTGGTGGCTTAAAACCAAGGGGTTTTCACCAAGGGGCAAACCCTTTCACATGATCAAGGTCATGCAGCGATGCTACATGCCTTGGTTATTCGGAAACCCTGGTTTCTACCCCAAGGACCTGTTCTGGGAGTTCTTTGTTGCCACAAGATGCTAACAACTGATGTGGGGAGTTAACTGCATGTCAACTAACTCCCAATAGACTGTACTAGAGTGTTAGTAGACTTTTAGGTTATGGTTAGGGTCAGTAGAATAATTTGACATGTTTTGCAAAGTTACTTATGGTCAGTAGAATGTCTTTTGGTAGCATACACATAAATCATTAGCAGATATTGAGCAGACAAAATGTTTTTCCAGTTACTTAGTTGGAAGAATGTCTAAAATAGCTATCAAAATCACTGTCCATCCCAAAATGTAACTAACAAATGTTAGTTTGGGGAGAAGTGCTATAATTGGTGTAAATCATGTTAATGCTTAGCTTTCATTGTTACGCTGATGATACTCAGCTCTATATTTCTTCTCATCCTGATGAAACGAACAAATTCACTAAATTAACAGAATGCATAACTGATATAAAAAATTGGATGACTAATAACTTTCTACTGCTTAATTCTGAAAAGACTACTGCGTAACACTCGATGGCTGCTCTGTCAAGTCTTCGTCGTCAGTTAGAAACCTGGGTGTGCTCTTTGATACCAATCTTTCATTTGAAAGCCATGTTTCTAGCATCTGTAAAACGGCATTCTTCCATCTTAAAAATATATCTAAATTGCGACATATGCTCTCTAAGACAAATGCGGAAAAGTTATTTCATGCGTTCATGAGTTCAAGGCTAGATTATTGTAATGCTGTACTAGGTGGTTGCCCTGCACGCTTAATAAACAAATTCCAGCTGGTCCAAAATGCAGCAGCTCGAGTTCTTACTAGAACCAGGAAGTATGAGCATATTAGCCCAGTTCTGTCAAACCTGCACTGGCTTCCTATTAAACACCGAATACATTTTAAAATCTTGCTAATTACTTACAAAGCATTAAATGGTTTAGCTCCACAGTACTTGAGCGATCTCTTAACACATTATAGTCCTTCACGTCTATTGCGATCCCAAAATACTGACCAGCTTATAATACCTAGAATATCAAAGTCAACTGCTGGCGGGCGATCCTTTTCCTATTTAGCTCCTAAACTCTGGAACAGTCTTCCTATTACAGTTCGGGAAGCAGACACACTCTGTCAGTTTAAATGTAGACTAAAAACACATATCTTCAACCTGGCATACACATAACACATTATACATACATTTTTAATCCAAATCATGTAAAATGATTGTTAGGCTGCATAATTTAGATAAGCCGGAACCGGGAACATTCCCATAACACCTGATGTACTCGATACATCAGAAGAAGAATGGCATCTACGCTGATATTGGTCTCTGTTTATTCTGAGGTTACCGTGGTCAGCCGGATCCGGGCCGTATCCAGATCAGATGAAGGACCTGGACACGAGTCCAACACTGCCCTGGGGTGTCTGCGGAGACCGTGACTCTACTGGACCCTCCCCTGTGACGATCATGAACCCATCTCTAACCGGACCAAATTGGACTTCATATTGGACTTGAATTGTTGTATAATAATCATGCACTGTTTGGCTGTTGGCCAGAGGAGAACTGGTCCCCCGACTGAGCCTGGTTTCTCCCAAGGTTTTTTCTCCATTCTATTCTTCATTCGTTACCTCACCTGCCGGAGTTTTGGTTCCTTCTATGGCTTGCTCAGTTGGGGAAACTTAACACTTAAAATTCATCAATTGAATTGATTCCCCTGCTCGTTTAAAGCTGCAAACAAACTTTGTTTATATTGTTTTTCCTGTGACCACTGTAAAGTTGCTTTGAAACAATCTACATTGTAAAAAGCACTATATAAATAAAGGTGACTTGACTTGACTTGACTTGCTATCAAGGCTCAGGGCTCACCTGCACAATACATCTCCAGAGCAGCTGTCCAGCACCTCCAGGCAGGTCCAGGGTATCTGTGACTGGTCACTTGTACAGGATCCAGAGTGTAGAGATGCCTTCATCTCCTGACAGTCTTGTTCTTCTCCATTACAGTCGCAGAACACCAGTTTCTCAGCCACATTGTGTGGAACAGACGAGTAGAACTGCCTCATTGCCTGTCTGCACTGACTGGGGTTGCATTGGTATACATTGCAAACCTGGACAAATGGTACCATCTGCCTGTTACAGGCTTCCTCCTCAAGACAAGCCTTTGTCTCATCAAGACAGGATCTGTTTGTGGGGTGTACTGCATTGAGGGTATAAGAGTGTCCAATGAGGGGATCACAGAATGCATGCATTTATCAGTAAAAAAAAAGGGTTTGGTGCTCTATGTTCAGACCAAGATCTTACCACTGGCTTTCCGTTCTGCCTCAAGATGCTTGCCTTTTTGAGCTGGAAAAAAATAAAGGAATAATTCAGAGAGAGAGAGAATTCTGTCAGCATTTACTCACCTTCATGCTATTCCAAACCTCTGTCTTTATTGAATGATAATTTTCCCTTTTGCCAAAGCACAGAATTCTTCTGAATTCTAAATGATCCGCTGACATATCACACCAGGTAACTTGAAATAGGAATTTGTTATATCCCATTCCCAGAACTTTTAAATAAAATTTTCTAAAGGTTATGTAAAAATCTAGGACAAAACAATCTTGTTTTGGAACAGTTTTGTAACTTATGATATACTTTCTCGTAATTTTGAGAGGAATGTTTTTTAAATAATACTCTCAGAATGTCCTTATGATGTATTAATATTCTCTGAATCTAATAGAAATATGTCTCAGGTTACGTATGTAACATTAGTTCCCTAATGGGGAACAAGATGCTGCGTCAAAAGTACTAGGGGAATGCCTTGACGATAGTCTCATGAAGCACTGTGTAATCCATAAAACGAGTGCTGTGTGAATGCGTGTCATGAGTCAGTGAGGTCATGAGCCAGAGGCTGAAGACGCAGCGTTTCGTTCCCCCTTAGGGACCTAAGGTTACATATGTAACCCGAGACGTTCTCTTTCATGGGAACTCGAGCTGCGTCAAAAGTGCTAGGGGAACGTTATGTCAACGCCACCTCAGTGACGCCGATCACAGATGTGTCGCAGCTCACTATGAGAGCACCTTTGTCCCTGAAGCAAAGTAGAGGTCCAGCTGGTAGAAAATCCTGAATGTGGGCAGAAAGGACCAGCCCACCACAGCACAAACAAAAGCAAGGGAGACCCTTGCAAGAAAGCCATAGAGGCAGCCTAGAGGAGTGTGCCAGAACCCTTGCGGAGAAAGAAATCCAGCCAACTCCTGGTCAGAGAAGTAGCCCGACCCCCCGGATTAAGGGAGGGGTAGCGGGTAACGACACTCTGCTTGGCCCCATACAGGACACATCCATTGATAGCATACGCGTCGACAAGGAGCATCAGTTATTAGTCTTAGAGTCTAGAACCTGATAGAAACTCTAGGAAGGGGCGACAACCCAAAGCAACCCGACTCGGAGGCAGCAGTTGAGGAGACACACTTGGTGTCAGAACATCTGCTCATAATCTTTTAAGAAGAGGAGGCGGTCCTCAGCCCGACACCCGACACTCAGGAAATTTAGAGGGTAATGGGTTGCGACGCTCTTTTAGTCCCTCAGTATGACTCCAAAACCGTAAAGCAAGCATCCGTCGATAGCATCTGCCATTTACAGGTCCAAGGGTCTGGGATTCTTCCAGGAACCTCTAGGAGGGGCGACTCCACCAGAGCATCCCACATCAGGGGTGGTAACTGAAGAGGAACGCCAAAGTGAGGCGGTTGGCATCAGCATCAGGACCTCTTCCTTTTAGCCATCTTAGCTTTGAGGATGCCTGATCATGCCTGAGGCTGAACCTGAGACCGTCGGTCCGGCCCAACAGAATTTTGGGAGGGTAGCAGGTAGTGACACTCTGATAGGTGGAGTGATCCCTCGGGATGACTCCAGAACCATAAATGATGCATCTGTCGATAGCAGTATGCATCGACAAGGAAGTCCAAAACAGTTCCTAGAACCAGATTCCCCACACTACCAGAAGCACGTGGACATGTCTCGTGACCTTGATAGTGTGGAGATGGGGTTACTCCTCTGAGATAAAACCCTTATGGTTTTGGCTGCCACTGCTGTAGTCTCAGGTGCAGCAATCGAGCGACTTGAGATATATATGATTGGGAGTCCTTTTTCTTTTTAAATGAGACTGGGGATCTAAATCACACACACTCTTGCACACCAGCACACACAAACGTGACACAGCTTCGATGACACGCAAAGCTGGCGCTTCCGGATTCTGGCGCCTTTTCATGACATCACTGACTTGTGACGCACATTCAGACAGCACTCGTTTCATCGATTACACAGTGCTTCATGAGACTATTGTCAAGGCATTCCCCTAGTGCTTTTGACATAGCTCGAGTTCCCATGAAAGGGAACATTGCGACAGTACTGTTCATGTAAAATTAATTTGGTGTTAGTCCTTTTTGAATGTTCCTGCAATGTTAATAGAAAATGCTATTAAAACAAAACGTTTATAATTTTATGCATAACTAAGAAACTGTTTTTGACCATTATTCTCAGAAAGTCATTTAATCATTAGAAGGTTCAGGTAACTGGGAATGGTCTCAGAATGTTTTCAAAATGATAGTGGACTGTTCTTACAACGTCCACATAACAAAGAAGAAATGGAATTTGTGGATGTTTCATAATGATTTTCTGAGTGAATTTACAAAATTGAAATTGAGATTTTTCCAAACACTCCCACCTTATAACATACTGTTTGTATTGCATTTGCATTTGTAATTGCATTACCACAGACAACAACTCAAACTTCAATTAGTTGGTGGTTTTTACACTTAAAATAGATTGTAATAGGATGCAAATTTTGTTGAAATTTCATACCATAAATGCTCTATGTGGACAATAAGGCATCAAGGTGGTACAAAAAAAAAGACGAAAATAATTAATTTCTATACATCTGCTTTGAAACAATGTAAAAGGCACTACACAAATAAACTGACCTGAAATTGCATGTTAAATACACATTGATTTAGACTTAAGTGCTTTACTATACATGATATAGGATACATGATCGTTTTTTGTCCATCCATAGAGCTTAGCTTGTTTCATATTTCCATTGTTTATGGAGCAGTACTGTATTAAATATGCGTGGTATGGTATACCCAAACGATGCTGGCACTGAGAATACAGCTGTTGTAGCATGCTGCATGGATCCAGCCCAGAACACAGGCACTCTCCAAACGCAGGTGAGCGGCTTAGCATCATCTGGAGCGTAACGTTACAGACCTTTGCGTCAGTTGTGTGGCATCCTCCATCTTTCCACGGAGATAAAAGGAGACAGCAGCAAAGCAGCCTTTACTAGAAGCACTTTCAACATGACAGCTTTGACATGAGGTTACTTATTCATCTGTATCACACAATGTGCTCATGCATCTTTAATAGCTATTGTATGTACTGCAAAACTGACTGTTTAGCACATATTTAAGCCTCTATTTGAGCTACATAATTGTCTTCACTTTCTAAAGTTCCCAGTTGTTTTCTAAAGCCATCATTATGGCCAAATGTTAAAATGTATTAACATGACAGTCAATATCAGACGTGAATATGGACTGATGATCTCATATATGGTTATCTCCTTTGCTTCCCTGAGGCCAATGTGTCTCTCTCTCTCTCCTTCTCTTACACACACACACACACACACGCTCACACACTCAAGCACAGTCAACAAACAACTTGAACTTCCCCTCAAGCTAAACCTTTTGCCTTCCCTCGATGCACATACGGCCGGCAGTTTGAGTTGTGCAGTTTGCTCAAGGCTATTGCTTTTTAATTCAATTACTGCCAACACAGTGATGGGACATTTCACAAGAAAGAGGAGACAGGGATTGACATTAACAAAGGTTAATAAACAATGTAAAAAAATATTGCTCATAGTTCATGCTAACAAAACCATTAACTAATGTTAACAAATAGATTTAGATGTCTCAGTAATCCTGCATGTGGAACAGTATGTCTTTGTGTCAGTGCTATTTTACTATAACTGAAATACTTTTTATTTACCGAAATAGTTTTTATTAAGTTTTTTTTATAACTTTTATGAGATTTTTAGTCTTGTTTTATTATATACAGTTGATCTGAATTAATTGAATTTACTTTTAATTGTAGTTGTGTGTATGAGGAAGTAATGTTCAAATATGCAATAAATGATGAATTATTCTTATACTCACACCTTCAATGTACCTAACCTCACCCACTCACCTCAAAAGCTTTTCATTTTTAATGTCTCAACAAAATCAACTAGAATGAATCAAGAGAGCAAACATTCCATTTTTTACAGGTTTTGTGATTAACCCCATGCCACCAGCCAGTCAAACAAAGTAATTGGTCATTATGAATGGCATTCCATTTGCTTCATAGAGGTTTAAATAAGAATTCTGTACCTTTATAATTACAGATATCTCTGAGGAAAACCTGTTCACTTCTACAGATGCGTTTAGAAATGCAAGCATCCATATGTGAAGGGCAGTCTGTAGTTCTTGATGTGTTAATGCATACTAGCTGAAACAGCAGATGAGACACTGGAACAGAAAATAACATTCATTTCAGCTCTTCATAATGCAATGAGAAATGACAATATACCTGTTCTGCATGGAGGCATCAAAAGCCCTGCAAACAATTTTCATTGAAATTTTTTTTTCATCCATTATATATGAGTGAAAAACAGAACGTTCTAGTATTTGATGCGTCACCTTTCCTTGAATGACAGCAACACAAAACCTCATTATCCTTATCATTCATTATAACTTGAGAATGCGCTAAAGATCTCTTTAACTTAGTGGGAAAAAAAAGGTTTTCACTTTAGAAATTGCTTGTAAATTTCATAAGTAATAACAAGAACTGGCAAGTAAAACAATGAATTAAACATGAAGTGTTGAAGTAAAAAGACTGAAATAATATTTTTTGTAAAACTAAATTTTTTACAATGTAAGAAAAAGGAAATCTGACTTTTTTCAGTGCCACACATTTTTCATCACAACCTCAATTTTCTGAAATGTTCCCCTCCCAAATACTGAAACTTTAATTCTCTATTTTTATTTGAAATTAAATTGTAATGCACTTGCACCTCATGCAAGAACAGATTTTAGTCTCATGTTTTACTCCAAGTGCAATAGAAAAGAAACACCTGGCAAATGTTCACGCATAAACACATGAGAACTCATTTTTAATAATTCACAACTTCCAAGATCAATGAAGCACTGAACTTCTAGAAGTTCACTAATCCTTGAAATAGATCTTCTACTCACCGATGAGAAAAGCTGCTTTCATGGCCTTCATATAGTCAGATGGTGTTGGTGGAGTAGCAGTGTTAAGCACCTGTGCGAGTGAACAGCTCTGCTTCAGGGCGCTCTCTATTCACCCCAGCATGACGTCACAGTGCTTATGAATAATCCCTCACAGGTGCGTTGCTCCTTCTTGTAAAATGTCACTCACCTGAACTGTGGATGTGTAACACAGTAATGAGGGTCGGTTCTTGGGTCAGTGGCTGTGTATCTGATGTAGGCTCATATTAAAGAAATATTGAATTGTTGGGGTGATTAACAATTTCTACATAGCTCAAACAAAACAGTTTTAGAATCAGTCAAGACAAAAAATTAAAAAATAAATTTTGCTGTAAGTTAGGTAGTGTTGGGCAATAGTGCAAATATTAAAGCTCTTACCCAGGAGCAATTGCATCAGGGTTATGTTGAAACTTGCAATGGTGTTCAGAGTTCAGCTTTTTCTGCCAGTGGTTCAGAATTCGAAATTATATATATATATCATATATTATATATATATATATATCAGCTGTGCTCAAATTAAGATCAAAAAGACTCTTGCTCTTTTGATATTGCTTATTCAGTCTTTTAAATCTAAACCTCAGATTCTTACAGTCAGACATTATTTACTATCCTTTTTAAGTCAATTGTTTTATCTTGCTATTTTCTCTTTGAGTGCATTTACGTGACAACAATGTACTAAAATGTAAGTTTTTCCTTTGCATCATCCACAAAAACAGCTGAAAACACTGCATTCTGCTGCCAGGCCAGGAGTTGGCGATGTCAGTTTGTAAAGAGACACTGTGCGCCTATGGATAACGCATAAAAGTTTTACATTTTTATCTGAAGTCCATTTTGTGTAAGCCCATAAATCTTCTTTCTATTAGCTACTTTCATAACATTTACATGTACTAATTTAGCAGATGTTCAATGCAACTTAGAAATGTATGAAATCACAAGCTATTCTGTATGCATTGTATCTCAGTAGAATAGCTTTATAAAAGTAATAGCTGTCCATATGTTGTTTTTTTTCACAGTTGGTAGGCTGGTAAAAATGAGTGCTTCTAATAAAAATATGCATGAGTACATCTGAGGTACAAAGTACAATTACATTGCTGAAAGATTTATGTTAAAGGTACACTATTGTGGTAAAAAGGGAATATTATGCCTCTTTTTAAGATGTGATACATGTCTCCCAGAAGGTGTTTGTGAAGTTTCAGCTCATAATACTCCCAAGATTATTTATTATATCATGTCAAAAACATATCGTCATTTTCGTGTGTGTACCTTTAAATGAGCTGCTCAAGCCTAAACCCCAGATGCTTTAAAACAGCACAGCAGTAATGACTTCATGGACTTCTTTACTTGCAAAATTCATAATATTAGAGGGAAAATTATAACCATGCAACCATCTACTACAATATCACAAAATACAGTACATTTTAAAGTCCCTGAAAAAAATTCCACTCCTTCCTTGCTTTCGGGGAGGAAGAATTGTCTAAACTCGTCATCAAGTCATGAAAAATCAACAACATGTATGCTAGACACAATACCAACTAAGCTACTGAAAGAGATGCTTCCAGAGATCATAGATCCACTTCTTAATATTATTAATTCATCTTTGTCATTAGGAAACGTACCAAAAACCTTTAAGCTGGCCATAATTAAACCAATTATTAAAAAAACGAAACTTTATTAGTTAATTACAGGCCGATATCGAATCTACCTTTTTTGTCAAAAATTCTAGAAAAGGCAATATCTTCTAGAAAAGGCAATATCTAAAAGGCAATATTGTTAGCTCATGCATTCTTTTTGTCAAAGATTCTAGAAAAGTAACAACTATGTTCCTTTCTAGAAAGAAACAGCATCTACAAGGATTTCCAGTCAGGATTTAGACCGTATCATAGTACTAAGACTGCTCTCATTACAGTTACAAATGATTTGCTCTTATCATCCGATCGTGGTTGTATCTCTCTGTTAGTGTTACTGGACCTTAGTGCTGCATTTGATACAATCAACCACAAAATCCTTCTGAATAGGCTTGAAAATTATGTTGGCATTAGTGGAGTTTCATTTGCCTGGTTTAAATCATACTTATCTGACTGTTATCAGTTTGTAGCAGTAAATGAGGAGATGTCATAATCAATCACTGGTTCAGTATGGAGTTCCTCAAGGTTCAGTTCTTGGACCATTGCTTTTCACCCTGTAAATGCTTCCTTTGGGTGCAGTTATTGGGAAGCATGGCATTTGCTTTTACGCTGATGATACTCAGCTCTATATTCCGGCTGACCTAAATTATGCAGCCTAACAATCATTTTACATGATTTGGATTAAAAATGTATGTATAATATGTGATGTGTATGCCAGGTTGAAGAGATGTGTTTTTAGGCTAGATTTAAACTGACAGAGTTTGTCTGCTTCCCGAACTGTATTAGGAAGACTGTTCCAGAGTTTAGGAGCTAAATAGGAAAAAGATTGACCGCCAGCAGTTGACTTTGATATTCTAGGTATTATAAGCTGGTCAGTATTTTGGGATCGCAATAGACGTGAAGGACTATAATGTGTTAAGAGATCACTCAAGTACTGTGGAGCTAAACCATTTAATGCTTTGTAAGTCATTAGCAAGATTTTAAAATGTATTCGGTGATTAATAGGAAGCCAGTGCAGGTTTGACAGAACTGGGGTAATATGCTCATACTTCCTGGTTCTAGTAAGAACTCGAGCTGCTGCATTTTGGACCAGCTGGAATTTGTTTATTAAGCGTGCAGGGCAACCACCTAGTAAAGCATTACAATAATCTAGCCTTGAACTCATGAACGCATGAACTAACTTTTCCGCATTTGTCTTTGAGAGCATATGTCGCAATTTAGATATATTTTTAAGATGGAAGAATGCCGTTTTACAGATGCTAGAAACATGGCTTTCAAATGAAAGATTGGTATCAAAGAGCACACCCAGGTTTTTAACTGACGACGAAGACTTGACAGAAGAGCCATCGAGTGTTAGGCAGTAGTCTAGATTATTACGTGCAGATTTTTACTGGTTTAATATTTAGAATCTCTGTTTTTTTCAGAATTTAGCAGTAGAAAGTTATTAGTCATCCAATTTTTTATATCATTTATGCATTTTGTTAATTTAGTGAATTGGTACGTTTCATCAGGATGGGAAGAAATATAGAGCTGAGTATCATCAGCGTAGCAGTGAAAGCTAATGCCATGCTTCCTAATAATTGCACCCAAAGGAAGCATGTATAGGGTGAAAAGCAATGGTCCTAGTACTGAACCTTGAGGAACTCCATACTGAACCCGTGATCGATATGACATCTCCTCATTTACTGCTACAAACTGATAACGGTCAGATAAGTACGATTTGAACCAGGCTAATGCAACTCCACTAATGCCAACATAGTTTTCAAGTCTATTTAGAAGGATTTTGTGGTCGATTGTATCAAATGCAGCACTAAGGTCCAGTAACACTAACAGAGAGATACAACCACGATCGGATGATAAAAGCAAATCATTTGTAACTCTAATGAGAGCAGTCTCAGTACTATGATACGGTCTAAATCCTGACTGGAAATCCTCGTAGATGCTGTTTTTTTCTAGAACGGAACATAGTTGTGAAGATATTGCCTTTTCTAGAATTTTTGACAAAAAATGTAGATTTGATATCGGCCTGCAATTCACTAATTCGGTAGGATCAAGTTGTGGTTTTTTAATAAGCGGTTTAATTACGGCTAGTTTAAAGGTTTTTGGTACTAATGACAAAGATGAATTAACAATATTAAGAAGAGGATCTATGATTTCTGTAAGCATCTCTTTGAGTAGCTTAGTTGGTACTGGGTCTAGCATACATGTTGTTGATTTTGATGATTTAACGAGTTTAGATAATTCTTCCTCCCCAATAGCAATGAAGGAGTGGAGTTTTTCTTCAGGGACACTAAAATTTACAGTATTTTGTGATATTGTAGTAGACAGTTCCATCGTTATAATTTTCTCTCTAATATTATGAATTTTGCAACTAAAGAAGTCCATGAAGTCATTACTGCTGTGCTGATTTAAAGCATCTGGGGTTGAGGCTTTATTTATTGTTAATTTAGTCACTGTATCAAATAAATACCTAGGGTTGTATTTGTTTTCTTCTAAGAGGGTAGAAAAGTAAGCAGATCTAGCTGATTTTAAGGCCTTTCTGAATGCAATAGAGCTGTCTTTCCATGAAATGCGAAAAACCTCAAGCTTAGTTTTTTTCCAGCTCCGCTCCATTTTTCTGGCTGCTCTCTTGAGGGCCCGGGTGTGCTCGTTGTACCACGGTGTTGGACTATTTTCTTTAATCTTCTTTAAGCGCAACGGAGCAACAGTGTCTAAAGTGCTGGAAAAGAGAGAGCTAATAGTTTCTGTTGCAACATCAAGTTCTTCTAGGCTATTTGGGATGTTAAGTAGATGAAACTGATCAGGAAGATTGTTTATAAAGATTGTTTTTTATTTTTTATTTTTTTGTGTTAGGAGTGATAGTTCTACTATATTTATAACAGGGAGTTAGTTTTTCGACTTTGGCTCATGGTAATCTACACACAACTAAGTAATGATCTGAGATGTCATCGCTCTGCTGCAGAATTTGAACATTATCAACATTGATCCCATGCGACAATATTAGATCTATAGTATGATTACGAGAATGAGTGGGTAATGATACATGTTGTGTAACTCCAATAGAGTTTAAGATGTCTCTAAATACTAATCCCAATGCGTCTTTTTCATTATCTACATGGATATTAAAATCACCGACAATTATGACTTTATCTGCAGACATTACGAAGTCTGAGAGAAAATCAGCCATTTCTTGTCACGATTCATGAATTCGTTGTCTCCTATTTATTGCCTGTGTGTGTATGCGAGTGTGTGGGAGGCGTGGTCGCTGATCACCCGCTCAGCTCATCAACCGTCTCACCTGTTTCTCATCTGCTTACCTATTTAGTTCCCCCCCACCATCACCACGTTGCAGTGTTCTTGTTCCCCATGTGTGCCCGTGCAGTCCTCCAGTGGTTACGTGTCTCCGTGTTTCCTCGTCTCCTCGTGTCAGTGTTTCAGAGTTCCTGCGTCCCGACTTCATGTTCACCACCACCCGTCTGGACTTCGCACTACACCTACTTCACCGGAACCCATTGAGTCCCTGCGCTGTTGCCAGCCGGACCCGGACTTCTCGGACTTTCACTATCTATTGTCTCACTAATAAATATACACTCGCCTCTGTCTCGTGCCTGACAATTCTTTGATAAAGTCTGTATGGTGCCCTGGTGGCCTGTATAGAATAGCCAGCACAAATGTTAAACAGGAATTATTACTTGCACTAGATAATTTACTTCAATCACTTCAAAAGAATTATATTTCAAATTAGACCTTTGAGCAGTACTGATCATGTTACTATAAATTACAGCTACACCTCCTCCTTTACCTTTCAGACGAGGCTCATGTTTATAACAGTAATCTTGAGGGGTGGACTCATTTAAAGTAATGTAATCGTCTGGTTTTAGCCAGGTTTCTGTCAAACACAGCACATCTAGTTTATGATCTGTAATTATATCATTTACAATAAGTGCTTTTGAGGAAAGGGATCGTATATTCAGTAACCCAAGCTTTATCATTTGTTCATTTGTGTTATATCCGTTCTTAGTTGTTTGTAAATCAATTAAACTTTTACCCTTAAACGGTTTTGAGAATTTTTTGTATTTGCTAATTCGGGGAACAGACACAGTCTCTATAGGATGATATCTAGGTGAAAGAGTCTCTATGTGTTGTAATTTATCTGACCTCTGTGACGTGAGGCAGCTAGCAGACGGTCGGTTTAGCCAGTTTGTCTGCTTCCTGACCTGGACACCAGTTAGTCAAGGTTTAGCTCTAAGACTATGTGCCAAATTACTAGAGAGAAGAGCAGCACCATCCCAAGTGGGATGAATACCATCTCTTTTCAACAGGTCAGGTCTGCCCCAAAAACTTTTCCAATTGTCTATGAACCCTATGTTATTCTGCGGGCACCACTTAGACATCCAGCCATTGAGTGAGGATAATCTGCTAAGCATCTCATCACTCCAGCGCATAGCCAGCCACAGCCCCAGAGCTCCTCACAATGGGCCGCTCTGAGGCAGAGAGTCGCAACCCGCTAACCCCTCCAGAAACCCGGGGGGGTCGGGCCGGCACTGAGGATCTGAGGACCATCATCCTTGCCAAGAAGGCTTCATCAAAGAGGTTCTGGCGCTAAGGTGCCAGATCTCGCACAGGCGTCCCTCCTCAGGTGCCACCCGTGAGTCTGGTTGCTCTGAGGAGATCGCCCCCTCCAAGGAGGATCCTAGAGCATTCACTTCAGGCATACCCCTGAAAACCGGGCCCTGGAGCGTCTGCCACTCAAGCACCAGAGGCCAGCCTTGAGAGGCTGGTTCCCCTCATTAGGTTGCATCTCATGCCTACCAGAACTTTCTCATTGGGTCCTGCAATATATATATATATATATATATATATATATTATTTCCCTTTAGCAGGGTTCTACCCACCGTGGTGAACCCTGGTCACGGAACAGGAAGTAGACACTCTGATGAGGCAAGGGGCCATAAAATGTGTACCCCCTCGGACAGAAAGTCAGGCTTACTGTCGTTACTTCATCGTTCCCAAGAGGGATGGAGGATTGCGGCCCATCCTAAGTTTGCAAATTTTGCATCCTAATATTTACGACTGGCTTTTCTACCCAGTCGCTACAGTTAGCGGTTCAACATTGAGATGTTGTTCCCGGGCTCTTTAATGTGTTGGGGTTGAGGCTAAACGCAAAGAAGAGTGTGCTCTCTCCTCTCCAGAGGACCACCTTCCTAGGCGTTGTTGGGTTTCGGTTATGATGTCTGCACGGTTTTTCCCCGTGCGCATTGATTCCGTCCTATTAGCCGTCAAAGAGTTTAACTAGGTCAGACACTCATTGGCTGCACTGCTGTTTCCTGTTTCCTGTCTGCTCGAGTGGATTGCGTTTGCGTTTGTACTGACATATAAACTTGATTTTTGTTTTAGATCTTAAACTCGACGTTCGTTTGTATTGCTAAATACAATATTAGATTATTTAATATATTGTAATCGTTAGCTTTAATCTAAGTCGCTAAACGCGTTAGCATTGTGCTATCTTACTGTCCGTGCATACAGCGTTTTTCTCGCTCGCGCCTTTTTTCCCGACTTCATCAAACAACTGGTCAACAAGTTGGATCAACACACGCGGTGAGTCATGTCATCTTCTCTCAAAATTGTCACTTGCACTGCCTGCTTCAGTAAGTAAGTCTTTCTGTCTCTCTGTCAGCTGTGAAGGCTTCACATGTCATAAATGTAGGGACATAATTAGGCTGACAGAGAAGGTTTCAAAATTAGAGACACGCATCCAAACTTTAATTGAGGATAGTAAGAATGCAAGGGCTTTAGATACTACTTTGGATGCGACTAGCTTAGCAAACCCTGTACATTGTTCGGTTCCGGCTGTAGAGCCCGTGCAGCAGGGCAACTGGGTGACTGTGAGACGGCATAATCGCGGGTCAAAAAACCACTGTTCCATTCCGATCAGAACATCAAACAGGTTCTCCCCACTCAGTGACGCACCCACTGAGAAACCTGTTGAAAGTGCCCTAGTGATTGGCGATTCTATTACTCGGAATGTGAAAATAGAGACTCCAGCCACCATAGTCACATGTTTGCCGGGAGCCAGAGCGCCTGACGTCAAAGCAAATTTAAAAGTGCTGGCTAGGCTAATCGTAAATATTCTAAGATTGTTATTCACGTCGGCGCTAATGATGTCCGACTTCGTCAGTCGGAGATCACTAAAAGTAATATTAAAGAGGTGTGTGAACTCGCAAGTACGATGTCAGGCACCGTAATTTGCTCTGGCCCTCTTCCTATGTGCAGGAGTGATGAGATGCTTAGCAGATTATCCTCACTCAATGGCTGGATGTCTAAGTGGTGCCCGCGGAATAACATAGGGTTTATAGACAATTGGAAAAGTTTTTGGGGCAGACCTGACCTGTTGAAAAGAGATGGTATTCATCCCACCTGGGATGGTGCCGCTCTTCTCTCTAATAATTTGGCATATAGTCTTAGAGCTAAACCTTGACTAACTGGGGTCCAGGTCAGGAAGCAGACAAACTGGCTAAGCCGACCGTCTGCTAGCTGTCTCATGTCACAGAGGTCAGATAAATTCCCACACATAGAGACTCTTTCACCTAGATATCATCCTATAGAGATTGTGTCTGTTCCCCGAATTAGCAAATACAAAAATCTCTCAAAATCGTTTAAGAGTAAAAATTTAATTGATTTACAAACAGCTAAGAATGGATATAACACAAATGAACAAATGATAAAGCTTGGGTTACTGAATATACGATCCCTTTCCTCAAAAGCACTTATTTTAAATGATATGATTACAGATCATAAACTAGATGTGCTGTGTTTTACAGAAACCTGGCTAAAACCAGACGATTATATTACTTTAAATGAGTCCACCCCTCAAGATTACTGTTATAAACATGAGCCTCGTCTGAAAGGTAAAGGAGGAGGTGTTGCTGTAATTTATAGTAACACGATCAGTACTGCTCAAAGGTCTAATTTGAAATATAATTCTTTTGAAGTGATGGTCCTCAATGTAAAATTATCTAGTGCAAGTAATAATTCCTGTTTAACTTTTGTGCTGGCTATTCTATACAGGCCACCAGGGCACCATACAGACTTTATCAAAGAATTTGCTGATTTTCTCTCAGGATTAGTAATGTCTGCAGATAAAGTCATAATCGTCGGTTATTTTAACATCCATGTAGATAATGAAAAAGACGCATTGGGATTGGCATTTAGAGACATTTTAAACTCTATTGGAGTTACACAACATGTATCAGGACCCACTCATTCTTGTAATCATACTTTAGATCTAATATTTTCATATGGGATCAATGTTGATACTGTTCAAATTCTGCAGCAGAGCGATGACATCTCAGATCATTACTTAGTTGCGTGTAGATTACCTTTAGCCAAAGTTGGAAAACTAACTCCCTGTTATAAATATAGTAGAACTATCACTCCTAACACAAAAGATAGCTTTATAAATAATCTTCCCGATCAGTTTCATCTACTTAACATCCCAGATAGCCTAGAAGAACTTGATGTTGCAACAGAAACTATAAACTCTCTCTTTTCCAGCACTTTAGACACTGTTGCTCCGTTACGCTTAAAGAAGATTAAAGAAAATAGTCCAACACCGTGGTACAACGAGCACACCCGGGCCCTCAAGAGAGCAGCCAGAAAAATGGAGCGGAGCTGGAAAAAAACTAAGCTAGAGGTTTTTCGCATTTCATGGAAAGACAGCTCTATTGCATTCAGAAAGGCCTTAAGATCAGCTAGATCTACTTACTTTTCTACCCTCTTAGAAGAAAACAAATACAACCCTAGGTATTTATTTGATACAGTGACTAAATTAACAAGAAATAAAGCCTCAACCCCAGATGCTTTAAATCAGCACAGCACTAATGACTTCATGGACTTCTTTACTTGCAAAATTAATAATATTAGAGAGAAAATAATAAACATGCAACAATCTACTACAATATTCCAAAATACAGTACATTTTAGTGTCCCTGAAGAAAAATTCCAATCCTTCATTGCTATTGGGGAGGAAGAATTGTCTAAACTCGTTAAATCATCAAAATCAACAACATGTATGCTAGACCCAATACCGACTAAGCTACTGAAAGAGATGCTTCCAGAAATCATCTTATTCTTAATATTATAAATTCTTCTTTGTCATTAGGATACGTACCAAAAACCTTTAAGCTGGCTGTAATTAAACCGCTTATTAAAAAACTACAACTTGATCCTACAGAATTAGTTAATTACAGGCCGATATCGAATCTACCTTTCTTGTCAAAGATTCTAGAAAAGGCAATATCTTTACAACTATGTTCCTTTCTAGAAAGAAACAGCATCTACGAGGATTTCCAGTTAGGATTTAGACCATATCATAGTACTGAGACTGCTCTCATTAGAGTTACAAATGATTTGCTCTTATCATCCGATCGTGGTTGTATCTCTCTGTTAGTGTTACTGGACCTTAGTGCTGCATTTGATACAATTGACCACAAAATCCTTCTGAATAGACTTGAAAATTATGTTGTGACTAAATTAACAATAAATAAAGCCTCAACCCCAGATGCTTTAAATCAGCACAGCAGTAATGACTTCATGGACTTCTTTAGTTGCAAAATTCATAATATTAGAGAGAAAATTATAACGATGGAACTGTCTACTACAATATCACAAAATACTGTAAATTTTAGTGTCCCTGAAGAAAAACTCCACTCCTTCATTGCTATTGGGGAGGAAGAATTATCTAAACTCGTTAAATCATCAAAATCAACAACATGTATGCTAGACCCAGTACCAACTAAGCTACTCAAAGAGATGCTTACAGAAATCATAGATCCTCTTCTTAATATTGTTAATTCATCTTTGTCATTAGGATACGTACCAAAAACCTTTAAACTAGCCGTAATTAAACCGCTTATTAAAAAACCACAACTTGATCCTACCGAATTAGTGAATTGCAGGCCGATATCAAATCTACATTTTTTGTCAAAAATTCTAGAAAAGGCAATATCTTCACAACTATGTTCCGTTCTAGAAAAAAACAGCATCTACGAGGATTTCCAGTCAGGATTTAGACCGTATCATAGTACTGAGACTGCTCTCATTAGAGTTACAAATGATTTGCTTTTATCATCCGATCGTGGTTGTATCTCTCTGTTAGTGTTACTGGACCTTAGTGCTGCATTTGATACAATCGACCACAAAATCCTTCTAAATAGACTTGAAAACTATGTTGGCATTAGTGGAGTTGCATTAGCCTGGTTCAAGTCATACTTATCTGAGCGTTATCAGTTTGTAGCATTAAATGAGGAGATGTCATATCGGTCACGGGTTCAGTATGGAGTTCCTCAAGGTTCAGTACTAGGACCATTGCTTTTCACCCTGTACATGCTTCCTTTGGGTGCAGTTATTAGGAAGCATGGCATTAGCTTTCATTGTTACGCTGATGATACTCAGCTCTATATTTCTTCTCATCCTGATGAAACGAGCAAATTCACTAAATTAACAGAATGCATAACTGATATAAAAAATTGGATGACTAATAACTTTCTACTGCTAAATTCTGAAAAAACAGAGATTCTAATTATTAGACCAAAAGTTCGGCACATAATAATCTAGACTACTGCCTAACACTCGATGGCTGCTCTGTCAAGACTTCGTCGTCAGTTAGAAACCTGGGTGTGCTCTTTGATACCAATCTTTCATTTGAAAGCCATGTTTCTAGCATCTGTAAAACGGCGTTCTTCCATCTTAAAAATATATCTAAATTGCGACATATGCTATCTAAGACAAATGCGGAAAAGTTAGTTCATGCGTTCATGAGTTCAAGGCTAGATTATTGTAATGCTTTACTAGGTGGTTGCCCTGCACGCTTAATAAACAAATTCCAGCTGGTCCAAAATGCAGCAGCTCGAGTTCTTACTAGAACCAGGAAGTATGAGCATATTAGCCCAGTTCTGTCAAACCTGCACTGGCTTCCTATTAAACACCGAATACATTTTAAAATCTTGCTAATTACTTACAAAGCATTAAATGGTTTAGCTCCACAGTACTTGAGCGATCTCTTAACACATTATAGTCCTTCACGTCTATTGCGATCCCAAAATACTGACCAGCTTATAATACCTAGAATATCAAAGTCAACTGCTGGCGGGCGATCCTTTTCCTATTTAGCTCCTCAACTCTGGAACAGTCTTCCTATTACAGTTCGGGAAGCAGACACAATGTGTCAGTTTAAATGTAGACTAAAAACACATCTTTTCAACCTGGCATACACATAACACATTATACACACATTTTTAATCCAAATCATGTAAAATGATTGTTAGGCTGCATAATTTAGATAAGCCGGAACCGGGAACATTCCCATAACACCTGATGTACTCGATACATCAGAAGAAGAATGGCATCTACGCTGATATTGGTCTCTGTTTATTCCGAGGTTACCGTGGTCAGCCGGATCCGGGCCGTATCCAGATCAGATGAAGGACCTGGACACGAGCACAGCACTGCCCTGAAGTGTCTGCGGAGACCGTGATTCTACTAGACCCTCCCCTGTGAAGATCATGAACCCATCTCTAACCGGACCAAATTGGACTTCATATTGGACTTGAATTGTTGTATAATAATCATGCACTGTTTGGCTGTTGGCCAGAGGAGAACTGGTCCCCCAACTGAGCCTGGTTTCTCCCAAGGTTTTTTCTCCATTCTATTCTTCATTCGTTACGTCACCTGCCGGAGTTTTGGTTCCTTGCCGCTGTCGCCTATGGCTTGCTCAGTTGGGGAAACTTAACACTTAAAATTCATCAATTGTATTGATTTGCCTGCTCTTTTGGGGCTTCTGTTCAGCCAAACAAACTTTGTTTATATTGTTTTTCCTGTAAAGCTGCTTTGAAACAATCTACATTGTAAAAAGCGATATATAAATAAAGGTTACTTGACTTGACTTGACTCACTGTAAAGCACTTCCAGCGAGTGCTGGTTCTCAGGCAGCAGCTTCCTGCATTACCCTGCTCGGGCTGCTGCACGAGGTCGTTACAGTGGTGGCTCAGAACCAGAGGGTGTTCCCCGAGGGGCAACCCTCTCCGTACTATCAAGGTCACGCGGCGAGGCTTACATGCCTTAGATGTGTGGAAGGAATCCTGGTTTCTGTCTCATGGACCCGTATTGGGAGCTCCTTGTCGACGTGTAATGCTATCGACGGATGTATCTCTTACGGGCTGGGGAGCAATTCACATTCCTAGGACCTAGATTGTGGGAGCAGACGTCCTGTCGAGGCAGGGGCTGAGGCCCGGGGATTGGAGGCTCCACCCCTATGTGGTGGAGCAGATTTGGTTGAGATTCGGCCGAGCACAATTAGACCTGTTCGCGTCCGAGGAATCGACTCATTGCCCTCTGTGGTTTTCACTCTTGCACCCAGCCCTGCTCGGGCCGGGTACCATGGTTCAGACATGGCCGAGGCTATGTCTGTACACCTTTCCCCCGATTGCTCTGCTCCTGGGAGTTCTGGAGAGAGTTCGCCAAGACAAGGTCCGTCTCACACTAATTGCTCCATGTTGTCCGAGCAGAGTGTGTTTTGCGGATCTTATGTCGCTTCTGGACTGAGATCCCAGGGAGGACTTTCTGTCCCTGGCAGTGGGCTTGATGCGTCTCCCCTGCTCAGAACTGTGGAAACTGTGGGCTTGGCCTCTGAGGAGGCCCAGCTCATAGATTCTGGTATGTCAACTGAGGTTGTTGAGACCATCCTCCACTCCAGAGCCGCCTCCACGAGGAAGCTGTATACTCCTGAAGTGGAGACTATTCACTTCTTGATGTAGCGAAAAGCAGTTGAACCCAGTTACCTGGAGCTGGAGTTCCTGCAGGATATATTCACTGCAGGGCTGTCCCCGTCCACCCTGAAGGTCTATGTGGCTGTTTACCACGTATCTCTGGGTGGCATGTCCATTGGCAGGGACCCCCTCGTCACACGCTTCCTCCGTGGCACTATTAGGCTGAGGCCTGCAGTACAGACCAAGGTTCCTACCTGGGACTTATCCCTGGTACTCCAGGGGTTGTCCCATGCACCTTTTGAACCTTTGGACGAGGTTCCCCTAAAGTTCCTCACTTTAAAGACCTTATTCTTATTAGCTATAACACCGCTAAAAGAGATGGGGATCTACAGGCGCTCTCTGTAGCTCCCTCTTGCCTTGAGTTTGCACCTGGGATGGTGAAAGCCTTCCTTCATCCCAGGCCAGGCTATGTGCCCAAAGTGCCCACTCATGTGGTCAGGTCTATTGTACTGCAGGCCTTCAGCCTTCCCCCCTTTCGGTGACCAGGACCAGGAATTTAAAAACAAGGACTGTCCAGTGTGAGCACTGGACACTTATGTCCACAGGTCTGCCTTTGGCGTAAGTCAGACCAGGTGTTTGTTTGCTTTGGGACCCCTAGTGGGGCCCCGGCATCCAAACCTACTTTAAGCAGGTGGATAGTCGAGGCTATCGTCCTGGCTTATGAGTCGGCTGGATCCCATTCGCCTCTAAGGGTCCGTGCCCACTCCTCTAGGATCGAGGCTGCCTCTAAGGCCCTTATATCAGGTGTGTCTTTATCTGATGTTTGTGATGCGGCAGGGTGTTCTTCCCCCGCATACCTTTCTGAGGTTTTACCAGCTTGACCTCAACTCCGCTCCAGGAACACGGGTCCTCTCGTAGTGAGCTACGAGACACTCGTCGGCCTTCGTCACTGAGGTGGCGTTGGTATATCGTTCCCCAAAGCGATCGAAAGACGCAGCATCTCGTACCCTTGAAAGGGAACGTCTCAGGTTACGTATGTAACCATAGTTCCCTGAGAGGGAACGAGACTCTGTGCCTTTGGCCTCAGCTCCTTGCGCCTTCCGGGCTTGCTCAAACACCTCTAAGCTGCCACTTCCGGGTTACCGGCGCTCTTTATGACCTGGTTTGTGACATCACCGACCTGCGACCGTCACTCACACTTGGTCGACGGAAATTTACATATTGTGCTTCGCGAGACAGCGTCCAAGTATTCCCCAAAGCGATCGAAAGACGCAGCGTCTCGTTCCCTCTCAGGGAACTATGGTTACATACATAACCTGAGACGTTTTCCTTGTTTGTTTGTGGTTTTGAATGAAGATAAGAAGCTGGCTGAAGAAAGACATATAGCTTGTAAGATTCCGCTTTTTTCAACCTCCTTGAGAAATGTACATTGTCGCTGATTAGAGCTAGTCCAAATTCCGGTACTCTCCATTTCTCTTTTGATGGATGTGCTAAGGTGTCGGAGGGAGTTGAATATGAAGATGGTGGATGTCTTGATGGTGGAGATAAGGGCAAGCATTGGAGTCATGGGTACGAGGAGCGGTGCGACTGGGCCGATGACCACGCTGTGTTTTGTTGAGCGCAAGAGCTCCTTTCATCGGTAGGATATGGCGAAGGAAGTGTTCATCATCAGACATGTACAGCTTAAACTTGGACATTGTAGCAGAAGGCAGGGCATCACATGATCGCCTAATGAATTCAAACACGTTGGCTGGCACTGTGCCAGAGAAAGCGCTCAACACTTGTAGCTATTCAGTGTTTTCTCTTGAAGATTATTTTAGGTTACAGACATTTAAATACACAAGTAATAATAAAACACCACTATGGTTTGTAAAAAAAAAACACACTGATTTCCATTAAGTAAATAACCTTTCAATTATAAATTGACGGGGAGTTGAATTTATAGCAGATGCATGTTGTTCAAAAGACAAAACACGCTTACTTTCCTGTTGGAATTCAGAATATCAAGTTGATGAATGTTCACAAACTTATTGGCTTTAAATAGACATAGATCACAGATTTAAATAGATCATTCAAATATCACAGACTTTTAAGACTTATCATAGACTTAAATGATTGAAGACAATGAAGGCAGTGAATTACTTTGAAATAAGAAGTGCATATGGTTTCTTTTCCAGAGATTCCACTTAATCGGTGATTAAGTTGAATAATCCAGGCAGTGTTGGTTCTTGATTCTTGTGTGGGCGGCTGAGTGCGCGATCAGACTGTAATGAGCGCGATCTGAAAGGAGCGTGTGCGATCACGCTGTACTGCACGCAATCTGACTTCGGTGCGCGCTACTGCTTGAGCTCCGGGTTAGCAGCGTGTTACTTTAAATCAATCACATTTCAGACGTGGATTCCCCGAAACAGTGGCATCAAGATGGCACAAACTGCTCGTGATTTAGCGTTTGCTGAAATCAAAGCGCCGAGAGGATTACAGCTGCTCTTGTTTGTGTGAGCTGACGGAGAGCTGAAACTGCAGCGCGGTTTGCTTAGGGCTCGCCTGGCGCTGATGGAAAGCCTGTTCCTTGCAGGAAGAGGGCGGCATTGCTTGAGACTTGAGCTTGCTTTTCAACGAGCTTTATTATCCTTTCTCAATGGCAGGAACGATTAAAATGGGCCGAAGTAGAGATGCTGAATGCGGATGTTTCACTTGTGGTGGCGAGAACAGGTGCCTTCAATCTTGAAATATTAAAGAGTATAATAAAGAGTTGCTGAGGGAGTTTGAGAAACGATTTCAGGTCTTTAGCAAATTGCAGTTTTCGCAAATTGCTAAAGTTAATTTGTTTACATTAAAAAACCACACATATGTATAAACTTGCAAATGTTACAAAAAAACATTTTTTTTTTTAAAAAACAGCTGCCACTTAAGATTTTAAGTGTGTGAAGTCAATTCGTTCAATGTGTTCAGAATTGCTTCCCAGAGTTGGAAAATGAATTTTAAATAATTGATATTTGATTTATGTTAACATGCAGGACAGTGTTTTTAAATTCCACAAAACTGAAAAATAATCATTGTAAAATAACTGACAATTGTTTTATGCACAATGCACTTAAATAAATGTTAAACTAAGTAATGGTGTTTTTGAAATTGCACATACTACGTGGGTTGTTCATAATATATTTTGTAAAAGGACAATCATCATTCATTAATCATTCATTTAATTTAAAGATTTTTATAATTTATAATATAATGCACTAATACAAAAAAGCGGACTTATTGTTAGTTCTATGTTATTTTGCTGAGTTCACTGGTCTGGCCCCCTTGAAATGAGTTTGACACCCCTGATCTATAGCCACATTAGTCATTCAGCATGCTAACAAGCACATTTCTTAATGCGATTGGGAAATATCACAAAATATGAAGTATGGTAAGCCTATTTTATGTATGGTAAACCTATTTAAATTAATTACATTTATCTATCTTGGCACTCAAAGCACAAAGTGTGCACCACTTGGTCCACCTGGATGATGCAATGGCAGCCATATTGCTCCAGAACACCCACCACACACCAGTTTAGAGAGGAGAGCTTTGAAGCCAATCAGAACCCTTTTAACACATCATCCGAAGGATGGTGCTTGTAACAGTAAAGTGACATCACAATACTGGGGCATGCCACACAGGCCAGCGCCCCCTACTGGCCTCACTAATACCTCTTTCAGAAGCAACGTAGTTTTTCCAGGAGGTCTCCAATCCAGGTATTATTTACCTCGTACAAACATCACTCACCCACATGCGTGTCTCATCATATCCATGCAACATACGAAATATAGTTGCCACAACGAGCGAGAAAGGTTGAGATGGAGCTGCTAAATCTCCACCCTTCAGAAAATCACATATTTTAAGCAAATGGTGAACTGACTGCTGCCAAAACAAGCTCATAATACAAAAATAACCAAACACTGACTTGGCTTTTCGGAGGTGGAGAAAACTGATAAATATTGTAAAAGTGGACATGATGTTTTTACCTCTCAACACGAGTGATATGATTTATTGAACAGATGAGTATCTCTCTAAGTATCTCTCTTCAAAGCATGATCTATTGTGAAGATCATTTAATTTTGGTTGTTGTAGCACGGTGGAATTATTTTCAATGAAGTACCATGATTATTATTGGGTAAAGCTACTGTAACATCTCCAGCTAGCAGCTTGAAATCCTTTCCATCTAAACTAATTGTATCTCTTAAGACTAGAAGTGAATGTTTTATGAGCAGTAGGATGTTGTTTTGCATTTGAAAGGGGTCCTATTATGTAAAATTCACTTTTAGATGGTGTTTGAACACTGGTGTCTGTAAACAACCAGCTTATAATGGTAAAAATCCACCTACTTCTTTTTTATTTTCTCCATTGTAACAAAGTTCATAGTTTAGGGAAGAAGGAGGAAGGAATTGGCGAATATTTAAGTTTAATAATAAAATGAAACAACAAAAAAATAAAAACAATGGTCGACTGCCGGCCACACTAGCACAAAACACATAACGCCACATAAATTCCAACCCTGGTCCTCTCTCATCCTTTACTGGCATCGCTCCTCCCATTATGCTTTCGGTCCTCAGTGAGATACGAGGCTTCGACCCTGCCCTGCTCGCAACATAACCCCCATCTTCCCTTGAGACTGAGCTCTATAACATGCGCTCAGTATGTCCCTTCTTCCTCCTGGGTTTTGAATAGCAATTTTCTTTAAATAACAAAGTTCCTAGTTTGGGGACAAAGGAGGCGGGAAATGGCGAACATTTAAACAATTTAAAACAACAACAAAATTAAGGTAAAACATGGCGTAACACAAAACACACAGTAAAATCCAGGCCTAGTCCTCTTTTGTCCTTCTCTGGCATTGCTCCTCCTTTTATGCCTCCGCTCCTCTGTGAGATATGAAGCCGGTGAAGTGCGCTATTGCTGCTCTCACGTCCCTTGGCCGTGTCCTGCTTTCCACATCCATACATCAGCAGCAGTGTCTGAAAATACTCCGTTCCAGATTCCTCCCCACTGTGACACCACTGGTGATGATTTGCCCTGCGTGAGATGTTCTCATTATAGAACCTATTGATATAATGTCTGTGCCACAGAAACATTACAAATGTTCTGTTTTGCATTTACTAATGAACATAAGAGTCTCCATAGAAACCTGACATCTGAGCCCCAGAAGAACTTAATTTATGAAGAAAGTCTGACTAAGAAGTTAGGAGGAGTCTTATATGTTTGTGGAAATCATTTTATAATAATTTCTGCTTTGCAAACAAGGCTCAGTTCAACACTATTTTTGCACTGAAAGATTGGTCAATACCAACTGTTCGTGCTCAAACTTTATACTTTATATCCAGAACAAGCAAGTAGGCTTGGAAGCATATTTCTGTCACAAAACAATGAAAAAATGTTGATTAAAGAATATAAACTTGCAATTGTGAAATAAAACGTTGTGATAAGTTATGTGATAAAAAGTTATAACTACCTTTTTATATTTGTCATTCAGTGGCAGAAACAAGCCTCCATATACCATGGTGAATCATGGTAAGACAAAAGCAGCTTTCGTAAGAAGGATTGGCTATGTATTGAGTTACCATTTAAATTGTGTTAATTTGGAAGAAGAAAAAAGTACCTTACATCTGTCACAGTCTGGTCTAGATCATTATGTTTGTCCCTCATGTGTTGCCGTAGCTGTCTTGTTAGTTTGATTACCCGTTTAAGTTTCTCCACCTGTTTGTATCTTCCTAGTGTATTTAAACCCTCATGTGCTCCAGTGTCATTGTCTGTGGTTAACGTTTCAAGTGTCTCCGTGTGGATGTACTCCTCCTGTGTTTTGCACCCCCGTGTGCTTCCTTGTTTCTATAATTAAAGTGTTTCTGTTTGGACTCTGTGTTCCGCGCCTGTCTCCGCATCACACACCAGCTACTCTATTGTGACAGAACCACAGACCAGGTTAAGTCGCCTCTAAAGACTTTTCCAAAGATGGATTTTGAGAATTAACTTCTGTCAATCGCCCAAAGGAAGGACTGGCACTTCAGCCAGTTCGTGCTGGAATTTTCTTTGGTCGCCTGTCGGGCTCCGCTACCGGACCATACCATCAAGGCGCTGTTCCGGGTCAGGGTGACTAATCACCATCTCTCCGGGAACTGTCCAGACACCACCGGCCTGGGCTGGTCGGAAACGGTGGTGAAGTGTCTGGATAGTGTCTACCCCCGATCCAGACAGCGGAAACCGGCAGCGGATGCAGCAATCACCCTGCAGATTTCCCACCCAGCCTCCCTCTCCCACCACCTCTACCCAGCCTGCACCATCTGCACCCGTTCCCGTCTCTGCCTGTGTCCCGCTTCCCCACTCTGGCTCCCCCCAACACTGGCGAGCCGCCATGCGTCGGCGGCACACCGGCATCGTGGGGCACTGAGGTTCCACCTCCGACCTCGGTGCCCCTCATTCCACCTCGGCCCGTCGACGCATCGTCAGCGCCTCCACTCCTCACCCCCTCAGCCCCAGCGACGTCCCTCGGCCTTACCTCTCCTGCGGGCTCCCTCGTCCTCCCGGTGTCACCTTGGTCGGTCGTTGCCTGGTCGCCTCCTCCTGCGGGGTCGGCCGGCTCTTCCCTCGGTTCCCCCTACGTCCTCTGTCCCTCCGCCTCCGAGTCAGTCCTCAGACCTGCCGCTGGTTCTTCGGAGATTCGTCACGCCAGCTCCTCCTCGGCCTCCGGAGCCAGCGGCGTCACTCGGGTTCCTAGGTCCATCGGCTCCACCATGGATTGACTCGGGTGCCTGGCCCCTGATCCCACCTGCTCCCCCCTTGGACACCTCCCTCTGCCTGGCCCCTGATCCCTCCTGCACTTTCTAAGTTTTGGACTCTGTGTTATGTTCATTGTTCTATTCGGTCCCCCCCTGGTCCCCCTCCCTCCCTCCGCTGTCAACCTGTTTAGGCGCGAGGTCGCACCTTCCGGGAGGGGGAGCTACTGTCACAGTCTGGTCTAGATCATTATGTTTGTCCCTCATGTGTTGTCGTAGCTGTCTTGTTAGTTTGATTACCCGTTTAGTTTCTCCACCTGTTTGTATTTTCCTAGTGTATTTAAACCCTCATGTGCTCCAGTGTCATTGCCTGTGGTTAACGTTTCAAGTGTCTCCGTGTGGATGTACTACTCCTGTGTTTTGCACCCCGTGTGCTTCCTTGTTTCTATAATTAAAGTGTTTCTGTTTGGACTCCATGTTCCACGCCTGTCTCCGCATCACACACCAGCTACTCTATTGTGACAACATCAGTGGTCCCCAACCTTTTTTGTGCCGCGGACCGGTAAACGTTTGATAATTTTACCGCGGACCCGGGTGGGGGCATTGTTATACGAGATTGTTGACTGGGTGCGCGCAAGATTGTTGAATTCTGTCCGCAGCCCGGTACAATTTCATCCTCGGACCGGTACCGGGCCACAGACCTGGGGTTTGGGGACCACTGCCTTAACAAAAATGACCAGGCACAAAGACCCTGAAAAGACTAGCTCAAATCACCATATATTTCTGTAAAGGGGCCGCTCGGCTCGGTCCAACGACGGTTTCCGAGGAGCGGGTGAAGGATAGCTGCGCATTCTGTCTTTTCAGTCGCGGTGAATTTGCACTCGCTTATTACCTGACTCCATGTTTAAATATGACCGCGAGTTGATTTTAGAAAGCCAATTGGTAATCGGCCATTAGTATAATAAGTTGGTAAATATACATTTGATTTATTCTATTGATCTCACGGTCACAAACTCTCCAGTCCGAACATTGATCAGAGGTTATGGCTAAAGTTATTTAATAGACCGCCCATGCTTGTCGTGATTTAAACTAACTGTTTAGTTTAGCCCCCTACAGACGCCTATTGTGTCACTGCATAACAACTTAATTAATGTTGAGCAGTTAATCAGAAATCTAGAATCTCAGCTGATGTGCCCCTATGCTCCATCTAACCTGAGATCTAGTATGTATTTAACCCTGGACGCAGATTTGCGGTAACAAAGGATGCAGCGTAATCTACTGAAGTGAATAATAAGTAAGACCGAATGGAATCAAACGTAACAATTTATTGACATTCAGGTAAATGTATTGTGCCAATTACATAACCGAATTAAAAGATAATCAATACCAACATCGAATGCTCGGAAAGCGTAAAAGATGCATACCTGAAATTAGGAAAATACGTAATGCTAAGTATCTAATAGGCGCTGGACATTACGGGCTGATCTTGGTTATCAATTGTCTAGAAGAATTCACTATACAGAGTGTCTGTTGAGACACTCTGCATCATGAATGAATCTGGCAACCACAAGACAGAGCAGCCATGATAGATAGATAGAATTTTATTGTCCCTTAACGGGAAATTGATTTTCACAGATGTGTCGTCGCAGCAGAGCATGCGCCGTTTTTTCTCCAGAAAAACAAGAAATACAAGAATGCAGTTTAGCAAGCCTTACACAGCAAAACACAAACAAGATAACAAGACACGTCACAGCACATGTGATTACATGTTGGAATTTTTTGTGTGGTGGGGGAGGGGGTAGATAAAATAGGTAAACAGGCAGACAGATCCGTGGGAATGGAAGCCATAACATCAGATGTTTTTACTATGGTTTGTCCTTGGAGATAAGGCAGTTCCCAGGGAAAGAGAGAGATACCAGGCTGTCCGCTGGCTTCCCAAACCGAGAGTAGGGGCAAATACAGTTTTTAATCCATTTGCTGTTGTCCGGATCATAAACAACCAATCAGTTCTGGTCCTCAGCGTTCGCGTTCGATCCTCGTCTAAAAGTTCACCAATCTGAGCATTCTGATACCTTCCTTTAAATAACCCAGGACAGGACAGGAACTTCTTTGAAGTGTTAAACATAACAATGGACCTTTTGGTTCTTGATAACAGGCGGTAATTAGCATGGAAGACCTGGGAGGGGCAAGCCCATCCCAAATAAGCCAGACATTTCTAAACTCTTTAAAACCTTTAACACCTGTGGTTTGCTGCTTATGGGAATAAGACCTTTGGAAAAGTCACACTTAGACATTTCAAATAATACCAAACCATTGTATGATAATTTTTCACATTAAACCATGTATTCTGGGTGAGTTTCAGGCCCTGTGGAGAGAAGTAGTGAGGGAAAAGGGGGTGAACATATTGAAATGAAACTGTGAGATTGGGATGTTATGCTCAGCAGGTTGTGTCTTTGGAGGATGTGTATTAAGACGATGATGCGTGATGCATCTCGGGAACAGTTTGGCGTGAATAGTCTCGGGCCAATCTTGTCCACCTTACATTTCCCTGCTACTTAGAGCTGGTTTAGAGCTGGCAGAACACACACGATTAGTTACTGTTGTTTTAGATGATTTCTTTATTTTTGGATTGCACATACACAGACAAAAGTAATTCACATTTTTCTGCCAAATGACATTTAAACATCAGCATGTGTGAGATCAATCACATGTATGCCAACAAAAAGATAATGATGAATGGCTTGTAGAGAATTTAAGAAAAATTGTAATCTATCTCTACAAGCAGAATCTCAAACACATTAACACACTCAATGCATTTATATATACATTTCTTAGAAGTGGCTTAAGTAGCAACAAGTACAAACTTTTAATAAATAACACAAGATCTCAAAAGCAAACTCCTGAGAGACAGATCCATCATAAGTAGTTCTCTGCCTTGCGGTTCACCTGTTCATTCTCGTGACGTCTATCACACATATGCACAGTTCGCCTTTACTCTGTAATCATCAGACTAATAATAGTAAAATAAAAAGTCAGCGCTCCAGGCTTCCTGACCTAACAAGCAAACAAGTATTGCTGGATCGTGCAAAATGTCAAAACAACTGCATTAGAAATAAATGTTCTAAAACAACACAATCATGCCTATCATCAGAAATAAACACTTACCTGCAGAGACTTAACTTCTGAAATTCACACTAAAGTGAACATTCAAAATGTTATGTTGGTGTTTTTTTTATCCCGACCAGATCAAATTAGAGTAAAGGGTAACATTTTACTATAATGTCTCATTAGTTAACACATTAGATAAAATGAACTATAAATTAGCAACAACAAAAAAAGAAAAAAGTTTTGCATTATTTATTAAGAAATTGTTCATTTTAGTTAATAAAGCATTTTTTGTTGTTTGTTCATGTTAGCTGAGTGCATTAACTTTTGTTTTTAAAAAAAGTATTAATAAATATTGAAATCTATATTATAAAAATATGTTAATTCATGCAAGTTCATTAACCAATGTTAACAAATGAAACCTCAACGCAAAGTGTTACTGGGCAAACATGCTGTTCCTGAAAAGATGACAAAACAGTCATCAAGGAAAATATGCAACAAATGTCAAATTGTAAAGATTTTAAACATGAAACAAAAAAGAAAGAATATTTTGTTTAAAATACTTGGAGTTTATGCATGCAAAAATAATGTTTTCATACAGGTTACCCGAATGCATCTGCCATCTTGGTCAGTCAAATATTACAAATAGTACTGTCCAAAATTGACTTGACTAGTGAGACAGTATCACTGTGTTCTTCTGGTTAGGATGCTCAAACAAACAGAGCAATGTTTCAGTGGAGCCAGAGTATTTGCAAAGAACTTAACACATAACACACACACACACACACAAATTTACACATCACTTTTAAAAATTATAATTTTTTAAATATTTTCAGCATTGGCTTTCAATCTTTAACTGTGTTGATTTTCATGCAGATGACCTCTGGGGATTATGGGGTACATCACCATCATGGCTCTGCACCCAGTGGAGCGGTGAGCAGGAAAAATAACCTCTTGGCTCATAGGGTAAAAATGTAAATTCCACCGAAGGTTCATGTGTTCTTATGTTAAACACAATGTCATTGGTTGTGACTGCTGAAGTGGCACCCGTAGGATTAATCCAGCAATCCCTTCCCCCCGTGGAGCTACACAGCCTGGTCAGATATCCTGGAGATGTTGTCAAAATTGTTTACTTGGGTAGACAGGGATTTGCGGCTATCGGTGCTGGTTCTCGCTCTGACTCTCTCCTTTTGAGTCTCGTCTCCATTGGAACAATGATAGATGAACGCTGCTTTGAACTCCTCTCGAAATTTACCTGTGAGGATACATATACAGGATTAGATTCAAAGGTTGCATTTGTTAACTTGAACTATCACAGAAAAATTACTCCAAAGCAGTTATAGTGTTAATAGCAGCATGTACTAAAATTCATTTAATTATTTAAATGGACCTCAGCTAACATGGACTGATAATAAACAGTTGTATGTATACTAAAATTAAATATGTTGTAATCTTATCGCCAATGTCTGTGTGAATCGCTTGTCACAGAAATAAAACGAGACCTTCCTAGGTTGTCTATAAAAAAACAGGTCGTTTCTGCCAGGAAAATCAAAAGCTTGCGACGTTTATGAGCTCCAGAAAGCTTCTCCTCTCTTCAATTACACATGAAACAAATGCTGATGTGAAGGATAATACCGAAAGAGCCATTCTGTGCTGTAATGTCAATGCTTCATGCAAAGAATAGGAAGTAATTCAAACTATAGATTCACATTTTTATAGTCTAATCTTAAATATAAATATCACCCCATCTGTATGGTGAATCGTAGAGTTGCTGCAAACATATCCACGTCACTGTGATCGGATGCTTTCTTATTCATTTTTTGCTATTGTGCTAGTTTGCTATTGCTTTTTTTTGAGAGAAAAGTGCATTCACATTTTCATCTAACTGTCGCTCTCAGCATGTTCATTACCAGTAAAAGCATGACACAGGAAATGGCAATATAGTACTTTTAATGGCACAATCTCAGACACGAAGCAAACACACTTGACATAGAACTGACATAGACTGAGGGAAACGTTGGGACTAAATACTCAGGGTTGATTACAGAGATGAGACACAGCTGACAAGACTAACAAGTCAGATGTTTACTTTGACCTGGGGCATATTCTTCGTACGTCGCTAACTACATCCAAGATCAGTTGACACATCCGGGATGAGATAATCGCGCTAACTATGAGCTGGATAATTCGGTTCTTCGAACGCACCTGTTGATGGCGATTAGTATAGCTGGATTGAGTTATCTGAGATCATTGCGCGTTCATGTGCTGGCTTAAAAGGGGATATGTATCGATAGTAGAAACATTGATCAGCAACATTTTGATTGGTCAGCGAGCATGCTGAAAGAGCGCGCGCAGTATTTCTCGGCGACGCGTTGCTGAATTTCAGTATTTAATTAAAACACAAAGCAACACTTCAAAGGCTGCAAAAGCCAGGAGAGAGGGCTGGCAAAAAGTTGCCGACAAATTAAATTTGTGAGTTGACTAGTGATCATGTGTGTAATTATATTGTCTTATATTAATTATATTTCATAATCCTCTGTTATATTAGAGCCACCACAGGACTCTCTAGAACTTGGGAACAAGTAAAAGTAAAATGCAAAAATATTCTACAAAATGGTATCTTTACTACTTGCGCTGTTCTGCAAAAAAAGTTAATTAATGAAATAGAATTGCAAGAACTTTTAAAGCAAAACGTCAGACTTGAGATTGAATTGATTCAAAAGGAACTTCAAAGTTAGTAAAATACACTAATAAACACACTGTACGACTGATGACCTTGCATGATTTATTTCATTCCACAGGCAAGAGATGACAAGCTGGATTTAAAAAAACAAACAAAAAAAAACCTGTTTTTATATGGCAATACACAGTTTGAGCTGTTGACTAACGCCGGGCTATGACTAATTGTATCTAAATTAACTAGATGCATTATACCCTCATGTGAAAAACTAATTATATACATATAATTATTATTATATTATATTGCACCTTCAGCAACAGGTTTCTCTCGTAAAAACGGACAGGACATGCTGCGACAAAACTTCCCATATCACTTTCGCTTATAAAGCCGTGATCTAATCCTGCTATCATGAAGTAAGCTGAGCAGGTTCAATTCAACGGACCTGTTACTATGACAACAAGTCCCGGATGAGCGTCGAAGAACCGAACAATCCGAGATCGTCAACAAATCGAAATCGTCAACAATCTAATCCAGCTAAGTGAGTTAGCTAGGTACGAAGAATATGCCCCTGGGCAACCTGGAGGTGAACACAACAAACACAAAGACAGATCTGACAGTTCTGTGACAGAAACTACATGCCTCTTCTAAAACGTTATTATTGGTCAAAACTTACTAATTGTTTTTATTCCTGCCTTAAAACCATTACTGACTAATTCAGTCTTAGCTTTTGTTATGCACCATTAAGTAGTTTTTGCAACAAGGTCTCTTATTGTCACAGTTATGTCGTATCTTGTTACTTCCTATTCCCTTCAGTGTGATCCCACTGCATTTCCTTCACCTCTCATGACAGCCACTCACCTTGTTAGTCTCGTCACATGTTTCCTGTTATCTTGTGTATAAAAGCTCTTATGTGTTCCTTTGTCTTTGTGAGTTGTTGACGTTGTTTAACCAGTGTGTGGATGCTGTATTCCATGTGTCCGGGTACTCCATACGTTTTGCACACTGTTTGTTTTTGTACTTAAGTGTTTTGTTTGGTTTATGATAAAGAGAGTTTCTGTTAGAAACCTGCGCTTCTTTGTCTTCTCTCTGCGTCGCATACCGTCCCCGTTGCTAACACTTGTCCATACTGTGATTAAACGGCCTCATCCGTCATTCCCAAATGAACATGAAGCACAAAGCCACACTTGTTCCATTGTAAGCTAATGTTACTAAACTAACTATTTTATTTCCCCATGTGCCCAATGGGATTAATTTGTTTTCAGTAGGTGCACCGAATCCTCCAAACTGCTCTAAATTATGTCAAAAGAATCCTTGAAATGACCAGGTAACGACGTACTCAGTTATCAAACCTTTACCACGGTGCACAAAGAGAATATTGCAATGCAAATGAAGAAATAATTAGTGTGCTCGTTTGGAATGAAAAGCTGCAGAATGTTTCCGGAGGGCAAACAGCATTTCAAAGCTTTGAAGTATTGCGTGTGTTTGTAGGTAGTGTAGGGAATGAAAGGTGCAATGTCTTAATGGGACCAGCAGATGGAGGAAACAACATGCAGCAGAGTAATTCTGAACTCTGGTCATCTCTATCTCTCTCTTATGACACAACCAGATCAATTTAAGCAGAAAACAAGATGATGATTTGGATCTGACATGTAAAGAAGGAAAACATGCAGAGCGGCTAGTCTCCATAACCAGAACTGAAGACCTCTGATGTAGCTGAAGTGTGTCAAATACTCACTACTGAGGAAATTGTAGATAATTGGATTGGCGGCACTGTTGGCGTATATAAGCCAGTGTGAGAAGGTGAACCAGGCATAGACAGTCTCTCTGTTGTCTGTGTTCTTAAAAGTGCCAAATACTCTGCAGATAAACAGCAGGACAAAAACATAATGCAACCATTAAAAAAACAAACATAACACTCTGAATACAAAAAGCATTTCAATTATCTCTTCTGACAAACCTACAAGGAGAGGAATTTTTCAACATGACTTATTAAAGTTATTTTATTTGCAGTCTGCAAAGCATCTTAAACAGGTGAGGGGAAAGAACTTTTCCAGGGCAATGCAACAATTTTATATTTTAACTCAACTAAATTAGCTGATTTAAAGTAGTTGTGTAATAAACTAGATGGTATGCATTATGTCATTATTGCTAAACAAACACTAATTGGTTGATCAGAATGCGAAGCAGAGATTAAATTATGTGTCACAAGACACATTGTACTTTCTTTTCATGCTATAAAATCATTTCAAATATATTTCTTTATCCAGTAAGGATAATGTAATCATAGTCTTAATAATATCCTGTTAAAAGACCCTTCTACTTGACGGTAGGTTTATTTTGTCAATGGTTAATGACTGTGATAACCAGGAGGGATTCTCATGGATTAAACTGCACTACCAAGCTGAGAAACACTTTATATTATTTGCTATAACTAGCAGTGATTGCTAGCATTAACCCATAGGTGAGTCGTTCTGTTCTATCTGTGATACTCAATGCTAAGTGACACTTCAAATGCTGATGGTTGACTAAGTGGAGGTGTTGTTACTTTTCTAAGCAGGAAACTTTGAAAAATCACTTGAAGGACCCAAGTCATATACAGTGGAGTTCGGTTATGTCGACGGCTTCGGGGATTGCAAAAAGGCGTCGAGATAACCAACAGCCAATATGGCGATTTGTTTGATGAAGCGATTGGCATGCTATAAAAATGTACATACACTGTATATGTTTGCTAACAACAAAAGGCATATGTGCACCAACTAACAGCAGAGATTTACCAGTATACGATAAAAACCACCTTCGATTCTCGATGCAAACCTTTAATTATATTCTCCAACATTGCAAACACAATATTCGCTCACAGCATAAACACAGTCACACACTTATACACACATTCGCTCATAACATATTCATGAGGTCATCACGTTGTACTAGATTGCAGACTTTCTTGCGTTCTGCCTGTCTAATGTGCTTTCTCAACAAATTCGGCTTCATCCTATATTTTTAACAACCGGCTTCTTAAATTTGAGTAGAGGTCACCTCAGAACTGGAGCAGAGTTGTATGTGTGTGTGTGTGTGTGTGTGTGTGTGTGTGTGTGTGTGTGTGTGTGTGTGTGTGTGTGTGTGTGTTTATCGAAGCCTCATACTCATTGATCAGTAACTGCTCATTACCGACCAATGTCAAAATATTTGAGAAAACCAATCAAATCAGAGAAGGCGGGCTTTATGTGCACACAGCTGTGAGTGCTTTGGGATGGGGATGGACCCATGTCAGCACTTGCTGCTCGTTGATAAGCATAAGAATGATATGTGCCTTCACTTCAGAGAGTCTCCAATAACTCCAGATATAGTCGTTAGATTTGTCGCTAGTCGCTTTTTTGAAAATGTGGTCTGAATACTCGCTAAATATAGCAACAAAGGCGCTAAGTTGGCAAAACTGTCAGCAAGTTCTTCTGCGGCTGCGCGGCACCACTGGAGATTCACGTGCGATCCACGTGCAACGCGAACTCAGCGCATGCGCAGTGAACTAGGTACGGTCTTAGTCACGAGTTAACCATGTGAAGTGCCGAATTTGTCCCTCTTTTGTGCTCGAGATACTAGGATTCAGCGACATTAAAGAATCGACGTAACTGATGAGAAAATACTTAGACAATAGGGAGTTTGGCGGTTCCACTTCAAAAACGTCAACATAATAGGATTGGTGAGTTAACCATGAGTCGAGATAAGTGAACTCCACTGTATTTGGTTTAATTGACTTGTCTTTCATGCAGTTTATTGCATTATATTTTTGTTTACACATGGTTAAAATGTTTTCTATAGTGGTAACCATGGAAATCTACAAATATTGTTGAACTACTCACTGTAGGTCACTGTAGTAAAACCAATAGGTCATTTTTATAAGGCACTGCCAGTGACAGACTGTTGCACCCATAAAATGCAACCTCTTTATTCTGAAAGTGTATGATTTACATTAAATTATATTAATAAATTAAATAAACTTTTAACCTTAAGTTCAAATAAATGTATTGGCACAAAAATGTAAAATGTAAAAATCTAGTTACAAATGATTAATGTGCTTGAAATAAAGACAGTGAGACTATATTCAGCTATATTCATTTTTAAAACATTACTAGACGAAAAGTAATTACAGACTCTTTGTTTGTATAGAACTCAGACAACAAAGGGCCACATAATTAACAGATATAATCTCAGCATTCTGTTTCATGCCTTAAAGGACAGCACACATAACTCATAACAAAGAATTGTACTAATAGACACTTTTTTTTCTTTTCTTTTTTACAATGACAGAATGTTTTCTGTTTAGTTTACAAAACTGAAAGTCAGGATACACATCAACCTAAGTTTTGTTGTTATTATTGGTTTGTTCAAATATTTTCTAATCAGAGGAGTGACTCTCACAAAAGCATGCCTAGGACAAATTTTAGCAGAAATGTATTTGCATAAAGAAAATGAAGCCAATTTTTGGATCATTCATTTAATCATTTTTATTTTGACAATATTGTCAAGACCATAAATGAACATGAAAAACACTTTACACACTTTAACTACAATGCACAGTCATATAAATGGTTTCACTTTATTTTACAGTACGCACAATTACGTGTACTTACCTAAGAAAGTTTGGGTTATATGATTTGCTTTTCTAAATAGATCTTGGTCAAAAAAGGTTTTATTTTATTTTATTATTCTCATCTTAGGCTGTTGTTCTTTTTTCTTTTCTAGCTTTCAAATGTGGTTTCTATTTTATAATTCATTTAGTTGTATTTTGTATTGGACAAATGTCATGGCATTTAAAGTCTTAAATTCATTTCTGTTGGCAGTTTCTCTAAACTTCCATCCTGGTTGAATATGAAGGTGTATATATTGTAGGTACATTTATTTAGAGTGGTTGGTGGGCACCTCGCTTAATCTTCCCTTAATTTATAATAGCTGTGACATGGAAAATTGAACCAGACAGTAATAGCTGTTATGAATATGAGCTCCGCGCTCCCCTCTCTGGCCACCAGAAGGAGCTCACACATATACTGACACTACACTACACACTACATTTCTCAGAGACCCACACATTGGACTGATTGCACACACCAGCTGGACTCTATTATGACTGCTTTTCAGTCCAGCTGTATACCATCACCTGGACTATAAAGGACTCCTTGATCCATGCACACACCGCGAAGTCTTGATTAGCCGTGGTTATCATTCTGAGCGGTATTATTCCTGTCTGTTTATCCTGTTACCGATTCTGCCTGTTTGCCTGTGTTTGATCCTGTTCTGCCTGCCCTGACCTGTGCCTGGAATATCGTTTGTGATTGATATCTGCCTATCTTGACTACCGCCTGATTCTGTCTGCCTGCCTTTCTGACTCTTGCCTGGATTACCGATCACGAACGCTCTCTGTTTGCCCTGACCTGCCTGAACGACCACTCTTAATAAAGACAAGCAATTGGATCCCTGCCTGTGAGTTCACCATTGTTACAATAGCATTATTATTATTTTCTTGATGTGAGTACATAGTAAAGACATGAAATATAAAGTGTGACCCAAACAAATGTATACCTCATGGGAGTGTAAAATCATTTAAAAATAATAATAAAAAAAAAATGAAAATCTGCTGTGGATCACAGTTGAGAATGAGAATCATAATGGTACTAGAATGACATCACAATGCAAAAGAAAACCTTAATAATCCTAAAAATGGGCTTTATTGTCTTTATGCGAAATATAATTTTAATTTTTACCCAGACATGTTCTTGACAGCCGTTGTGAGAGTCACATACAGATACAGAGAAGGTGTACACACAAATACACTACCTGTGCAAGTGTCATGGTTCTTACCTCTTCATGATGTTGAGAACACTGATGGGCAGGTAACAGAGCGCAAACACAAACAGCACCACCATCAGCATGCGTGCGGTCTTCCGTCGGGCTTTGACCTGTTTGATCTCCGCTGAGACAGTTCTGGTTCTCACCTTAACAGATTCTCCCGAGCCTACAGCATGGGCTGAACACTGCAGTGACTTCCAGTTCCTCTGAAGCACCGAAGATGTCCCAGGAATCTGCTCAGGGATGAAGCAGAACAATACCATCATTTATACACAGTTCAAATACATGTGGGCTTATCAATGATATGTTAACCAGTCACAAATGCTTACATACCTGTTGACACCAGAGTTTATGACAGATCTGAATGTATGCCAGGACCATCAAACATAATGGAGCAAAATAAGTGACAATAAAGAAGCAGGTGTGGTACACTTTAGGGTAGATTTCATCTGCAGAAGAAAGAATTGCACAATCAGTCAGTTGTACATGACATCTGTAAGTAAAAGCAAAATGGACAATTAGGCATGATGGACATTTGAACCTTTCTTGAACATTCTACAAATTGAATGTGGCAAGTGAGGACCTTATTGCACCTTTTCAAATTAATTTCAGCTTTTTCCTCCCATTGTAATAAAATGTTCTTCTAACCTAATTTCATCCATTGACTAAATGTGAAGGCACACTCATTTCATTTTGCAAAGGCCTTTTATGTATATGAATTTATGAATTACATCACTGTCAGAGCAGAAAATAATTGATCATGTTCCTTTTATATAAAGCAATAGTTCATCCATGGGACCAGAGAAAAATAGAAAAAATTGAAAAAAATAGTAGGCTATATTTTCTCAAGTCTCCTGACATTGTTTTTTCTCAGGCTTTGTGTCAGATCAGTTTGCACATCTAAAAAACTTGTTATCCTGGTTTCTGTTTTTAGAACATCCTTTTATTTAATCTGTGGAAGGTAAAACATATATTTCCTGAAAATGTTAACAACAAACAAATGCATGTCCACACATATTTTCATTTAATTTAAAGTTCCCCTTTAATGTTCCCCTTTCTATGTTTTTTTTTCAAAAGTTATCTTTCATGTGTAATTGCAGTTTGTGAATGATCGTACAGCCAGCTTTCCTGAAATAAGAGTGTTAATTCATTATAAGCGAGTTGTCACGGATTAGGCTGGTGTGTGATGCGGAGAGACAAGGAGACACTCTGAGATTTAAAACTGAAAACACTTTAATCAAAACTAGAAACCAAAACGGCACGCAATGGTGCAAAACACGAACTCAGAGGGAGAATACATCCACACACAAACTACCACGTAACACTGACAATTACCGACAAAGACCAGGACACACAAGAGGGTATTAATAGAGACAGAGGAAACTACACACAGCTGACGGGACTTGGGCAGTGATTAACGAGACAGGTGTGGAACAATCTAGAAGACACAGAAGGATCCGGAATGTGGGAGACGTGACAGTACGCCCCCTCCCGCAAGGCGTGACCTCACGCCGAGTGAGCAACACCTTGCGGAGGGGAGGGATGGGGAACAGGAGGAGGACAAGACAGACCAGACAACAGGAGAAACAAGGGTGGGAGGGTGGGCAGCCTGGAGACCGGGTTACCGGAGTCATGGAGGTCTCCAGGGTGGTACCGGGGCTATGGGGAACAAGGGTAGCACCGAGGGAATAGGGCGCCAGGGTGGCGCGGCAGTCCAAGGTGGCTCACGGACGGCCGGCGGCGGAGGCTCTGGGAGGGCCGGCGGCGGAGGAGGCTCTGGATCTGGAGGGACCGGCTCTGAAGGCTCTGGATCTGGAGGGACCGGCTCTGGAGGCTCTGGATCTGGAGGGTCCGGCTCTGGCTCTGGAGGGACCGGCTCTGGCTCTGGAGGGACCGGCTCTGGCTCTGGAGGGACCGGCTCTGGCTCTGGAGGGACCGGCTCTGGCTCTGGAGGGACCGGTTGCACCGGCGGAGGCTCTGGGAGGGCCGGCTGCACCGGCGGAGGCTCTGGGAGGGCCGGCTGCACCGGCGGAGGCTCTGGGCAGAGTTCTGGAGGTCCTGGGAGGGCCGGCTGCACCGGCGGAGGCTTGGGGAGGGCCGGCTGCACCGGCGGAGGCGGTTCGGGCCACGGAAGATCTGGCCAATCCAGAGGCCCGGGCAGGTCCATCGATTCAGGCCACGGCGGGAGTTCCAGGTCAGTGGGATGCTCTGGCAGGCTGGGCTCGGACTCTGGCTGGAGGCTCTCGGGCGCTGGCTGGAGGCTCTCGGGCGCTGGCTGGAGGCTGTCGGGCGCTGGCTGGAGGCTCTCGGGCGCTGGCTGGAGGCTCTCGGGCGCTGGCTGGAGGATCCCTGGCTCTGGCTGGAGGATCCCTGGCTCTGGCTGGAGGATCCCTGGCTCTGGCTGGAGGATCTCAGGCGCTGACTGGCGTCGAGGCGCGGGAACAGGCGCTGACTGGCGTCGAGGCGCGGGAACAGGCGCTGGACGGCGAGGCGCGGGAACTGCCACTGGACTCGGTTCATTCTCGGCCGCGGGTCTCTGGAGCGTGGATGCAGGCGCTATCGGGCTGACAACGGACGCCGGAGTGGGCGAAAAAGCTGTGGGCGCGAACGCAGCCTGACCAGCGAGTTGGACTGGTCCAGGCTGCTCTCTAGCGGGCACAGAAGGACCTTCTCGAGGAGCGGGAGTTGTAGCTGACGGGCGAGCTGTAGATGCTGGAAGAGAGGCTGACTGGTGGGACGAACTGGGCTTGGGGTGGACACTCTCCAGACACTTATCAACGGCCGCGCGCCAACTAAGTCCTGTGATGTCTGGGAGGTCGCGCGGCTGGTGGTAGATTGCCCCGACCCAATAAATTGTCCTTAGAGCTGCATCGTCGAGCCCGGAGATAGCGGCGAGCGTGCGGAATTCCTGGGAATAGCGAGCCAGATCCGGGTTGCGACGAGCGATGGAGATAAACAGGTCAGCCAGCTCCATCTCAGCAGGAAAAAACAGTCTTTGTGGCGACTTCACCAGGTCGGTAATTCTGTCACGGATTAGGCTGGTGTGTGATGCGGAGAGACAAGGAGACACTCGGAGATTTAAAACTGAAAACACTTTAATCAAAACTAGAAACCAAAACGGCACGCAATGGTGCAAAACACGAACTCAGAGGGAGAATACATCCACACACAAACTACCATGTAACACTGACAATTACCGACAAAGACCAGGACACACAAGAGGGTATTAATAGAGACAGAGGAAACTACACACAGCTGACGGGACTTGGGCAGTGATTAACGAGACAGGTGTGGAACAATCTAGAAGACACAGAAGGATCCGGAATGTGGGAGACGTGACACGAGGAAATACTCAGGTAAAAATATATTAAATACCCCTGAGGGAACTTCTTATTCAATAGATAGGGAAGAAAGTTACACCTCATGAGCCTTATAATTTATTGTAATGACTTTGTGAAGGGCAACAGCTTTATTAAAACATAAGGGAGCTGCCTAATTTAAGGACGTTCTGTATATAATTCCTCAGAATTAGATTTAGCAAATGAGTCTGAACCAGTGGTTGCAAGAGGAATGTCTTCGGTTAGTCTCGTAACCTCGGTTTCCTGAGAGATCTGAATGAGACATTGTGTCGCCAGCCATGCTGTGGGAGGCTCCTCTCCTTAACAGAATTCCTGAAACCTTATAGGACAATATCAGTTACGACATTGTTAGCGATGCTCACAACTGAAAGGTGTAGCTAAACCAATGAGATCTCTAGCTGAGACACACCAAAATATTTGCATATCAAACCTAAATGAAAGCAGACCATACAGTAAGCACATAAGCAAACACAGCGTCAACAGCAAAACGGTAATCAACTGTGCACCGGAAGTTATGCAATATTTACAGGATTAAGTACAATTAATCACTCTCAGAAAACACTTGAGAAGCCAAAGATGGTACATCCAGCTTGTATAAACAGACATTCTCATATATTCACACATCCTCGCTGATCCCTAGCGTGGGTTTTATTCAAAGCCAGCAAGTTTGTGAACATGTCATCAACTTCGTGATATTCTGATTTCCAAATATGTGGAAGTCAGTATGTTTTGTAACTAAACTCGTAACGTCTATCTGATATGAATTAAACAACTATCAATTTATAATTGAAAGATCATTCACTTGTGAGATGCCTTCACGCTCCCGCAGGAGCCAAGTCTTTTCGGAAATGGTTTCCACTGCCACAGCAGAGACGCACCTTCACACTCCTGCAGAAGCTCAGGTTTTAAGAGGAAGTTCATTACCACAGCAGTTATAATCCCACAGAAGCTCATTTATCAAGGAAATTATTTCCATTGCTGCAGCAATGATGTTCCCCCACACTCCCGCAGGAGCTCAGTTCTATGGGGAAAGTTTATCCACTGCCGCAGCAGTGATGCTCCCGCAGGAGCTCAGTTCCCAGAGAAAATTCTCTCCATTGCCACAGCAATGATGTTCCCTACACTCCCGCAGGAATTTAGTTCTGAGGGGAAATTTATTCCACTGCCGCAATAGTAACAGCTTCTCTGAAATTACTTTCCACTGCCGCATTAGTGATGCACCTTCAAGCTCTTGCAGGAGCCAATATCATCACTAATTCCATTCAAAAAATGAAACATTATATTCATTCATTTGAAATATATCAGTCATTTTTCAATTCATTAGACTGATATATTTAAAATGTTTATTTATTTTCTTTTTTATGATTAAACTCAGTATCTCAGAAAATTAGAAAATTGTGAAAAGTTTCAATATTGAAGACACCTGGTGCCACACTCTAATCAGCTAATTAACTCAAAACACCTGTAAAGGCCTTTAAATTGTGTCTCAGTCTAGTTCTGTAGACTACACAATCATGGGGAAGACTGCTGATTTAATAGTTCTCCAAAAGATGACCACTAAAGGTCATTGCAAAAGGGTCTGGCTCTTAAGCACATTAATATATAGGCAAAGGGAAGGAAAAAATGTGGCAGAAAAACGTGTACAAGCAATAGGGATAACCACACCCTGTTGAGGATTGTGAAACAAAATCCATTGAAAAAGTCTCCAAAAGGGCAAGTGGTCATGCTTGCCCAGGGACTCGATGGGACCGGCGCAAATCCTGCAGAAGTTATCCATCGGATGCAGTTGTTATGATTATGAGCTCTGCGCTCCCCTCCATGGCCACCAGATGGAGCTCACACTTATACTGACACTTCAGTACAGACTACATTTCCCAGGAATCATCACACTGCACTGATTACACATACACAGCTGAACGTAATGATGACTGTTTGTCTCATCACCTGTCATCAATCTCATGTACTATAAAAGACTGCTTCACACACACACTCACGGCGAGGTCTTGACTAGCTCCGGTTGTCATTTCTAAGCGTTTATAATTCCTGTCTGTCTGTTACCAGTTTTGCCTGTTTGCCCGTTTCTGATCCTTCTTTGCCCGCCCCGACCTGTACCTGGAATATACGCTTGAGATTGTCTGCTGCCTGTCTCGACCACCGCCTGTACCACGTTTCTGCTACTGTCTGCCTGCCCTTGTGACCCCTGCCTGGATTATTGACCATTCTTAATAAAGACATTGCAATTGGATCCCTGCCTGTGAGTCCTCTATTACAGCAGTGAAGAAGCTGCAAATTTCTCCAGGTGTGTCTTCAACGGTGGCAACAAAAAGGAAAAGATTTTGACATAATGACAATGACATTATTTGAATTATGTGCTTCAAACACCGGTCATGCTGGAGGCGCTCCCCAAAGAGTTCCCATTCGAAAGTGAACATCGACGGTGAGAAAAATGTATGATTATTTTTTTTGCTAGATTTTTATTTCAAACTTTGTATGAACCATTTGGAAATAATTAAGATAAGCTTGATTTCAGATTATGCTATAGCACTATTCCTTTTAAATGTATATATGATCAACAGTAAAATCACATACATGAAAATAAGGGACAAAACACATGGGAAGGAATGGTATTTTCAGCAATTTTGAGAGACAACAGCTGTGTTACTCATAAAAATACATTTCTAGGAAAACATGATGAGATCAATATGAGAACATATCAGTAATTTAATGGAGAGAGAAATGTGTTTTGAATTGTTTCTCCATTGTCACAGAGCAGCTTTTTAGACACTTGAAACACTGTGATTATCTCTGAGAATGGGCTGGCTGAATTTAAAAATAAGCAATCATTTCCTGTGTGTGCTGTGAAAGCAGGCAGAGTTAAGAGCACTTCACAGTCTTATCAGTGTGGGTCTCACCAAATTACTCTTCCCACTTCATCAAACATCCTATGGAGAGTAACAAATTCGTCAAAAGCATCTCATGCTGTTTAGATTGACAGCCCAGGTTTGTAATATTTAGAAGAGCAGGGTTTTATAACAGTAATGCTTGGCAGCCTTAGGAATAATGCTACAATGAGGTATCTTGAAGGAAATGACAAAAAGACACTTTAGCGAGTCTGATTGAATTTATTGTGATTGACATCTTCACAGAACACAAAATCGTTGGATTGTGGATTTGTTCTAACCCTAGCCAAAATGGTTTTGGATATCATACTGTCAGCTTCACGAAAGATTTGATTTAATGCAGCCTATGGAGAGCAGTTCAAAAAAGTGACGGAACATCAAAATCTCAGAGTCAGAGAATTTTTGAGAAGACTACTTTTAGAGACTTTTAATGTTGGCAGTTCGCAGAAGAGCACAGATGTTTACTTAGATCTACTTTTGATTTCACTTTAATCTCATATTTATAGTGGTAAAGAATATACTATGAGCTGAAATCAAATATGGCATCTTTGATCTGGCAAAATATGTTTATTTAAACGTGGTTTATGCAAAGACTATATCTAGTGATTTAATTCATATGAAAATATATTGTAGAGTGCTATGAACTCTATTAAGCACAGTGAGAAGCCTCAGTGCCCAGGGCACACATTACTTAATAAAATAATAATAATGATAAACTTCCCTGCACTTTTATTGAACTTACTTAAAAGTTAAACCCCACATGAGTGCTTAAAATGTGAAAATGTGTAAAATGTGAAGAGTGCCTTTTCTCAATGTTTTAATTTAAAATGTTGATAATGTGAGAATGCGATACATACACAAGCTATGTTTTTGTACCATATTTGCTTAAATATTGGATTGTTTGGATGTAAATAAAGGCCTAAATTAAATAATCATAAAAAGCAATCATACCTCTTTACAATACTTTGATTAATTAACTCAATTTATATGTATTTATGAACTTTCAATGTCATCAGGGACATAAAGCTATCATCTTTCATTGTAAAGCCCATTATAAAGTCTAATTACACCAATTGAAAATATTCCACCTTGGACATTGTTTGTCAGGTTGAGCCACACAAAATCACAAAAGAAACTGATGGGTTACTTAACGTAACCTAACCTAGTGGAGTGGGTCCTTAATCCCTCAGGAGGCTGAGATCCTCTGCATTTATATGCTAGAGATATAGTATCTACAATCCAGTGGAACAGTCGCTGATGTGACAACGGCTTCTCTTTGTGAGGAGTAGCCCAAGATACAAAAAGCTGGTCATATGGCTTTTCTCACACCATGCTTCAAAGACTTGCCATTTATTGGTATAAAGCGAGCGAGTAGAAGAAGCTCTGACACACTGTATAGCAGGGGTCGGGAACCTATGGCTCTTTTGATGGCTGCACATGGCTCGATTGCTCCACTACTTCCGCCCTCGGATGACAGGTAGATTGCGCCGCTCCCCGGTCGACAGATTGATCGCCCTGCAAACCCCCCAACCGTCGACAGATCGATCGCTCCACTACAATGCGGCGTACAGCAGGACGTTTGTCCATGGGTTAGCTAGTGCATCCATACACAAATGGTACATTTTTGTCCGCTAGAGAGAAAAACAGAGGACATTGGGCGTTTTCCTGCGAGGCAAAGATATCTACGGCAGCCTGACCGTATCTCTGCCATATCTGCTTCAGCGCCTGTGGATGAAGTTTCCAATCCCCATACAGAGGATTTCCTCTGGACAGTAGATCTGCTCCACTGTTCAGTATTCCTGGAACATGGGTTGCTCTGATGGATAAAAGCCTTGAGATGCACCACATGATTAGCTCTTTTGCTAACTGACGTAGTTGAGGAGAGTGTGTGCCCCTCTGCCTATTGATATAGGCAACCACTGTTGAATTGTCTGTTTTCACTGACACGTGCTGGCCCAAAAAGTGTTTCAGCCCTAGAAACACTGCTAGCAACTCCAAGTAATTTATATGCTTGTGAATCAGATATGGAGCCCACACGCCATTTACAGCTCTGCCCATCATGCTTTTGGAACTAAATCCTTTGCAGAGGTGAGAGCTGATCCGTTGCTTGTGAACGAGTTAAACTCTTTCTACGCTCGCTTTGATTGTAATCGTGGCAGCGCGATGCATCAGAGAGAATCTCTCAGAACTACAACAATCACGTGATCTGAATTTCGGAGGGCACTCAAGCATGTGGATGTTAGGAAAGCTGCTGGAACGGATGGTGTTTCAGGTCGTGTTCTCAGTCCCCTGCTCTACTCTCTCGACACACATGACTGTTTGTTCACACACAGCTCCACCTCTATCATCGAGTTTGCGGATGATACTGTTGTCCTGGGCCTCATTTCCGACAACAATGAGACTGCATACTTGGACGAGGTGGAGCAACTTACATCATGGTGCCAGGAAACTGTCTCTTTCTGAATGTTAACAAGACCAAAGAACTGATTGTGGACATCAGGAAGAGACAGCAACGGACATACTCCCCTCTTATGATCAGTGGGACACCTGTAGAGAGAGTGAGCAGCTTCAAGTACCTGGGTGTAAACATCTCTGAGGACCTGACCTGGACTGCACACAGGTGAAAAAAGCCAAGCAAAGACTGTACCACCTGTGCCAGCTGAGGAAATTCAGGGTCTCACCAGCTATCCTGAGAACTTTATATTTAGGGGCGATAGAAAGTGTACTGACTCAGTGTATCACAGCGTGGTACGGGAACAGCACCCATCTCTGCAGGACATCTACACAAAACGATGCAGAGGTAGAGCTACAAAAATCATCAAAGACATCTATCACCCGGCTAACCTTCACGTCACCCGACTGCCATCCGGTAAGCGCTTCCGAAGCCTGTTGGCAAAAACTGAGAGACTCAGGAGGAGTTTTTTTCCCACAGGCCATCAGACTCCTGAACGCTGTCACTTAACAACATGTGACTTCACTTCACCTCAGTATAAACAAACTCCACATACTGATATTGCACTGCACTTTATGTTCTCATTGTTACTATGTAACTACAGGTTATAATGCTGTTTGCACATTATACTTCTGTACTTCTGTTATCTACATATTTATTTTTATAGTCTACAGTTTACTTCCCCGTTTATCTCACTTATTTTATTCCACATCTCTTATTTCTTACTTGACTTATTCATAATTCTACATATGTATATATATATATAGTACTTTTATTCTCTTTTTTTATTTTTTATTTCTTGTGTTTTTTGTAACTGTTATTTGCACTGTCCATGGAGTGGACCTGTTTACATTTCACTGTCGATTGTATATTCTTTATATAACTGTGTATGTGACAAATAAAACTCTTGAATCTTGAATCTAATAGAGGAGCACCTCGCCCTTAGATCGTGGCTTGGGTGCATTCCTTATTGTCTATTCCCCTGAACTGACAGGTGTTTGAAAACACTGTGTGAGTGCTTGGTGACACTGTTGAACAATTTCCTCGTGTTTTTGAACCTGAGGAGAACTTACAGAGAGAGCCCTTACTGAACTCAGAACAGGGCTGGAAACCCTCCTTCTCTTTGCAGGCAGAGAGAAAAGTGCAGGTGAACGTGTATGTGTTAGGTCGCACGCTTTTTCTTCCGTTCCTCGGGGTGGGGCGGATGGTTTCTGGCCACCGCGGCCGCAAACGAATGCTTTCCCCATGGTCCAGAGTGATCTGACCTTGGGCGTTGGCCAGTTTTTTGTCCGCTGGGAGCAGGTTTCTAGGCCCTCTCTGTCTCCCTCTCGCGGCAGCGGATGCTGTAAAGCTCTGTTGTGCTGGCTGAGCAGGTGGTCATTGTGCTGGCTTGCGTGGTAAACAGAGGTTGAAAGCTTCATCCTCTTGTTTTCTGAGGGTGCTGGTTCCTCAAATTTTTTCGAGAGCTGGACCAAACTGACCTTTGGTTGGGTCGTATGCAGCATCCATCACCTCCGCTTTCTGAGCGTCACTCAGTCCTGACAGGTTTAGCCAATTTACGCTCTCTCACCTGACATGGCTAAGACCATCACGCGGCCACACCCCTGAACCGCTCCATGGGAAGAGCGGAAAATTTAATCGTTCACCACGCATATTTCGTCCCAAAGTGCTGGGTTTGGCACTCCTGTATCCAGCTATCACCACATCTCCTCCAGAATCTCTACCTGATATTCTAATAGTAAAGTCACCGCGTTCAGCAAGCACACTGACTGTGCCACATATTTATACATCTGCTGATAGACGGCAGCGAAATGTGAGAGGAGGCGGAAAAAAAGTATCGATTCGGAGGGAGATGTTAGGCCACTGAAGACTCTACCACCGGGGATTCGGTCAACCCTAGCTCTCCCATCCCTTGAATCTCTGGCTTCGAATGTCCCTTGGCCAGGAGCTTGCTCTTAAAGGGGCCACACTAATGGCGAAACATGTCTTTCATGCAAGCAGGCACGGCAGGCAGGACTTGTCTAGCGGTGGGTTGAGCGGGCGGCAGCCTTTTTCCATCATGAAGATCCCTCTCTGATCCCTCCGCATCTTGCGCCACAGGCCAAGCTAGGCCCAGCTTCGCCGCGGCTCGTTTGCACACCTCGTACAGGTTACATTCTGGCTGAGAGGCAGAGTCAGTGGTGCTTGGCGGTCTAGACTGTCGGGCGGGGAATGGAGAGTTGTCTTCCTCCTCCTCATCATCCATGTCCAAGTGGAGGAGGTAAGAGTTAGCATCGCCATCTGCGTCCTCATCACCCGGTCCTTCCTCCTCCTGTGTAAGAAGGCCTTCAAACAGAAGAGGCATATCCGGGGATTCAGCTTCCATCATGTCCTCCCAGCTCATAGTAGCTCGTGGTTCTGTGTTAAACTTCTGCCCAGTAGCCCTGCAATTATCTCCATAATCTGTACACTAATTGCTAACTGCTTCAGTCCGCTTTAAACCTCACATGAAAGGTGACAGGCTTCGCCCCATGTTTAGTCTGAATTGATTCAATATGTTCTTCAAGCCAGCAATAGCAGCAGACCGATTGTAAAAAACAAAGGACAAGGTGCATTTATTAACCAATTGTCATGACCTCTGCATAGCTGTCTGTGTGGTTCTTTGTCATAAATGCAGTTTACATTATATTGCTGGTAAAATACAGGACGGTTTCCCATCCACTGTAAGAGGTTTTGGTGTCTGTCAGTTGTTTTATGACTGCAAAAATGGAGCGATTAACACTATGAACGTATACCTTAGAAAATGATCATGATGCTATTTTCATTTGAAAATTTAATTTGAATTGAAAACATATTATTATGAATTGTGGTATTACATTACCATGCAGGCACACATCAGTGTCAGATAGCACTTAGACAATGCATGCTCATTTCAAGTGCATATCCGAGCAAATTACGCAAAGAGAGTTAAATAATTTGTCGCTATTTTGTATTGAATTTTTAAATATAGTTTTGAATTAAATAATGACACAAGAGTGGATCATGACATATTTATTATCCTTAGGGTAAAGGTATTTGAAATTAATAGAATAATAGAACATGGACAGCCTCTCACATATAGTTTTTTGTTTCCCAGGTTGTACTTGTACAGTTTAACAGTACAAAACTAAAATGTTGTATTTGTATAGGAAACAGGAATAGTGGATTGCAATAAGGCAATACAACTCTACCCTGGTAGTGTCAACTCTCACCCACAAGGCCTCTTATTTTGCCTTTTGTGTTCTTTGGTTTCATTTCCGGGTTATGACTCTCCAACCGCATATCAGCTCAGTGAGGCATTTATTTTAAATAAAAATGAGATAAAATATTAATTATATAAATATCCTTAAAAATATCTTCGTTTGTCTTTTGAAGATAAACCAATGTCCTCTGGGTTTAGAACATTGTTTGTTTTTGTTGTGTATCAGCAGACCTTACAATGAAATCCTGACTAGCTGATGTGAAATCCTATTTGTTGAAAAAGGCGATTTAATGTTATTTTTTCATCCAACAAATTGTCTGCCACAAGGGAGATTACCGTTTCACCCAATACACATCTCATAGGCCCTCACCTCCTCATACAGGCTGCTGTCATTGCTGGATAACTGACTCATTGGGGGCCATTGTGAGAACTCATCGGGGGGCCGGCCCACGTCTCTCTTCAGGAGGCAACACGCTGTCTTTGATGTCTTCTCATCTGTCATGATGTCTTGAAACGATTAGTGACGACAGATTTGATCTTTTTAAGGGAATATGCCACGCAGCACTATAAATGTTTCAATCCATACAGTCTGAAGTGACTAAATCTAAAGCATAAAAGAGGATGTGATGGTTTGGCGGCAAGTTTTAAAAAAAATCACAAATGCTATGAATACAGTACTGTTTGCTGGAATCACTGAACAAATCATACTGTATGGCACACTGCATATTTTTTTATATTCAAGACATACTTTAATCTCTAAGGGTTATGACTTTATTCTCATAACATTTACATTTTACATTTATGCATTTGGCAGGTGCTTTTATCCAAGGCGACTTGCATTGCATTCAAGGAACACATTGAATCAGGTTTTGATTTCCCTGAGATTGAACCCATGACCTTGGTGTTGAAAACACAAATGCTCTACTGATTGAGCTACAGGAAAGCTCAAAAAAGACCAATTATGAGATTACTCTAAAAATAGTACTAAATATATGTAGTTTTATTGTTGTGGAAATCTTTTATCATTTACAATATCCAGTTCCACTTTGAGGGAACTCAACACTGTGCCATAATGTTGATGCAATAGGAATGCTTTTGTGTGACCGGTCTCTGAAGCATGTGTGAAATCAGAGGAATTATTTCGGCCAAAAGCAATCATGTGCGCTATGTGTGAAGTCATTTGTCTTATTTATTGTTGTTTGTCGAAATATAAATGAAAAAAGGTTGGGATGGCAAAAAAACAATTGAGGGAGTTTGTGTCTCCTTTTATGCTGTCTTCTTGTTTAGAAGCAGAGTAAACTCTCAATAGGGCTGGCTGCATGCATTGTGAGCAGCTGAGGAGGTTCATAACTTTTAAATGAGGTCAATTAGAGCACAATCTCCGTGTCAGAGTCTTCCATTTTTTGCTTAAAGACCTGGATGAGGACAAGATAATTGAGCTAAAAACTCAGTCGAGACACATATCTGGCTCTCCGTGCCATCAAGCAGACAGCCAGCTCAATCAGCTGCCATGGCGTTCATAGAGAGGCATCTGCGGCTTAACTAATTAGCTATTAAACATTAAGAATAAATAACTGAGGGCATGTCAAAAATGAACTTTCTTGTGGAAAGAACACAATTTTAGCCATAAAACAGTCATAAATTATGTTCTTTGGGTTACAGTTTCAATACTTGATTGAACCTAACTGTGCTCATGATTGAACTGTGCTCTTGATTGAACCTCACTGATCCTCACTGTGCTCCCACAGCAAAAATAAAATGACCTGTCTAAAATGATATATATCCCCAGAAAATATCTCCTTGATAGAATGGTGGTGGAATAGTAAAAAAAAAGATCTCTTACCTGCCCACTGTTCATCACACACTGTGAACAGGCTGGTTTTGTTGGTAAGCCCTGGCAGCAGACGGCTGGATTCCATGACAATGGCTTGTGGAATCATGATCACACAGGAAACCAGCCAGATCAGAACGATACTCTTGCGGGCCCTTTTGGCAGTACTCTTGAACTTTAGTGGGTGACAGATCGCGTACCAGCGGTCCTGGGCAATGCAGCTCAGAGTCAGAACCGACACTGACACAGAGATCGTCTAGACAGGAGATGGACACACAACGACAAACAACAGTGTGAAACAAGAATTATGACCAGACAAAAAACAGATTATTTGAAGGTGTCTTCATTACTGTGAAATTATATATTTATGTTCTGAGTAATATTAACATGTAGAAAAGTAATTCCTGCTATGCTATACACTTCTATGTTCCACTTCATATGCTAATATGTTGTGCTAGATCAAATATTAATCTCACAATTGGACAGTTGTATTTGATCAAAATATCATTTAAAAAACTCCAGACTTGTCTTCAATATCACTTTACATACTTCTGTACTATTCCATACACATTTTAACTTTCTTTTAGTAAGGATTAGCAATGGAATTTTTTTTACAAGCTATTGTGGCACTAGTTATGAGGGAAGAAGTTGACAAGATTAACGGAAATAAATTTGGGGAACACATTAATAAATAGCATGCACAATTTCTTAAATTATGGACACAACATCTGGGGCTCCATAAAAAAGGTACTGTGGAACAGGCATGACCCAAATGTTGCTTTGCTTCAATTTAGTGGTGAAATAATTTGTTGACAGAGAAATTAAGTTAATACTTCAATAATTGAATTATACATTTGCACGTCTACAATACTCTGATATCGGTTAGTGGTCGTATGATACTTACTTACATACAAGTAAATAGATAAAATATTTAATCTTCACTAATTACGTTTTATCAAAACGCTTTATTTTGTAGCTGGATTTTAAAGTGCACTCAATCCACTTTTTAGCTGAGAGGAAGTTTTTGGAACCCAATCAAAGTGAATGTATTATTATTGTTGTTGTTGTTGTTGTTGTTGTTGTTGTTGTTAAAGCTAATTATAAAAATGAAGCCAGAAATATATCACTGTTAGAAATTGCATGGACATAAATCAGTCACTAATCAACAAACAAAAACTACAAAGTATTAAATAAAAAAGGCACAAGAAACGGGAAACTGAAACTGGGCAAATAGCAAACAAAACATAGGGGGAAAAAAAGGGGGATACAATGGGTTACAGAGCTCCCCTTCAAGCAGTGGATACCATTAATACATGCATGAATTGCACCGATGTAGCTGAAGCATTCCAGATAGGATTGTTTGATACTCGCTGATATACACTTTTAGTGTAAAGGTGGATTGGTTGTCGAAATTACATTTCTCAAACAACAGTATCCTATTTCAAAACAATAGGACATCGGATGACAGGACTATCAGTCGATTTTCAAAGTGTGTCTTCTGTGCAAATTGGTCAATTTCTGACAGACATGCTTTTGAAATTCTCCGCACCATATACGTCTGTCTGAATCAGCATACCATCTATAGAATAAAAACTTTTGTCCTGTGCAAGTGGAACTATTTTTGATGTTCAAGCTCTCAACATCAGATTAAAGAAGTTTGAACTTAGTGTCCACCATTTGAAACATGTAAACAATCCTACATTATACTGGCAACAGTCAAACATGATTCTCTTTGAGGGTCAAAAGGCATGAATGTGATTGGTAACAACTGATTTTATTCAGGCATACGTCAACACTTGAATCAGCTGCAGCCTTGGCTCTCAGCTTCTTCTTCAGCCTTGAATTTCAAAACTATCATTAATATTCAATCATTCAAATAAAGAAGATAACCATGCCTATCAGGGATAGAGAACAAACATTCAAACTGTGAAGGGTATGTGAACTGAAATATTACAGTCGATCCATTAAGACGTTCCAACTCAGACATTTGAGTACCGTATTTTCCGCACTATAAGGCGCACCCAAAGGACTTGTTTTTGCTCAAAAATCGGACGTGCGCCTTATAGTCCGGTGCGCCTAATCTGTGGACTGAGTTCCAAAATCTATAAAATTGTTTTTGGGTGATTTTGATAAGCGCTAAGCTTGATTGACTGTCGGACCATTTCACACTTGACACAGTGATAAACCAATCACAGAACATTATGTAATACCATATGCTTACCTCCTGAAATCTGACTCCCTGTCACTCTGGCTTCCTGGAGCATATTCCCTTATCAATCCATGTTTTCACACAGCAAACACCCAGAACGCGCAAGCGGGGTAAAGTTAGTTTTGTTTTTTATATTCCTCACACATTCAGCATAAAATGGCAATAACTCTAAAAGGACTCACTCAAAAAAAAATCTTAACAATGTATACTTATGGATACATATGTCTTAATGTTTCACAAGCTTCTTTTTCGTTATTTCCGCTAGATATAATGAGCAAGGAGCCGTAAAACCCATCTGAATGTGAGTTTCACCTGAAAAGCTTGTCTCTTTGCCGAGATGTGATTAAGGGAACGTGGGAAAAGTGCAATTTTCTTATGGAGAAAGCTATTGGTAAAAGAAAGGTAAATTTTGACATGCAATTCACTTTTTGAAAAGACAGGTTTAAACGTTGTCCACTGTGTCCCTTTAATGAATGCCACATGGTCTCATGTCTACACACACTTAAATTTTCCCACGGTCCCTTACACACAGCTCATCAAAGAGCAAGCTTTCCCGCGAAACTCACATTCAGACGGGCTTTACGGCTCAGTGCTCGTTATATACATCCAAAAAATGAAATGGAAGCTTGTGAAACATTAAGATATATTTCCTTTTTGTGATAAGGTTGTTAAGATTTTTTTTTGTGCGAGTCATTTTGGAGTTATTGCCATTTATGGTTGAATGTGTGACATATCGAAAACAAAACTAACTTTACCCCGCTGAATGAGCACAGGTTTTGAGTACTTCAATTAATACAAAGAAAACAAAATAACGTGTATAAAGGATGTGAGATGGATTGAAACTGTAAACTTCCTGAGCTTTGTCAGGATGAGAGATAAAGACACCAGCAAAACTGTTGATTTTCTTGAATAGCAGGAACTAAGCATAACTGATCTTAGCTTTCGTTTTTTTTTAATACTTTTCTATTTTATATCATTGTTTTAATTTTTTTCGATTTGTATTCTTTATTTTTGATCACTTTTCATGCTTTTTTCGTTTAGTAAAAACTGTAATTTTCTTGAATAGCAGGAACTAAGCATAACTGAACTTAGCTTTCGTTTTTTTTAAATACTTTTCTATTTTATATAATTGTTTTGATTTTTTTTTATTTGTATTCTTTATTTTTGATGACTTTTCATGCTTTTTTCGTTTAATAAAAACTGTAATTTTCTTGAATAGCAGGAACTAAGCATAACTGAACTTATTTTTATTTTTTTTTACTTTTCTATTTTATATCATTGTTTTGATTTTTTTCGATTTGTATTCTTTATTTTGTATCACTTTTCATGCTTTTTTCGTTTAGTAAAAACTGTAATTTTCTTGAATAGCAGGAACTAAGCATAACTGAACTTAGCTTTTTTTTTTTTTTTTTACTTTTCTATTTTATATTGTTGTTTTGATTTTTTTCGATTTGTATTTGTTACTTTTGATCACTTTCCTTACCTTTTTTCGCCTGATTACCCTAACTTTCACTTTCACTTGGCGCAGACCTTTTGACAAAATATCTGTGGAGGGACATCTGCTTCTCCTTTATCCACAACAACAGAAGCCTCTCCATCTCATCATTTATATTCGAACACAACTTCAATATAATCGTCACGCCCTTGGAAGGATTTACATTCTTGATAACATCCTTCTGCTTTAGGATGGTACAGATCGTGGATGTACTGCGATCATAAGTGTGTGCTGGATCTCTCACGCGGCACCGCGCTCATATTTATCCACAATTTCATGCTTCATTTCCATTGTCATCATGCGTTTCTTCTTTTCACTACCATCCTTACTACTTACTTTCTTAAAATTAGAAAACATAGAGAGAAAAATATCTACCGTATTCGCGGATGACTCGTACAAGTCAGTGAACACATGAAGTGAACGAGTGTCGGCGTCGGCCTCAGTACTCTAATATTTACTCCTATATAGAAGCAAAAATCTGCCCGAAGGCTTGCTCATATCTTGGAATACTCATATGTAGAGTCGCTCTACAGGAAAGCTGCATCTTCCAGGTGCTGCACACTGCCATGTGCTTCTGTCTAATCACGACACCAGGAAAATTGCCAAGCTGTTCAATTCAGACACAGAAGATGATGACTTTGATTGATTAAAACAATGTGAGTGTATTGTTATACAGTAGAATAAAGTTCAGTAAAACTCACTGTTTTGCTTCCATTACCTTTTTGTAGACCATATGTTTTACCGTGCGCCTTATAGATTATAGACTGCGCCTTATAATCCGGTGCACCCTATGGTGCGGAAAATACGGTAAATGTGTTCCTTAAAAATAAGCAGAAGAGCATGGTGTCATCTCCAGGAACTTACATTTAATTTAGCAAATGACAGTAAATGTCATTCCAAGTCATTTACAGCAGTGCATCTCAAACCAAAAAAAATAACAATTCCTTTAAAGACCTTAAGCTGTTTATGTGATTTATTGACGGTGAAGCAAAGCAATAACTTTAAAAAGCACAAACAGCCTCTAGCAACAGAATCTGTGCGTCAGAAATTGTAGATGAGCAAGATCAAACATGACACAATTCACAAATGTTTCAAATCATTTGAAACTTAATTTTGATACATAGGGGAAAATGTAAAAAAGAAGAATATACCAAATTACTTCATATAAATCCATGTTATCTGTTTCCTTACCTGTAAGTAGGGTAATATCTTGCACAAGGTCTGTCCCAAGAACCAGGTTTCTGTAATGTCCACCACAAGACTTGCAGGAAGACATGTGATTGTGACCAGAATGTCTGCGAAGGACAGGTTCACGATAAAGTAGTTGGTAACCGTGCGCATGTGATGGTTTTTCCAAACTGCAAAACAAACTGAAAAGAAAGATGCCATGAGTAACAGTTTTCGAAAGATTGTGGCTGTAAAAATTGTTTCACAAAATGCAAAATCCCAGCCAAATAGCAGTGCTGCATAGATTACTTGCAGATTTTTGTCAGCTACCATTTCAATCTTGTTTCATAAATACATTACACATTTAAGGTATATAATCTGAATTCTTTTAGATTACTTTTGACCTGACTTAAATATGACAATCTAGTAACATATTGATATAAAAACCTAACACCAGGCCTCTGTTTACTGTGGCAACAAAGATAAGTCTGCTTTACAACACAAAGCAAGTAGTTACACTCCAAATTCACTAGTCCTATACCCTTTATATAAAATCAATAATTTTTTATTTTAAAAAAATATTATTTTACATTGTTTTTGGACGGTATTAATGTTAACACTGATGAGGGAATGACTCTGAATGGCATGCTGTAGATCACGTGTAACAAAAAGAGTTTGCCCCTTTCCTGATTCATTTTTTATTGCATGTTTTTTCACGCTTAGTGTTTCAGATCATCAAACTAATGTAAATATTAGTCCAAAATAATACAAGTAAACACAAAAAGCACTTTTTAAATTAAGGTTGTTATTATTAAGGGAAAACAAAATCTATATGGCCCTGTGTGAAAAAGTGCTTGCCCCATAATCCTAATCCAGCTGGAACCAAGCATTTGCAATAACTTGCAACGAGTCTTTTACAGCTGTGGAAGAACTTTGGCTAACTCGTCTTTGCAGAATTGTTGTAATTCTTTCGCATTGGAGGATTTTCAAGCATGATTTACCTTTTTAATGTCATGCCAAAGCATCTCAATAGGATTCAGGTCAGTACTTTGACTTAGCCACAACAAAGTAATAATTTTGTTTTTCTTCAGACATCCAGAGGTGGACTTGCTGGAATATTTTGAGTTATTGTCCTGCTGCAGAACCCAAGTTCGCTTTAGCTTGAGGTCACGAACAGATCGTCGAACATTCTTCTTTAGGATTTTTTGGTAAATGGCAGAATTAATGATTCCAATTATCACAGCAAGTCTTCCAGGTCCTGAAGCAGCAAAACAGCCCAAGACCATCACACTACCACCACCATATTTATACTGTTGGTATGATGGATGGTCTTTCACTAAAATGTAGTGTTACTTTTTTACGCCAGATGTAACGGGAGACACACCTTCCAAAAACGTAAACTTTTACTCGTCAGTACACGAGTATTTTCCCAAACGTCTTGGAAATCATCAAGCTGTTTTCTGGTAAAAATGAGAGAAGACAAAGTTCTTTTTGCTCAGCAGTGATTTTCATATTTGAACTATATTTCGTCAATGTCATAGAGGCCACTTTTACCCAGGCTCATTCTTATGGTGGAGTCATCAAACCTTAACTGAGGCAAGTGAGGCCTGCAGTTCTTTGGATGCTGTTGTGGGGTCTTTTATGACCTCTTGGATGAGTCGTCGCTATGCTCTTGGGGTAAATTGGTCGGCCGGCCACTCCTGAAAAGGTTTGCCACTGTTCCATGTTTTCACCTTTTGTGGATAATGGCTCTCACTGTGATTCGCTGGAGTACCAAAGCTTTTGAAATGGATCGATATCCTTTTCCAGACTGATAGATCTTAATTACATATTTTTACATTTGTTCTTGAATTTGTTTGGATTTCAGTATGTCTAGCGTTTGGAGATCTTTTGGTCTACTTCACTTTGTCAGGCAGGTCCTATTTAAGTGATTACTTAATTGAGAATAGGTGTGGCAGTAATCTGGCCTGGGTGTGGCTAGAAAAGTAAAACCACATAAACCAAATGTTTTAACGGGAGGAACACTTTTTCACATAGGTTTCAATTTTGTTTTCCCTAAATAATAACAACTTTCATTAACTGCTTTTTGTTTTTACTTGTGTTATCTTTGAGCAATATTTAGATTTTTTGATAATTTGAAACATTTAAGTGTGACAAACATGCAAAGAAATAATATATCAGGAAGGAGGCAACCTCTTTTTCATTCCAATGTAGAATGTGTGGCGTCTATAAACAGCTATTTTATTTGATTTTATAAAAAATGTTATTACATTTTGCCAACTGTTATATATTATAAGAATCTTATAAGTCTCTTCTCATAACCTCCAATCCGATTTCATAAGTAAAACACTCTGCTAGCAGATAAAGGATCGTAAACTCCTTACTGTCTTATTCCTCTCCCGAGTGCGAGACATCTTCATGCTTTAAAATACCACTGATCACAAGATCAGGCCCTTCCCCTACTTTCCCTTTTGCTGATTCTGAGAAATTGAAGATGAGCTAGAAATCTAAGAACTCCTAAGTTTTTTCCAGCCTGAGGCCTTAGATCTCAGACTAAAAAAAGACCCTCAGACAAAAAAAAAAAAAAAAAAAAACTAGTTCTTTCTCATCAAGACAACTTCAAGAAATATCATTTGGAGCCTCAATCAATTGCATAAGAACTTGTTTGAAAAAGGTGAAATTTAATAAAACTAATAATAATAATTATATTAACACTTTTATAACAAATAATGTATTCTAATATTGTAACAGGTGGTGCAGGGAAGAAGGCACAATGAAGAGGATTCCGTTTACAAGTTTATTTATCCACAGGCAGAGCTGCACACAACCCTAACATAGACAGTAACACCAACCTTACACTGACATGAACAGACCAAGACTGTGTGAAATCACAGGGTAAATGTACACAGACGATGATTAGGGGATATGACACAGCTGACAAGACTGAGGTGATAAATTACGAGACAGGTGAATCGAATGACACTGGGAGAGGACAGGAGTAACCAGGGCACACGACAGACACAAAAAAATATATTATCATGATTTGTATTGCAATGGTAAGATATTTATCTATTGATTTAATCAAATTGCCTTTAGCTGATTACAACGCGACTCCCATATCCTCTGCTATCTTGATTTGAATTGTATTCTACCTGATGATGAGTAATTGCTATGACACAATATGCACATTCTTGTAAACAGTTTTGTTTATAAAGCATGTGTGCAGTAAACACTTGTAAATATAGGTATGAGTGGCTCATGAATAAGATATGAAACAGCTGTAGATTACCAACTGCCTTCACACAGAGTCATAGATAAGCAGCCATGTGATACAAGTCGATTAATGTTTATTTTGTTTAGCATATTTCTTTGGAACTTAATGAAATTAATAATTCAGAGGTCATTGTAAAAAAGAAAAAGAAAAAAAGATTGGCACCAGTTCTGCTGTATGTCAAGTAGTACAGAAAAGGGATGCAATAAATAATGTTGAAACATTAGTCAAGTCAAGTCAAGTCAACTTTATTTATATAGCGCTTTTTACAATGTAGATTGTTTCAAAGCAGCTTTACAGGAAAAACAATATAAACAAAGTTTGTTTGGCTGAACAGAAGCCCCAAAAGAGCAGGCGAATCAATACAACTGATGAATTTTAAGTGTTAAGTTTCCCCAACTGAGCAAGCCATAGGCGACAGCGGCAAGGAACCAAAACTCCGGCAGGTGACGTAACAAATGAAGAATAGAATGGAGAAAAAACCTTGGGAGAAACCAGGCTCAGTTGGGGGACCAGTTCTCCTCTGGCCCACAGCCAAACCGTGCATGATTATTATACAACAATTCAAGTCCAATATGAAGTCCAATTTGGTCCGGTTAGAGATGGGTTCATGATCGTCGCAGGGGAGGGTCCAGTAGAGTCACGGTCTCCGCAGACACCCCAGGGCAGTGCTGTGCTCGTGTCCAGGTCCTTCATCTGATCTGGATACGGCCCGGATCCAGCTGCCCACGGTAACCTCGGAATAAACAGAGACCAATATCAGCGTAGATGCCATTCTTCTTCTGATGTATCGAGTACATCAGGTGTTATGGGAATGTTCCCGGTTCCGGCTTATCTAAATTATGCAGCCTAACAATCATTTTACATGATTTGGATTAAAAATGTATGTATAATGTGTTATGTGTATGCCAGGTTGAAAAGATGTGTTTTTAGTCTACATTTAAACTGACAGAGTATGTCTGCTTCCCGAACTGTAATAGGAAGACTGTTCCAGAGTTTAGGAGCTAAATAGGAAAAGGATCGCCCGCCAGCAGTTGACTTTGATATTCTAGGTATTATAAGCTGGTCAGTATTTTGGGATCGTAATAGACGTGAAGGACTATAATGTGTTAAGAGATCGCTCAAGTACTGTGGAGCTAAACCATTTAATGCTTTGTAAGTAATTAGCAAGATTTTAAAATGTATTCGGTGTTTAATAGGAAGCCAGTGCAGGTTTGACAGAACTGGGCTAATATGCTCATACTTCCTGGTTCTAGTAAGAACTCGAGCTGCTGCATTTTGGACCAGTTGGAATTTGTTTATTAAGCGTGCAGGGCAACCACCTAGTAAAGCATTACAATAATCTAGCCTTGAACTCATGAACGCATCTTTTCCGCATTTGTCTTAGATAGCATATGTCGCAATTTAGATATATTTTTAAGATGGAAGAATGCCGTTTTACAGATGCTAGAAACATGGCTTTCAAATGAAAGATTGGTATCAAAGAGCACACCCAGGTTTCTAACTGACGACGAAGACTTGACAGAGCAGCCATCGAGTGTTAGGCAGTAGTCTAGATTATTATGTGCCGAACTTTTTGGTCTAATAATTAGAATCTCTGTTTTTTCAGAATTTAGCAGTAGAAAGTTATTAGTCATCCAATTTTTTATATCGGTTATGCATTCTGTTAATTTAGTGAATTTGTTCGTTTCATCAGGATGAGAAGAAATATAGAGCTGAGTATCATCAGCGTAACAATGAAAGCTAATGCCATGCTTCCTAATAACTGCACCCAAAGGAAGCATGTACAGGGTGAAAAGCAATGGTCCTAGTACTGAACCTTGAGGAACTCCATACTGAACCCGTGACCGATATGACATCTCCTCATTTAATGCTACAAACTGATAACGCTCAGATAAGTATGACTTGAACCAGGCTAATGCAACTCCACTAATGCCAACATAATTTTCAAGTCTATTCAGAAGGATTTTGTGGTCAATTGTATCAAATGCAGCACTAAGGTCCAGTAACACTAACAGAGAGATACAACCACGATAGGATGATAAGAGCAAATCATTTGTAACTCTAATGAGAGCAGTCTCAGTACTATGATATGGTCTAAATCCTGACTGGAAATCCTCGTAGATGCTGTTTCTTTCTAGAAAGGAACATAGTTGTAAAGATATTGCCTTTTCTAGAATCTTTGACAAGAAAGGTAGATTCGATATCGGCCTGTAATTAACTAATTCTGTAGGATCAAGTTGTGGTTTTTTAATAAGCGGTTTAATTACAGCCAGCTTAAAGGTTTTTGGTACGTATCCTAATGACAAAGAAGAATTAATAATATTAAGAATAGCATCTATGATTTCTGGAAGCATCTCTTTCAGTAGCTTAGTCGGTATTGGGTCTAGCATACATGTTGTTGATTTTGATGATTTAACGAGTTTAGACAATTCTTCCTCCCCAATAGCAATGAAGGATTGGAATTTTTCTTCAGGGACACTAAAATGTACTGTATTTTGGAATATTGTAGTAGATTGTTGCATGTTTATTATTTTCTCTCTAATATTATTAATTTTGCAAGTAAAGAAGTCCATGAAGTCATTAGTGCTGTGCTGATTTAAAGCATCTGGGGTTGAGGCTTTATTTCTTGTTAATTTAGTCACTGTATCAAATAAATACCTAGGGTTGTATTTGTTTTCTTCTAAGAGGGTAGAAAAGTAAGTAGATCTAGCTGATCTTAAGGCCTTTCTGAATGCAATAGAGCTGTCTTTCCATGAAATGCGAAAAACCTCTAGCTTAGTTTTTTTTCCAGCTCCGCTCCATTTTTCTGGCTGCTCTCTTGAGGGCCCGGGTGTGCTCGTTGTACCACGGTGTTGGACTATTTTCTTTAATCTTCTTTAAGCGTAACGGAGCAACAGTGTCTAAAGTGCTGGAAAAGAGAGAGTTTATAGTTTCTGTTGCAACATCAAGTTCTTCTAGGCTATCTGGGATGTTAAGTAGATGAAACTGATCGGGAAGATTATTTATAAAGCTATCTTTTGTGTTAGGAGTGATAGTTCTACTATATTTATAACAGGGAGTTAGTTTTTCGACTTTGGCTAAAGGTAATCTACACGCAACTAAGTAATGATCTGAGATGTCATCGCTCTGCTGCAGAATTTGAACAGTATCAACATTGATCCCATGCGACAATATTAGATCTAAAGTATGATTACGAGAATGAGTGGGTCCTGATACATGTTGTGTAACTTCAATAGAGTTTAAAATGTCTCTAAATACCAATCCCAATGCGTCTTTTTCATTATCTACATGGATGTTAAAATCACCGACGATTATGACTTTATCTGCAGACATTACTAATCCTGAGAGAAAATCAGCAAATTCTATGATAAAGTCTGTATGGTGCCCAGGTGGCCTGTATAGAATAGCCAGCACAAAAGTTAAACAGGAATTATTACTTGCACTAGATAATTTTACATTGAGGACCATCACTTCAAAAGAATTATATTTCAAATTAGACCTTTGAGCAGTACTGATCGTGTTACTATAAATTACAGCAACACCTCCTCCTTTACCTTTCAGACGAGGCTCATGTTTATAACAGTAATCTTGAGGGGTGGACTCATTTAAAGTAATATAATCGTCTGGTTTTAGCCAAGTTTCTGTCAAACACAGCACATCTAGTTTATGATCTGTAATCATATCATTTACAATAAGTGCTTTTGAGGAAAGGGATCGTATATTCAGTAACCCAAGCTTTATCACTTGTTCATTTGTGTTATATCCGTTCTTAGCTGTTTGTAAATCAATTAAATTTTTACTCTTAAACGATTTTGAGAGATTTTTGTATTTGCTAATTCGGGGAACAGACACAATCTCTATAGGATGATATCTAGGTGAAAGAGTCTCTATGTGTTGGAATTTATCTGACCTCTGTGACGTGAGACAGCTAGCAGACGGTCGGTTTAGCCAGTTTGTCTGCTTCCTGACCTGGACCCCAGTTAGTCAAGGTTTAGCTCTAAGACTATATGCCAAATTATTAGAGAGAAGAGCGGCACCATCCCAGGTGGGATGAATACCATCTCTTTTCAACAGGTCAGGTCTGCCCCAAAAACTTTTCCAATTGTCTATAAACCCTATGTCTATAAACCCATTAGACAGAATAGAAAACAGGACAGCTAAAAATATGTTAGATAATTATTTTTGATTAAGCTGTTAAACACGTTTATATGCATTATTTTATTGCAGATTCCTGCTTTGTTCATTTTGTTAACGTTTATCCTAGCTATTACTCAATATTTGTCAACATCAGATATCAGAAGCAAAAAAATGTGTATTGAATTAGAATTATTAGCAAACCCAGCATTCAGCTGTGATTAAGACTGAACTAACAATACAAGATTGATAATACAAGGTAATAGGAAAGAGTGGGGTTAGTTGTCACACTGGGGAATGTTTGGATGTATTATATTTACAAGAATGTGTGAAAACTCAGTCCAAAAATCTCTTCACTTAGAAAAATTTAGAGAATTCTGTAAAAGTTAATTAACCGGGGGAAAGAATGAATGAAGGAACATATTTGTCAGGGTTGGGTCTGAATTAAAATTTCTGCTGTGTTCCTTCAGTGTCTGCCGGTGTGTGGGTTTTACTGACTCATTCAGCAGCCATGAGATCAATTAGCCTGCGTTCACCTGTTGATCATCTGGTTCCCTATATATACTTCAGTGTTCATATCCATTCCTTTTCTGATTGCTATCTCACTGTGTTAGTGGCCTCATCCAGCGGTTTACTTGTTACTTTGTAACTTGGATATTCTCCCTGCCCATTTGTGATTGAAATTCTTCTTGATCCTGGCTTTTTGAATTAATTGTTTTGGGATTATAAACTATTTTATTTGCACTCTGCATTTGGAATTCATCTGATTATAGGCATGACAATATTAGCAGAAAGGTTGGAGTATGTTTTCAGGTAAAAGAATATCTTGCATGTTGGTTGAAAGAATGTAACATTGTCATATAAGGCACAATAACATTTGGCATTTATGCTACCTTTTTACAAAATTAACTTTTTTTCTATTTCAACTTTTTTTAAATATATAATTTGTTGATTTGAGTAAATTTAGCTTAATTAAATCAATAATAATCTTCTTTTTTTTTGCTTACAAAAAAATAGCTCCTGGTTTCCTTTCACTTCTGAGTTGTGGTGATTATCTGTCACGGTTCTGTCAGCTTCAGTCTCTGTTTCAAGTGTTTTTAGTGTTCTAGTGGACAGAACCGTGGCACTACTCTCTCTTGCTTGTTTGTCTCAGTGTCTGCCCCGCCTCCTTGTTTCCCATAATCAATCCCAGCTGTCTCTAATCACTACCTTCCCTCATGTGCCCTATTTATATCCCTCAGTGTTTGGCGTCGCGTCATTGTCTTTCATGGTTGTTCCTGTTGTTCCCTCGTCTGGTCTGTACCCTATCTCCTAGTTCCTTGTGTCATGCTTTATGTTCAGTTTTCTAGTTATGTTTTCCCCCTTGTGGGTGGTTTTGGTTTGTTTTATTTGTAACGTAATAAATGTTCCTTTCCTGCATCCTTGAGTCCTCCCTTTCTGATATGTGACAATCACAGGTGTTTTTCATTCATCACCTGTGTCTGCCTTGTATACAAGTTGTAGTCTTTTAGTTCTCAGGTCACATTAATGCTAATGGTGTTTGCTTGCCTGCCTGTTGCATTTGCGGATTTTTGAACCTGATGTTCATCCTCCTCTTCCTGCAACCCAGTGTTATGCATATCTTGTGTTTACAAGGCCAAAAGTTTTTTTTTTTTTTTTTTTCTTCCTGGGCAATAACTATTTTTATTTTATTTTTTTGGGTGTGTAATCTAAACTTATTGTACAAAGTGATACCTATTCCTGGCATCTGTTTCTCTATCTCTGTATGACATGTTATTGGGGAACAAAGACCATGTATGTATTTGTCTGGGTTATTTCTCAAGCGAGGAGTTGAAAATTGTTTTCCGTTAACCACAGACTGACAGATACAGTTCCTTGCTTTCATTATAACTAGCGTGTATTGTGACGCAGATCTCTATAATAATTGCTATGCACAAGTGTGTCTCAATAAGTCATTATCTCTAATTTATGGTATGTGACAAATGTCTTCTTTTTCGTGTTTATGAGAACCAGTTTCATGTCCATCTCTTCTATAAAACTGTATAGAGGTTTGTTTTGTCTCCATAATCGGGAGAATGAATGAAGTGTACAGCTGTTGAATCAGCCTGTAGGGCAGAATAGACCAGGTGATATAATGACCTGAAGCCCTAGGCTATATCAGTGTTGAGACACTTCCCGGTTTGGCTTCCAACGTTTTTCATCCTCAAGGGACATTCCCAACAGTCAATGAATCTCAGCTTACAGGTGTAGTGCAGGGCAGTAACAATCACAAATTGTTCCCCTCAGTATTTGATTTTGATGCTTTTCTGTTGTTAGAATGACAAAGGTTTCAAAGTTACATTTTAGGCCAGTCTGCTTCATCACCCGTGCAAAATGTTAAAATGATTGTGATGGCCAATCAAAGTGAAGTAGGAGTGCTTTACTGTTGAAAGATTAAAAACGTGAATGTCCAATGTGACTCTTCAGTTTTCGTTAATGAAAGCGTGTAAGTAACTACATATTTTAATTTTACTCAGAAAAATTCACATTTCAATTGAAATGAAAATGTATGATGAGTGTGTATGATGTATCATTTAAGAGATTCATGTATTTCATAACTGAATAAGTTTGCCGTTTAGCATTTTGTTCTTATGCATATTTTAAATTAAAACAAAATATGATTTACAAATAGTTCAAATCGATTGTAAAAAAAAAAAAAAATTTTGTATGGTACATCTTTTTACTTTCTAAAATGGAAAGATTTAAAATCAGGATGATTGTGATTGTTCCAGATTATAATGGGTTTGAATGAAAGATTTGTTCTTCATTTTTCACAGCTGCCTGTCAATTGTGAACATGCTGCCGGTTTTTCAATTATTTATTAATTACAAAGTAAAGGTTAAAATCCAAATCATTACTTCCTGGTAAATTGACACAAAACATCTGTAATAAAAATGGAAGTTGCTGCTATCAGGAAACAAACTGTGCCTCCAAACCTTTTTCCTTCTTCATAAATGAGTTCTCAGAGCATCAGACGATAAACACTGGCTCTTGCGTTCTGATGCTGGTGTTTGGTAATGCAATCATATGAGACGCTTCTAGAGGGAATTAAGCAAAATATTTCTGATGACAGACATTGATTTAGGCGTTTCAGACCCACCTAACCAACATTTGAGATGTTGCGATATTATTCGTCCAATTGCTGCAAAGTCACATTATATTATTTCCAGCTTAATATTTTATGCGATTAACAGTACATACCCGATTGTTCCAAATTCTTCAGTCACGGGACACAATTCAGGTTCAAAAACAAACAGCTCTATCACAGCACTTGCCATCTAGACATGTTGTAAAACCCACAATATGTGGTAATGGAAGGCATGAATACGGTGTGAGGAATTTAGTCAGTCACAGCTGCAGTTTACGTCCATTTGGTTGAAATATCTTTGGTCCGAAAAACTTTGGAAGGCTAATAAATCTACCTTAAAAAACATAATAGAAAAATCTGAAACTGCATTTCATGACCCATTAAATTCCTTTAAATAAAAAGGCCCATACAACCTTTCCTATCTCCTCATGGTTATGGCCTTATTATATCACCCCAAAAGATCTGGACTTTTCCTTGAGGTTTAGGGATATCCAATTTGTGCATGAACATGCTTTGATTTAGCGTCAGAGTAGAGGCACTGTTATAGAACGTAGGGCATTTTTTAAAGCATCCTCACAGTGGTACAAGGTCTGACTCTATTGATGTCTTTCCGCTCGTTTCATGTGCTCATCACATGGCCATCTTTGCTCTGGCTGTTAGACGGAACCCCCACAGCACATCCATGCACTTCCAGGGGGAAACAAAGTGAGACTTATCAAAGCAATGCAGTAACTCTGTGACAGAAGCGCCGACCTGCCAGAGTATTGCGTAATGGCACAATTGCTATAAGACGATCTAAGTAACCCTTGAAGGGAAACTTAAAAATGTTAGCCTGAAGAGTCAATATGCTAATATGATATGCTAATTATATCCTGTTAGACTGAAATTATCAGTAGATACATTCACAGAACTGGACATAATGCTGACAATCCAATTGTACATGCACTGTAAAAAAAAGAAAAAAGATAACTTGCAATTCTCATGTGAGCCATAACATTTTTTTTTTTTTGCTATAAATTAATATACACTGTTCAAGGGAACACTAAAATCATACTTTGGATCTCAATGAGTGAAATATTCAAATAGAAAATTTGTTTTTGTGTTCTTTTTTTTTTTGTTAACTAGTCACTGGAAACCAAAAGCATTAACTCATTAATGGCTGAATTCAATGTCATACCAAAAATCTGTTTAAAAAAAAACTGAAATTACAGGCTGATCCAACTTGCATGAAGTCCATTACAGTAACTTATAATGTTAGTCAGTAGTGTGACCCCCACACACCTGTATGCACTCACGACAACATCTATGCTACTGATGAAAGGGTGTATGTCCTATGGGATTTCCTCCAAAACCTGGATCAGGGCATTAGTAGCCACATGAAGCCACATTGTCATGCACTAGTAGAAACCATTGCCACTGCACCAGTATATGGTCTGACAATGGTGCAGAGGATTTCATCCTTGTACCTAACAGTAGTAAGGGAAACATTGGCTAGCACATCCTAGTCTGTGGAACCATGCAAGGATATTTCTCCCTAGACCCTTACTAATCCACCGCCAAACCACTTATGCTGAATGATGTTGAACGCAGTACAACATTCCTCATGACACCTCCAGACTTTTTCACATCTGTTTCACATGCTCAGTGTGAACCTGCTCTTTTCCGTGAAGAAAACAGGATGATAATGGTGGACGTGCCAATTCTGGTATTCTCTGGCAAATGCCAACCACTCTGCCAGGTGCTAAGCTGTACGCACAGGTCCCGCTAGAGGACATCAGGCACTGGTGAAGGCACAGTTTTGTCAGAAACATACACACCAGTAGCCTGCTGAAAGTAATTTTGTAAATCTCTGGCAGAGATCCTCCTGTTCCTCCTTGCACAAAGGAGCAGATACTGGTCCTGCTGCTGGGTTTTATCCACTTCTACGTCCCTGTCCAGCTCTCTTCTTGAAGACATAACACACCTCCTTGCGATACCATGTATGGATCAGGTACGTGTAAAATCAGTAAAACTGAACTTTTACGCATCAGTAAATTTAATTTAATTCAATAAAGTTAATTTGGATGTTACCAATACAGTCAGCTTTCTATGCCAGAGAGGAAGTCATGATGTCTACAACTGCTAGATCTAGATATTATACATCTAAATACTGCATAAGCTTTTTTTTCTTCATTTGTTTCATTCATCTAATCAAACGATTATTGCTAAAGGAATTCTGATTGGTCCATGTTGTTTGGTGATGATATTCTAATTCACTGAACATTGACATTCATGGGCATTAAACGCACAAAGCTTTGTACATTTTGAAACACTGAATTTATTGTATTATTGATATACTAAATTACATTTCTTCAACCTAGATTGAGAATGACAGAGTTTCATTCTGTCCTGTGTGATATTTAAAGATACGCGAAGTGGTGTTAAGGTCTAACTAGTGGAACCTGACAAAGGTGTGTGGTGAGGACCAGCATGCCGCATCACAAGCTTCTGAAAAGGGCACTCCCTGACAGGAGACCTTAGAAGCAGTCACACTCTTAGTTAAGTGGGCTCGGACTGCCATAGGGGAGGTCAATCCGGTCGAATCATAGGCAAGAGTGACAGCCTCAACTATCCACTTGCTCTTTCTCTGTCTAGAAGCAGACAAACAGTTGATCTTACTTATCCCGCAAGACCTCAGCTTTGTGGATGTAAGAGTCCCATGCTCATATTGGACACAGTGGAGAACAAAAAGCCTGCAACAAAATCAATGTTAGTCTACATAGAGGAACAGAGCTTTTAAAATTAGGAACATCACTGGAAGCTCCTCTATTGGTTCAAATGGGGCCTGGTATAGGTCCTGGAACACTAGGGACAGATCCCAGGCCTTATTTCGTACTGCAGGCCTCAGCCTCAAGGCACTATGGAGGAGATGTTTAAGTAGAGTGTCTCTCCCAATGACATGCCACTTGAAGGTATGTGGTAAGCTGCAATGACAGCAACATTTATGATAGAGGGGGATAACCTTGCAGTGAAACGCTCCTGTAGAAATTCCAGCACAGTGCCAATATGACAGATAACTGGAAAGTATTGCACATGAAGTTTCCACTTCTGGGAAAATTTCCTTGTGAAAGGAGCTCTGGAACAGAGGATGGTCTCAGCAACCTCGGTTGAGAGACCAGATTCTATGAGCTGAGGCTTCCTCAGATGCTAAGTCTTGAAAAACTCGCCAAGAATTGCTGCGCCCTAACACAAATGGGGTGACCGGGTTGGCAGATTGATCCCCTGAGGCACTGAGGGGAGGTGTGCACTGTGTACTAAGGTGTACACCACTTCTCATCGGAGGGAATTACTTGCTGAGCAATGCCTCAGATTACTGACCGTTAGACAGGACTGTGAGCATCCGTGAGCACAGCCAGCGCCCTCGAGCGCTGACCTGCATACAGTGCTCTGAACAAGAATCTTAACCCTCCATCCTTCTTTGGAACAGTGAAGTACAGGCTATAAAACCCAATCTCATATCTGGGATAGGTACACATTGATGGTACCTTTCCACAGCAAAGATTTTACTTCTTGCTCCAGAACCAGAGCCACTGTGGGCAGAACCCCGTTGAAATTGGTTGAGCGAGAATATCCCAACTGAATAGTGCAATCCTTTTCAATGGTGCGCAGAACCCATTGAGAAATATTTGCCAAACACTTCCAGGCATTCAAACATTCTAAGGGAACCAGCCTCCCAAGGGCCCCCAACATCCGCTCCAGGGCCCTTACCTGCAAGGGAACCTGAAGTGGCTGCTCTAGGACCCTGCTCGGAGGGGGTGGACTCCCCAGTGACTTTAAGTTTCTTATCAGCAACTGGGAAGACATGACCAGGTGTGTACTACCACCTAGGTGTTAAGGCCGCCAATATAGAGGTCTTCTAAGAGGTTGCCTAGTAAGCTTGCAGTAATGTCATATGTGTGGGCATGCAGTGTACTGCATTACAAGGGGCAGAGAGCACAAACCGGAGGAATGAGCCAGGGTGGTTCCTGGCAGAATGGCAGGGCGGCGCCAGGAAAACCAGCCAGGCAAATTCAGGCAGGGCTGGAGGGTCCGGCAGGTCTGGCAGGACCGGCAACAAGAGTTCCAGGTCAGCCGGTGGATCAGGCAGCAAGGGCTCTGGGTCAGGCAGCGAGGGCTCTGAGACGGTAGCCCTGTGCATCCTCCAGGCCCGCAGGGTTGCCAAAACAAAAAAAAGGTCCTCAGCCTTTTTGGCCTCGGCAGGGTGGGACGCCCTCCTGGCTGCCAGCGGACTCAGGGATGCCCTCCTGGCCAGCAGTGGGCTCTGGGCAAGCCCTGCTCTTCCTCCTCTGTCTCCGTTTCTTGGTCATAAGAGGGCCGGGACCTTTTTTTGTTTTGGCGACGATGCGGGCCTGGAGGATGGCTGACCTCTTTTACAATCTGTGGTCAGTGGATTGGGAATTTGGATGAGGAGAGTGTTCCTGCTCCCTAAGGTGGTACACAAGTTCCCAAAAACGTAGGATCCCCAGCTTCTCCATGAGTCCTTAGTGGTGGTGTCATTATGTCACGGAACAGGAAGGGAGGACAGGAAGTGCAGGTGAAGAAAATAAAGAAATCTACAACTGTACACGGAGGGTAAAACAGAACACTCACATAAACGGGGAACACATAATACACGGGAAATACTGGGTGAAACAGCTAAACACGGAGAGGGAAACATCCAGGGGAGAGAGAGCATGCAGAACAAATCCAGACAAGGACACCACGAGGGACAAAGAATGCGAAGGGATTAAGTAGACACATGGGAAAGGGCGGTGATCAGAAACAGCTGGGAATAATTATGAGAACAAGGAAGGCAGAGCATACACTGACAAGACATGAACACGTAGCGAATGCAACTGCACCTCGCCATGTGTTCCCCCTGAGTGTGACTGGACTCGTTCTCACATAAACACGACAAGGTACAGTGTCAGAGCTCTGTCAACCTGAACACTAGAAACCAAAAACTGAAGTGATAGAACCCTGACAGATTCAAGGCTCATTATGGCTCTAACTGGCATGTCGAGGCCAAAGGGACGATGGAGTTTCTAGAGTGAGGTAGCTTGCAAGCGTCTTCTCCACTTTCCCATAACCATAATGCGTAGTCTGAGCACTAGATGAGCTTTTTTTCTGACCTGAACACCTCGGTGTAAGATTCAGAGAATACAGTGGGTCCTGACATAGGAGATGTGCTCTATAAGAAAAGGAAACGTCCTTTTTTTTTTTTTTTGGTGAACGTCCCTCATCTCAGCTGGCCAGACTAATTTTAAGCCTGGCAACAGCTCGAGTCAAAACTCATAAGCTGGAGGTTGAAGTGTTGAATCTTCAACTTCAGCCTCGATGCTAAAAGAAGTAGAAGCCCAGAAATTCATGGATTAACTTAAACTAAGCTTACCGGACTTTGAATACATCATCGATTCCATACAATAGGGAAAAAATGATGGCCTGAGCGGACTCTACATGCTGTCTGTCAGAGATGATAATGTACATAACAGTTAACGCACTTGAGCATAAATGTGTTCTTCACTTGTTGAAATTGAATCTGATTGATCATGTGACAGTGAAATACCTGAGAATAAACTCAGGTATTTATTGAAAAACACCTTGGGTTAGTGAACGTTGTTACAAGTGTATAGGTTTTGATGGATACAGTACAGCACTGTATTCCAGTACAAACTAGGCATTTTGATTCTAACATTCCATATTTTCAATAATGGGAACTCAAGCTGCGTCAAAGCGCTAGGGGAAATGCCTTGACGTCAGTCAAGTGAAGAACTGTGAAACCAATGAGAGAAGAGGAGTGTGAATGCGCATCGTGGGTCAGTGATGTCATGAACAGAGCAAAAAAGGTGCGCCGGAGTCTTCAGCGTGTTGTGTGTCGAGAGTGTGTGTGTTTGCTCGTTATATTTCTCACTAGCTAGTTTAAAAAGTCAGGGATTCCCTTCCTAGTAGTGACATGGCAGAATAGGCTTTTAGACCGTGTGCACGATACGCAATCTGTGCCTGGCCTGTTTGGGAGTGGAGCACGCTCAGTCGAGGGCGCTGGCTGTGAGGACTGCGAGAGGTTCTCGTTGCGTACGCTTCCCTCCCGCCTGGCGGTGTTTGACGAAGCCGCTCAGGGGTTCGAGATCTTGGGGTTTGCAGATGGCTTTGTCAGTGGGACTTGAGACGGGTCTCCCCTTTTCTCAGCCCTCACCCGAAAAAACCTGTCCCAGTAAGGATCCGGGGGCACCCGTCGTTGGCGCGGTTTCTCACGACCGTATGGGGGATGTCAGCGCTGACTCTGTCCAGCTCTGAGGAGGTGGATGTTGTTAGCGTTGACCCGGGTGAGGAGGACTCGCCACCTTCCTCCCCAGCCTTTGAGGAGCTCATCGAGGTGGTGATGCGAGCGGTCTCTCGACTCTAAATCGATTGGCTGGCGGAGACCAGAAAAACTAAGCTGGAGCGATACCTGCCAGCTCGCGTCATGCTCCAGCGCCAGGCCTTGTCTTTCTTTTGGGATCTCCATACTGAGGTGTCGAGATCCTGGAGAAGGCCAGCCTCCGACAGAGTGCATTCACCGCAGTCTGTGATATATGCTACTCTTGTTGGGGCTCAGCTCTATGGCTACGGAGGGGTGCCGAAAGTAAACGAGGCTTTAGGGAGATCTCTCGCACCTCAGTAGGCATCCTCTCTTATGCCCCCGGCACGCCCCACCAAGCCGATGCGGGTCACATCATTGCTTGTGGGGAAAACATACTCCGCCTCTAGCCAGGCTACAGTGTGTTTACACACTTCCGCACTGCTGCACGTCTACCAGGCGGAGATGCTTGGGGACCTCAATCAGGGCGGCGGCATTGAGCCAGAGGCAGTAGCCGAACTGCGCTGAGCCATGGACCTGTCTCTCCGAGCCACTAGGGAGACGGCCTTCTCCATCGGCCGCCCCATGGCAGCTCTGGTTGCTACGGAGAGGTACCTATGGCTCAACCTCATGGCCATTCGAGAAAAAGACAAGTTTGTCTTGCTGGATGCTCCTCTGTCACCCTCGGGGTTGTTTGGAGACGCAGTTAAGTCAGTCATCAACAAGTTTCAGGAGGCTTCGCGACAGCAGGCTGCATTCAGCAAGCTACTGCCGCACCGCCCTTGACGTGAGGCCGCTAGCCAATCGCGGCCTCAAAGCTCCTGGCACTGAGTAGCTCATTAAGAGAGATTCACCACAAAAACCTTCTTGCCAGTCCTCAATTATATCGATGACTGGCTCGTTCTGGTCCGGTCGCCACAGCTAGCAGCACTTCATCGAGATATTGTGCTTGCTCACAAGAAGGAGCTGGGGTTGAGGTTGAACACCAAGAAGAGTGTTCTTTCTCCGGCTGAGAGAACCACTTTTTTGGGTGTCATTTGGGACTCAGTGGCCATGTCTACTCGGCTTTCTCCCAGGCGCATCCAGGCCATTCGTTCAGCTGTCAAGAGCGTCAAAATAGGCTAGCCACTCACTGTCAAACATTTCCAGAGAATGTTAGGACTCATGGCAGCTCATGCTTTACATGAGACCCATACAGTGGTGGCTCAAAACCAGGGGGTTCTCCCTGAGGGGCAACCCGCTTCACACAATCAGGGTCACGAGGCTGTGCCTACACGCCTTGAGTGTGTGGAAGAATTCCTGAAGTTTTCTGAAGAAGTTTTCTGTCACAAGGACCTGTACTGGGAGCTCTTTGTCGACACGTGACACTTTCGACAGATGCATCGCTTACAGGGTGGGGAGCGATCCTGAGGGATCGGTCCTCACAAGGTCTGTGGAGCAGGCGTCACCAGTTCTGGCGAATAAACCTGCTGGAGATGCTGGCAGTTCGCAGAGTTCTGTGTGCGTTCCTCCCAGACATGCGCTGCCACCATATTGTGGTCATCACCGACAGCACAGTGGCGGTCGCGTACATGAATCAGAGGGGTCTATGGTCACGGCCATTGTACAAGCTGGCTCGACAAATCCTCCTCTGAGCTCAGGGGAGGATGCTCTCTCTCAAGGCAGTCCACATCCCTGGGACCCAGAACATGGGAGCAGACATCCTGTCGAGACAGGGGCCAAGGCCCGAGGAACGGCAGCTCCATCCCAAGGTGGTAGAGCAGATCTGGGAGAAATACGGTCAGGCACAGATGGACCTGTTTGCCTCCGTAGAGAACTCCCATTGCCCTCTTTGGTTCTCCCTAATGCATCCAGCCTCTCTGGGTCAGGATGTCATGGTACACTCGTGGCCGAGGCTACGCCTGTACACTTTTCCCCCGATTGCTCTGCCAGGAGTTCTGGCAAGAGTTAGCCGGGAAAGGGTTCATCCCACACTTTGTTTTTCTCGCATTTCATGGAAAGACAGCTCTATTGCAATCAGAAAGGCCTTAAAATCAGCTAGATCTCCTTACTTTTCTACCCTCTTAGAAGAAAACAAATACAACCCTAGGTTTTTATTTTACACAGTGACTAAACCAACAAGAAATAAAGACTCACCCCAGATGCTTTAAAACAGCACAGCAGTAATGACTTCATGGACTTCTTTACTTGCAAAATTCATAACATTAGAGAGAAAGTTATAACCATGCAACCGTCTACTACAAAATCACAAAATACAGTAAATTTTAGTGTCCCTGAAGAAAAATTCCACTCCTTCATTGCTATTGGGGAGGAAGAATTGTCTAATCTCGTTAAATCATCAAAATCATAACATGTATTTGACCCAATACCAACTTGGCTACAGAGAGAGATGCTTCCAGAAATTGTGGATCCTCTTCTTAATATTGTTAAATCATCTTTGTCATTAGGATACGTACCAAAAAACCTTTAAGCTAGCTGTAATTAAACCGCTTATTAAAAAAACACAACTTGATCCTACAGAATTAGTTAATTACAGGCCGATATCAAATCTACCTTTTTTGTCAAAGATTCTAGATAAGGCAATATCTTCACAACTGTGTTCCAGTCAGGATTTCCAATCAGGATTTAGACCATATCATAGTACTGAGACTGCTCTCATCAGAGTTACAAATGAATGACTTTCTCTTATCATTCGATTGTGGTTGTATCTCTCTGTTAGTGTTACTGGACCTTAGTGCTGCATTTGATACAATCGACCACAAAATCCTTCTAAATACACTTGAAAACTATGTTGGGAATAGTGGAGTTGCATTAGCCTGTATGGGAGTTCCTCAAGGTTCAGTACTAGGACCATTGCTTTTCAACCTGTACATGCTTCCTTTGGGTGCAATTATTAGGAAGCATGGCATTAGCTTTCACTGTTACGCTGATGATACTCAGCTCTATATTTCTTCTCATCCTGATGAAAACGTACCGATTCACTAATTTAACAGAATGCATAACAGATATAAAAAATTGGATGACTAATAACTTTATACTGCTTAATTCTGAAAAAACAGAGATTGTACTGTTCTCCGTATACGTCCTTTGTATACTTTAACAGCAAGTTAAACTCTCCCTCATTAATTCCACAGACATGGAATGTCATTTTTGTTATTTTAATAAGGGTAGGGTAAAACTACAAATAAGAAGAAAACAAAACTAATTTACATAAGTATATACATGTATAAATAAAAATCCTTCTTACTAACATTAACATTAATTAACTTTAACAAACAATGTAACAGAACAGAGATTCTAATTATTAGACCAAAACGTTCCGCACGTAATAATCTAGACTACTGCCTAACACTTGTTGGCTGTTCTGTCTAGTCTTCGTCGTCATTTAGAAACCTGGTTGTCATTTAGAAACCTCTTTGATAACAATCTTTCATTTGAAAGCCACGTCTCTAGCATCTGTAAAACGTCATTCTCCCATCTTAAAAGTATATCAAAATTGTGACATATTAAGACAAATGCGGAAAAGTTAGTTCATGTATTCATGAGTTCAAGGCTAGATTATTGTTTTGTAAGGGTGGTTGCCCTGGACGCTTAATAAACAGATTCCAGCTGGTCCAAAATGCAGCAGCTCGAGTTCTTACTAGAACCAGGAAGTATGAGCATATTAGCCCAGTTCTGTCAAACCTGCACTGGCTTCCTATTAAACACCGAATACATTTTAAAATCTTCTTAATGACTTACAAAGCATTAAATGGTTTAGCTCCACAGTACTTGAGTGATCTCTCAACACATTATAGTCCTTCACGTCTATTGCGATCCCAAAATACTGACCAGTTTAAAATACCTAGAATATCAAAGTCAACTGCTGGTGGTCGATCCTTTTCCTATTTAGCTCCTAAACTCTGGAACTGTCTTCCTAATACAGTTCGGGAAGCAGACACACTCTGTCAGTTTAAATCTAGACTAAAAACACATATCTTCAACCTGGCATACACATAACACATTATACATACATTTTTAATCCAAATCATGTAAAATGATTGTTAGGCTGCATAATTTAGGTCAGCCGGAACCGGGAACATTCCCATAACATCTGCCTATGTATGTACTCGAAGAAGAATAGCATCTACACTGATATTATTCTCTGTTTATTCCGAGGTTACCGTGGTCAGCTGGATCCGGGCCGTATTCAGATGAAGGACCTGCACCTGGACACGAGCACAGCACTGCACTGAAGTGTCTGCTGAGACCGTGACTCTACTACACCCTCCCCTGTGAAGGTCATGAACCCATCTCCAATCTGACCAAATTGGACTTAATATTGGACTTGAATTGTTATCAGTATAATAATCAAACTACCTTTTATGCTCTGTTCATGACGTCACTGACCCATGACGCGCATTCACACGCATCTTCTCTCATTGGTTTCACAGTTCTTCACGTGACTGACGTCAAGGTATTTCCCCTAGAGCTTTGATGCAGCGTCTTGCTCCCCTTCAAGGAACCAAGGTTACATATGTAACCGAGACATTTTGGTCACTATCTTATTAAAGTTGTTTTTCGACCCACACTCTGTAATAAACAATCAAGCTACTCAAAACACCAAAATATCTATCTCTCCTGTAGAATAAGTGATGAGGTTCTTTTTAAAGTACGTACTGTGTTCCAATCTGAACATAGCATCAATCAGCCTGCGGGAACCAATCGGATGGCGTGTGTTAGGATATACGATTTGCATGCATTTACAAGTGCATTCCTGCTTGGGAATTGGATTCTGCATACCACGCCGATTGCGCATTACACCCTCACCATTGTATATTATGTGAATCTCTAGAGTGGTCCTCTTTAACTGAGGAGAAAAACCTGCAGCACTATTTATTGTTAAGATATTGTTATGTAAACTAACTACTCAAGCTTTTATTCAAGCAATTATAGAACTAGATCTGACACCAATTCATTGAAATGTCTCCTGTGAGTCTCTTTTTATGCTCTATCAACCTGAAATGAGCTGCAACACACTACCTTAGAAACCCTTTATTCTTAGAATTCCCACATAAACTGTCCCAGAGGAAACATGTTGCATTTTGTCCATAATTTTTGACTTGAAGCTAAATGTATCATTTGTATGGCCTGTACATCTTTGTTCTGTTGCCATTCCTCCTGTGCTGCATCTATAGTTTATTATAAAATATAGAATCTATATATTTAACAGAGCTTGACATAAACAACCACCAACCTGGCAAATGGAGGTGTATTTCAGCAGTGGCATGTAACGCAGTCACTTAATATACATTTAATATAATAGATACACTCTACTAATCACTTAATATATAGATATTTTTTCAACTGTAGTCTTTTAAAAAGGCATCTGAAATAATAAAAATATAACATTTTCAACACAAATCGATACTGAAACACTTTCCATGGTCATTTTACGCAGAAACGATACCAGCTGCTTTTTCTCTTTCTCTCATCTCTCATCTTCAGTGAGTTACAAAAACATTCCTCCCCTCACTCACCCTATAATTTAATTTGTTCAGGAGGAATATTGTTGCTGTTACAGGGCTTATATTGCTCATAATTTTACTCACTCACACCTAAAGTGTGCACACATAAAGCCACCTCTAAGTGCTAAATTTAGTTATTTCAGTCAAAAAAATGCTGGTCACAAATTCACATAAACATAGTGATTTATGTTGTAAGTGAAGTAAACATAAACAGTTGAGAAAGGAAACAGATGTGTAACAGTGAAATGAGCCAATGCATTAGTTCTTAAAGTGACAGCAGCCTAATTTAACAACTGCCAAATTATGAGATTATATTAAAAATATCTGTATGCCAACTTTTTCCCCATGGGATCGATGTCAAAATTGTGGCCAGTGAAAATGTTGAGTGGCTAGTAACTTTGGAAAACCATTAGCTACAGTGGCTGGTGAGCAAACAAGTTCATGTCAAGCATATGCATATGTGGAATTGCACTTTTTATATGAAACTGCTGCTACCATCGTGACCAGGATGAGGACTAGAGTTACATATTAGGTTTGATGAAGGGAAAAATTATGTCCAAATAACGACTTTTAATCTCATACATAGACATCATACATGTTAAGAATACTTACAGTTTATTTTTGGATTATGTTGCTGGTGTATTTTGGTGCTTTTGTCCTTCTTTGGATTTGAATGACATGGCCATGAATAAACCATAGGGAAAATAGCAATGTAAAGATTCTTCAAATATGTTCAACAGAGGGGAAAAAACAGCATAAAGGTTTCAGATTTTGAGCAGCATGGTGGGTAAATGTTCTTTATTTTTTGTGCAAACATTCCTGTAAAGTGTGTCATTTTAAACCCTACCTTATCTTCCTTTTTGTTCGATACAGAATAGCTCTGCTCAAAACTCATTGGTTGAGGTAGATTGCAATTCCGTTTGATGCAAAAAAAAAAAAAAAAAACACTCACTGCACCTTTAAAGAGAATAGAAGATGTGACTGAAGCATTCTAAGTCAAGTAACATTTCAAAGGATCCACAATTAATATGCCAAAATTAGTTAATCAAAAATCTTGGATATAGATCATAATGGGGTTAATCATATTTCTAAATTCCTTGGGAACTCATAGTCATTGTACATGACAGTCCATCCTCAGTGGCACACAAAATATTTAAAAGTACAGTATTAAATTCATAATGTCTTTCATTCAGAATTCAGACCCATCACGATTTGTCCTGAAAGAGCAATGCAGCACTTGATTTGATTTCCAAGAGATCGATGTATTAAAAAATGATAAAGGATCGAAGATTGTCAAGGAAGACAAGGTAAAGGATTTTATGTGCTTGTGGTTCAATGTATGCATATGAGCATGCATGTGTTCTTAAACTGCAAATAAAGTAAAAAAAAAAAAAAAAGGGAAGATTAATTGCATTTTTATAACGCATTGGTTGCAAATCTGAACTAACTGTAATTGAATGTTACTGGCTTCTTTATCACTTCTCAAATAACCAGAGAAGTGAAATTATAATATTTTATGATGATTTTGAGAGATGCCTTCCTGTAGCTTAAATACTAAAGCATGCTGTAGCAACGCCGAGGTTATAGGTTCGATTCCAAATAAAAGCGTCACCAAATGCGCAAAAATAAAAGTAATTCTAATATAATAATGCCATGCGCAAAACAATGTAGCCAAAATGATGGACAGAGCTGTAGAACGATACCCTCGTCTGAGAGTGAAACATTTTAAAAGCACTCCCGAAATACATTTACGGAGTTAATCGCGGGCTGCAAACTTACCCAAGGTGTTTCCGACCAGAGACACGAGGAAAACGATGATATATCCAGCTATGAGCACCCATTCATATTGTTTGGGATGCAAATATTCCCTCCAGATGTACTTGAGAAGTTCATCATCTTCATCCTCGTGAGAATGCAAGTAAACGTCGCTGGAGTTCAGATTCAGCGCTGGTGTTAAACAGTCATCGCAAGCATCATTAACGGTGGTCCCGGACATGTTGCGCGCGGACCCGGGCTCTCTCTCCAGCATCGCGGATGACTGACACTGCACGAGTGAGGGGGAGAGAGAGGGAAAAGGGGCATAACACTAAGAATTGACGTCTTGACGCAACATGAAGCTCTCAGCCTATAACCAATTAGTTAGCAAGAAGCGTTTGGAGAACGTATAGAGTCTGTTGATTGAAGATTGATCCATGTTTCTTTATGTCTCATTAGGATACAGGTGTAGCTGTCAGGATTATGATGCATAATGAGTCATACTAGAAGAAATCCCATACTTTGATGGGGTTCATCATGTTTAATTGAAACGCTTCTTGGTAAATTATAAAGTAGAATACAATGGGCTTTTGGATTTAACTTTTAATGATGCATGAAGGTTTATGTCTCAAGAAGAGTATAATAAATAGTGCACAAATAGTGTTACATTTAAATGCAATTATACCTGTTATATTCTAACACTTATGTTTAGTTAGTTTCACTCAGGGTGTGATCAAAGCGAACTCTGAGATATAAAATATACTGTTTTCACACTGGCATGGTTTACGTCGATCCAAAGGAGATTTTGAGTAGGGTTCGTATGGGTCCGTTTTTACACAACAGCCACACTCTGGTCCACAATAAATGTCCGTAATGACACCGCTTTAAACAGATGGTTGCCGAACTCCAGTGACATTCATAACCTCTGTGATAGGCCTACTGCAATCTGTGGGGTGAAAGCTGCCTGACCTCAGGACGAATCAATTACAGGAAGTTCTCCTCGTTCTTGAGCCACTGGGCTTCCATTGTCAGCAGGGTATTGTATTGTGGGTAAATAGCAGGTGTGCCTAATTTTCGAATTAAACAATTTTCCATGAGTTATATTTCACAAGCTCTTCATCTCAGGCTGGTTGTCACGGAAACATGTGTGTGTGTGGGGGGGGGGGGGGGGGGGGTCAATGCTGTCAGTGACCACTGTGATCTGATGCTCTCCAAGGCACCAAAATGTGTGAAAACAGCCATAGAGTGCTTTCATACCTTATTTAGTTTCAGTTGAATCGCACTAGAGTTCATTGTCCCTTTGGTGTGGTTCGTTTGGGCAGGTGTGAACTCAGCAATCACAATGCGCTCCAAAAATGGACCAAACCAGCATACCGAGACCACCTCTGGTGCTTTCACATCTGTAGTTTGGTTCATTTTGTCCTGACCAAAGGAAAAAAAATGATACATTATTGAATTTTTCAGTTGTTTTGGAACCAAAACAATCCACCAATATTTGCAAACTATTTGATTGAGTTTTATGACGTTGTCATGGGTAGGCAAAGGACGAAGACATAGATGAGATCCAACAGAACTTTAATGATGAATGCTGGGCAACGTAACAGTACCGCAACACACAACATGTGGTTAACACAAACATGTGATAAGCACAAACAACAACCGATTTAGGGAGAACTAAATATACTAGCAGTGATGAACAAATAACAAACACCTGTGATGATTAGTGTCCATAGTGACCGATGAGTGATGGAAGGTTCTAGAACAAAAGAACGTGACTGAAAAAGGCAAAATAAGAGTCCTAGTTTAGTGAAGGCATGATAGATGTATATTTCGAGACAAAACTTACCAAACATCCAAAAACAACACTGTTTGCTAGGTTAAATCAGTGGTCCCCTTTTTTGTGCCGTGGACCGGTAAACGTGTGATAATTTTGCCGTGGACCGGTGCCCGCTCGAGATTGTTGACGGGGGGGGATGGGTCAGAGCGATATGGATGATGGGTCAGAGATTGTTGACGGGGGGGGGGGGGGGTGCGAGCGCAAGCGAGACTGTTCAAACGACTCCATAGTCACAGCGCCACAGCCGCTTGCAACAGCTCACGGACCGGTCTGGGAATGCGCTCCGCGGCCCGGTAACATTTCATCGACCAGTGCCGGGCCGCGGACCGGGGATTGGGGACCACTGGGTTAAATTACCTCGCTGTGTGTGCGTAGCCACATATGATGATATTCTGACCTACTGAGAACTCATGAAAAGTTTATAAAATGTATAAAGAAGTAGAAACAGCTGCAGGAATCCCTCTGTCAGACACACAAACGAAGATCTGCTGTGAGGAGCTGCAGTTCTGAGGCCTGAACCGAACTGTGATGGTCAACATCGCGACTATGATGAGAAAAAGCACTATACTGACCTTTTCCGGGTGGCTTGTTTGGTGCACATCAGGGTCCGGATAGTAGCATTCTGGGTTAATGTCAAATACAGACAAACCCACCCCCTGGTTTCGATTTTATTAATTTTATTTCTTAATCCCATGTATAGGTTTATCCATTTTTGACCCAAACTTGGGTTGGTGTTAAAATGCAACTGTGAACAGCAAGTGGATTAGGACCAATTTGTTTTTGGTCCGGATGTCTGTTTCAGAGTTTCGACTGGAAAGTGTCTGATGTGTACAGACACCTGAGAAACATCTTTAAGATGTCAGTTTTATATCCATTATAAATCATTTTAAAGACATTTTCTAAATGTAAAGTCTAAGAGGAAACGTTGCTGACATGTTGCTGATGAGCAAACGCTCTAGAACATGCACAAAGGCACCTCACAATTCTGATTTCATGGCAGCGTAACGGCTTAATAATGCAAAATGGAGTGAGCCATTTTGGTGATAACTAAGCGAATATTTAATGACTGCAATAGTAATTTCTCTTTAGAAATCAAATTTTGATCTCTGTTTTGACATAAAAAAAAAAATTTGGTCACAAACCTTACACTCAAACCAACCACAACTTTCAACCGACGCCATCTTTATGTGTAGGCTCAACTGCCATAGAATGGAATGCACAGGATTGTAGGATATCAAAGCCAGTGAAGAATACATCAATGCTGCCTTCAAAAATCCATCAGATAAAGGGAGCTCAGGTGACAGCAAGCAAAGCTAACTTTAGATTCGGACGTGCTTTGATGCCTTTCTACCTTGGCATGCATCCGCCGAAGCAGTTTTTGGACGCATCTTTTGTTTGTTTATCTTCTGTTTTCTTTGTTATGATTTTCCAGCATGTCATCTGTTACCATGCATATCCATTTAATTATAACAGCTGACCATGATTGAGTTTGTTGTCATTGAGTATTTTAGTTTCTCATTTCCTTTCTGTCTCGGTCTGGTAGTTTGCTTTTGCTAACAAACCTTGTTACTATTTTGAAACTCTTAACCTGCCTTCATCAACTTAAAACATGGTAAATATTTAGTTGATTACAATTATCATAATCTTTACAACATTTTTTTTTCCATTAATCTTATGATTAAAATGTCATTTTTTTAAATATTCAGTATGCCAAAGGAAATCTGTATTTATGGCTAAACATATTTGGATGTTTTTAGCATGTAGATAATGATGATGCATCGTGCAATATATTAAGGTAATTTCTAGTTTGAAAGAGATATACATTTGAATTATGCAACATGTGGAATTTGTAGATTTTTTAAGCTTGACTACTTAGTTGAATAACTGAATAATGACACACAAATCAAATCAATCCTTCTGAACTGTTTATAATTAATTCACTCTTGAATACAAATGTTCCAAAAGGCAATTTTTGCAGCAATGGCATATAAACACACATTTTTTTGGCGTTCTTATGTCTTTTTATCTCATATATACAACATTTATAGAACATTTTATATAATCTAAAGAGACTTTCACCATTATCAAGAATCTTTTGTGAAATTTAAAGGTTTCATGCATGTTAAAGTTTCTTTATGGAACCATCAATGCCAGTTAAAACAACTATTAATTCAGACTGAATGATACTACTCCTTTTGCTTATGTTAAATTAATAAAGTGCACGTCTAATTCACGAAATTATTAAATTCTAATGTAGGGACCCCTAAAGTATTTATTTTCTGTTTGAAGAAATGAAACATTTATATGCATGTTTATCATTATTTTGATTTAAATGCATAGCATTATTTAGTTTGTTATAATGTACATGATTTAACTAAACACACTTCCCTTTCGAAGGGAACTCTATGCTGCGTCCCCTAGGGGTCGCTTTGGGGAATACCTTCGGTGTGACAGGTGTCTGAAGTAATCATCTAATCACGGCAATGAACTTGACAATGGCCAGCAGCTGCCTATGATGCCACCACGGGTGCAGCTGCAGGTATAAAAGGAGCACCCGAACAGTAAGTAATCCTCTTCTTCAGGAGACAAGCTTGTTTGCTGTGATCATTTAGTCACGATGGGCAGTGAAGAACGCAACTATCGTCGCTGTGTTCATCCGTGTCAGCATTGTAATCGCTTCCCGCTGAGAAAGTTGCGCTCGCTTTTTTCCCTTTTTTCGGAGGAATTGGGACAGCCATCTGCACCGGGGGGGGTTCCGGTTCTGCTTTAACCGAGGCGGGCGGGAACCAACGCTCCTGGGGCTCTCAGATGGATCTCTCCGAGAGGCTGGAGAGGGTTAGCGTTTCCCAGCCATCAGAGGATGACGCGAGCGCGCTTCTCGAGGGAAGCATGTCACTCTCTTCCTCCTCGCGGGAGAGTGCGCTCCCCGCGAATCAAGATAGGCGGGAGGATGCGGATATCGAAGATTACTCTGAGATTTCGCATCCCTCTTGCCCCGCGTATGACGAGTTGCTGTCGGTTATGGCGTGCGCCACTGAGCGGCTTGATTTGCCGTGGAAGCGGGAGCCGACCGCCCCCCCTGGTGGCCGGTTAGATGAACGCTTTCTGGCGAGCCATAGACGTCAGCCTCGTTCGACCCTTCCTTTTCTCCCTGATCTCCACACTGAGTTGCGGAGATCATGGGATAAGCCACATTCCAAGCGGATCTTTCCCACTCAGTCTAATTATGCTGATGTGGAGGACGCACAGAGTTATGGCTACGTTAGTATGCCTCCGGTTAAAGAGACGCTTGAGAGCTATCTCTCAGCGGGCGAGGCATCTGTGTTGAAGGCGCCCTCCCTGCCGTCACAACCGTTGCGTGGTTGAACGGCAGGGCGTGCGCAGCGGCGGGTCAGGCTGACTATGGCAGTGCTGCAGGCTTACCAGGCTGACCTGCTTAAAGAACTGGATCAGGGCCGGGGGTTCTCGGCTGATGCGGTGGCTGAGCTGCGCCGCACTACGGATTTGGCTCTCCGTGCTACCAAATAGACAGCGTTCGCTGTTGGTCGCTCTATGGCGGCCATGGTAGTCATGGAGAGATATCTTTGGGTGAACCTGGCGGACGTCGGGAAAGGGGAAAGGGCTTTCCTTCTCGATGCGCCGGTCTCGCCTAAGGAACTCTTTGGGACCTCTGTCGAGGCAGTGGTCTCGAGGTTCAAGAGGGCGAGGGCGCGTTCACAGGCTTTTAGATCATTCATACCGCGGCGCCCCCGGTCCAAATCTCAGGCCGCGCAGGGGGCCGGCCCCTCCCGATCTGAGGATCAGCGAGAGGGCTGCAGAGCGAGTACCGCTGCTCGTGCGCCTCCACCCTCGGGTGGTAGGCAGATGAGGAGATGGGAAGCTCGGAAAAGGCGCAAGCAACGTCGGGGAGTCGCCCAGGACAGTCGCCCCCCCCCCCCCCCGATTGTTGAGGCCCTGACGTTAACATCTGTCTCCTGCTGGACCCATGATGTGCTTGTAAAAGGACTTAGTAGTCTGCTTTTACTGTACTGAGGTCTGGCGGTCGAGACGGGTCCACGCCGTCAGGTGTGCACGTCAATTAGTGCTCACTCACGTGAGTTTTTAGCTTTGCCTTTAGCGGTTGGTGATCTCTCTTGTAACCACAGATTCGTTCTTCGAACGGAATTAGGAAGCTACCCTGCATAGTTTCTTCTGTCAAGCGTTTCCCTGTGTCGAGATTCGCCCCGTTTCGCGTTGCGTCTGAGTGGCATTGCGGGCTCTGGGTCTTCCAAGCCAGAAGCCCTCACAAATTCTCTGGAGTACAGCACTCTACTTTCTCTCGCAAAGTTGGGAGCGTTGAGCCTTGCTCCCTGAGCCAGCCATGCTGCAGTTAGGCACTAGGGCCTCCACTCGTTTAGAGTTATTCCCTTTTTGGGGGCCCTGCTCCGTTGTGCACCCGGCACCCGTTGGGGTTTCTTAGAGGCAGCTGTGGCCGAGGCTACATCTGCTTGCTTCCCAGAGTGTCGTCAGGCCTCCTCTTAAGGCAGAGTCGTAGGCCTCCGCTCCGTTAGCTCTGCTTGGCTGGCTTTCCCAAGTGTGGGCCCCCTTTGGCCTCCTTGTGGGTTCTGAGTGTGGTGAGGCCGTTGCGCTTGGCCTTCACCCCAGAGCTTTGCAGCGCAGGGAGCGTTGGATGGCCTCCTCTTAATAGTAGAGTTGCCTGCTTTCGGCTCCGCCTCCGTTCCCCTGAGCTCCACCTGGGCTATTTGAGCTAGAATCGGTGGTCCCATTGGGACCCCCTCGCCTAAGTCTGTGGTGTAAAGAGGAGGGTTTGGGCCGAGGCCTTCACTCCTGAGCTCAGCCTGTAGAGGGCGTAGTAGGCCTCCTCTCAATATGAGAGTCTTCTTTACTGAGGCCTCTGCTCCATAGAGCCCGCTATAAGCGTCGTCAGGCCTCCTCTCTGAGGGGAGTTGTAGGTCTCCGCTCTTGGTGTGGTAAGGCTGCTGCGCTTGGCCTTCACCCTAGGGTGTCATAAGCGCAGGGAACGTTGTCAGGATTCCTCTTAATGGTAGAGTCCACTGCCTTTTGTCGAGGCCTCCGTTCCCCTGAGCTCAAGTCAAGCCCCCTCGCCCCACCTGTGGTGTAAGAAGGAGCATGTTGACTACACCCTCGCTCCTGAACTCATTCTGCTAGGTCTTTGTGAGATGAGCAAGGTCTTCCCGTGTTTTTGGTAACTCACGGTATCCTTTGCTCCCCCAAGCTGTGGCTGGGGTATGACTCCCTCCGAGTCTCCTCGCTAGTGGCCTGAAGTACAGTGTGATAACAGCATGCTGATACAGCCCTCGGGAGGGCCATTGTCCTTTCTCTGTAATTGTCTGGTCACCGTCCCGGTTCACGAGTGAACTTGGGCAGCCATCCAGGTTTGGAGGGTCTGCACCGTTGCTTGCTGTTTCCTGTGCTCGGCTTACTAGACCCTAGCAATAGAGCAGTGTGTGAGGGCCCTGAGAATCCGGCGGTGTACCTTCCCTGCTCGCCTGAGCTCCACTCAGTTGGGTTAGGGGCGGTGGCTTTCTAGGAGAGCCCCCTCTAGTCACTCCTGAGTGTTCAAGTCATATTGACGTCTGAGCTCCTGAGGACTCTAGTTGTAGAAAAGGGGTAGGTTTAGAGCGGCTTGCTCCTCTCTTTCTGAGAGTTGTCCCCTTACAGGTGAGTTCCCGCTCCCCTATACTCCCTCAGGCACTTTCTGCGAGTCGTCGGCTTCTCTTAAGCCTCATTCTCACTGCCTGGGGTCTGAAAGGGCACTTCTTCGCTCTCTGAGCTCTCTACGGCTATCTTCCTCGCCGTGGCGTTGTAGGCTTCCTCTCGTTACGAGAGTATTCTCTACTGAGGCCTCCGCTTCACGAAGCTCCGGTCGGCGACCCTTAGCGAGTGGTAGGCGAGGTAAAGTATTCCTGCCTCTTCTGGTCGGCTGATGCGTAAGGGTGTCATAAGGCCTCTCTGAGGAGATCGGCCCCCCGCCCTGTGAGACCCCGCTAAGTACAGGAGTTTCTGGCCCTCTCTTCTTGAAAGTGTACCCTTCAGGAGGTTGGCCCTACTTCTCTGAGCGAAGCGGTACTGCACCTCTTGCTTGCTTGTTCTTGCTTGAACCCAAACGACTTGGGTCGGCGCGAGGGCAGTGGAGTCACCCTTGACTCCCGAACTGGACTTGGCTGACGAGCGTTGTCAGGCCGACGACTATGGCCTCCGCTCCAGGGAGCTAAGCTTGTAAGAAAGTGGTTAACCCCCTTGCTGTTCACAAGCATTGAGCGCTGTTCCCCTCTACACTCTAGAGGGACAGCTGCAAAGTGCTGATCGTGTGCCCAGCCGCTCTTAGAGCTCAGTAGCGCCTAAACATGTAGACCTAGCAGTTGCGGCTCTAGGTCTCCGCTTTGCAGGTTCAGTCCGGAGTGGAGTGGCTCCTGCACTCCCTCGGACTCTAGATTGAGCGTGCTTGGGCCTCGGCGCTGATTCCTTGAGGCCTCCGTTCTCTAGTAGCCCGACCCGGGTCACTGCAGGTCACAGGACAGTTCCCCTGGGGGTCTCTGACTGATGGTTTTACCTATTAAGTGCAGTCACGCCCTTCAGCATGGCAGCGTTGGTATTTTGTTCCCCGAAGCGACCCCTAGGGGACGAAGCATAGAGTTCCCTTCGAAAGGGAATGTCTCAGGTTACTATTGTAACCATAGTTCCCTGAGAATAGGGAACGAGATGCTGCTTCCCTTTACCATGCTTTGAGCCTTCCTGCTTTTTGTCTCCTTCAGATAAAAAGAGGATGACTTACTGTTCGGGTGCTCCTTTTATACCTGCAGCTGCACCCGTGGTGGCGTCAAAAGCAGCTGCAGGGCATTGTCAAGTTAATTGCCGTGATTAGATGATTACTTCAGACACCTGGCACACCGAAGGTATTCCCCAAAGCGACCCCTAGGGGACGCAGCATAGAGTTCCCTATTCTCAGGGAACTATGGTTACAATAGTAACCTGAGACATTCTGTTTCATATCCAATGACATACTGTATTGGTTGAAAGTGCATCAAAGTTGACCAATGACTGTGGAGCATGTTCGACGTGAGTTACGTAAAGAGACTGAGCGTCGCAGAAGTGAAGAGAAGATTTTTTCGCTGTCAGTGCGAGAGTGCGTCACTGCTCTGGAGACATTTTGTTGGAAAATATTATGCCCAAAGCAAGTAGAGACGACATTACTTTTGTTTTGTTTTTCGGTTTATAAACTGTCAGCTGAATCGTCTTTTTGTTTCCGTGGTTATGGTGAGTGAGTGTGCTGCACGGGCCTAGTGACGCTTATGCCGACCATTTCGTGATCAACGAGTGCTATTGAAGACACAGAGCATCGCGCTGGATTTTGGAATCTGGGTTTTCCTATATTTTGGAAATATTTCTAGCCTTAGGGTTAAGAAAAGGGTTACACTAATTTAATATAATAATTATAACAACCGCACTCTCAACACCAGATTCCTACGCTCTGCCCACTCGTTCACAATTGCCAGAATACTGATCACCCACACCTGCAACCACTCTATGCACTCCCTACTTACAACCACCTCACAATCGCTTGTGGTCTGGTCTTGCAACAGTTACGTGAAGCATAACCTGTGTGTAGGGGAATTTACAGTTAAGACCCGAGGACCAGATAAGTTGAATGAAGACCAGGAGTCAGAAGTGCAGTCAATAGAAGGAGTTTTAGTGAAGTTTAGTTTGCAGTTTCATCAGCAGAAGCCAGCTTCAGGTCTCACAAGGAGTTTGTAGGCCGCCCCCCATACAATAACATTGTTACAGCAATTATACTCTAACAGAGGGTGCTAACTACGTCAATGATGACGTTTAAATGATTCTGATTGGCTAAGAAAGAAAGAAAGAAAGAAAGAACGATAAACATCGCACCCATACAGCTTCTCCAAGGCTGAACTCGGCCCAGGCTCCAACTATAAACCAAAACATTCTGATAACTCGTTCTCCTTCTAAAATTGAAGGACCGTCACATATTCCATGGCTCGTGATGACCTCTAAGACCCTAGCATAGGCAAATACAATACGGACATCAGAAGAATATTAGAGCAATTACACAATAATATGGTTGTTTATAAATGTAAATCATTTAGAATCATTAAGTAATAAAAATAAGTATTCAAGACATTGATTTATGATTTAATACTGAGGTTATAGTCATATATGTCAATCATTCTAAGAGAAATAACAGAAGGAAAAGAAAAAGAAAATAATATATATATAATGTAAATAGAAGAGACAAGAGATTTTGATTATCTGCCTTCATGTGCTTAGGGGTCACAGACTTGGTTATTGTTCCAAGTTTTCCAATTTTCTAGATTCTCCTCACCTTGATCACCAAAGTTAAGACTGTTCATTTCTGTCTACTCTCTGATTCTCCAGTCAAGTTACCAGCTGTCTGCCTTCATTGTAAATAAACTGTGTAAAGTATTTACTTCTGCAATCTCATCTGTATCCATGAGAGAGCAAAGAGACATATCCACTACAGAAAGTTGAAAAACATCAATGCGGGTGTCCTGGTCCAGGACCTTCAACATATCTCCTCTCTCTCTCCATTGGCTTTTCTGACTTGGTTTCCGTTGCTGACTCTGATATCGAGGACATTCACACGGTCTCATTCACACGGTCAGCACCTTGGTACATCTGCGAGCTGTGAAAGATGAAAGCGGCTGGGTGTGTCCTTGAGTGGAGGCTCAGGGCTTTTGGACTGACTGTTTACAAACAGGCATACAGGGAACAAAAGAGGGCTTATGCAGAAGCTCTGAGAGACGTGCGGTCACGTTATTATTCCACTATCTCAAACTCAAAACAACTTTTTTCAACAATAAACCACCTTCTCAAACCCCCCACACTCCCACTCTGAGACCACTGGGGAGAGGTGTAATATGTTTATTACTTTTTTCAAACAAAAACTAAATAATCGCTTTCAACTCACTACCACTGCTGCTCTGCCTTCTGACAATCTTTGAAGATTGTCCAGCTCCTCAGATCATTCGCTGATGTCATACAGGAAGAAGTGGAGGATGTTATCAAAAAGATGAAGCCGGCCACCTGTGCCCTGGATCCTTTCCCTTTCACTCTGCTGAAGGCCAACCTCTCTGTTGTTTCTCCATTCATCACCAAGATAATAAACACCTCCCTTCTGGTTGGTCATATCCCATCCACATTAAAAACTGCAGTCATCAAACCTCTACTTAAAAAAACCTACTATGGAACCTGAAGTTCTCAGCAACTATAGGCCCATTTCAAAACCTACCATTCCTATCAAACATATCAAAGGTTTTGGAAAAAATAGTTGCAGCACAACTTCAGGTTCACCTAAAAAAAATAACCTGTTTGAAAAATTTCAGTCGGGTTTCCACCCTGGCCATAGCACTGAAATAGCCTTGGTCAGGATCACCAATGACCTCCTGATGGCAGTAGATACTGGTTCCCCATCACTATTTATCCTGCTAGACCTAACAGCTGCTTTTGACACAGTAGATCACAACATTCTCCTACACCAGAGAATGTTGGAGTTTCAGAAAATTTTTACAACTGGTTCATTTCATATCTGTCTGGCAGAACTAAGTACGTTGCCCTGGAATCACTCACTCATAATGTCACCTGTGGTGTTTCTCAGGGCTTTGTGCTGGGTCCCACACTTTTCTCTATTTACATGCTCCTGTCAGGTTGTGTGGAAGGGGGTGAATGAGGACCCAATGGTGCAATGAGAATGGGGATTTATTAAATACAAAATGGAAACAAAACTGAACAAAAACCACCCCGAGGGGGAAAACAAGACTAGAAGACAAACTCGAACTCAGACTAGACTAAAGACTTGAAACTTGACAGACTTGATTCAGGACTAGAAACAGGACAGCATGAACACTACCTTGTAACGACGAGAAACCAGCACAAGACAACAGACACGGATGGATTAAATACACACATGAGGGATGGTAATTGAATGAGACACAGCTGGGAACAAATCAAACTAAAACAGGGAAACAAGGTGGGAGGGTTACACATTGACGAGACAAAGACGACGCGCAGCTGGCGACAACCGAACTGCGCGTGACAAAACACAAAGCACGCAGCCGATTGAATGTGAACCGCGTGCCAAACATAAACACACGGACGAGAGGAGGCGCGGCTCGCGCAAGGCTTGAAACCGCGCCCACTCACATAACGTAGAGCTCGCAAGAACGAGTTCTCACGAGCTCACGACAAGGACTAACACACACAAGTTATGAATGTCCGAATCCCGATCCAAAACTGAACCAGACCCAAGTATCGGGACCGGACATCATAACTCGTACGAAAGACGTCACAGACAAGCGCGCGCGCGGCTCGAATCCTCGACGCCGTGCGCACACACACCAAACACGAGACATAACGGTAGTGTCAGAGCTCTGCCACAAAACCAAGAAATGACTACTAGACCGAATGTGGCAGAACCCTGACACTACCCCCCCTCTAAAGGGACGCCACCTGGCGTCCCTACGAGGAACACCAGGAACAAGACAGAGACATGACAACAGAAAGCACGAACATGACAAGGGGAAAAAATAAAAATGAAAATAAAGAACACCAAGACAAGGGGAGAGAGGGAAGACGAGACAGGCTAAGACAAGCAGGCAAAATAAACAGTACTCAAATCAACATCATGAAAATAACTCAAAGTCCTTGAAAAGGTACTAATTAAAAAGTCCTCAATGTCATGAAAAAACAGTAACTCAAAACAGTCCCCAAGCATCATGAAATCATACCTCAAAAAACAGTCTTCAAAATGTCATGAAAAGAGTAATTCAAATAGTACCCAAGCATGGTGAAAAATAACTCAAGCAGTCCAACATACCAAATGAAAAAAGAGAAACACAGAGTCTGGGGGAGGAACAGGAGGGATGAGCCATGGGGGCTCAGACAGAACCGGGTTCCTGGCAGGGGGCCAGGGCGGAGCTGGGAAAACAAGCCAGGGGGGCTCCAGGGGTTCAGGGGTCCCGGCAGACAACCAGGGTGGTGCCGGGGGGGAGAGCCATGCGGGCTCAGGCAAGAACAGCGGGTCAGGCGGTGCTGGAGGGGTTCGCCAGGCCGGCTCCGGTGGTTCAAGAGTCCTGGCAGACGGCCAGGGCAGTGCCGGAGGTACCGGCAGCTTGGTCAGATCAGGCAGGACTGGCTGGGACTCAGGCAGGAGGTCTGGCAGGTCTAGGCGTTCTGGCAGGAGGTCTGGCAGGTCTAGGCATTCTGGCAGGAGTTCTGGCAGGTCTAGGCATTCTGGCAGGAGGTCTGGCAGGTCTAGGCATTCTGGCAGGACTAGAGGGTCTGGGAGGTCTGGACGAACAGGCGGGTCTGGGAGGTCTGGACGAACAGGCGGGTCTGGGAGGTCTGGACGAACAGGCGGGTCTGGGAGGTCTGGACGAACAGGCGGGTCTGGCGGCGCCGGCAGGGCGAGACGCTTGGGCGGCGCCGGCAGGGCGAGGCGCCTCTCTGTGGCTTGTGGGTTGGAGGAAGCCCTCTTCTTCCTCCGCCGCTTGCGAGGGCGACGAGGCGGCGTCCAATCCGTCGACTCTGGTGGGGCGGCCTCCTGGACAACTGCGGCCTCTGGGGCGGCCTCCTGGACGACTGCGGCCTCTGGGGCGGCCTCCTGGACGACTGCGGCCTCTGGGGCGGCCTCCTGGACGACTGCGGCCTCTGGGGCAGCCTCCTGGACGACTGCGGCCTCGTTCTTCCTCCTCCTTCTCCGTTTCCGGGTCATTGGAGGGCTGGGGGCTGGGAGCTCGTGAGAGGAGCAGGTTCCTGCTCCCCAAGATGGAAGATGTGGTACACGAACTCCCAGAAACTAAGATGCCCCAGCTTTTCCATCTCCCAATAGACGAGAGGCTGGTCGAGGCAGATGTTAAATACCTCCTTAAGATCAGCCTCCTCGTAGTCGAAGTGATGCGCCTCAATCAGGAAGTCACAGGCGAACTCTCTGATATCAGCCCCCAGCTGGCGAAAGTAGCGAGAGTTAACAAGGTGCATCATCTGCTGGCGGGTGGATGGTCCTGGAGAGGGAGATGGAAAAAGGAAGATCCCCATCTCTGCTGAGTCCTCTTGTGGCTGGTTTCTTCTGTCAGGTTGTGTGGAAGGGGATGAATGAGGACCCAATGGTGCAATGAGAATGGGGATTTATTAAATACAAAATGGAAACAAAACTGAACAAAAACCACCCCGAGGGGGAAAACAAGACTAGAAGACAAACTCGAACTCAGACTAGACTAAAGACTTGAAACTTGACAGACTTGATTCAGGACTAGAAACAGGACAGCATGAACACTACCTTGTAACGACGAGAAACCAGCACAAGACAACAGACACGGATGGATTAAATACACACATGAGGGATGGTAATTGAATGAGACACAGCTGGGAACAAATCAAACTAAAACAGGGAAACAAGGTGGGAGGATTACACATTGACGAGACAAAGACGACGCGCAGCTGGCGACAACCGAACTGCGCGTGACAGAAAACACAAAGCACGCGGCCGATTGAATGCGAACCGCGTGCCAAACATAAACACACGGACGAGAGGAGGCGCGGCTCGCGCAAGGCTTGAAACCGCGCCCACTCACATAACGTAGAGCTCGCAAGAACGAGTTCTCACGAGCTCACGACAAGGACTAACACACACAAGTTATGAATGTCCGAATCCCGATCCAAAACCGAAACTGAACCAGACCCAAGTATCGGGACCGGACATCATAACTCGTACGAAAGACGTCACAGACAAGCGCGCGCGCGGCTCGATTCCTCGACGCCGTGCGCACACACACCAAACACGAGACATAACGGTAGTGTCAGAGCTCTGCCACAAAACCAAGAAATGACTACTAGACCGAATGTGGCAGAACCCTGACAGCTCCCCCTCGGTAAAATCATTAGTAGATATGGTATATCATTCCACTGTTATGCTGATGATACGTAGCTGTATCTAAGGACAACCTCCACCTTCTCTGCTCCCCTACCAACATTCACACTGACCACCTGCCTGGAGGAGATAGAGACGTGGATGAAGCTCAATTTCCTTCAGTTAAATTGTTCTAAAACTGATTCCATCTTAATTGGTACACCACATCAACTTTGCACTTCAACCATCATCAGCATCACTTTTTCCAGCCAAAATATCTCACTTTCCACATCTGTCAGTAATTTAGGTGTCAAAATGGATCCTCATCTCACCTTTGACACCCACATTAAACACCTATGCAAAACCTCATTCTTCCACCTCAAGAACATCACCAATCTCCGTCCAACACACAGCCTGGAGGATGCAGAGTAGGACTACTGTAATGCACTCCTCATCGAGATTCCTGGCAAAAGCATCTAGAGACTTCTATACATCCAAAACAGCGCTGCCAGAATCCTGATGAGGGTATGCAAGCATGAACATATCACTGAAACCCCATCCTGAAATCTCTTCACTGGCTCCCTGTCACGCTGAGATCTGAATAAAGTTTCCCTCCTCACCCATCAGTGTATTCACGGATATGCCCCCCTTTACCTGCAGGAACTTCTCACCCACCCGACCTTTTCGCACTCTGCACGCACTCTTCGTTTTGCAAACTCAAACATCCTCCAAATTCCCAGAACAAAACTTTGCAGCATGGGTGATAGGGCTGCTCCGAGGCTGTGGAATGCCCTCCCGGAGTACCTGAGGGCCTCACAGACTACTGATGCTTTTAAACACAACCTAAAAACATTTCTTTTTAAAAAAGATTTTCAGTGAATGTTTTAGAGGTTTTTATTATTTTGTTTTCTTTTTCTATTAAATTGCTTTGATTTTAAGTGTACTCTAGATGCTCTGTAGCACTTTGAGATTGTAGAAATATAAAGGGCATTACAAATAAAATGTATTATTATTTATTATTAATGCTTGCAGCACAGCAAGGGGGTTCAGAGGAACCACTTTCTTACAAGCGGAGCTCACCGGTTTGGAGGCCAAATTGTCAGCCTGATGGCGGTCGTACAGAAAATTCCAGTTCGGGACTCAAGGGACCCACTTCCCTTGCGCCGACCCAAGTCGTTTGGGTTCAAGCAAGAACTGAGGTGCAGTACCACTTAGCTCAGAAAAGTGGGACCAACCTCCCGACGGGTAAACTCTCAAGATGAGAGCGCCAGAAACTCCTGTACTTCAAGAGCACAGCGGGGGCTCACGGGGCGGGGGTCCGATATCCTTGGAGAGGCCTGTGACACTCTTACACATCAGATGACAAGATTAGGCGAGATACTTATTCCCTCGTCTACCACTCACTAAGGTCACCGAGCGGAGGCCTCAGTAAAGAAGACTCGTATAGCAGGCTGAGCTCAGGAGTGATGGCCTCAGCCCAAAGACACCACAGGCTTTATACCACAGGCTTTACACCACAGGCTTGGGCGAGGGGCCTAACTGGGGGCACCAACTCTAGCTCAAACAGCCCATGTGGAGCTTAGGGGAACTGAGGCCTCGCCGAAAGAAGACAGACTCTACTATTAAGGCCTTGAGACCCACCTACACTTGGGAAGCCACCTGAGCAGAGCTAACGGGCACCTACACAGACACAAGCACAAGATCTCCTGAACACCAAGAGCGGAGGCCTACGACTCTCCTTTGAGAGGAGCCCTGACGACGCTCTGGGAAGTATGTAGCTGTAGCCTCACCCACATCTGCTGCTATGCCAACCAGGCCAAACAGGGGTGCTGGGTGCATGAGGGAGAACCAAGGTGACAGAAGGTGTCCCTCGGGACGTCTGCCAAACCACATAACTACAAACTCTACGGGAGCAAGGCCTCCAAAAAAGACCCACCCAGTGCTCATCAAACTGCAGCAGGGCCGGCTCGGAGAGCGGTGGCCTAACAACTTTAAAGCAAAAGGAGGCCGAGTGCTACGCTCTCAAACATTTGTAAGGGCTTCTGACTACCATGCTGAAAAAAATTAGTCAGGCTTCTCGGAGCATTGAACTGAGGGGACAAGCACACCTGAACCTACGTGGACCTGTCTGGCCCGCTAGACCTCAGTACGACAGAGTTAGCATACTAAGACTACCTAGCACATCATGGGACCGGCAGGAGACAGATGTTAGGTTTTGGGGTCTCACAAGGGAGGGGAAGGTTAGGGGCTGAAATTAGACAGCCATTGCCTCACCAGGGCATGCACCTCAGCGCATGCCCTGATCTGCTTTCTGAAGCCGCTTCCGCTTCCCCATGGCTTCCTGCCTCCTCGTTGCCTCCCGCTACTCGCCTTACGGCCTGCTCGCAAATCCTCAGATCTGGAGGGGGCGGCTCCCTGTATGACATGAGACCTGGCACCCTCGCCTCCCTGAATTTTGAGACCACTGCCTCAACAAAGGTCCCAAAGAGCTCAAGAGCTGAGATCGGCGCATCGAGAAGTATCTCTCTCGCTTCATTCCCGACGTCAGCCAGATTCACCCAGAGGTGCCTCTCCGTAACCACCATGGCCGCCATAGAGTGCCCAATAGCAAAAGCTGTTTGCTTGGTGGCACGAAGGGCCAGGTCTGAAGTGCTGTGCAGCTCAGCCACCACGTCAGGAGAGAGCCCCTAGCCCAGGTCCAGGTCTTTCGGCAGGTCAGCCTGTAACACTGCAATGGTGTGCAGGGCCGCACCAGCTTGACTTGCTGCCGTGTATTCCCTGCCGTTCAGGCGTGATGTCTCACACATTCGCATAGATGGCAGGGAAGGCAACCTTCAACGCAGATGCCATGCCCACCGAGAGAAAGCTTGCAAGTGACTCATCGACTGGGGGCATCCTTGTGTAACCATAACTCTGTGCATCCTCCACATCAGCATAATTAGGCTGAGAGAAGAAGATATGCGCAGAGTACGGCTCTAATAGGTTGTTGCCCTGTACTCTTAATAAACAAATTCCAGCTGGTCCAAAATGCAGCAGCTTGAGTTCTTACTAGAACCAGGAGTTTTGAGCATATTATCCCAGTTCTGTCAATCCTGCACTGGCTTCTTATTAATCACAGAATACATTTTAAAATCTTGCTAATTACTTACAAAGCATTTAATGGTTTAGCTCCACAGTACTTGAGCGATCTCTTAACATATTATAGTCCTTCACGTCTATTGCGATCCCAAAATAAATACTGACCAGCTTATAATACCTAGAATATCAAAGTCAACTGCTGGTGGTCGATCTTTTTCCTATTTAGCTCCTAAACTCTGGAACAGTCTTCCTAATACAGTTCGGGAAGCAGACACACTCTGTCAGTTTAAATCTAGACTAAAAGCACATCTCTTCAACCTGGCATACACATAACACATTATACATACATTTGTAATCCAAATCATGTAAAATGATTGTTAGGCTGCATAATTTAGGTCAGCCGGAACCGGGAACATTCCCATAACATCTGATGTACTCGATACATCAGAAGAAGAATGGCATCTACGCTGATATAGTCTCTGTTTATACCGAGGTTACCGTGGTAAGCCGGATCCCGGCCGTATCCAGATCAGATGAAGGACCTGCACCTGGACACGAGCACAGCACTGCCCTGAAGTGTCTGCAGAGACCTTGACTCTACTAGACCCTCCTCTGTGATGTCATGAACCCATCTCCAACAGACCAAATTGGACTTCATATTGGACTTGTCATATTGGACTGAATTGTTGTCAATATAATAATCATGTACTGTTTGGCTGTTGGCCAGAGGAGAACTTGTCCCCCGACTGAGCCTGGTTTCTCCCAAGGTTTTTTCTCTATTCCGTTCTTCATTTATTACATCACCTGCTGGAGTTTTGCTTCCTTGCCGCTGTCGCCTATGGCTTGCTCAGTTGGGGAAACTTAACACTTAATATTCATCAATTGTATTAATTCACCTGCTCGTTTAAGGCTGCTGTTCAGCCAAACAAACAATTGTTTATATTGTTTTCCTGTGACCACTGTAAAGCTGCTTTGAAACAATCTGTATTGTAAAAAGCACTATATAAATAAAGGTGACTTGACTTGACCTGACTTCCCCATGATCTCCGCACCTCAGTGTAAAGATCAGGAAAAAACTGAAGAGATGACCGAGGCTGATACACATGTCTCATGAGGAAGCGCTCATCCAAATGCCTGCGAGGGCGATCAGATGACTCGCATTTCCACGGAAAATTGAGCCGCTCTGTGGCGTGAGTCAAAGTCCTCAGCAGTTCGTCATACGGGGGGCAGGAAGGAGACAAATGCTCAGAGATCCCCGCAATCCGAGACCTCCCGCTCTCCTTGAATCACAGGGAGTGCACTCTCCTGCGATGAGGAAGGAGAAGCTCCCCCCCTCGAGAAGCTCGCTCGTGTCAGCCTCCGACGGCTGGGAAATATTCATTCTCTCCAGCCCATCGGCAAGCTCCATTCGCAAACCTCAGGAAGACAGTCTCGTGCTCACCTCAGCTGCAGCAGGACTGGATCCCCCAGGTGCAAATTAATTTCCTGATCCCCTCGAGAAAAGGGACAAACGTGAGCGTAACACTCTCAAAGGGAACCGCTAGCAGTGCAAGCAAACAGCTCCCTCGAGAACTGAGCGCACATGATCCTCACCAAGTCATCAGGCGTCAAGAAGCGCTGACACAGATGATCACAGCAACAATAGTTTTTCTGATTAGAGGCCATCGTGATGGACCACACTCACAAACAAAGCTGTCTCCCTGAAAATTTGAAAGAGGATGACATCCTGTTCAGGTGCTGCCTTTATACCTGCAGTCGCACCTGTGGTGACATCATAGGCGGCTGCCGGCTAATGTCAAGTTCATTGTCGTGATTGTATCATTGCTTCAAACACCCGTCATACTGGAGGTATTCCCCAAAGTGACCAGCGGCCAATTCTGAGTGTCTCATCTTACCCCAAGGGTCTCATTTTTACTTTTCACTTCAAACTTTTCCCTAGAAATGTCAATGAATAACTGTCCGCAAATCACCCATCTACAGACATGTTTAATATTCATCGAATTCTCAGATTCTCACTATTTTCCAGTACTATTGTTACTATTATCCAGTAACAAAAAGAGATAATTTTACCTCAAAACTGTTCAAGAGAAAAATTAAAGAGTAACTTTGCTGATTTCCAGTCCGTTTGTGTTGTTACAATGTCGGTAGTATATGTAGATGACTAGATTATTAGTTAAATCATGAAATCATGTTTGAAAGTTTAACTACAAACACAGAAGGTTTTTTATGTTTCTTTGCAGCCAACTTTTATTGAAAGTCCATTTTGCCAGCATGAAGCCTGTGCCCGACCCAATTGCACAAGTGCCGTAACTACATAATATGGAATATGTATTCAGCTATTTTCATGTGCGCCTCACTATTTTGTAAATTGTTTCACTATGTTGAAATTCACTGACAAGATATGTTGTAAATTTAGTCATAAAATCAAGACTGACTTATAATGTAGATATGGATATTTACCTAATTGGTTCCAGGACCTTAATTTGCCTGCCGCCATCTCATCTCAAATGCACGCTGTGAATACAAATTGAATTTTACACTGCAAAAATGCTTTATTTTTTATACCTGTAGCTCCATTAAAACACAAGTCGAAATAAGTAGAATTTGTGCAAATAGCATGTTTTTAAATCATGTTTAATCATTTTTACTGTTTGTAAATGGCAAAACAATACATTTTGAATTTTTCTTTAAATGTTGCCTCATGCAACATAGCATTACAGCAGTCATATAGAGAATGCCTTCAGTTAATTAACATTGTGGGAATACTGTTAAGTATGTTGAGGTCTTTCAGTATACAACCTAAAAGTATCCACATAACATGGCTAAAACGATTAGAGGTTGTACTCTCATGGTGCAGACGGATAATCAAGTCATTGCAGTCATAACCTCTGTGATACTCCAAGGTCAATCCTGCAAGCATTTATGTATCTAGATAGATGCTGGTATAGAAATATGTGCTATGGACACAAGGACCATCATGTCAAGAAAATCACATATGAGACATAGCTTTAAAAAAGCACACATTAATATTCTGTTCTTTCAAAACATTTACGTATAAATAAATATATTTTTTTACAATTGATGAAGGTTGTTAAATAGAAATAAGAATCCCAGATTCGGGTGAAATCTGTCCTTGGATAATGTAGATGCATTAAAGGTTTGAACAACAATATATCAATTTTCAAGAATAAATACATGTATACTGGAAGCTGGTATTCCATGCATTATCCCTTGACTTACACTAACACCAGCTGAAATTATTATTTTTATTTTTTTCTGGCGTTGAATGCACATCATCTAGCTCACAGGAATATATCTAGCTCTACAGATTTGTGCAGAACACCTGGCTGTTTTATTACTATTTGTTAAGTAAAGGTTGTGCAAAATGAGCAAAGGTATGAGCATAGTTTTCATTTCACAAACTCATCTAAGATGATAGAGTCAGTTAGCAGTGCTATTTTAGTATCACTGAGATACTATTATAGGTTTAATTCAAATATAAATATTAAATTATAATAACCATGTGGTTTGCGGTTGCATGATTACACTAACTCATGAGATCTTATGAAAATACACAATACAAAATGTAAGATTATAACACTTATAACACTTACACGCACTCACACACACACACACACACACACACACACACACACACACACACACGGAGCAGAAATAGATGCAAATGAAATCAAATAGGAATTCATGGAAATTGGCCACCAGTTCCCGCTTAGTGAAAATCTATACCAATATGTATTTCAAATATTTATTTCACACAAAGTGTACTACAAAACCAATTAATATATTTACAAAACCATTGTATAATACAAAACCATTAATATATTTACTAACATAAGACTTTTTTGAGACTTACTGACATAATTAAACTTGCACAATGCACATTAAGCCTAAATATATTTTAATATCATTAATAGAAAGGGTATCATATCATAATATCATTCTTTAAATACAAGATATTTAAAGTGTATCTAATGGATACTTGCAATCGTTCCAATTTAGCACAATCATATATGCTAAAGTACATCTTTTTTTGGGCCTCTACTGTATTTCTGGATCACTAAGGTGTATTAAGTACAAAATTAGTTTATTAATATCAATTTTAATTAGTTAATTTAGTAGACTTTAATTTAGTATACAAAAGTGCAGTTGCAAGGTAATAATACCGAGTACATGGATCTATAAATGTATTTGTAGCATTCATTAAAATACATGTATTTAAATGGTGTATTAATTATTTACCATTTATTTATCACCAGGGCTGTGCAATTTAGCATTTACACTAATATTAGACTTTTTGCATTACTTCCTATAAATCAGGGTACCAGACATCAGCATCTCTTCAGCCTTTCATCACAGACTGCGCAGAAGATGAACTGCGACTGCTGTTTCAGGACTCAGGGCACTACATTTACCTTGATGTATCGTTGGACCTCAAACACACTTACACCCTTATAATTCAATGAATGCAGTAATTTTGTCCACAGTGTCCAACATTCTATGGGCCGTTTCCTTTGGCTTGCACACCAAGGGCCTAAATATATTATGTATGGTTATATAAGTATTCTAACATGGCTTTCAGTTAACACCAGATAACTGATTAAGTATTTTTAAAATTCCCTTTCCTGCAGTGTAACATGCTGTCTGTAGAAGCAAACTGTCTGTAAAGTTGTAAAGTCAAAAGTGCACCACAAATAAAGTTATTGAATGCCAAAAGATAGAATCGCCTAAACGAGTCATCAGGAATTTGAATTCCAATCAGTTACGACTACACGTCACAGGCTAACACATTTCCATTATGCCAGCCTTTGTTCTAAGTTCTAAGTTGCCCTCTTGCATTCCAAACAACGTTACCTGCCTTTCAACATTTGATTTGCTTAAAGTTTGCCCTTGAAAGATGGGTCAGTAGTCAGTTTATTTTGACCAGCTTGCTCCTCAGAATCACAAATTGTAACTGTGATTAATTATTCATGCACATATTTTCAACCAGGTGTTCAAAGTACTTTTTTGTGATTTATATTGTGTAAGTTTAGAGCTATCTCACATTATTACTGTTGTACTGAAATAGTTAATGTTAATCAGCACTGGACCGCTATCACTGATGGTGAGGAATTACAACTGTCACATCTCATAATGAACATTTCACTGAGAAACATCCTGCTCAAATTATTCAAATGGAGAATCAGGATGAATAACTATTTCTTGTGATGTTTCATCATCGAACTCGTGCTCTTGATATGCTCTTTACTGTGTGTACAATTGCTGGGCTTTAGGAAGCCTCTGGGGTTGAAGTGTATGGTAATAATGTGTTTCTGACATGCGTTGTAAGCGGTAGACTAATCAAAACAGACTGGGACATCTGACCAATCAGAGCAGAGTAGACCAATCACAACAGACTAGATCAATTGCATTTTACATTTATTAATTTAGCAGATGCTTTTACTCAAAGGAATCCAGAAAGCGATTCATCCTGAAGAATGGAGGGGCTAATGGAAAGTGAAAGCAATGAAGGAATTATGTGTGTGTGTGTGTGTTACGTTCAGTGCTCACAGAAGACATGAGTTTTCAGCAGTCTTTTGAATGTTAACAGGGATTCTGCATTCTTGATGAAGGGAGGGAGGTCGATTCACTTGCAAGGAACAGTGAATGAAAATGTTCTTAAGAGTGATTTTGTGCCTCTCTGTAAAGGTACCACGAAGTGTCGCTCAATAATCAATGGAAGGTTTCTGGTAGGTGTGTAGATTTGTGGCAGTGAGTGAAAGTAGGAGGGGATAAGCCTCTGTTAGCTCTGTAAGCAAGTGTCAGTACTTAGATTTCAATGCATGCTGCAAGTGGGAGCCAGTGCTGAGAGTCCTCATGAGTCCTTTTGGGTTTGTTTAAAACCCAAAGTTTGGAATTGACCATGGCCTGTACGAGAAGTTGTGTTGCTTGCTCAGTTAGGAACAGCCTGATATTCCTGATGTTGTGAAGTGCAAACCTGCATGACAGAGCTATCTTTGCGTTGTGATTTTTGAAGGTCAACTGGTCGTCAAAGAATACTCCAAGATTTCTGGTTGACCTTGATGGGGTGATCGTTGAGGAGCCAATCTGGACGATGAATTTGTGCTGTAGAGTCGGATTGCCAGGGAAGACAAGAAGCTCTGTCTTTGGCAGGTTGAGCTGCAGATTTTGCTCTTTCATCCATGCCGAGATGTCCGCCAGGCAGCTTGTGATTCGCGCAGGTACCGTGGGATCTTCTGGTTGAAATGTTAGGTAGACCTGTGTGTCATTGGCATAGCACTGATAGGAAAAACCCATGATGGGACTAAGTAATGTGGTGTATATGGAAAAGAGAAAGGGGTTCAAGAACTGATCCTTGAGGAACCCCAGTGATCAGTTGACATGGTTTGGAGACCTCCCCACACCACAGTAGGTAGGTGTTCACAGGAACCCTGAAAGACCTTCCTGTGAAATTGTCACAAATGCCAATGAGGTATCGCACTCTCCAGAGTTCTAACTCACCGGACTACAATTCCCATACACCCACTCTCCTGGACTGATCACCCCACACCTGCCACTCATTCCCTCAGACTATTTAAACCCTGGCCATCCAACAGCTCTACGCAAAGTCTTGTTTGCCCCGGCCACAATTCTGAGCGGTCTATGCCACTGTGTTTACCTTGCCCGTGTTTGATTCTGCCTTGTTCATCGTTTATGACCCTGTGCTGCCTGCCTCCTGTTTATTGTTTGCCTGTTCTCTGGATTCTGATTGTTTGCTGCATACCCTGACCTTCTGCCTGTTTCTGACCATTCTCTCTGCCCTGCCCTGGACATTGCTGTTTGCCTGGTATTTCGACCTCAGCCTGTTTGTACCATTGACTAGTGATGGCGAAATGAAGCTTTGTGAAGCACCGAGGCTTTCCCCTCAACTGTATCGTAAAAAGGTTCATTACTCGAAGCTTTTCAACACGGCGCACACTAACGACATCTTGTGGTCAAAGTTTGAAGAGCAGCTTGTGCCAGAGGACCCATTCATTTTTTTGGACTGTCTCATGTTACATTCACTTTGAGAAATCCATAAAAGCAATAAAAAAGTTTTTTTTTTTCATTTGTTAATTTGATAGGCTACTTGCAACATGTGAACAAATTAGCCTATTAATGAATTTATGAAACAAAATAATAAATGGGACAAATTAATGTGTATAGAAACTATTTTTATGAATCTACTTTGATCAACACATGCAGCCTTATTTACATACACTTTAGCCTTAGTCCTAAACCTATGAATTCATAGGCAAGGCTCATGTAGGCATATACAATCAAAATACAAGAAAATAATTGTGGAATGGTGAAGTGCTTGTGAACTGGGGAGTTTTTATTTTGTGGGAAATTGAAGAAATCAAAGATTTTTATTAAGGAACAGAACTTGATCAACAGTACGGGGGCTAAGTCTATTTCTTTTTTTATTGTCTATTTCCCCTGCCTTTGAAAATATTCTCTCACATGGGACTGAGGAGGCAGGAGTGAATAAAAATTCCAGGGCAAGATGATGAAGATGTGGAAATACAAATTATTAGTAAAGTACATAAAAGTATTCGTGTAAATATTTATTCATATTACTATTAGCCTAATTCTTATAATTATTTATTATTTTACAATATAATCCTTGATATTAATAATAATAACAACAACAACAACAACAACAACGAGCTTACTTTATTTGTTACAACCTGAAAATGCTGCCAGACTTCCGAACGGCCTTTTTTCTTGGCTGGTTCCATGCTCAAAATTGTTTCGTGTCAGTTCATTACCGTTTTACCGAAGTGCATGACACTCAAAACCTGCGCAAGGGATTCGCGCTACATTTGAACCGGATTACGATGCAGTCACGTGGTTGAGGGAGAAAACGAAGCTTCGGACGTCACTGATCACGTGGTTATGGCAAAACGAATCACGCTCCGATACAGTGCTTCACTGTGAGATGTTTCCTTTTTTGCTTCGAAGCCTCGGTGTCAAACGTCACATCACTACCATTGACTCTGTTTATCTCAATAAACTGCAAATGGATCCTAACCTGCCTGAGTCCTCGTTACAGAAATAGGATTCAAACCACTGAAGAGGAGTTCCAGTGATGCCCATAGACGAGTGGGTGGACAGAAGGATCAGATGATTAACAGTGTCATTGGCAGCAGATAGATCCAAGATATTGAGAACTGATGATTCAGAATCAGCTTTTGCATTCCTTAGAGCTTCAATGACTGCCACTAATGCAGTCTCAGTTCAATGGCCATTCTTGAAGCCAGACTGGTTGATGTCCAGCTGGCTATTCTGTAAGAGGAGAGATAATACCTTGATGAAAATAACACTCTCAAATGTTTTTGCCATGAATGGTAGCAGAGAGACAGGTCTGTGTGATGTGTGACAAGTGATGGGTTTTTTTTCAGCAGTGTGCTTACCTGAGTCTGCTTGAATATGGTAGGGAAACTTCCTGTGCGAAGAGGAGTGTTGATGATGTGAGTGAGTGCTGGGAAAAGTATAGGAGAGATGGCTTGTAGAAGATGTGATCTAAAGGGCGGGTGGTAGGATGACTGACTGGAGAGGAGAAGTTAAGATACACCTGCTTCTGTGAGTGGAGAGAAGAAGCAGAGAAGATTTCTGGTTGCATCAGTGGTTGATCGAAGTTGGTTGATTTAGCTGAGAACTGACTGCTGCTGTTGTTGTTTTGTAAATGAAGAAATTGGCAAAACCATTGGCAGTTATTGAGGTGGAGGAGGACAGAAGAGAGAGTTTTTTGAAGAGTGTGTTTGAGTTTGAAGCGCTGTTGATCTTTATGTGGAAATATGAAGATTTAGTATTGGCCCTAGTAGAAAAGGTTTAGAGGTCAGACGAGTCTTTTGATTTGTGCCATTTTCTCTCAGCTGCCCGGAGTTTGGACCGTTGTTCACAAAGAGCATCAGTTAACCAGGGGTTAGAGGGAGTAGCACACCCTGGCCTGGAAGAGAGTGAACAGATATTGTCTTAACATGAAGTTAAAGTGTAAAATAAAGTGTCTGCTGCAGTATTTACATCCAGAGATGAGAATTGTTTGATTGGCGGAAGAGCACATGAAACAATAAAAAGGTTTTACCTGAGTGTTGTCTGCAATACAGTTGCGTGTGTAGATTAAGTCGAGTTAGTAGCCTGATTTGTGAATACCTGTGGTGATGAGTTGTTTAAGATCAAAGGAGGTTAAGGGATAGAGGAAGTATGTATTGTAATGCTTCTCCAAATGAATGTTGGAGTGAATGTACTGGAAGCACATGATGATCAAAATTGGAGTCACGCAGAAAGAGTCGAAGGTCTTTACCCGAGTTGGTCTTCACACGAGGAGGCTGAAATGCTTCCGCGACAGAGCACGCGCCAAAAAATATCCTCCTTCGGTGAAAACAGCAAATTGCCACGCTCATAAATTATCACCTCTTGGAGTAGTGATTACTCCCAATCAGAGCATAATTAAATGCAACAGCTAGGCAAACAAGGCTGTTCAAAAATAAGGTGATAAGTCACGAGACAGTTGAACAAACACTAACAACCAAAGATTCAAAATTAATTATCCTTGCTAGCAAAAATGAACAGAACTAGGTATGTAAACAAACAATTACACACTTTCAAACTACAGTGACGATCACATCTGCGTGGGAGGAAGCTGCAGTAAGGTGAGAGTTAGAGAAAATGAATCTGTGGATGAGTCGTTTGAGAATCATTGAAATATGTGGTGATGTGCAATGTATATAATGAGAAAATGACACCATTTTTTTACATATTCTGCATGCAAACTTGTTGTAAGAGACCTCCAAAACTGAACCAAGAACCTTCAAAATAGCATAATAGGGGCATAGTAAACGCCACAATTTAAATGTGTTTTTTTAACCAGCAGTAGTGATGCAGTTCACCAAATAGTAATTAGGCTTGTCATCCAGTGTGGGATAAAGAAAAGTTATGCATTAAAATGAGTTAATCCATACCATGTTTCATTACTTCCGTTACTTTTTCTCATCTATGCTGGGCTTGCTTGCAAAAAAACAACAAAAAAGCATTGTAGTTTTGCAAATGTAAATGCCTTTTCTTAACAAAAGTGGAAAGAATCGCGATTTCACCCATTATGAATGAGTTCTGCGCTCCCCTCCCTGGCCACCAGAGGGAGCTCACACATATACTGACTCTACACTACACACTACATTTCCCAGAAACCCACACACTGGACTGATTGCACACACCAGCTGAACTCAACCATCAGAACTGTTTGTCACTCCACCTGTTACACATTCACAGAGACTATTTAAACCCGGTTTCCCCACAGTTCACGGCGAAGTCTTGATAGCACGGTTGTCAATTCCAAGTGTTTATAGTCCTGTCTGTTAATCTGTTTTCTGAACCTGTCTGTTAATCTGTTTTCTGATCTTGCCTGTTTACCTGTGTTTTGATCTTGTTCTGCCTGCCCTGACCAGTGCCTGGAATAATGTTTATGATTGATAACTGCCTGTCTTGACCACCGCCTGTACCATGTTCCTGATTCCGTCTGCCTGCCTTTGTGACCCCTGCCTGTTTTACCGTCCTTGTATGATCTCTGTTTGCCCTGACCTTTCGCCTGCACGACTACTCTCAATAAAGACAAAAGCACGTGGATCCCTGCCTGTGAGTCCCCTCTGTTACACCCATGTACAGAACTCAAACAAACTTCAAAAAACACACTGACATCACCAATATAAAAAAAACACACAAAACAAACTGCACACACATGTAATGTTCAACTTAAGCAATCTTTGCTTTTTAGTTCAGTTAAAGATTACGTTAAATACATAAAGTATGATTCTATTATAGGTACAGATCTGGACAATTAACCATGGTGTTTTGAATAACATCCTGCCTTTCTGTAAAGCTGCTCTGTAACAATGTGTACTTTAAAAAGTGCTGTTTAAAGTCTCAAAATACAGGATGTCCTGAAAGTGTGCTGAATATTTCACTACGGCTAGCACCTGCTAAAGAGTTATAGTTTCAGCTTGAAAGAGAATTAGCCTTTTCTCAATTAGTCTTTATATAATGACAAAATAATAATGACTTTTCTTAAAGTAAAATTTGTTCCGCTTTATATTAGGTGTATTTGGCTACTATGTACTAACGTTTAACATAATAATTTGATACAATGCACCTACAGCTAATATTCTTATATATACATATACATATATTATATTATATACATATTCTTATACATACATATTCTTACATTGTACATACACGTATAAAAAAACCAAACCTGAATGAAATTACAGCTGTAGATTTAATCTATAATGACACTTTTGACCTTCTCCCACACTTAACATATCTATACACCAAACCTGTCCTGACCCGTATCCCACCTCATCCAAGTTTTTTGCAATTTAATATGACCAATAAAAAAGTAGTTAAAGACACTTTAAAGTGTGTGATCGTAAATGATTTGGATATGACATGAAGAACAAAAGAAGCTGTTTGGCTTTTGGCATAAATCTCCTCATTGGATTGTCACATGACCTGTAACAAGAAATATTGGCTTTTGTGTGGTGCTGAATCCTCACCAATAGGTGTCAGTCTAAAAAGTGTTAAGTCCAGGACTGCTGAACACATCGATTTAAGCTGTTATATTTTTTATTTGTTTGCCATTAAACTTAAACAATACATATCGGTAAAAAAAAATGCAAATTCATCTCTTCTTGTAGTAAAATGGCAATATTGCATTTAGCACTTTTCTTTTATAGCATATGGCCTCTTTCTTTTCACATCATAAAGCAGTTTTAAGTCAAATACGTGTCATGGCCATTCTTTTATTTGGTAAGTACCCTGTTATGTTACAAGCAATTGTAATTGCATTTTTTTTAAATGGATATTGTCAGAGAATGTAATTTTGATATTGTTTGTCCTTTCCAATATACAATAAATACATTATTTTATCCCTAAAGAAACAATAAAATCTAAACAGAAACAAAATTATGAACTATATAGTGCAAAGCCAATGCAGTATGTGCCCAGACTGTTAGTCACCCTTAAAGATATCTAAGCACCAATAACCCACAAACCAGCATTTATTTATCTTGCATTTGTTACAGCATTTCAATGTCAATTTAACAATAACAATTTGAGATCGTTTTTAGCGGCTGAAGTGCAATTTAAAGTTGTATGAATGGTTTACTAAGGCTCTTAAACAGACCAAATTAGAGGTTTTCTTTCAGATTCAATAATCTGCCCATGTCCTCGGTCAAAACATACTTTTAAATGTATATATATATTATTACAAAAAAAAGCTACAAGAAAGTAACAGTATATTAGTCTTTACAGCATTTTCTACCAGTTATATTGCAAACCTTCAACACTGGAATTAGTAATAATGCATTCAAGTAAATATTAAGGTTCTACTTTTTAAAAGCCAATGTGTGTAATTTTTTATATTTATTCATGTTAAATATCCAGAGCCAATTTAAACAAACCATTCAAGCATGAGCATTCCGACCAGTCTGACATTACAATATTGGCTCAATCGATGGTAGAAGTTAGAGGCACAACTTCATGTTACTGGATGTAGTGCTTGAGAAAACAGTTTGAAAACCGTTATTTGTGCAATTGTTGTAAATCCAATTTCAGTACTTATTTCAATACTTATTCTTGTGTATTAAATTTCCGACCCTTTGAATGAAACGACCTAATCTGTTGTCATGTCCCTGTGTCTGCTGGTTTGTATAAGTGTTATGGTCATTCATTGGTTGTCTTCTTAAAAAGACTGTATTCCTTGTTTTCTCGTTTATGTGGCTCTGTGCAGACACGTAGGCAGGCTGGCCTCCTGTTGGACGTCTGGTTTCAAACGAGCAAAGCGGCTCAAATCTGCTATAGAGCCTGTTTGTTGATACTTGTTGCTTTGGCAGCAGATCTGACCCTGTTGGAGTTGAGACTGTCTTCTCTTTCTGAGCAATAACTGAGGATTGTTCCTGTGTTTTAGAAGTCTCCTCACTTGCAGGTGGGTGAGACGGATGCAGCTCTTCAGTGCTAAAGCGAGGTGCAGATTTCTCTCCCACCACCAGGCCGGGAGAGTGATTCCCGGCTCCAGGGATCTTCCCATTAGCTAGCCTCAGTCGACTGCTCTCAACGGACTTGTTGGAATTGGCAGTGCTGCCATGGTGCTTCTTGCCTCGCGCGGTATCATCACAATCTGAGAGAAGCGTATCTGTGCTGCTTTCCATTTCAAGACTTTGTGCATTCTTTCCTTTCGGTGAGCTGTCCCCCTTCTGTGGGATGTTTAGAAGGGATTTTATTTTCTTGGTGCTCCTCTTCAAGAAGCGTTGTGATGATACACTGCTTGGCTTTGAAGGCTGATTGTCCTCTTGGTCCAAAAGTGTTGCTGACACAGTTCTTGAAGGAGGCTCTTGCCATGTGTTTCCTGAGGCAGTTTTGCTCTCATCTGCTTTCTTGAAATCATGATGTGAGACAGACCTCTGGTCCTCTTTGAATTTCGGAGTGTACACTCCATTCCTGGGATCCTCATTTGCGGGGACATTGCAGTTTCTCTGTCTTCTAGGTAAAGACGCATACATGTGACTGGAAGGCCCATTCATGTCACCGTTATATGTATTGCACCTGGGATCGGCCACACTGTGTCTCTTGTATCGGTCCTCTTGTAGGTAGTCTTGTTCGTTGTTTGCGAATCTACTTTTGACTCGGTTTAAACTTGCATATATTGCATCCCTTCCAGAGCCATAGGTCGAGCCATTCCTTGAATTTTCTAAAATCTGAAAACTTCGCCTCTTTAGCATGAATTCATCATGTTGTGCTGTCTGATTCCACTGTGTTGAAGAATAGACCTGAGTATTTGACTGAATTCGTGCTGGATCATGGTTGGAGGATGCTGAGGTATTGGAGTAGCTGTTCGACTCTGGTTGTTCTGGTATGGTGGATGTGAAAACGACCGATGACCTGATACGAGAGTGTTGCAGAGGAGCCAATTTATTCTCCTCGTATTGGTCCAGGTAATCATTGTTCTCTCTATAAGGGGCATCATTGTGGTTGTTGAGGTATGACTCCAACCTCCATGTCCGAAGGAAAGACTTGGAAGTACTTGCTAAACTAGGCATGTTTTGCCTCATGTTGAGGATTTGTTTGTCTTGACCATGGTACGATTGGCGCATATTTGAGCCTCTAAACATCGGGTTGGTCACGTAACTTTCATACTGGTTGTCAACATTGTTGGAGAAACCACCATAACGGCTGCTCTCTGCTGCCACGTTCCAATTACTAGAGCCATACTTGGACAATTTTGACAGATATACTGGCTCCTGATGCTCACCTGCGTAGCTGTGTCTTTTGTAAAACTCTGTGTCTTGAAGGAATCGAGCATGTGGTGTAACAATTGGTCTTTCTTCAGGCTCTCTCAATGGCAAAATCCCTGATCTCCTTTCACAGGCTTGCCGGTAAACGGCGTCAAGTGTGTGCCTTAAATGATCTTTCCTTTCAAAGGGGATGCTGGGATGAGCATCCTTCAGCTCACACTGGTTCATGCTGGCAGTCTGAAATGGAGCTGGGACTGTCGATCGAGCGTACAATGTCCGAAATTCCTCATCATATGTCTCCACTAAACGGCCTGTTATAACCTGAACCATGCTGAGGTTGATCTTCTCGTAGGACCACATGAAGCTGTCAAACGAGAAAGAATGATAAATGTAGCTATTGAATGCAATCTAAGAACATGCAGTACAAATATTTACAATCATTAAATAAATAAAAAACTCTTTGAAAGTCTGCAACTTGTTTGCCAGCAGGGGTTTGTTGATATGCATTTAATGTTAAATTTTTTTTCGTAAAAAGTTAAAAGCAAATTGCACTAGATCCAAAATATTATTTGGTATCTCAAGGCCCACTTAAAAATGTCTTAGGATTATACGATCATTTCATAGCATGTGTCATTTAGCTTAAAGAAACATGCACAATTTCGAGAACAAAAATGTGGTTCTATAGATATAAAAAAGTTAAGCTTTTAGATATAAAAAAGTAAAACTGTAGATATTTTTTTTAACTATAGATATTTGTAAATGCTGCTGGTGTCTGAAACATGTGTCTACACATGCCAATCTGACTAGCCGAATGCATGGATGTTGTGACGTACTCTAGTCTGTCACCGAGTCAATACAGGGTGATGCGTGGTGACAGCTTCTTTGTCTTTAGAAGCCATATGTATGAACGTGTCTTCCTTCAATCCGTTGTGTGTGTGTGTGATAAATCAGAAGTTAAGTTTCTCAACTTATCAGGGTTCGCACTTTATTTTGGCAATTGAATCAACCGCTCAGGACAGAGGCATAGATACTTTCAGTGTTTGGGATGCTCTGGTGGTCATTCAACTCCAGGGACTCGAGTCCTTCAGGGTTTACCCAAGTCTAGTCGCTCTGTGTGGCGAGCAGGGCGGGGTCGAGGGACCGTGAGAGCGTCACGAGAGCCGGTGGCGTGATTGGTAATGAGCGCCACCTGCGAAGCCACCGGTCTCTCGATTCTCACGGAGGAGCGGAGACTTAAAAGGAGGAGCGACGACAGTGAAGACGAGAGAGGACCAGGCCTGGATGTTATGTTGTGTTTTGTGTGGGCGGCGGTCGACCGCGAGGGGCCGCCGCCATTACTTTCGTTTTGTATTTATGTTTTATTTTGATTATTAAAGTCTCAAAATGTCTGCCGGTTCCCGCCTCCTTCCTCCCTGAACGTTTAACTCCGTTACACTCTGTTATCGTTCATTTGGCGACGTTGGAATTGGAGTTCCCATTGCGTCAACGTCATAACACAGCATCAAAGTTCATCTTTAAACATTGTAGGTTACGAATGTAACACGGCTCCCTGAGAAGGGAATGAGATGCTGCATTGCACTCCCATGCCTCAGTTACACTTGTGTAGACCACTTATCTGGTGTCTATTTATGGACTCGGTGACACACTACACTACACATTACATTTACACTACACACAAACACTATGTGTTCATATATATATGAATACAAAATTATCTAACCATTTTCTGATTGTGTGATGAAGTACAACTATGGTTATTCTTTTTTGATTTTGGATTGCCCTTAAAACATTGTTTGTCTGGTTGAAAATATTGTAAATAGTATTTGGGAAATTAGAGAGTCTGACACCACTTTTATATTTTATTTTTTATTATTATTATTTTTTTTTTTACTACAAATTGTTGTATCTCTAATTTTGGTTAGCGAGTTAATTTTGTATGTTGTATTTTTGTTTTTTTTTGGTTTTTTTTGGTTTTAGGGTTTGGTAAAGATGTTTTTGACAATAAGGAAGTTTTATTTATTATTTTGGCTCCTAAAAAAAGAGTCCCAAATTTAGGCAATTAGTTTATCATTGGTACCTTTTAGGACCGTTTATAATTTTCTTAGTTTTTCATGTTGCACCCTTTCCCTTAGATGGGGCATAACATATGACATCTGCATGAACCTAGAAATCTAGAAATTAAAATTAGCTCTGAAGAATGTTCTAACATCGATATGCAACTTAGTTTCATATTCTTTTTAATCCAATGCAATGAAATTCATACAGGTAAATGTGATGCAGGTGTGCAATAAATAAATAAACAAATAATCTCTCCTCACCTGTATGATCCAAAAAACACTTTTTGGCAGTCAATAAGAAGAAATTTCTGCTCCATTGCTCCATGGAACTTTACTCCAGATCTACAGCAGTATTCTTGGCCTTTCACTGTGCGTATCCTCATATTCTGCATTCAAAGAAGACACGTTTTTAGATTTTAAATTCATTTTTGCAAGTAAACAAGCAAATTTTAATTTCTGATATTTTACATTTTTTTACTCAAACTCCTATTGTTGTTGCCCTTGATTAACTGATACACATTGAATAAAAATACATATTACATTTTGTTCATGAAGTCAAATAATAAGTCAAGTCAAATTAAATTATATAGAACATTTACTATTTTGTGCAGAAAAAATCGGTATCACAGCCTGTATATATGTTCAAATGTAAGTAAGAGTTTTATACATTGTTTCTATATATTGAGTTTTGAAATTATTATTAAAAAGTACTATTGAAAATATGATTTACTCATGTCGTGTTTGGTGTTTTATGTTGATTGTAAGAGAAATTATACAGCGTTCAGCAAAAACAAGACGAAAGGTAAACAAACTTCATTACTGCTTTGCAAACAAAGATATTGACTGTGAGTCTGTCTGTTGAAGCCAAGGGTTAGTTCTTATCACTGCTACTAAAGCGACATGGTTGTTAAAGTTTATATGTTCTATATATTTGACTACGTCTGCGCACCCAAACAACACTGACGATAATGGGCATGCCGTGGACGACTGCAAAATGAAAGTTTCTTAGGTGTACATTGAGGAACGTTTGTGAAAAGATTGTAGAGAAATGTAAAACCTAAAAAAAATGAAATTGTCTATAGAAAATCAGGATCGGCCTCAGTAGCTGTTGCTGTTAAGTGACCTTTTTGATATACTGAGTTCGTAAAATGTCAGTAGCAGAAAAATGCTCTGATCATGGCACTTACAGAGGTGTGGTGAGAAATCATAATTGGAGCTTGTCTTTCACACAATACTCTTAAAAGAAGTGGGAGGGACAGTGTTTCCAGCTCATAGCTTCTTTGTATGGCTCATCCTCACACCTCAAAAGAAAGTGCATGTGAAAGAAACTTTAAATGATTCACTTAGAAGGATCAAAAACAGTATTGAGTTGAATGGAGAATGGAGAAAATTTCACCAAGAAAATGGTATAATTTCCAATTGGTTGTTATGTTTAAGTTTCTCAAAGAATGACTCGCTGGAAACAACTTTCACTTCCTTTAGTGCACTGAACAAAGGAAAATAAGAGAGAGAGGAGAGCTGTGTAAAAATAACAAGAGTAATGGCATGACAGTTATGAAAATTGTTTTTGATGCTCCGCCAGTCAAATTTTGAAACTGACATCAGCCTCAGCTATCAGCCAGAAGAATATAATGCAGATAAATGAGAAAATCTGGTCACACACTGAAATTATATATATATATATATATATATATATATATATATATATATATATAAATGTGTGTGTGTGTGTGTGTCTATGCATTTGTATAATTCTAGCGTAAATATATATATATAGCATATATATAGCGTACAATATATATATATATGCGTGTGTGTGTGTGTGTGTATTTAAATATATGTTAGCAAAAATGTATTTGACACCTTGACACCTGCTTTTGAATCAACAAGGTCACTGATATACTGTTGCTGGCCCCTGGGAAGCTCCTACTCAAAATGATTTTGGTCAGTACAGAATGGATGTGTTTCTCACAGAAAGACAGGAAACCTTTTAAGCACAGTTTCTGCGAATTGTGGCGTGTAATACATTTTTTATGTATTTCATCATTCTTATACTGCCATAGAGAACAGGAATACTGTCAATTATTTTCATTTTTATAATTCATGTTTCATTTCTCATACTGTTTCTTTCTCTTGGTTGATGCACACATGCTTGGTTGAAGTTGGAGCTTCAGGGGAACTGTGTCTTGTTCACTGACAAGTCATGTGTGACATATGCCGATGAGGTCATATGTGCTTGTGTGAGGTCATTTCTAAAAATATGTTTATATACAGTGGAGTTCACTTATCTCGAGTCACGGTTAACTCGCCAATCCTATTATGTCAACGTTGAGCCGCCAAACTCCCTATTTGTCTTAGTATTTTCGATTCTTTAATGTCGATTCGTTAATGTCGCCAAAATCTAATATCTCGAGCACAAAAGATGGACAAAATTGTCACTTCACATGGTTATTTCGTGACTAAGACCGTACCTAGTTCACTGTGTATGCGCTGAGTTTGTGTTGCATTTACGATTATTATTTTAATTTTTTTACATTTCTGCATTTGGCAGACGCTTTTATCCAAAGCAACTTTCACTGCATTCAAGAAACACATTGAATCAATCGCATTGCACGTGGATCGCACGTGAATCTCCAGTGGTGCCGCGCAACCGCAGAAGAACTTGCTGACAGTTTTGCCAACTTAGCGCCTTTGTCGCTATATTTAGCGAGTATTCAGACCAAATTTTCAAAAAAGCGTCTAGCGACAAAGCTAACGACTTTATCTCGATTTATTGGAGACTCTCTGAAGTGAAAGCACATATCATTCTTATGCTTCTCAACGAGCAGCAAGTGCTGACATATACAGTGTATGTACGTTTTTATAGCATGCCGATCAATTCATCAAACAAATCGCCATATTGGCTTTTGGTTATCTCGCTAAATGGTTATCTCAACGCTTTTTTGCAACCCCCGAGGCCGTCGACATAACCGGATTCCACTGCATATATATATATTTCAAATGATGCAATTTCAACAAGCCACTTCAAAATTACAAGAATCTGCAATGAAAATGTATTCATAACCACCATAAAACAAACCCTCATCATGAATCAAAGACCATCCATCTCATAAATAGAGATTAAATTAGACTAAAAAGATCTCAAGCATTTTGAGAGTTTGTTTGCAATTCATTCCATTTCCTGTCTTCTCCAGTTTTTTTTAATCCAGTACACACTGTCTGTCTCTTTCAGCGAGTGTATTCAATCATGATCAACCTTTCATGCACAGGCTCAATTATTAAGGAATGTCCTTCACTCTAGTTAGTTAAGGACCTTGATAAAGGTGATGTATTTGTTCTTGTGAGCAGAACAGGACACTACATCTCTCTCGCTCTCTGCCTCAGTGGAACCGCTTGATGAAACGCATCCGGATGCTCCACAGTTTCTGATATACATCCACTGATATGCAGTAGCAATGTTGCTTGGTTTATTAAAGTTTATGCAGCAAATCAGGAATTATATGACTGGATCAAAGCATTTCATGAAGGTGTTTGTGTTCTGGAAAATTTATTCATTTTCACGAATTATTAATTTTTTTGGTACAGAACCATTATGAATTCATTCCCACAATTTAGTGATCCGTTTATTAGGAAATCATTGCTGCATTGCACTAAATTGTACCCTCAATGTGATTTGGCTAAAGCAAGGGAACAAATTAAAATGAATCGTGGCTATATATTTACAACAACATCAACTTATCCTACTAAGCTTAACCTAATAGTATACTAATATTATAATGAGAATTAGGGGACGAAGTTACTTAGTAAAATATCTAAAGTTTATTTTTCTTTGGAATGGGGGGCATTTTGATTCTGATTTGACTTGAAGGCAGAATGTGACCCATGCAATAATATAAACTTCCTGGGTCAACATATTTTTTATTTTATGGGTCAACATTCCAGTCCAATAATTTAACCCTACTTATAAGTTATACAAAAATCAGAGGAAAATGATTATGATGTACCGAAATGATGATGAAATGATCAAGCCTAAACTTGTTGCACTTGGTGAAGTCTGTGCAATCATGCAATATAGAATATGGACACTTACCCTGAGTTTTTGGAGTTGAATGTCTTGTTTTTCTATAATAGTGAGAAAACTCTTGAAGTGATCATGGTCGAGGAGAATGTAGACAGGAACGCCTCTGACTGAGGCATCAACCACTTCTTTAAAGATGTCCACATCGGTGAAAACATCCATTGCGATTGCTATGACCTGTATAGACATACAAATTCACACATAATGGAAAGGTCAGTCTCTGCAGACTTTGGGGCATTCAATTTCAGAAGCTGACATTTTATTGCTTAAATCAAGGATATCCCTGTCGGCTACATAGTGCTGAACAAAGGACAGTTGTCAGCCCAGAAGTTGCTTGGCTTTATTAAAAAAGCAACCTTCATTTTTCTGCATAGTCAAACAAATCACATCTAGGTAGATTTCAATAAGTTGAGAGCTTTTCATGAACCTGACAGGGGATATGCATCGTCCTGGGTACTGTGCCTAATATTAAACAGCCAGATTTCAGGGGAGAAGACTATTGACTTTGTGTTGTTAAAATGTTTAGTCATTTGTCTTTCAGGAAGCCCGGCATTCCACAATTCAAGCCTTGACAGGTTGAAGATGTTCTGTTAAAGCAAGTACACTGAGTCTTAGCATAAGTCACCACACCCTGTAAAACAAAGTATTAAAATAAAGAATTTCTCCATAATTTGGTGAGATCACATCGGTATGAACGATGTTTGACAGCACATAATCTTGATCCCAGACTGACTGAGACGGTCACAGTTTTGGATTCCAAGTAAAGCAATAGTTCATCTTGAGCATAGCAGTTCCCACTTTATTGTTCCAGCTCTGTTTACATTATCACAATAACAACGCTGGACTTAATTTTGATGTTTCTATTTTTATGTAAGTACATAGTAGATAAAGACACTTAATATGAAGTGTGAACAAATGCGCTTTCTATAAGGTAGAAAGAAAATATTGATGTAGTCAAATATATATGTTGTCAGCATGCTTGCAAACAAAACGAGATGAGTAGAATCTAGCAGTTGGGTTTTATTAACAAAGCCGACGAGAACAGACAATCAACTTAAAGAAACACAGAGCTTAAAGTCCCAACGAAGTGCTTTGAAACAAGTAGTGTTATTCCATTTGTTGACGTCATTTCCACTGAAACAGGAATACAGCGCGGAACATATCGAACAGCTCCTCATCTTTTTTTAAATTGCCAATATTGATTGGATAGAAAATCTAATGAGAAGCTGATGTTCAGAGTGATGTCATCAAAATCATCGATCTATATTGCTGGAAGAGAGAGACTGTAAGTTTTGAACGCTGATATCTAGGGATGAAATAGCGAGTACAGCATTATCTATGTCTGTATCTGTTAACCATATGAATTATCTGTATCTGTACTCGGACTCGGGCTGGGCGGGGCCTAACCGGGAAGTGGGCGGGTTGTATTTAAATGGGCGGGGCTTTAATCAATATGTTATTTTTAATCATGCAATTGATATGAGTTGAAGAGAAATTGTCATATTTATATTTTAAAAAAATGAACAACGTGTGTTGATAACCCAACACAAACTCAGGAAACAGAACTAGAACACATGCAAAACCACAAAATTAACACATGATAGAAGTGACGAAAGCAAACACAAACTCAGAAATCCCTTACATTTACCCCCACCAAGAAGACAAGATTACATGCATTATAACAACAATATACAAAGTCCAACAGAGGAGGACGAGGGGGGGCTTGAGGTGGAAGACGCAGACTACTTGTTATAGTAGTGAAATAGCCTTAAAGGTGGTGACTGCTTTTCAAGATGTGATTCCTGACGAGGTCGAATCAGTGAGGATGACGGTGATTAAAGGTTGATGATTGTTGTATATCTGACTTCCCAAAAGTAGGAAGACCTGGCGGAGAAAACAGCGACAGAACCCATGGACGAAAAAACAGGGGTCGAAGCAAGGGAGTTTGTTTAGAGATCCCCTGGTTTCATTCAACTTCCCTAAAATCTGTAACTATGTGATCTATTATCGGATTGAAAAACAGCTGAAGTAATGCTATATCACTTTGATTCGGCCCCTTACCAGTTGTTTTTTACACTTACAAATTTTAGAGAAAAAAATTTGAGTTTTAGAATTGCACATGGTGACATTGTGTAACAAAAAAGCATTACCCTGAATTTATTTACTATCCAGTTTACTTCGAAATAATAATAACCCATGTGTCATTTATGGCTCATACAGAGGGCCCTCATTTATTCTCATTCAAAGTTTCTCCTCTCTTCCTGCCGCTTAAGAAGCCGTTCAGCATTTCTAAAGGCATCATTACTGCCAGGCACAATTCAAGCTATAATATGTTTACTGCTTTTAAAATTCCTGTTTTTCAGAATACTTCTGTTCAAGTAAAACGTACACACTCTTGGAAATGCAAGTACACACTTTAAATGGCAATTTTAGTGATTTAAAAAGCTTCAAGGGAAACACACCTGTTTCCCCTTCTTTATGCAAAACACAGCAAAACATTTACTGAAGAAGTTATTGAAACTCCTGGGAACTTCACACAATACACTGCTTATGTGCTGCTGATATATTCAGTTGCAACATTCAATTGTCTACATAAATGAATCCACCTTTAACTTCATTGAATCTTGGCTTGACAGAGGCTATTACTTCAATCGACATAATTTGGCGCGCTAGATGATAACCCCCCCCCCCCCCCCCCCCCCCCAACACACACCTCCACAAAAAACATGCCTTGAGAAGATACTGTAAATATTCTTCAAGTGTTTCATTACTCTTTGGAGTTCATGTAATCAGAGCGCCAGACCACACGAGTCAGTTCATTTGACACTGAAATTGCTTTGATAAATCCCCATTCCCCAAGAGAACCCGTGTGTATTTGGTTTGGCTCTGCGCTGGAAACAATGATTTGTTTAAAAGTGATATACTAAAGTTTCTGAGATCATTTAAATCTTCCAACATAAAACGAATTTTGAGCTATACCACCAGAAATCATAGACTCTGTGTCTTAATAGGTAGAAACTACATTTTACATTTTGTGAAGACAAACACAATTTTCTTGGCACATCATTATACAACAAATAACAGTGAGGACAAAAAACAACAAGTATTGTCATTAGGCTTGTCACTACATCAAACTAAGTTTTTCTTTTTTTATATCACTCAGGATTAATATAATTTTCATTCTCACAACATAACGATTAAATAACATTAAATAATTAATTAACTGATAACAAATAATGAATTATAATACTAATATAAAGCCCAAGTATAAAGTACTTAACCCAGGGGTGGGCAAACTATTTGTCTCGCGGGCCACATTGGTTTCTTAAAATTGACAGAGGGGCCGGGGTGTAGGTCGTACCTGTGCATTTACTTATAAGAAATCCTAGAAAACCTTTATAAAGTATAGTTTGGTCTTAAATCACTCGACTGGGACACGTGAAATTACAACAAAACAATATTAATACAATTTAATAGACAGAAAATACATAATATGCAATGTGACTGAATCATATATTTGCCTCAGCTCTAGATTGACAATCACAGGCGTCCAATCACAACTGACCTCTGGAAAAAAGGGAATGACGTTTGATGTTACTATTACAAGAGCAAGCCCCGCCCCACGACTGACAAAAATAAAAGTGCTCGCGAGCAAAAACAGCAGTCGAGAGCGGGCGAATGTTCGCGCGCGAGTGATTAAAATGAGCTCGCGGGTACCCGTATTTACGTGTAGTTCTGTTTTCCGCTCGCGGATGTAATTTACGCGCGCACAAACATGAGTTTTGCGCTCGTTCCTTTTTAGCCCGGAATTAACGCCATAAAGGGGGGTGTAGAGGGGTTTGCGACACACACCTACTCTCCAGCACAGCTTCAGCGCCACTGCCGCTTGCAGCCGCGACAGAGTGACATTACAGGGAAATGTAAAATGAAGGAGGTTTAATACAGGTTCGGCAAGTTCGGCGGGCCGGATTAAAAAGCCCAACGGGCCGGATATGGCCCGCGGGCCGTAGTTTTCCCACCCCTGACTTAACCTCTGGACAAGAAAGAGTGGAACTATTCCAGTTCTGTCACTTCGGTCTAGTTTACTCTTGGTTTTATGACAGAGTCCTGACGCTCCTGTATTGTCTTCTGTCTGTGTGAGCCATCTTGTGTGTGAGGTGTGCTGTTCATGTCCGTCAGAACGTCTCAGTTCCCTCCTTCAGGGAACGGGGGTTACACTAGTAACCTAGACGTTAGTTGACATGTACTTACTTACAGTCAACAGAATGTTCAAAAGGGACCATCAAAATAAAGTGTTGCCATTAAAATTTTACCTGTGAACTTTACCTTCATGCTGTACATATACAGTCGGGTAACGCAATACATGCCATATAGGAAATCTAGGCTGCATGATTGTTCATATTGTCACAAACTGGTAAAAACTTACAATAAGGTACATTGGTTAATATGCATTAAGGGCCAGTCACACAGCGAAAACGCATGAATCACGCAAGAACTACGCATAGATTTTTGTTTCTGCGCGGAGCGTGCGTCGTATGCGTAATTCGTCGGTGGAACGAACGTGGACCGTCAGTGATTGTGTGATTTGAACGGTTCAAAATTTTTTGCGTTATTCATGAGTCGGCGTGCGTAGTTTATGCGTCGAGTATGCGTGACTATGTGCGGGACATGCGTCGGCCATCAGTGCTTATGCGTTGGAACTAGTTTGAAACCGCGCACATCCACGTCCGTCCACTTACACCCCACTTTCATATCATGAGCCGTGCACGTATCACGTTCATTCCACTGATATCCACTGACAATGTGGATTCTGAAAGTAATTGTAGGTGAAATGTTCGCGAAGCGTGCGTGTTTGGACGCGCTCCGTTAGTGATTCATGCGTCGGGTGCGTCGAATGTTCGTGGAATACTTTGGTCAATTTCTCAACGCACAAGCATGCACAAACCCAATCTGTGCGTGTTTTGTGAGTGATTAGTGCGTGATTGGCTGTGTGACTGGGCCTTTACCTAACATTAACTAACAATGAAAAATACATTTGTTAGAGAATTTATTTACAGAATTTACTTTGTTAACAAAAGTATAACTGTTTATTGTTCATGTTAGTTTAGGTCCATTGCATAATAATATTATATCATGGTTTGAATGCTTGATTCTGATTTTCTGAAAGGTGGGCAATTTGTCTCAGTCAGTTTAAACAGAGATGCAGATGCAGAAAAATTATTTTAAAGATATTATACAGTGGTAGGAAGGAGGACAAAGACTTACTGACATTGAATGCAGAATTACTCAAAGACAAAGATGCTCAAAGACAATCTGTATAAAAAGCACATAAGCTGGACAGACGTAGCCTGTGGATTGTTTAGAAAACAAGGACAGTTGTCCCTTGTCCCTTGATGGTCCTTGACTTAAGTCTAACACCATTTTATAAGTCAATACTTAGAGTTTGGAAAGTTTTCTCAAACTCTTGAAAACCGGGGTCTATCAAAGGTTTCTTGGGGAAAGAAGAACCCATAATTTATAATTGTTATGAGCAGGGTGGAGCCGGGGGCTGTGAGAATAACAAAAATCCTGACTTTCTGTAGTCATTAAAAATCCCAGGGGTTTGACCCCGACATCCAGGCCAAATTTGTATATCATGGCTTCCTAATCATCCCCATACTCTAATTGGCTTCATCACTCGGTCTACTCTTCACCAATAAGCTGGTGTGTGGTGAGCGTTCTGGCACAATATTGCTGCCGTCGCATCATCCAGGTGGATGCTGCTCTCTAGTGGTGGTTGAGGAGATTCGCTTTGATTGTCTATGATAAAGCTTTGAGTGTCTATGATAAAGCACTATGTAAATGTAATTAATTATTATTAAATCTCATTTAGGGCGTGGAAGCATAAAAGGAGGAGCAACAACAGTGAAGGATGAGAGAGGACCAGGCTGGGATTTTAGTTGTCTTGTTTGTATGTGTGGCAGTCATCCTTGAGGGGCTGTCACCATCACTTTCATTTTGTTGTGATTTATTTAACAAGTAATATTGTTACATTTTCGCCGGGTACCGCCTCTTTCTTCCCTGAACTTTACAATAATCCTGTGCTTTCTGTAAAAAGTTAAACCTCTGTTTCGATGAGAAATGCATTTTTAAGAGCAGGTCTCATGAAGGTGTCATCTTTTCGGAACAAAGATCTGTGGTTGGGATATAAATCAGTGTGAGATCATTGCTTTAATGAAAAACGTTTAATGAAATTGTGACTGCTCTATCTTCTGATTTAAATTTGCTTTGGAAAAAAGTATTGTTCAGAACAAAACAGTGATAACAATTTGGAAGAGTTTTTGAGGGGGAGGAGGTAAAATTGCTCATATTCAGTACTTATATTCTACCGTGAGGTGGGCAAGAAACATATGTATCATGTTTGTGTAAAAGTAATGTGTTTTCAAGAATAGAAACAAGTGTGTGAATCAAAAATAACTGGAAAACTTTATATAAGATTCCTATCGATAAATTAACTATTGATTTACAGTCAAGGATCATACGTGGAATATTAACCACAAATAAAACATAAAGCTCTCTTAGACTCCAGTGCTATTGATACTTGCTCTTTTTTATTCAGAAACTGAAACTATTTTTTGTTTATTTTTAGTGTAGTTGTTACCATTAGTCTTGCCTGTTGTGTCATCTGTGCACTTCCTGTCTGTAAGGTCATTGTCACACTTTGTGTTAGTCGTGTCTAGTTCTGGTGTACTTCCTGTAGGTGAGGTCATTTGTCACTTCCTGTCTGGTGTGTCATGTTGTTTCACTTCCTGGTCCTTTGTGTGTATCCTCGTGTGCCTTTCCTGCACCTGTCTTGTTCATCTCTTATATTGTTAGTCTCCACAGGTGTTCGTCATTCCCTTGTGTGTAAAACCCTCTTGTGTTTCCCTTGTCTTTGTCGGTTGTTGAAGTTATGTGACTTTGTCATCGCTATGTGTGTGGGTGCCATGTTTGCTGTCTCAGTGATTCAAGTTTCCAGGTTTTTGCACATGCTCGCCTTTTCAGTTTATATTTAAAGTGTTTTGCTTAGTGAGTTTGAGTTTATCCTGCTGCTTCCTCATCACACGCAGCACCCGTGCCTCATCCTAACAGTTTTAGATCAGAGCCACTTTTTCAAATGGTCTTAATGACTGGTCTTTGCTTGTATCTCAAAATGTAAACTATGTTGTGACCCAGCTCAACATGATGTATTATTTGATAAATGTAACTAGGCATTCGAATATTCTAAACATTAACAGCATGATTTTCTGCAAAGCAATACAATTGTGAAAAGCACTGTACAGTTAAAATGCTGTACACATAGTGTATTCATTATTAAAAAACACAGAAATCAGATGTCTTGTCCACTCACATAAACTCACTGGGAAGTAGCTCAAAGTCTTATAACACTCATTTAGATGAAATGATCACTTCCTTTCCTGCCATTTCTTGTTAAGATCATAAAGTCAGCACTGTATTGATGAGATCCCATGCTGATGATATTGTACTCAATCACATCTATCTCAGTACATCAGTGTGTCGTTCAACAGAAGCTCTGTTGTCTCATTATGTTAGCCAGGGCTTTCATCATCTCTCATAATAAAAATGTAAAGACGCCTGTATTGCTCAGAAGGAAGACAATGCTTTCTCACTTATAACTAATGAGCTCCACACCCTATAGCAGAATTTTCTTTGCATGGCAAAATGTTTCTTTTTTTGTGGTAAAGTTGGCTTCTCATGGGCACACCTAGGAGTTCTGACACTCCTCTCTTATTAACAGCAAGGGAGCAATCATTTCAGCAGTGCATATTGCACAACTTCATTGTTTGCTCTGTGTTTGTTCAGCATGGTTTAGCAGCCACTGTTGCTGGGGAAAGACTTGTTTATTTGTATATGACTGATGCCTGAAGGAGAAAGTGATGTACCTGACCTAATCACATATTTAGCAAGAGTTCAAGACGTGTAGGGCTGGTTCCAAGCCGTGATTTAAAGGAAATCAATATATAGGCTCCTCTGTTATTATGAGGGACTCAAAGGGTCAACAGATAAGACTGAAAATGGTGGCTCCTTTTCCTAAACACCATTGCACAGGTTCAATTCTCTGACAGATAAGAATGCTAATCACATCAGAAATGTACAGTATCACACCAACTAATTTACTGCCTATCATAAATAGATAGATAAATGATAAATGATAGATAAATGTTCCTCATTTTTTTAATGAGTGTTTAGTGTTAAAGTAATGACAATCTAATAATCATCATAGAGAACAATGGAACTTAACAAAACAAATGTGCTACATGTTTCATACAAATAATTGCATATTGGGCTAAAGATACATTTTTCTTTCAATTTTGAAGTGACATCTAATCTGGGCATTTTTTCTATAATCATCATCATCATAGAGTTACATAGCAATGCTGGGTGCAAATACCATTTTTAAATGGAGTGTAATCAACTGAATATATGGACTTGATTATACAGGTCAGGTATGTCAAAACGTAGCTAAATGTATCCAACTGATGATGTCAAGAACAATGTATCTAAAACTGGATTTTATTTCAAGAACAGAGCCTCTGTGATCTTTTTATGTAGCGTACCAATATAATTTATTTAGAAAGACATGTCTCTGGGGAAAAATTCACTTTACTTTCAAGGTAGAAGCTATCTGCTAGGCTTAACTCTATTTAAAAAAGTATGTCTATGTGATAGGTGATTCCAGTGTAGATCAAAGACATATGTTGTATCTCTGCATTTAAAAGATCTTTACTCATGTAGCCTTGATCTGTGACTATTGGGCCCTGAAGAAAAACAGCAAACTTCGAAACTCACTCTTAGAAACTCACTCTCTAGATGATGGCAAGAGACGTTATTTGAGGAAATCTTTTGACCAGCCTAATGGTTAAAATAGTAAACATTTAGCTTTTTATTTGGCTTCTCCAGAACTATATATTTATGGCTTAAGCCTTAGAGGTCATAGCAAGTTTGTCTTGAAATGATTAAACAATATTGTTTAAAATCTATTTCAATCCAAAGAAAATGAGTGGGACTTCCAAAATCTGACTGTAGATGATTATATTATTTGTTCCTTTATCAAACGTTCAACACATTTAAAAAACATTTTTTTTGAAGAGTGATCTTGTTAGCATGCTTCACCGTCTTTGACGGTAAATCTTATAGCTTACACCTGAAACTGAGGTTAAGTGCTTTGTTAAAGGCATGGAGCACCCCTTTTGGGCTTTGAACCCACAACCTTTCAATTACCAACCAGGACTGCATTTCCCAAAATTGAGCATTGAGCTTCAGATCAATGGTTTTGATCACGATAACAAATGAACTATATACAGAACAAGTTTTGCAACAATGAATACAACACATGCGGTTGCAATTATGAAGAAATCATTATTTGTAATCATTATTTTTTGCGTGAAGTCAAAAAACTGGTTAGAACCAGCAGACGGATAAAAAAAGAAGAATTTGCATTCTAGCAAGCACCACGTCTGAACAAACCCCACGTTTACCAGAACTCTACTGGTTAAAAAGTACTACAAACAAACCAAAATAAAAAAAACAAACCTTAAGCTGAAGAAACCCTAAACGTTAACGGAAAATACCTGCGAACCTGAGTGACTGAGAGAGAGACATAGTTTTTCTCTACTCAGTGTTCTGTGAGCAGGACACAGCAAATCTGTATGTGTAGAGGAGGGGCGCTGTGACTAGCCTATCACAGAACACAGACACAGTCAGCTACCCAATGAGAATTTGTATTCAATCCGAGCACAGATATTGACTCGTATTACTCGTATGATACTCGTACTCAGCAAAAGTGTGCGCGATACTAGATTGTTGACGGGGGTGGGGGTGTGCGCAATACTACATTGTTGACGGGGGGAACACAGGAAGTATTCAGTAAGGCAGCTGGAGCGCGAGCCATCTCACGGGCCATTAATAAAATGATCTCGCGGGCCGGACATAATTACACACCGGCCCGAATGTGAGTTTGACACCTATGATCTATAATATATAACACAGTTTAATATCAAAGTAATGTGAATGTTTAAAGTAAAAGATGATGAATATTAGAATGTTTAGAACAGTGTTTATGTGAAATACTGTGTTTGTGGACATCTGGTCAAATGTAGATGCTTATAATCTGCTCAATAATAATGTTGTGAGTTTGAGTCCCTAACGATGTGCATTTGAAAAGCGGAATGCAGCAAACATTACATGATTTTTTCTTCAAACTCATAAGTGTTTGAAATGACTGAAATATTTGGAATCTGAAGTGGATTCTTATTACAGAACGAGGCAGGTATATTATTTTGAAGTATTCTATATATAATAAATGCTATGTTGATTAGACTCTCATCGTAAATATACTTTATTTTTATGAGATTGGTTGAAGTCAAAGTGTTTCTATCTTCTTTTTATTCAGCTGCATGCTAGCTGCAGTGGGGATATCCTGGAATGTCATTAATTCTGTGAGGGATATTTGGACGTTCTGCGCGAGGGAGCCCTTCGGCTTCCAATTTTTCTCTGAGAGCGCTGTACCAACATCACTAAGCTTCTTCGTGAAAGTGGCAAAATAAGCTCCATCACTGACTGTGATTGGCAGGGCAGTTTTCGTGGCAAAAGAAAAAGCAAACAGGAACTCTTTCAGGAATGGCATAAAGGTGTGGAACTGCAGTGGAAGCACAAATGCGCCTTTTTGTCTTTTGTTGTGAATATTTGGATGTGTATGTTGTGTTGTAAATAAAATACAATCAATAAAAAAGCCATTATTTTAACCTCTTCACATTCTTTCTTGCAGTTCTGTTCAGCTGATTAGGGGGGAATGTCTTTGTCTTCTCAGGTGTGAAAGGTGATGATTCTCATGATGATTCAGGCCTAGCTGTATAAGCCTTCCTTGTTACAAAGTACATTATTACCCACTTTTAAATCAATATACTGTCGTTATGTGAATGAGTTTTAGAAGCAAAAATTCTAGGCTACAAGATAGGTTTTCAAAAGTATTTTGAGTAAATATTCAGTATGGGAGTTCTGGCCTTATTTCAGTTACCTTCAATTTTTTTTCACATACCACACATAAACATAATTTTCTCAAAACAACAAACATGCTGCTGAGGTATTATTGTTGCAGAGTGAACAGTGCGTTGTTCAACTTTAGCCATGAACACGTTATAAGTAAAAATGTAAGGGCATGTCAAAACACCTCCAGGGGGTTAAGGTAACAATTACCAGTCTAATTCTAAACTATACCTGTTTATGTGTTCAGCAAGGTGTTTCTTAACTTTGAGCACAGTTCAAAAGCACATGATCTACAGAAGGACTGGTTTTGAAGAGGCGTTTATTTACACCCTTTTTCAGTATGCTGTTTTATCAACATTACCTGCCTGGCATCCTGTATTTGTCTGCGGATCGCTTCCTTGATAGTGGGGCTGTTTGGCTTCGGCGGGTGGAAGAGGAGGTCGATGCTGGTGTCAAGCCTTCGGTGCGGGACGTCTGGCCAGCCTAACTCTAGGTTTGGGGGATCCGTGTCCGAGTGAGTGGGCCAGTACGTACCCGTGGAGGACGTGTCATTCTGTGGACAGTCCACTTCCTCTGAGTGATTGCTTGTGGGCGGCTGTACAGCACTCTGTGTAATATGGTTGATTTCCTCCTCGGAGAGGAAACTGCAAATGCCTTCCTCTTTGATGAAATTTTGATAAGAAGCTTCTCCATCTTTAACTAGGCAGTCGATGGCTAACCGATACGCTTCCTTGTAATGCGGCTGTATGTAGTCCTCTGCCTTGAACTCTCCCTTTGAGGAGGACAGCAGTGAAAAATTGGATTCCATCGTGGTGGATTTGATTTGGATTCCTCAAAACGCCATAAAGCCTTTGCCACCTGAGAAACAACACAGAACATATTCATCTATGACAATTATGTACAACAACTCATCTAGGTGCATGCATAATAGCATCTTGTGTAGATATATTCTTGCAATATACATTTTAGCTTGGAGGTTTTTTTCTTTGTGCTAATGAGGCCTTGTCTTGCAAGTTTTTAACATTTTTTAGCTTTTTTGTTTCACAGAGTGCAGCATACTTTCAAAATCAAGCAATTAGTTGCATTTTAGCACTTCTGGTTCCATGTGTTTGGTGTTACATGCCTGTTCTGACTTTCTGGGAAAATGATGCTTAGAGATAAAAAAGCGTAATAATCGTAAACATTCTTATTTTCTGCCATAATGCAAAAGCCAATGGAAAAATGCTATTACATTTTTGTTGAGGAAAGCAGGGTGATGCAAACTTACAGGTTGGTCTGCAAAAATACCTCATAACTGCAGCACTCTTTATACAAACGCTTCTGATAAGATCCTCAAAGGACAGACATCACTGGCTTGTACACAAATTTTAGTACACAAGCAAAACTGTAGCTTTCAGCTTGAGGTCCTACGACTAACATTTACATTTATGCATTTGGCAGACGTGTTTATCCAAAGCAACTTACATTCAAGAAACACATTGACATTCAAATCAGTTATTGCTTTCCCTGGAAATTGAACCCATGATCTTGATGTTGCAAGTCCCACTCGCTACTGTTAGCTACAAGAAACCTTGTCCCATCTCCACAGCCTTCATGTTTTGTCTGAACATGTTATTTCTCCACATTCATTTGGTGTGAAATGATGTATCCCACACATCATTGCCACATACACTGCAGGTCTTGATACCTAGTTCCGATCTGTTGACAATCTCCGATTGTTTTGACAAACAGGCTTACATGTTCTTTTAGAAGTGACACAGCTCTGATGTCTATATTTACACTATAAAATTGATGAAACAACCCATGTAGGACATACTGACCTGGAAAAGCTTAAGCCGAAAAAAATTTAAGTATGGCACTTTTTTTCCAAGAGACGGAATGACAATACAAGCTTTTACAAGATCCATCTTGAAAGGTCAGCAAATTATTGGTCTCTTAAAGTGTAGAGCACTTATTGAAGACTGGGCGAATGCAGCAATGAAATCGCTATGGTTTGTGTTGACTTCATTTGCCATTGCATTGACGAGAATAACTGATGTTTATGCTTACATACCAGATTCAAATAAACATATGAGATTCATATTAGATTTACTTCCACACATGAATGTGACCTAATACCAATCTGAGAATATCAGAATCCATGTGTTTTCCCTGCTTACACGTTTCAAGGGTCACTTGAACAATGCAATATAAATGCAGCCATTAAATCATGTCCCCTTTCCTTTTTTTGTCTAATAAAACACACCCTCCCTTCAACACAACCTGACAACAAGCTGTGATAAAATGTACAAAATCGTAGTTCATATCTGTAAATATTAAGCCTTAGTCTAGATGTCATTATGTCACACAAAACTTCACAAAACTTGATTTTGCCTCAATAATCTCCTGAATACTGCTTATTAATACAGTAGAGTTCGGTTATGTCGATGGCCTCGGGGGGTTGCAAAAAAGCTTGGAGACACCCAAAAATGTGCTTTCACTTCAGAGAGTCTCCAAAACTCGAGATAAAGTCGTTAGATTTGTCGCTAGTCGCTTTTTGAAAATTTGGTCTGAATACAAACTAAATATAGCGGCAAAGGCGCTAAGTTTGCAAAACTGTCAGCGAGTTCTTCTGCGACTGCGCGGCACCACTGGAGATTCATGTGCGATCCACATGCAACGCGAACTCAGCGCATGCACAGTGAACTAGGTACGGTTTTAGTCACGAGTTAACCGTGTGAAGTGGCGAATATGTCCCTCTTTTGTGCTCGAGATACTAGGATTCAGCGACATTAAAGAATCGACGTAACTGATGAGAAAATACTTAGACAATAGGGAGTTTGGCGGTTCCACTTCAAAAACGTCAACATAATAGGATTGGCGAGTTAACCATGACTTGAGATAAGTGAACTCCACTGTAGTTAGTAAGGTAGTTTTTTAGCTTAGACCACGAGTAGCATTAAGGGTTGTAGAATACTGTCATGCGGAAATAGGCAGTACATAAGTACTAATAAAGAATAAAAATACTGGTAATACGCATGATAATAAGGAACTAGTTAACAATGAGAATTGGATTCTAAACTAAAGTGTTACAAACCATGCATGGGCTGTTAAGAACTATTCTGTTTCTTTTGTGCACAACTTGTTTTTAAAAGACTGAACGATGAGTAACAGCAGTGAGTAAAGTCTCCAGACGCAACATGTTCTGATGAAACTGTGAGTGACTCACTGTTGCTGTAATTGGTAAGCTGCTTTGTAATTACTTTTCCTCAAGAGAAAATGTGAGAAAATCTTACTGCCATTGCATCACACTGTTTTGTTACTGAGTCAGGGCTTTTCAAACAACAAGAACATTGATTTCCATTTTGTGCAGGAAAGTTAGTTTCAATTGTTGACAGTCCTTAAATGTTGCCCACTAAGAAGGACTATAAAACTAAAGTCATCCCTTAGCGGTGATGTCTCAATGGTTGCTCAGCTGGTGCAGAGCCGTTTGCTCATTAGCATTCAGATGCAATCACATTAGCTGTAATCGGCATCTGATATTTACTTTGGAGCTGCAGGAGAATTATGTTGTGACGAAGTTGATTTTCCAATGCATGCCAAACCTTCACTATAGTGACTTATTTTTTACGCTTGCAATATTTGTGCACTTAAAAACTTTGCAAAACTATAATATGATATATTTACGGTTCCCATAAGGCTTTTAGAAAACTTCTAGTGGTACAGAAATGCACTTCATCTTCAAAGTTACTTTGCCTTTCCTTGTTATTTGTATGGCTGTGTTGGACTATAGTCTGTTTTTGTTTGGTAAACTTCATGCTGCATTTAATATCTACTTCATCCCTCCTTCATCATCATCATCAGCCATCCGGGACATCAGTTAGTAAGTGTATAGATGATACACTCTTAAAAATAAAAATTCCAAAGGGTTTTTTTTTCCACAGTGATGATGCCATAGAAAGAATACCATTTCCTTGATGAACCTTCCAGTGATTAGTTCTAAAAATAAATTTTTTTTCTTAGTGTGAAGAACATTCTATCTATCTAAATAATCTTTTTTCAACTATAAAGAGCCTTTTGTGGAATGGAAATATTCCATAGATGTTAAAGTTTCCTCACGGAACCATGTAACAAAATGGTAACATGAGAAAACCATGAAAAAGAAAACCTTTATGCCATTGGAGGCTTATTTTCCAGAATCTGTCTATGTTCTGCCATATTTTAGATTAATCCCATCACGCATAATTAATTCACTCAACTTGACTTGACTTGATCAGCAAGTGCTGAGATCAAGGCCTGAAGCGATCACATAGGGTTGGCATTCAACGCTTCAAGTCGTTCTGAGCCTCACCAACTCTGATTAATATGGTGGAAGAATAACAAAGGCAGTTTTAGTCAGTTTAATCAAAACTAAAAGCTAGCTGTTAGGAAACTAATTTTATGTTTCTGTGAAATAAATTGTTGTTACATTGCACAAGGGTTGTGATTCTCTACAGTTCAACATTATTACAATTTGTATTGAAAGTGAACTGATTTGTGTAATAACATGTGAGAGTGACAGTGAAATTTTATTAATTTCAACAACAGATGCAATGAAGTATGTCAAGTACATGATTGCATTTCAAATGCAATTTCAAATTTGTATACATATACGTAGCTATGGGAAAACAGGCATGAAAATTCTTGAAAATTGATTTCACCTGCATAAGCACAATTTCACTTAATGCTTTGTGACAAAAAAAAGCTAATTTTGCAAGATTTTCTCATCCAAGAGTCCATAAGACATCAGCACATTCCAAAGATAAAACGACACCTAAAATCCACCTATGGAAAAGTTTGTTTTTCTGTGTGAACCTTACCTAGTTAATCGTAAACCTTTTCAAAACTAGTCTGTCACTGCGTCATATATTGTGCAAGTACTGAAACTTAGCTTTTAATATGTAAAACAATATAAACTTTCTGCAACCTACCCCCAAACAATTCAGCACATACTTCAGTATAACAGTCCAGTCTATGCCATTTGTAACAAGTTACTTACTTAAGAGGAAATCATCATGCAGTGTCTCTTGGCATTTTATCCCGTGTTGTACAAGTGTAGATGAAGTATGTCACAAGCCAAAGTGGACTTGAGAGAAAAAACCTTGAATGTGTTTTAACGTGGGAAGTGCTGAGAACCTGGTGAAGGGTGGGGACTCAGGTTTTCACATGCAAATAATAGAGCGTCTCACTGGCCAGAGGCAATAAACCTGTCTGACATACCGAGGACACACCGAGGACACACCTCTTCCCCTCTATCTTTCATACTGTGTCTCTATCGTTTAAGAGAGTTCATAGTTCACTCAGATAAAGTTGTCAGTTTCTATTTCTGACAGATTCTATCTTCTCAATAGCAGCTGTTTTGTAAATGTGAAATACAATGTTTCAATTACTTCTTTCTTGTACTAAATCAAGCCCTTGACAGTGTGCAGAAAGGCAAAGCGATCTAATGTTGGCATCTTACTGAAAGGAAACTTTGTGAATTCATTCATTAATTTTTTTAAAGCAAGTTTTGATCTACCAACAAATCTTGACACTTTATATTCTCTGTGAATTGCAGACTTTTGTAAAATGTCTCTAAAGATCAAGGAGACTTTCAGAAGGCTTCTGGGACACATGTGCTTGTCATAAATGATCACATCTCGTCTTCAGTGGGGTGTGCTGCTTGTTCAAGCGTCCTTGATGTCAAAAAATCATGTGGGAGTTTTTGTCGGTTTACCCCCATGCAGGCCCTTTTGTGACTGAACATTTCATAACTCTTGTCATTGTGATGATTCATTTGTAGGATTGAGAACAGTTTGAGAACATTTCTAAAGAAAAGAACTGAATGATTTTCATGACGTTTTGTTTTGTTTTCGATGTGACAGTGTTTCATGCACTCGAAGGTGCTGCTGAATCTGTGGCACCGTGGCAAAAGCAATTGTTTTGTCTTGAGGGATCAGGATGCTGTTAGAATCAAAATGCAATGCCAGGAAATGACCAGAATGCAAGCAACACAAAACAAAGACAATAAAAAAAAAATAACATAAAAATACTCCCAATATGGGAGTAACTAATGTGTTATTGTGTATTTGTCTTTAAGGCTTGTGAAACTAACTGGTTGTACATGTGACCAGGGTTGAGCAGTTTAAAAATCAAATTAGGCAGCAAACAGCTGTCTTTGACATGCCAGACCGGTATCCACATGATTGGGAAAAACCCTGGTATTACTTCTTGTGTAGGGAAAGCATTCTTTCATTCACACAAACACACACACATACACACCCATGCAAGTCTCGTCAATGTCACAAACACACCAAAGGCCTTTTAAAGTAGTAAAAGGCATATCGTTTGGCTTCATTGTTCCACTATGGCTTGAGGATTTCAAAAGCAGGTGCACTCTTTCAGTCCACGTTAGGCACATTTGCAGATGCCCAACATGTTTCTGTCCCTCAAGGTAACTGCATCACAGTCAAGTAATGCTATCCGAAAGGGAACATCTTAAGGCAAGCATCCCACACTGTATCATACGTCACCTGATCTGTATCGCATTTCGTTTCGGGCTAGTTCCAGCAGGTATCTCTTCAACAGTTTGGATGACGGAACACAATCTTACTCATCCATCTAAATGTGATTATTTCAATGTTTGTGGAGTGTTTATCTGCGTTCCCATGGCCCTTGGGGAAAATCTACTAAATTCATCAAATCACTGGATAAAAAAGGGAGGATCTCACAGAAACTGTCAAGAACATGTCTGAGTCATATTTCACCCCAAAATCAAACGAAAATTAATGAGATTATGGAATAAAAATGTCACAATACAAAATATTTAGTGTGAGAGTCATAATATCAGATGTTACTACTGTTTTTTGCACAAGGGATGAACTATGATTCTTTTCATCTTGAAATGTTTATGCACAGTGTCAAGGGGTGTGTGCAGGATGAAGGCACGAAGACGAAGAAAGTCAATACATATTGAATATTTATTTAAACAAGAAACTTTTATGGATACACACAGCACAGTGAACAAACAAATACACAGAGGATGATTAGGGAACCGGGAACAGCTGCCAGGACTGATGATGTAATTGGTAGAGTTGAGCCGGATAATCGGCTGAAACGAGATAAAGCACTTTAGCTGAGTACGAGTATTATATGAGTAATACAAGTCAATATCTGTGCTCGGATTGAATAAAAATCCTCATTGGTAGCTGACTGTGTCTGCGTTAGTCACAGCGCCCCTCCCCTACACAAACAGATTTGCTGTGTCCCGCTCTGCTCACTCACACACAGAACACTAAGAAGAGAACAGCTCTCTTTCTATCTCTGTCTCTCGCTCAGTCACTCAGGTTTGCGGGTATTTTCCGTTAACGTTTAGGGTTTCTTCAGCTTCAGGTTTGTTTTTTATTTTGGTTTGTTTGTAGTACTGACTTATTATCCAGTAGAGTTCTGGTAAACGTGGAGTTTGTTCAGACGTGGTGCTTGGTAGAATGCGACTAGCATTGCGTCTCTGCCTGTCTGAGATTTTTTATATGTTTTTAACCATCTGCTGGCTCTAACCAGTGTTTTGACTTGCAAAAAATCTATTTCTTTTTCATGATTAAAAATGATTATTTCTTCATAATTGTGTTGTGTTCATTGTTGCAAAACTTGTTCTGCATATAGTTTGTATCTTGTCGTGATCAAAAACCATTTATCTGAAGCTCAGTGCTGATGCTGTCATGTAAATAGTTTTCTAATCAGCAATAATTATCACAATTTCTGATCAACCCATACAAATTGCCTGATTAAAAATAACATAAAGTGCCCCGCCCATTTCAAGACAACCCGCCGACTTCCAGGTTAAATCCCACCCACTTCCGGGTTAGACCCCACCCAGTCCGAGTTCAGATACAGATAATGCTGTACTCACTAGTAATTGGTGCAGACACATGTGAGACAGATAACATGAGGAGCGAACAAAAGGGGTGCTAACAGGTAAACATGACAACCAAGAAGACAGGGATGGCAGAACCGTGACACACAGGAGTACGTGTTGCGCAGAGGAAGTCCTCTTCCTCTTCCTCTTCTTACACCTTTTTTTTCTACGCAGCCGATCTGGAGAAGGCTCTGGCGCAGACTGACGGGTCGTCGCGGGAGCAGGCTCTGGCGCAGACTGACGGGTCGTCGCGGGAACTGGCTCTGGCACAGACTGATGGGTCGTCGTGGGAACAGGCGTGTCAGCTTCCTCAACATAGAATATGGTGCCATTTATCTAGAGGACCAGATTGAGGAAGTCCTGGAATTGCTGATAGCACGGCGATAGTTGATGACACACTTCATCATCTAGAGCAGTGGTCCCCAACCCCCGGTCCGAAATGGTACCGGGCCGCGGACCGAATTCGCAGACCGGTTTACCAGACCGGTTGGTTGCGCGCGCACCCCACGTTTACCAATCTGCGGCACAAAAAAGGTTGGGGACCACTGATCTAGAGCAGCCCAGAAATGCGTTTAATTTGTGTCTCCCCAGCTCACCAAATCCACCAGTCCCAAAAACTCCTTGACATACTCCTCTAATGGCTGCCCTCCTTAGCTGACAATGCCCTGAAGACAGTTTTCCGCCCGCTTTGTTTAAGCGGCTGAAATCATCCTTTCCATTGTTTTTGTTTGATCCGTTCTTCTGTCAAGGGGTGCATGTAGGATGAAGGCATGAATATGAAGAAAGTCGATACATTGAATATTTTAAACAAGAACAGACACAGGCTTAAATACACAGAGGATGATTAAGGAAGCGGGAACAGCTGACGGGACTGATGAGGTATGGGGACTGATGAGGATGAGGGACTGATGTGTCGGGATTCATACTGAATGTCCGAATCCCGACACAAAACCAAGACTGAACAAGACCAAAGTCTCGGGATTGGACATCACAACTCGCACACAAGACGCAGCTTCTCCCACAAGTGCATGACAATAAGATGAGAAAAGATGAGAAAACTAGTGGTGGCAGAACCCTAACTAACTTATTATTTATTATTTACTTATTATAACTTATTACTTAACTTTATTATTTAGTACTGCCCTGAAGAAGATTTTTTACATAAAAGATGGTTAAATATACTTAGCAATTATTTTTGGTTTGAGAAAATAAAACAGCAATAAATATATATATTTTTTTAAAATCATAGAGCTTTAGTCTAACATTCAGAAGCATGCAATCAACAGCTCGATTGCTTGCTTGCTTCTGAATGGTAGACTAAAGCTCTAAGATGTGTAATTATTTTTCAGTAAGCATACAGCTAAAATAAATTCATATCACTTCACCAAATGATTTTGGTTATTTCTAAGATCCTTTGTGCCTACAACAGCAGATGAACCAAAACCCGCAAAAATACAGACCTAGCAAAAAAATTATGACAAACAATAGGAGCAAATTTGCAAACAATGTCCTTGTTTTTCACACTAAATTATCTTTTATTAATTCGCTCTCTCTGCATGAACACAGTCAGACACACTCGCACACAAACGGAAACATTTGCGACAGAAGCTGGTCAGCGCTTGCCTTTTTCTGACTAATCTAGATAAGTTATAATCTTGTGTTCTGCAACTGAATTTAGAATTCTAATTTTATGAGACCCTACAAGTTACTCCCTCTATTTGACTCATCACTCATCATTCAAACGACACCTCTCCTTTCGGTTTCAGCAAAAGCTTTAATGGACTCTGGGTCAGCAGGCAATTTCATCTCGTTACAATTACTACATAAACTTCAACTACCTAAACATCCACTACCTCAGAAATATCAAGCACACTCTATTCTGGGAAAAGCGCTGGGCTCCAAGTGCATTCGCTTTGTCACCTCGCCTATAACCCTTCAGATTGGCCTTGCTCATCGTGAGGAACTACCATTCGTGGTGCTGGAGGGTTCCACTTCTGATATCCTCCTGGGAGCCCCCTGGTTGTCCATTCACTCACTCATAGTTGACTGGAAGTGTGTGCAAAGCCCACTGTCTACAGTCCATTTCAAAATCCACAAAGAGGAAATGACAATCTAAGAATGACTCCAAGATCGCGGTGACTGGTACTTCAGTCGAAAGCCGGCTTGAGGCTGTATAGATAACCGCCATCTTAACTCCCTCACAGTCAAGTATCCCGCCAGGGAGCTCACCTCTTTACCAAACTAGATCTACGGAGTGCTTACAATCTCATCCGGATCCGAAAGGGCAACGAGTGGAAGACCGCCTTCATCACGCCATCCAGTATTTTTGAGTATCAGGTCATGCCCTTTGGTCTTGCAAATGCCCCTGCTGTCTTTGGGAGATCGAGTTTGAATGAGATCTTCTGTGAGTTTCTCAACCGGTTCATTATTATTTACATCGATGACATCCTGAGGTACTCTCAGGACCCAGCCTAACATCGCCAGCATGTCGAACAGGTCCTTGCCAAGTTACAAGGACATTGACTGTTCCTTAAACTCGAAAAGTGCGAGTTCCATTGCAGCTCCATACACTTCCTAGGGTACATCATCCACCAGAGCGGTGTCAAGATGGACCAGGGGAAGGTAAAGGTTTAGTTCAATCAGTGCACCCCTCACTTCTCTACTCCAGAAAGGGCCCAAGCCTCTGTCCTGGAATGAAAATGACATTAACGCCTTCACGACTCTCAGCCTTCTGTACAGCTCCTGCCCTGGTTCATCAGGACCCAGAACTTCCCTTTGTCGAGGTAGACGCATCTTGCACCAGGGTTGGGGCTGTTCTATTTCAGCAGCAGGGGGACCCTCCCAAGCTACATCCATCTACGGCGCAGCAAAACTACGACATTGGAAACCATGAATTGTTGGCCATTTAACTAGCCATTCACTCTTTTCATGTCATCACCGATCACTGGAACCTGGAATACCTCCATGAAGCCAAATGACTGAGTCCACGACAAGCAAGATGGGCACTGTTCTTCACCCGGTTCAATTTCATTGTCACCTATTGACCCAGCCTAATCATCTGTTTGCTTACCAACATTATTAAAAATATCTTCTCTTGTGTTTGGCAGAAGAAAGAAATCCGTACAGGTTTAGAACAACTTGAGAGTGAATAAATGATAAATTCACCATTCATATATAAGATTTATATTACCTTTACTCTATTTCTTTTGGTGAGAAGATTAAATTTCCTCCCTCATTTTCAGTAGCTCACCATGTGAACTTCAATCATCTGTTCAGTTTCTGAATGTTCAGCAGAGTGAAGGATCACATTATTTATTTGGAGAGGGACTATGAATTGAAATATTAAAACTAACTAGACCACTTAAAGCAACATTTGTAATTTCTTTTTCACACTATATCCTAAACTATTAAACTGGTGATGGCCCCTAAAACATTTTTTCATAAGGGAGCATAACGGACCTTTGCCAGTTCAATTTCTCAGACTTTTAATCAAGATAATATGTAAATGTAAAATCTTAACTAAATGTAATACATTTTTGTTATATTCACATATAATTTGTTATTATTATTATTATTTTACTCTGGCAAATGCATCCTCTACTCATCAATTGTTCTGAAATTTCAAAAGTTTTTTTCATTTTTAACTTTTACAAATAAGGACCTTGTCAGGCAAATCTGTCTCCCCAACAAAATTTTTACCTCTTGTTCCAGAATCAAAGCCTGCCACCACTGTGGGTAGAACCCTCATAAACCTGGATGGGAAAGACCCAAGCTGAACAGTGTGCAAGACCCAATGAGATATATTTGGCAGAAGCTTCCATGCTGTCAGAAATTTTAATACGGGAACCAGTCTATCGAGACTGGCCTCTGGTGCTTTCTATGCCCTGAAGTGACGTACCAGCAGAAAGTAACCGAACTGATCGATCTTGAAGCCTCCTTAGAGAGTGCAAGCATCCCAATGCTGCTACGTTTCCAGGTGAACACTGAGATATTGGCTTGACAGGGTGGCAGGTTTGACAGAATGCCTCCTGAGAGTACCAAGGGCAAATGGGCACTGTGTAATGAGGTGTTACACACTTCATCCTGGAGGCAAAGAGAACCAGCCTCTCGAGACTGGTCTAAAGTATTACTTGTGCAACCAGTTCGATGCCCTGAAGTGGCGAAACAGCAGGGAACAGCTGAATAGATTGCTCTGAGATCCTCCTCCTAGTGAGCATTTCGGTGGCTCCACATTTCCGGGAGGACACTGAGATATAGGGATAGGGATGAAATAAGGATTCAATAGAATCCGTATTTCTGTGCACGCTCACCAGATATAGGTGTACTAATCTCTGCGCCCCGAAGCACATGAGATTGTGGGGCTTGCAGAACTGCCCCTTGAGGGCACAGAAGAAAACTCAGGTAGGTATGTTCTGTTCTGGTTTGCATGGTGTGAAATGTTTTTTAGATTTTTGGTGCTACTCCCCCAAGATGCGTGAGCAACTGAGGAGGAGTTTTTGGATTGCAGAGCATGCTTTCGAACCCAGGATAAGAGGCGCTGGATTGGGCTGGTGAGGGCAGAGATAAGGTCAGGCTTGTCTCTAACCCCTCTGAAAGATCAATTTGCAACCCCTGAGACCTAGATCGCCACTGTGCTTCAGCAACAGAGAATCCGAGCCCTGAGAATCGCAAACCTGGGCACTCTCCATAATGAACAATTTTATAATTACAGCTGGGGCCCTCAAGCGCTGGATGCTCTGCTCCCAAATAAACAACACAGAGATTGTGTGCAATGTGGTGGGACTATTGCACATACCTTTTCTGCTTGATTCTTGCTGTTATCTGTCTGGGTTTTATCACTTCTGGAGGTCTCAGGAGCTTGATTGGAGGAGTTTACACTAGGGTTATACTTTTATCACTAACTTATACCAACTATTATCACTACCATCTATCGACCACCAAAGGCCAATTAAGATATGTTATCACAGTTTGCTGACTTGCTGTCAATGTTGTGTTTTAAATTCAATAGAATCCTTATTTCTGGGCACGCTAATATACACACGTTGATCAATATTGAGGTTAATGGTATGCATATTTTGCGTGCTCTCCCGAGGAAAGGGCTTGGAGCTTGGTATTTAGCCCGAACCCAGAGCACCGTCCCTGTATTCCTGATTGTGATAAGAACAATCAAGTGTGAGTTGGGGTGGAAAATGTCGAGAGGTGTGCATGAGTCAAATATGTCTATATGTATATACGCTTCCTCTCATGCTGATAGGATGAGGTGTAATTGCCGATAAAGATGATTGCATTGATCCTTTGAACGTGCTTCTCCCAAACTATTTCAATAAAACATCATTTGTGCAGTATTCTGCTGCTAGGATCCTGACTGCAGTGAAATGAACACATCACTCCAATATTGAAGACCTTACACTGACTCTCGATCAGGTTCTGGTATCTGTATTTTTTGTTTCATGTATTTTTTTAAATGTTTTAAGTGCTTTGATAAGCTGTTTTAAAGGCTCTATATAATTATATATAATTAAAGTGGAATCCACTTATCTCGAGCTCGGTTAACTCGCTAGCCCTATTAAGTTGACGTTTTTGAAGTGGAACCGCCAAACTCCCTCATTGTCTTAGCATTTTCTTATTGGTTATGTTGATTATTTTATGTAGACAAACCCTAATATCTCGAGCACAAAAGAGGGGCAAATTCGCCACTTCACATGGGTTATCTCGATCCTGTGACTAATGATCGTACCTAGTTCACTGCGCATGTGCCAAGTTCGCGTTGCACGTACATGCCATGACCATTTTTGGTCTATCCGGTCCTTCCGGCCGCTTTGCATTTCCTCAAATTGTGTTTTTTCGGCGGTAGGTCGCATTAGATCAGGGGTTTTCAAAGTGTGGGGCGCGCCTCCCCTGGGGGGCGCCAGAGCATGCCAGGGGAGGCGCGGAGAGTTGTAAAAATGATAGTCTAATAACTAGAGTTGAGCCGGATACTCGGCTGAAACGAGTATCCGGTACGGATAAAGCACTTTTGCCGAGTACGAGTATCATACGAGTAATAAGAGTCATTATCTGTGCTCGGATTGAATAAAAATCCTCATTGGGTAGCTGACTGTGTCTGTGTTCTGTGATAGGCTAGTCACAGCGCGCTTCCCCTACAGATTTAATTCGTCTCGCGCGGCTCCGCCCTGCCATGGTCACTAACGCGCGGAACAATGAGACAGCGTCTTTCTCTCTCTATCACTCAGGTTCGCGCGTCTTCCGTTAACGTTTAGGGTTTCTTCAGCTTCAGGTTTGTTTGTAGTACTTATTAACCAGTATAGTTCTGGTAAACGTGGGGTTTTTGTTCAGACGTGGTTCTTGATAGAATGCGACTAGAGTTGCGTCTGTGCCTGTCGGAGATTTTTATTTAACCGTCTGCTGCTCTATTCAGTTGTTTAACTTCGCGCACTGAGTGTCTGACGCTTTCTTGCCGTTTTTCATACAAAATAAAGGAATGCAGATCTTAAAAACAGCGTCAGACTATTATAACACACAGTCCCCCCCCTCTCTCTCTCACTCACACATGCATACCTGGTGTGGAAATAAATACATAAAAAATTACACTGATCATAAAAAAATTTAAAGTTAAAAAAAGAGAGTTATGTTTAAATGAAAACTTAAAGTTTTCTTCATAATTGCAACTGCATGAGTTGGATTAATTGTTGCAAAACTTGTTCTCTATATAGTTCGTTTGTGATCTGAAGCTCAATGCTGATGTTGTCATGTAAATAGTTTTCTAATCAGCAATAAATATAACAATTTCTGATCGACCCGTATCAATTGCATGGTTAAAAATAACATACTGGCTAAAGCCCTGCCCACTTCCGGGTTAAAATCCACTCACTTCCGGGTTATGCCCCGCCCAGTCCGAATACAGATACACGGGTGGGGGGGCGGCGTTGGGTGGGTTGTGTCAAAAGGGAGGCCCACTGTCACAGACTTTGAAAACCTCTGCATTAGATTGTTTGGTCATGTCATAAGGGCCGTATGTTGTGTAATTGATGATTTCATGTTATATAATTGTGACCTCAGGCACTTTTGTGATATACACGTTTCGTTGATAATTTTTCTTCGCTCCTCACAGGAGTTCCCAGATTACATTCAGATCGACGAAGACGTCGTTACTGATAGTGTCACATTCTCCCTCTCCCAGGACTCTTATTTTGATGTTTACCTTCACCCAGGACTCTTAGTTTGCCTTTTGTGTCACATGTTTTCTGTTCCAGAACTTTCCGTCACCCATCAGTTTCCATAATCACTAATCATCACAGGTGTTTGTCTTTAGGTTCATCACTGTTAGTATATTTAGTCCTCCTTGTGCACTCTTTAGTTGTCAGATCTCGCTTTACGTTTTGGCATGTTATTCCTATACTTCATTAAAGGAAAACTATGATTTTACGCGTGTTCTTCCAACATGCACTCGTGACTGATGGAAGCTTAGAAGCATTTGTTTTCAAGCAGGCTGTTAAAGGCAAAAAGCAACATTGTAAAGAAACCATATTCATTTTGTAAAGAAACCATATTAACCGCGCGTACAATACTTTTCAGAACTGTATCACAGTGAAATGAAATGTGTGTGACTGTGTTTACGCTGTGAGCAAAATTGTTTGCAATGTTGGAGAATATAATTAAAGGTTTGTATGGAGAATGGAAGGTGTTTTTTATTGTATACTGGTAAATCTCTGCTGTTAGTTGCTGCACATATGCCTTTTGTTGTTAGCAAACATATACGGTGTGTGTACATTTTTATAGCATGCCGATCGCTTCATCAAATAAATCGCCATATTGGCTGTTGGTTTTCTCGATCCTGTTATCTTGACGCTTTTTTGCAACTCCCGAGGCCGTCGACATAATAATAATAATAATACAGTGAAATCCGGTTATCACAAGTTAATTGTTAATTGTGCAATTATTTACAGTAAATCATAGGAATTTGTTACAAGTCACCTTTATTTATATAGGGCTTTTAACAACACAAATTGTTTCAGAGCAGCTTTACAGGGATAACAGGAAAATAAGGCAACAAAGTTTGTTTTGGCTGTACAGCAGCTCTCGAAGGGCAAGTCGATCAATAATGTTAATGAGTGTCAAGTGACCCAGCTAAGCAAGCCTGAGGCGACAGTGGCAAGGAACCAAAACTCCATCAGGTGACAGAAAGGAGCAAAAAAAAAAACTTGGGAGAAACCAGACTCAATCGGGAGACCAGTTCTCCTCAGGCCAACAAACAAAGTGCATGATTATGATGTAGACAGCATTTCAGATAAGAAGTCAGACCTTTAAAAAAATGTAATCCAGTTCTGTCTGGATTTGGAAAAATCGATTTCATGACACCTTCACAGGGGAGGGTTTAGTAGAGTCACGATCAATGCTGACACTTCAGGGCAGTGTTGTGCTCGTGTCCAGGTGCAGGTCCTTCATCTGATCTGGATACAGCACGGATCCAAACAGAGTCTAATATCAGCGTAGATGACATTCCTCTTATGATTTAAAGTACATCACATAATATGGGAATGTTCCCGGTTCCAGCTGATCTAAATTATGCAGCCTAACATTAATTTTACATTATTTAAATAAATTTAAAAAAATTATAATGTGTTTTGCCAGGTTGAAGAGATGTGTTTTAAGTCTAGATTTAAACTGACAGAGTGTGTCTGCTTCCCGAACAAGACATGTTCCAGAGTTAGGTGCTAAATAGGAAAATGATCTACCACCAGTTGATTTTGATATTCAAGGTTTTATCACCTGGTCAGAATTTTGAGATTGCAATAGACGTGAAGGACAATAATGTGTTAAGAGATCGCTCAAGTACTGTGGAGCTAAACCACAGTCATTCTAATGCTTTGTAAGTAATTAGTAAGTTTTTAAAATGCATATGGTGTTTAATAAGGTGCCGATGCAGTGTTGACAGAACCAGCTGATATGATTGTACTTCCTGATTCTCCTAATGTCAGGGTTCTGTCACTTCAGTTTGGTTTTCTAGTGTACTGGTTGACAGAGCTCTGACACTTCCCCTTTGTGTCTTGTGATTGTAAACCCCGCCCACCTTGTTACCTCATTTCCCTTGAGTGTTGTCAGCTGTTCTCAGCTCGTTACCTTCCCTCATGTGTCCCTATTTAATCCCGGTGTGTTTGCTGTCCTGTGTCGCGTCGTTGTTGCTCCATGTCTGTGCTGTTCCCGATTCCTTGGTCCCCGTAATTCCATTTCATCTGGTTGGTTTGTGTTTGTTTTTAGTGTCTAGTTATTGTGTTTAGTTATGTTTTCCCCCTTGTGGGTTTTTGTTTGCACTTTGTGTTCCTTTTGTTATTCTAAAATAAACCCTATATTTTCCCCTGCGCTTGAGTCCTCCCTGAACGTTTCGTGACAGAACGACGCGACCAACATGAGGACTCAGCGGGGGAAGGATCCCATCAGCCCAGCCATGGCTAAGAGGGCAGTAAATCTGTTCTATGCAGTGGCCGCTGTGCGAGCTTGGAGGCTGCACAAGGCCGCCAACCAAGAGCCTGCTGCCGGCCAGGGGGCCATCGTCCCAGAGCCCGCTGCCGGCCAGGAGACCGTCCTGGAGTCTGTTATTGGCCAGGAGACCGTCCAGGAAACCACCGCCAGCCGAGAGAGAACCGCTGCACTGCTGGTCAGCCCTGCTAAGGCTAAGGGGGCTGTGGATCTTTTCTTTGTTGTCTCTGCCCTGAGAGCCTGGAGGACACATGGGAAGACCGTCTTCGAGGTCGTCCCAAAGCCTTCGCTGCCTGACCCGCCGGCCGAGCCCGAACTGTGTCCGCCTGACCCGCCGGCCGAGCCCGAACTGTGTCCGCCTGACCCGCCGGCCGAGCCCGAACTGTGTCCGCCTGACCCGCCGGCCGAGCCCGAACTGTGTCCGCCTGACCCGCCGGCCGAGCCCGAACTGTGTCCGCCTGACCCGCCGGCCGAGCCCGAACTGTGTCCGCCTGACCCGCCGGCCGAGCCCGAACTGTGTCCGCCTGACCCGCCGGCCGAGCCCGAACTGTGTCCGCCTGACCCGCCGGCCGAGCCCGAACTGTGTCCGCCTGACCCGCCGGCCGAGCCCGAACTGTGTCCGCCTGACCCGCCGGCCGAGCCCGAACTGTGTCCGCCTGACCCGCCGGCCGAGCCCGAACTGTGTCCGCCTGACCCGCCGGCCGAGCCCGAACTGTGTCCGCCTGACCCGCCGGCCGAGCCCGAACTGTGTCCGCCTGACCCGCCGGCCGAGCCCGAACTGTGTCCGCCTGACCCGCCGGCCGAGCCCGAACTGTGTCCGCCTGACCCGCCGGCCGAGCCCGAACTGTGTCCGCCTGACCCGCCGGCCGAGCCCGAGCCCACCTGGCTGAACCCGCCCGATCCGCCGGACCTACCGGCCCTGCTGGAGCCACCTTGGCTCATCCCTCCTGTTCCGCCTCCCTGGACTGTTTATTTTTTTTTCTTTTCTTATTGAGGACTTTTTTCTGAGTTATTTTTTTCATGATGTTGAGGACTGTTTATTTTGTTTGATCATCCCCGGACCCTGTTATTGACTTTTTCGTTATTTAGAATTTTTTTTTTTTCCTAGGTTGTGGACATTTTTGCTTTTTGGTAGACTTGTTCTCTCCCTCCCTCCCTCCCTCCCCTGTTCATGTGAGTTGTTGTTGTTTCCCCTGTTCTTCATTGATTGTTATTTTTCGGTCTTGTTTCAGTTTGTCTGGTGTTCATGTAGGGACGCCAGGTGGCGTCCCTTTAGAGGGGGGGGTAGTGTCAGGGTTCTGTCACTTCAGTTTGGTTTTCTAGTGTACTGGTTGACAGAGCTCTGACACTGCCCCTTTGTGTCTTGTGATTGTAAACCCCGCCCACCTTGTTACCTCATTTCCCTTGAGTGTTGTCAGCTGTTCTCAGCTCGTTACCTTCCCTCATGTGTCCCTATTTAATCCCGGTGTGTTTGCTGTCCTGTGTCACGTCGTTGTTGCTCCATGTCTGTGCTGTTTGTGTTCCCGATTCCTTGGTCCCTGTAATTCCATTTCATCTAGTTGGTTTGTGTTTGTTTTTAGTGTCTAGTTATTGTGTTTAGTTATGTTTTCCCCCTCGTGGGTTTTTGTTTGCACTTTGTGTTCCTTTTGTTATTCTAAAATAAACCCTATATTTTCCCCTGCGCTTGAGTCTTCCCTGAACGTTTCGTGACCCCTAAGAACTCGAGCTGCTGTGATTTGGCCTAGCTGTTGTTAATCAAGCATGCAGGGCAACCATCCATTAGCACATTACAATGATCTAGTCTTGAGCTCATGAACTAACTTTTCCCCATTTGTCTTTAAAAGCATATGTGTAACACGTTGCAATGTGCGATGTGGAAGGATGAGGAAAACAGATTAAACGGAAACTCAGAAGCACGCTTTCTTGCAAAAACTGGGAAATACTATGAAACCACGAAACACGGAGAGGAACATCAACACACTGGCAAACATGTCAACAATCAACAGACACGTGAAAACATGAGGGTTTACAGCAGGAGATAAGCAGCAGGTGACGAGACTAAGAAAGAAGTGATGGAAATGACACGGGAAGTACAAGGAAGGAAACAGGAAGTGAAGAGAGTCTTGTTGTGTTTATGACATTTGTTATGACATCTTAATTATGACATAATTAAGATGTCATAATTTAGATACATTTTTAAGATGGAAGAATATAGTCCTAGAAATTTGGCTTTCAATGAGAGATTAGCATCAATGAGCACACTGTAGCAAATCAGCTCAAATGGGGCGGAATTTATGCATGAACTTATGATCAAAATTGCACTTAAATCAGCCATAAAGGAAAATAGAAGAAGAATCTCTCAGTTTTCATACTAAAAGGTACCAAAGCATGCAGCAAAAATCACACATTAAAGTGACTCATTCGTGAGCATTGGAGAAGCAATCAAGTGTGGATACATAGACTTTAATAAACGAAACAACAGATACAAATGACTAAGACACAGAATACATATACATATTTAACAGAGAGAGAGAGAGAGAGCGAGAGAGAGAAAGAAAGAAAGTGTTTGTGTATTTGAGAGAGGGAGAGAGAGAGAGTATTTTGCAAACAGCTAACCCTTTGAGAGTAAGCATGGAAATCATCTAATAATGGGCAAATAAGCTTTAAATGCATTTAGAGATCGGTAACCGATACTTTTACCATGATTCCTGTCCGGTTTGTCAGTTGTGCACTTCCTGCCTGCCTGCCATGTCCTTTTGTCACTTCTTGTTTGTAAGGTCATTGTTACACTTCCTGCACCTGTTGTGTGATCACTTGTTAGTCTCCTCAGGTGTCACTTACGCTAGTATAAAACCTTCTTGCGTTTCCCTTGTCTTTGTTGGTTGTTGATGCCTTAATGTTGCCATGTCTTTGTCATGTTGAGTGGACGCCGTTATCCTTCTGTGGTTGTTTTTCTGAGTTATGTTTAGATCAGTTTATGCACTGGTGTGCTTCTTTGATTTTGTATTTAAAGTGTTTTGTTTTCGTTTATACTAAAGTAAGTTTTCAGTTTGAAACTTGCCTTGCCTCCGTCTCTCTTGTCCATCGCACACCTTCCGCATCAGAATCACAACAGATACTTGCATTTGGTTTCCCTTGTTGTTGATTCGCCAATGTGTGTGTTCGGAGAGTGTGTTTTATTTGGATGCTGGCAAGTTCCTTGAGGAGTCCTTTGTTGGATTTGCGGAAAGTTCAAACGTGGTTTGTTCTGAAGGTATGATTGCCATAAAGAGGAAGGACCCGCTGGGAGAGAGAACCCAGAGAGAGAGAGAGTCTTAGGGTCAGGAATTTTGTCTTTTGTCTTGGGGTCAGGAACACAGGGATGTGCCCAATTCTTTGCTGAAGAGCCAATCACTGGAATGTAAGAGTATTGCTGGAAATTTCCCTGTTCCCAACAAATTACCATCTTTTATGATGCCGTCGGATTTGGACAGACTTTGGTGCAACAGAATGATAAAAATGACATGATAGATTTTTACATTACACAATATACATCATGCTTTCAAGAATTGAAATACAAGAATAAAGATACCAAACATGACATAGTCAAAGGAGTCTCACTTTACAAAAGGTTATATGTATTTAAACATAAACTAATAACCAAAACATAACTAAAATGAGTACACATGGATGGCATGCATACATACATAAGAATATATATTATATCCGGTTGAAATAGCCAAGTATGAGTCACATTGAGTATTTTAGTATATTCATGGTATAGGTGAATATGTAGGTTTGGGTATGTTGGTGTGTGTCTTAGCACAAGATGGTCTTCTCCTCCTTGTAGTGTGGGAGTGGGGGGTAGTGGAGAGCACCTAGTTTTAGCGTCCAAAGTGCCATAAACTATAGTGATATATTTCTATATCACTATAGAAAAGACTTATACATCCAGCCATTGAGAGAGGGCAGTTTGGTAAGCATCTCATCACTCCTGCAAATGAGAAAGGGGCCAAAGCATGTTACAATAACTGACATCATACTTAAGAATTCACAGACCTCTTTAATGTTAATTGTAGTGATCTCTAATTAGCAGATTAAACAAACTTTTAAATTTAAGCAAACAATGTCAGATTCGTTTAACAATTACAATTTATTTAAACTATCTAATATTGTCTAAGTTGTGTTAAGCCAGAGGTTTTTAAAGTCTGAGACAGTGGACCTCCCTTGGGGGGGCTGAACGCGATGCGCGATTGTTGACAGGGGTTGAACGACACACCCCTACTCTCCACCAAAGCTTCAGCACCACTGCTGCTTGCAGCCACGACAGAATGACATCACAGGGAAATGTAAAATGAAGGAAGTTTAAAACAAGTTTGACGAGTTATTATTAGACTATAATTTTTTACAACTCTCCGCGCCTCCCCTGGCATGCTCTGGCATCCCCCAAGGGAGGCGCGCCCCACACTTTGAAAACCCCTGTGTTAAGCAATATAAATGTTGAGTGACATTTGAAGACAAAAGCAAAGCTATTTAGAGCAGCAAACTGTAACACTGTTCCTGTCTGTCTGGGTCTTCTTTGTCACTTCCTGTCAGTCTTGTCTTTGTTTCACTTCCTGTCTCTCGGGTTATTGTTTCACTCCCTGCACCTGTCTTGTAATCACTTGCTCGTTAGTCCCCCAGGTGTTTGTGATTTCCCCTTGTGTATATATCACTCTTGCATTCCCCTTGTGTTGGTCAGTTGTTCTGTTACAAAGCGGGATGTGCTGGTGTGGAGAGAGACGGATGCAAGGCAGACTTCCAAACTAAAGTCACTTTAATCATAAACAAAACAAAATACTTTAAATAACAAAACAAAACAAGCACGCATGTGCATAGAACTGAACTTAAACCAAAACTCTGAACTGGAACCAGACTACAGCAGGGGAACAGGTATAACATCCACTCACAGCAAACATAAACTTCATTAACAACTGACAAACACAAGGGGAATGCAAGAGTGATATATACACAAGGGGAAATCACAAACACCTGGGGGACTAATGAGCAAGTGATTACAAGACAGGTGCAGGGAGTGAAACAATAACCCGAGAGACAGGAAGTGAAACAAAGACAAGACTGACAGGAAGTGACAAAGAAGACCCAGACAGACAGGAACAGTGTTACACAAACGCAATTCACTCAGGCAGACGTGAGATAGCTGTGCAGTAGTGAAAACAAAATCAAATTAGCATCCTTTAATCTGGATCACAATTAATTTGAATTCAAAACTTTCAAGTTTTGTATGTTTACTCAAGTTATGTATGTAACCATGGTTCCCTGACAGGGGAACGAGATGCTGCATTGAATGACGAAACTTTGGGGAACGCCTTTAGCGTTCAACTTAGCCCAATTCTTATCGGTACTGCATGACATCTGACAGTGTAATGCGGAAACTATAAAGGGAGCCGGCAAACAAAACAACTTCTGATCAACTAAAGCAAGTCGTTCACAGGCATGCAGGAAGTATGGCAAAGGGATGCTGCATTTCATTTCCCTCTATGAACCATGGCCACCTGAGACTTTCACTTTCATTGTAACTCACTCTGCGTTGAATGACGACACTTTGGGGAATGAAATATCCACTTTGCCATGCTGACAAATGCCTGTCCTAGTGTGAACCCATTTGGGCACTGCTCAGGACACGAGCACCTGGGACACCAGGGTCACTGGCAGGTCCAAGTCATAAAATCTCACAAAAGTATGCGGGCAGGATCCAGCAGCATCGCAAATCTCTTGAAGTGATGTCTCCAACAGTAAAATGTTTGAGGATTACATATCCCTTATGGAATTAGCTTTGAAAGGGACAGGTACAGACAGGCTGGGCACCTCATAAGCTGAAGAGACAGCTTCAACAATCCACCAGCTTATGGTTTGCATGGTCAAGTCTAGTCACCTTTGGAGCAAACTCCAAACAGGATGGAGAAACTGATAGGGTTTGTAAGTCCACCACTCTTTTGAGGAATCTTCCATAGAGGGCAATCCAGGAGGGTCACCAGGTCCAAAAACCACACTTGGATAGGCCCGAGTGGAGCTACTAGAAGGAGACTAACCTCGTCCTGGTGCACTCATTCTAAAACTCTGAGAAAAAGACCAATCTGGGGGAAAGAATAAAGCCAAAGCCTCGGCCATGGCTGCATTATAGCGTCCAGACCCAGAGGGGCTGGGTAGGAGAAGGGGAACCAGAGGGAACACTAGACAATTGCAAGCAGGTCTATGTCTGCCTGGCTAAATTCCCTGCAAATTAGCTGCACTGTCTTGGGGTGTAGTCTTCATTTACTGGGCCTCAGCCCCTGCCTCGCATAAACCTAATAAACTGTATCAGCATCAACAGAAGCACAAAATATAAATATAGATGTAAATAATATAAAACAGCTGTTTGTCCAGACTTTCGAAATCTGTGCATTCTGGTATTGTGAAAGGTATGTTACCTTAGCACCTGTCATTACATCACGTCACGCAGCACCAATCAGAACTGGACTGTCACACATGTGCTTCAGGCACAATCAGGCCTAATGTGTTTCCAAAGTCTCGTTATTCTACCCAGCACTAGTTCCCTTGAGAGGGAACTCGGCTGTTTTCAAATAGCAGAAATTTTTCCACTACACAAGTGGAAATGTAACGATCTGTCTGAGTTCAGACTTAAGATCTAAATTTAACTCATCCAGCGTCATCATGCTCTGCATCTTCCTCTTTATCTGTTGACTGGCTTGCAGCAACCTTTCAATTTAACACCTCTATTGACTGGCCCAAGTATTTGAGAGACTGCTTCCTATTTTGCCTCTCTTCGATATTCTACAAAGAAAGCTTGAATGGGTAAAGCAGAATTTCTATTTTAAGGATAATAAATAACTGAATACAAGCTCATTACATAATTAGAAAAAAATAGAAAAGATTAACTTCTACACACTTACAATGAGACGTTTAAAATATCAGTAACATTTTTGTTGAGGCACTACGGAGACATTTATATTGTTAATCTGGTCTTTCAAGCACTTGAGCTGCCGACCTGCTTCTGTATCTGAATATCATTGTTATGATTCAGACAGTTTGTGAGAGAAAATGAGAACTGACAAACATTCTCGTCCACTCAATAAATACTTTCCGTAATTAGATCAAAATTACATGCAAGGGAGCCGATTAAGTGCCATTATATTTTGTACATGCTTTGCATAGAGACTAGAAATGAGAATGAAAGCATTCATAATGTTTGTTGTTGCTATGATTTATCATGATTTTTACAGGAAAAGTTTGTCACAGTCTTTCATGTTGGATACCATCATGATCTTTATGGCCAACTAGTAGTTATAGTTTACTTATTTTTAGAAAGAAAAAAAAGCATATGCTTCAAAATTCAAATGATTTATAATAATTTCTTGCATTTTGCATACGGTGCTAGCATTTGCTGACTCACAGTCTAGAAATGTGAAGAGTTCACTGATTATATGCAAATTGTCAGGCAATGTACACAAAATAACTCGCAATCCAGACAGAGTCCTTTTTCATTTGTTAAACAGCAAAGCACTGTCATTAAAACAGGTTTGACTCAGTTCAGACTATCAATACCTAAAGTATAGGTTTAGAAAGTCAGATGATGTGAATACTGGAAGGCGTTATAGCTCAGTGTTTACTGAAGTGGTGACAGGAACTCTTAGCCTTTGATTTAAGTTTGGGATTTGGCCCACATGAGTCCTGTTTGCTTGGGTAGGCAATCACCAGTCTGATTAAATGTGCACCTCACTTGTATTAAGATATGTAATGACTGAGAAGTTGATGAAACCAATAATATTTGACCCTGTGGAGAGCACTTGAAAACAAATCAGTTACTTAATTCAAGTACCCTATATTGGGAGTGTTACTTTATGATACATTTCAATACTAATGACTAATCTCGTAATCAAAATTAAATCTGTAGACTATTCAAAATACAAAAATAAGAAAGGAAATTAATTTATTTAGATTACAAGGCTACATGTTCCTTTCTATATCTCATTTGCATGTCATGTTAAATTCAAGATTAATGTTAAATTCAAGTCACTTTACAAAACGTAAATTCAAGGCCAGTGTACTTTCTATACAAAGCCATAGCCAACTGCTTTACCACTATAATACAATCATTGAATGATCATACAATTTATCACACATTCACTTTTCAAATCTTTTTTAATAATGTAGAGTTGCTTTTGTTTATGACATAACGTAGGTGGTGGAGTAACTTTTAATTAATCAATCTGAAATTGAATCATTGACAGATTAGCTCATGTGCATGAACAAAAATGTGTGAACACTTTTTCTTACCCCTTTTAAACACTCGACTAATGACTAACACTCAACTAATGACTGTTAGTGAAGGTGCAATGTTAGTTATACTCAACAGAATATGTTTAAGGGACCATGAAAACAAAGGGAGGACTATGAGGTCAGGGATGCACATAGAACTCTGTCGAGGAAGGGGGAATTTGCAGTGACTGCAGCAAAAATTGTATCATATTGACCTCAAGAAAACTACAAACTGTAAAAGTCTTTATTCATGTGTCCATTGTCATCAGAAATATACAGAACAAAATACTGCTGCTGTCTATAAAAATATTGGTGTCACGGACTCCCGAACCAGACACCCCCGCTCCACCCACTCGTTCACAGTCTCCGGAGTACTAACCACCTGCATCTGTGCACAATCACTATGCCACTATTTCACCAGCCTTCACCCTGCACTCTGTGCCTGGTCTCGTCTCTGAACTACAGACTCTCGCTGCGATACACAAGCTATCTCCATTGGTATTACTGGATTTCCCTCCCGAGTTCCTAGAATCTCTCCCTCGTCTCCTTGGATTCCCTGCCATCATCTAGTTCATTGTCAGATAAGAACTGTTCTCATTACCTCAGTTCACTGCTTCCTGTCACTGTCTTTGTGCCTGCTCTCCATTAAAGATCCAGATTCTCCCGCATCTGTCTCCATGGTCATTATGACAGAAGACCAGACCGCGAAGCAGTGGCGGGTGCATCCCCGTCACCAGCACTGGATCCCCTCACCGAACTCGCTCACAACCTCCTTCAGGCACTGTATCAAGGCTCTTCTTCATCCTCTGCCTCTGCCAGTCCTATGGCCCGACCAGCGCCCTTCGCTGGTGAGGCGGAGGAATGCAATCAGAATCAGAATCAGAATCCAAAATTGCCTTTATTGTCACTCACCTCTCTGGATGAGCTCTCCAATGGGCTCACGCCATTATGCAGGATGAGTCTGGAATGAGTCTGCGCTTCTCACAGTGTATCGTGCTCTGCCTGCCCCTCATGGACCAAGTGCACACATCTCCGGGCTCTGGACACCCAGGCAGCCAGCGAACCCTCTCGCTTCTCCACGATCGTTACTGGTGGCCCAGTATGGCTCGCGACGTCTCTCGGTGTGTGAACGCCTGCTCAATCTATGCCACCACCAAGACACCTCGTCATCTCCCTGAGGGCAAACTTGTGCCATTACCAGTTCAACAACGCCCCTGGTCGCACATTGGTGTAGACTTCTTGACCGATCTACCCCCTTCAGACGGTAACACCTGTGTCCTTGTGGTGGTAGATCGGTTTGCCCACAGCTCTAGAAACGGCGGAGGCCCTATTCCAGCACGTCTTTCGACACTTCGGCCTCCCCGAAGACATAGTATGGGTATGGAGAGCTTTTTTCCCCCTCCTCGGTGTCTCTGTGAGCCTCAGTTCAGGATACCACCCTCAAACTAATGGCCAGACTGAGCGAAAGATCCAGGAGATCGGTAAATATCTACAAGCCTACTGTGGTCGCCAGCAGGACAGCTGGAACCGATTCCTTCCGTGGGCCGAATATGCTCAGAATTCCCTCCGACAAGAATCCACAAATCTCACTCCGTTTCAATGCATACTTGGTTAACAACCCCCTCTGTTTCCCTGGACAGGTGAGCCCACGGATGTTCCAGCTGTCCACTACTGGTTCCAAGAAAGCAAGAGCGTATGGGACTCAGCTCATGTGCATCTCCAACGGGCAGTTCGTAGGCAGAAGATCCAGGCTGACTGGAGCCTAGGACCCACACCCAGGTACCATCCGGGACAGCTCGTCTGGCTGTCAACAAGGGACATCCGTCTACGGCTGCCCAGCCGCAAGCTGAGTCCCCGCTACATTGGTCCTTTCAAGATCTTGAGGCAAATTAACAAAGTCACCTACAGACTACAGTCTCCTTCCACAAAGTCTGGTGCGGACGTGGTACCTGCCATCATCTAGTTCATTGTCAGATAAGAATTGTTCTCATTACCTCAGTTCACTGCTTCCTGTCACTGTCTTTGTGCCTGCTCTCCATTAAAGATCCCGATTCTTCCACATCTGTGTCCGTGGTCATTATGACAATTAGGCATATTGTGACGTCACTCCCTTTTTAGTCTAGGGGGTAAATAGGGCGCGACAAACAAATTAAATTGAGAGAGACTTTGAGGATCTTCAGCTCTCCAGTCCCAGAGCAACAACAACAACTAAAACTTTCAAAGAAAGATGGCATGTGTGCCGTTTATTGTTTTCGCATAGGGTTTAAAGTAAACTAACAAATAAAATACAATATAAACAAACAATTACCTCGGGAGGAGGACCCAAACAAAAGAAAAATCAAAACACCTCTACCTAAGGGAAAAGTAACCTTAAATTACCTATACACAAAAAGAAAGAAAATAAAATACATATACCTTCCCTTACTCCCTAAATAATTAATAAACAAGAGAAAAGATGAGGATCCTCCACCCTACATTACCCAAAAATGCTTAACTTAATAATAAATGAAATCAACTCAACAAATGCTACATCTCATTGTTAGTAACTCAATAATGCTAGAGAAGCGGACAACACGCTTACTCCTCTAGGACTGGAGGGCCGAATACTCTCAAACGTCGCATTTGTCTCTTTGCTTCCTCAGTGTCTTCTTTGCAGCTTTATACTGGTTTCCACAAGATAAGCACCAATCAGAACATGGTTGATGGAACACAGGTGGTATTCATTAACCTATCAAGTGAAAACAAGAGCAAAAGAGAGAGAGAAAAAGAGAACACCACTCCTTAAAATAATAAACAAACACAATATTATTACGTCTAACGTAACAATATATAAAGCAATTTTTTTTTGTTTTCTCAAAACCACCTGGATGATCTGAAACACTCATGGAAAATTGTTCTGTAGACAATTGAGACAAAAATGTAACTTGCAATAACCCAACTGTGAATCATGGTGGAGGAGCATCATGGTTTAATGCTGCTTCACTGCCTCAGGACCTGGGCACTTCACAATTATTGAATGAACAATCAGTTCAAAAGTGTGTCAAGACATTTTACAGGAGAAAGTAAGCAGTTCAGGACTTTGGAGTTTTTGAGTGATGCAACAAGACAAGCACACATCAAATATTAGGTTGGAAAAATAAGAAAATGAAATAAACCAACTCAGATGGTGCAGCATAACCTGAAGAGAGCTGTTCTATCAAGATTACTAAATTACTAAGTCTGTTCAATAAAAATGTGTAAAATGCAAATATTTTGTGTTATTATTTTAATCCATTAATTGGGAGTGAGAATTTGGACCAGATTGTATTTTATGTGTAATCAATGCAGAAAGATTAAAAGGGTTCCCCAAACTGTGAATGCCAGTTAGGAAACCCAGTACTAAGTTCCCTTTCAAGGGAACTCGAGCTGCGTCATCGCTATGGGAATGCCCTGCGTCATCAACTCTTGAAGCGCAATAGAAAACACCTGTGAGAATGACGCGGATGACGTCATGAGCCAGGAAACAAAAGGCAAACCGAAACCGGCAACCACAGCTTTTTCGTCTTCAACAAGCGCTGAGAAGGCTGCTGTGAGATTGTCCTGGAAAAGTGTGTTTAACATGTCTGAATCATTTAAGCGTTGTGCATTCCCCTGCCCACGGTTCATCACTGGCGGGGATACGCACGCTTTATGTGTGATGTGTTTGGGGGAAGAGCATGCGCAGGCAGCGTTTGAGGACACTGCCTGTGCAGATTGCGAGCGCCTCCCGCCTCGCATTCTACGCTCGCGTCGCGCTGTCTTCGAGGAGGCAGCGAGGGCGCGCGGTCCTTGTGGCTCGGGTCCCGCCGCCGTCGAGGCGTTGCTGCGGTCCCGGTCATGGGGATCGCAGATGGATCTTGAGTTAGGGAATATGCCCGGCGTGAGCGCCACGGCATCTTCCCCGGGTCCTCTCCCCCTTCCCCGGGATTCCGGAGCTCGCTCGAGGGCGGGTCCGGAAAGCTCGGGGGATGAAAGCCTGCTGCCGCGGCAGTCCAGTTCTGAGGAACTGGATGTCGTGAGCGTTGATACTGGTGATGTGCTTGGCTCACCAGCATCTGAGGAGCTGAAAGGGGTGGTGGCGCGTGCTTCTGCGAGGCTCGGTATTATTTGGCCGGCCGAGCGGGAGGACGCGCGCCCCCGGAGCGTATTAGATGAGCGCTTCCTGCAGGCTAAAATTTCTGTGAAATGGCAGGGTCTCCCATTTTTGCCTGACCTGCACACTGAGGTGGCTAGGTCATGGTCAAGACCTGCCTCGCACAGAGTTCACAACCCTGTGACGTTGCTCTATGCGAATATTGAGGGGGCCCATGCAGCTGGGTATGTTTCAATGCCAAAAACTGAGGAACCCCTAGCCAATTATTTAGCGCCTCTCTCGTCAGCACTGAGTAATCCTGTCCTTCCATCCAAGCCATTGAGGATTACTTCCTCCCTGGCCAGGCGGGGTTACTCTGCAGCTAGCCAGGCGGCTGCCTGCCTCCATACGGTTACGTTATTACAAGCCTATCAGGCTGAGCTGCTCAGCGATTTGGGTCAGGATGGTGCTGAGGCAGATGCTGATTCCACCGCTGAGTTGCGCAGGGTGACTGATTTGGCCCTGCGTGCCTCTAAGGAGGCGGCAGGGTCAGCCGGTCGAGCCATGGCTTCCCTGGTAGCCGTAGAGAGACACCTCTGGCTCAGCCTGACATCACTTAAGACGGTGATAAGAGCGTGCTGCTTGACGCTCCATTGGCGCCGCCTGGTCTCTTCGGTGGGGCGGTAGAGACTATTGTTGAAAAGTTTCAGGCTGCAACTAAGCAGAAGGAAGCTTTTAAGACTGTCCTGCCTCGCCTGTCTGATCAACCGCGACCTAGTACATCGTACCGTCGGGTTGCGCAGAAGCGCAGTGTTGCCGCCCGACAGCCCGTGGACAAGTCTGGGGGCTGGGGGCGGCGGCCGTTGTTCCAACCCCCGGCTGAGAGGGAGGACCTTCAGGCCCACCTTCAGGCCAAAAAGCGAGGGGGTAAGGCTAAGTTTAAGAGGCCTTAAAAAAAAAAAAAATGAGTGAAAAAAAAAGGGAAAAGAGAAAATCCAAAAAAAAAAAAAAAGGAATATGAAAAAAAAAAAGGGTGAAATATTTCTACTAAGCTCTGAGTTAAGCGTGCTGGTTCCCTTCGGGCCAGGTGAGCGCATTTTTTCTAGGCGGCCCAGTGACTGCCTGCAGTGTTGCGGGCGTCCGGCTGCCCCTCTGAGGAGGTTCCTAGAGCATTTTTTCTCCCTGTATTTCTATGACAGTTAGACTGTCTGTGTCTTTTCCTTCTTGCGGTTTTGCTTCCGCTCGAGTGACAAGGTTTCCTGGCTCCCCTGGGGGGGAGCCACTGCAATCTTGGTAGAAAATAAGTAGACGAATAATTAAGCGTCCTGGGCACTTTTGATACTCCCTCTCTTGCGGCCATTCCCTCTCTTTCGATGACAAACTTACTAACTGCACCTTCACTAATGCTTGGGCGCTGCGCCTGCATGACATCCATGTTCTGAGCCCCATCCACGGTGGCTCAGTCATAGCAGTTAGCAGTTCGACATCGAGGTGTTGTTCTCGCTCGCTGGAAGGTGCGGGGGAGGGCTATCCTACGTGGTCCGCGCTGTAGGATGCCAATCTTGTCTGACAGTCTTCGGGGAGACTGTTCAGGCTCGCGAAAGAGAAATAAAGACGGTATGTCTTTCCAGCTCCCCTGAGGGGGAACCTTCGTTTGTGGCCGCATAGTGAGGTTAGGAGTGTACTGTTTACCATGGCCGAAGCCTGCGGCCCGTGGCATTGACAGTGTGAGCCCGGGCGGTTAGCCGTCTCATTCAGTCGCCTGCGGGCGCTCTGATATTCCCTTATGGTGTCTACCGTTTCTTCCGTGTGGCGGTTTGTTCGGGTCCTGCCACGGTTTAAGCCTTTGGCCCCGTGGCATCAGAAGCCGAGCTTGGGCGGTCAGTCGCCCTTCTTCAAGCTCTGCTCCCTGTATACGGTCCTGGTAGCCAGCACGTTTTTTGACGCATTTATTGGGGTGCTGTGGATCCCCTCCGGGGAACCATCTCCCTAGGCGGCTCCAGGGTGTGGTCTGCGCCTTTTTTCCCTGTTGCTGGGTATACTCGCCTTCTGAGGAAGGTTCGGCGCGTCACTGGGCTGTATCTCCTCGGGAGCCACTTCCCAGTGCGTAGTAGTAGCTCCAACCGTGCTCTGGCCTAGGCTTCGCGGTTGCTGTAGCTCGATTGTGATGGACCCCTTAGGCAGGTGCCTTAAACCAGACCGTTTCAGGATCGCCTCTAGTGAGATGCGACCCTAGCAACGTACGGGTCTGGTAACGGGCAGCACTGTAGTGCTTAAGTCCCCGTTTGGGGTTTTTTGGTTCACCTACGCCTTGTTACCTTCGGGTCTTGGCGGTCTTGCGGCTGCAGTAGCGGCTACACGGTTTTCACTTGCGACGCACTTGAGGTGCGGTGGTCCCTCCCCGGAGGGCCATCACCTTGGGTCTCCTGGGGGGTGTTTGGTACACTTCCCAGGCTCGCTTTGCTGGGCCGAGGGCAACGACTGCAGCCACAGAGCTTCATGGTTGACTCCTACGCATGGTGTGAGCTCCCAGTTTCCCTAAGGGGGGGAGCCACCGTCGTGCCGCGTAGTAAGTTCCTGGGAGTACGCTGTCCTGCCACGGCCGAAGCCTTTGGCCCCGTGGCATCAGCAGTTGAGCTTGGGCGGTCAACCGCCCCTTTTTCAAGCTCTCCTCCCTGAATGTGAGTCGGCAAGGCATGACACATGTTAGGCCGCTCTGGATCTCCCCGGACCACTGCCCTAGGCATCTTCGGGGGGTTTATGTTACCAATTCCGTTTTCCCCTGTTGTTGCCATGCCTCTCCAAGTTTAAGACCTATGCATGGTGTGAGCTCCCAGCTTCCCTAAGGAGGGAGCCACCGTTGTGCCGCGTAGTAGGTTCCTGGGAGTACGCTGTCCTGCCACGGCCGAAGCCTTTGGCCCCGTGGCATCAGCAGTCAAGCTTGGGCGGTCATCCGCCCCTCTTCAAGCTCTTCTCCCTTTATATATATATGGTCCTGCTAGCCAGCGGGTTTGGCGCATTTTCTGGAGGGTCCCCTTCGGGGGACCATCTCCCTAGCGTCTCCAGGGTGGCGTCAGCGTTAACCCGGGAGGCCCTGGGCGCCTCGTTATTCCCCTGGTGCTGGGCGTACCTACCTTCTGAGGAAGGTTCTACGCGTCACTGGGTTGTGGTCGGTCTTCTACTAGGAGCCACTTCCCGATGCGTAGTAGTAGCTCCGGCCGTGCTCTGGCCTAGGCCTGACGGTTGTTGTAGCTCGGTGCGTGTTGGACCTCCTTGGCGATAAGGTGACCCCTAGGCAAGTGCCTCAAACCAGACCATTTTGAGAAGTGCCTCAGGTCAGGTTTAACTCTCACTTCTTACGGTTCTGGGCCGGGCAGCACAACAGTGCTTAAGTCCCCATATGTATTTCGGGTTCACCTCGCCTACGCCTTGTTACCTTCGGGTTTTTAGGCGGTCTTGTGGTGGCTGCTCCTCGGCTGGCGCTGCGATGTGCAGTCTGTCGGTGGCCCTCTCTTAGGGCCACCACCTTGGGCGTCCTGGGGTCAATTTGTGGTAGACACTCCCCAGGTTCGCTACTGGGCCGAGAGCCGCTACCGCAGCCGTGGAGTTCCGGTTCACAGCTGAGGTCGTGAGTCCGGTCTCCTCACTGAGGGGGTCTCCCGCAGGATTTAAGGTTACTCTCCCTGGCTGAGGCTTGGAGAGCGCAAGGGCCGCTTTGCGGTTCCTCCTTCTGCGGGTTTTTTTTTTCCCTCTCGTCATGGGTCAGGAGGTCTGCAGCCCAGTGCGAGCATTGGGTATGGCTCTCCGGGGGCTGAGGCCCGACGAGCCATGCAGATCACTCAGTGGGGCAAGTTCTAGCTGAGGCTATCTTGCCGTGAGAGACTGGTCTTCCCGAGGGTGCCAGAACATCTCCACTGGAGCACTTTGGGGCATGCTTTTCCGCTAGGGTGGCGTTGGTATAGCATTCCCATAGCGATGACGCAGCTCGAGTTCCCTTGAAAGGGAACGTCTCAGGTTACGTATGTAACCATAGTTCCCTGAGAGGGAACGAGACGCTGCGTCATCAGCATCAGCCCTAGCTCTCCCGCATGCCGCGCTTGTTTCAGACGTTCACAAGCTGTGGTTGCCGGTTTCGGTTTGCCTTTTGTTTCCTGGCTCATGACGTCATCCACATCATTCTCACAGGTGTTTTCTATTGCACTTCAAGAGTTGATGACGCAGGGCGTTCCCATAGCGATGACGCAGCGTCTCGTTCCCTCTCAGGGAACTATGGGAACTATGGTTACATACGTAACCTGAGACGATAATACAATCAGAGAGACAAATATTGACTGGACCGATATTGATATTCTTCAGGCACCATTAATATAGATTTTGACAGAACTGCATTTCTGCAGTAAATGGCTTATTATCTAGTCAAACATCAGGCCTATTCTGTGTTCTAAATGAAAATTGATTATGAAGTCAAAAAAAGAAGCTGTAAGAAATGGATGTCAAAATCCAAACCTGTCTTGTGTTAATTATCTCGTCAGTGTCTCCATATGTGTCCCATGTCTTTGTCTATTTATACCCACTTGGGTTTTCTGGTTTTTGTTAGTTGTTAACATTGACGTTGTTTCGTGTTCCTGCCGTTGTAAGTCTTGTGTGCGTGGATGCCATCTCCAGGGTTTCTCCTAGTGTTCCAAGTTTCCAGGTTTTGCACTAAAGTGCTGTTTTCTGTTCGTATGTAAGTGGTGTTGTTTTCGCGTTTGTTAAATAAACAAGAGTTCTATTGGGAACCTATTCTCTTCGTCCTTTCCGCATCGCACACGTTCCTGCTTTCCAAGTTTTAACACTAGTTAGCAAACTACGTAGAGTAAATGTATAATAAAAATTTGGATTTTGAGTTCAAACAGTACAAAGAAATGTCTTAAACATGGCATAAATGTATTATTAACTGAAACTAAAAGCGAAGTACCTGCTTATTAGGTGGATATTACAAAAATCAGCAACAAAAAATTATTACAAAGTTAAGCCTGTTGTGGATATAATTATTATTATTTCATGATCCTTAAAGAACATTAGGTAACACTAAAAGCTTTTCCTGTATAATGCATTATATCACTATTTATTATGTTATTGTCACAGTTCTGTAATGTTTCCACTCTCTTCCTGCTTCCTCCATGTTCTTCCCAGTGTCATTCCCTTCATTCCCTTCCCATCTTGTCATCAATCACATCATTAATCTTGTCACCTGTGTCACATCATACGTTGTGTATATATTCCCTCACGGTTTCCTCTGTCTTTGTCAACGCTTATGTTTGGTCTTGTTAAGAGTGTGGTTTGCCCGTTTGCATCCCGTTGGACGTTATTCCACATTATGTGTGGTTCTAGATTTGCGTTTTGCAGACATTGTGCCCTTTTGTTTCTTCTGTAAATCATTTTGAGTTTGTCAATAAACAGAAGTTGCAGGTACTCCTGTCTTCCTTGACATCCTCTTCCACCTGTACTCCTAACAGTTATAATGCATATGTTTTCAGAAATAATTTTGAGCAGTTTTAAAATATTTGCAGACTCCTTTTTGCACATAAAAGTGATATTTTTAATGCAATATACTTTCTACAAATGCCACAATACATAGATAAGTATTATAACTGTGGTTATACTTTTCATCAGATCATCCAATACACTGTAGAGTGTGTTGGTAGAAATAATTACTGCACTAAAAATACTTTATGAAGTTTACAAAATGTTACTGAAACGGGTAATTGAGAAATATGTCTTTAACTCTCATTAATGGAATAGCAACCACAAAAAGCATTATTTTCTTATTTCTTTTGAATTTTCTGATGAAATCTGAACTTAAAATGTTCTCGATGAGGTTCTGATGATGTTGATGGTCTTTGTAGAGTATTAGAGTTTGAGGCAAGTTTTGTCCACAATGTCGAATTGCAAATTTCCATCATCTAGGGACAATAAACCTCAGCTGATTAGCGCTTGTGTAAGCAAATATTATTTTACTATTCATTCACTGAGATAAAAATTATTTTGTGCACCTTGTGGAATGAATACTTGTGAATATGTTTGGATGTGCAGTCACAGTTACAATCAGATCAAGCTCTGTCGTTGGCATCAAATGTGTGTCTCCTGGGTGTTGATGGGGGTGGGAACATCTTGTGCGGAGACCCTGGACTGCGTGATCAGAGATGTCAGTCTGGTCTTACAGTCTGCTCTCCGCTCTGACGGAAGCCCCTCTCCACAAGCCGACTGCCGGCCTGAAGCTCCTTGACCATCTGTTCGGGTTTCACCACTTATCTCACTGCTGACAAACTGAAAACACAACCACTGGTTACCAAAGGAGCACAGGCCATGGATTGTGTCACTAAAACACCAGCCACTCTTAAATCTGCTATGCCACAATACAAATAATAATAATCCTGGGATATTTTAATGAAATTGATCAATTTACCCGGGGTTGGCAATTCATTTTGTTCATACCCTGCCATTTCACACTAGACTCCGAAACCCTGGATTAATGTTCTTATTTGCATACTTGTGGTGTCAGTGTCATTGACTAGACGAATACTGCAAAATAAAACTTTAAATAAAGGCACAAATACTGAAAAAAAAACTATTTATACAAAGAATGGTATTTCCCTTTCAAGCTCAAAAACACAAGCTTGACTACGTTATGAAATCGAACCAATGGTGTCAATGCCAGAGACAGGATTATGTAATGAATAAGGAAGCTATAAAAGCATGCCAAATGCCAGCTGAGGCATATGAGGATTACGTGTTTTCAGTAAGTACCATCTCTGAGGAGTTGGATGAATGATGAATATTTGCCACTTTATTCTCCAGCATAGAAGGAGCAAAGAGCGGCTGGAAAATTTGATTTGTGCTTTCCAGTAAAAACAAGACTTGTCGGCTGAGAAGCAAGATGCTTAAGCCCTAAAAAACATTATTTGAGCAATCCTGCCATCATGAGCGTAACATTTCCAATCAGACAGTCCATTTTCCCCCCTCAATCTCTGCATCAAGGTGCCGAGATTGTGGAAGAAACTGGCCTCCAACCAAGTTTACAGAGCATAAGTCACTCTTTCATTGTTAGTAGAACATAAAGAGCAAGGTTGGGAGACCTGGATAAGGTTGAAGTGATTTTTTTTTCATTACCATAAAAAAGGAAAGTAAAGAGAATGGTTTCAGGAAGCCACCAAACAGATGGCGGAGTTCCAATATCCCTTCCCTGCCTTTCTCAGGTCTCATTGGGGGCTGCAGAGTTACATTAAAGCCAGCTCCTCACACAAATCATCTCAGCACTGGCCTTTGAAGGGGACACCAGCTCAGGATAACCTATATTCCTGGGACCCAAAACATAGTAGTGGTGCTGCAGATATGACACAAGTGGACCTCTTTGCATCTCGAGAGACATCTCTCTGTCCTCTCTGGACACGCACCCTCACGCACCCAGTTCCTCAAAGACTGGATGCTGTTGTTCAGACATGGCCGAGGCTATGTCTGTACATTTTCCCCCAATTGCTCTGCTCCCGGGAGTTCTGGAGAGACTTCTCTGGGATCTTGTCTGCAAGATCTATCTCACCTTGATTACCAGGGCAGCCGGGCAGAATGTTTTTTAACAGAGTATCCCTCCTCGATGGAGCACCATAAGAGATTACACTCATGAGAGAAATCATGTCCCAAGCAAGTGGATCAGTAGCCCATGCCTGCCTAGAACAGTGGAAACTTTGGACTTGGGCTTTGAGGGGACCCAGTTCATAGAAAATGGTCTCTCAACTGAGTTTGTTGAGACTATCTTCCACTCCAGAGCTCCACGGGGAAACTGTACACCTAAAGTAAGACTCTTCTTGATGCAGTAGTCATCAGCTGGACCCAGTTACCTGTAAGATCGACACCGTGCTTATGAGTCGGCTGGGTTACCTTCCTCTTCCACTCTCCACTAGGAGTGTGGCTCCCTCTAAGGCTCTCTTGTCCGGAGATTCTCTTTCAGACGTTTTTTACACGGCAGCCTGGTTCTCCCCGCACACCTTCCCCAGGTTCTACAAGCTAGACCTCAACATCACTAAGGGAACCCAGGTGCTAATGTTGTGCTCTTTCACTCATCAGGCCCGTATCATTGCGGTGGGCGTGGGCATTCTTGTTTCCATTGCATTTTCAATGTTTCCTTGAAAGAGAACATCTCGGTTACAAATGTAACTTTGGATCCCTGAAGAGGGAACGAGATAGTGTGTCACCTTGCCATACCTCCTGCATGCCCACCGGCATCTTACTTCAGACACTTTTAAACTGTGGCTGTTGGTATTTGGTATACTTTTATAGCTTCCTGTTTCATGAGGTTATCCTGTCTCGTATGCGCATTCACACCATAGGTTCGATTTCACAAGTACTTATACAGGACAATGCATAATAAAAAATGGAATAAAATTGGACACAGACACAAAGACCTTTGAAAAGAAAAATCCCTCAGTCAGGATGGAGAATAACACCGAGCATGGCTTTTATTGCTTACACTGAGCTAGTGGAGTTAGAGAGACAAATATTTGTTTAGTTAGAGAGAATCTTAGAGAGATGCTAAGCGCTTGAGATCTCATTCTCTAGAGGGCAGAGAACAGCAGTCTCCAAGGGCTATATCTGGACAAATAAATAACAGGGAAATGTTTCTATTATGAAAACGACTATTCTGACTTTTTCATATGACAATGAGATAAGATAGCATGTCTTTAAGAGAGAGAGAGAGAGAGAGAGAGAATTGACAATAAGAGAACATTAATTTTCTCAGAAATCCAGCCACAGGAATGATTCAAGTAAATGTGGAAACTTGTCATGCACCTCAAACCTTCAAATGTATCTAGAACCTTTAAAACATAAAAAATGCCATATCATGCTATTTTAAGAGGTAATTATTTTTTATTGGGTGTACTATAATAGGTTAACATTTTTTAACGTTCCTCTATTGTATGACCTTCCATGCATCAAAGGTCAAAAACACTTTTATTTTCTCATTATATACATTGCACATCACCACATTTTTCAATGATTCTCAAATGACTCATCGGATGATTCAGATCTCCTTTCGGTGAGTTTACTCTGCTCTGATTGCCCAGAAGGTCCAGTCTGGTGTGATTGGTCTACTGCTTATAGCATGTGTCCGAAACGCTCATTACCATAACTGAGCTTCAGCTCTGGAGGCTTCCTAGAGCTTAAGAAATTATACACACTGTAAAGTCAGTAACGATGGTGTCGATTTTATCAAATCAATCTGAGCATGAGTCTGATGATAGTTAATTCATTATTTAGTAATTTGGATGATAGATAGTTAACTAGCTAAGACTGACTTCAGCAGGATGTTTCTCAGAGAAACGCTACTCAGGTTGAAGTTCATTATGAGAGCAGCTGTAATTCCTCACCATCAGCATTAACAGCTGTATGTCCATTAAGGAACGTGTATATTTCTCATTTTCACATGCTGGAACTATATCTGTAACAGCACTAACATGATTGACTTAAAGTTTATAAAACAAATCTCATTCAATCCTTCTTAATTACTCAAAGTAGTAAGAACGACAGACAATCTCCGTTAAAAGACAAGGTTTTAGGTTATAGTGGCCCATAGCTGATTAACATTACGGTAACTAGTTCAATAAGTTAGTTCAGTTGAGTTATCTTAAAATTTACACAATATAAAACACAAAACTACATACAGTGGAGTTTGGTTATGTCGACGGCCTCGGGGGTTGCAAAAAAGCGTTGAGATAACCGTTTTGAGAGATAACCCATATATCATTTATTGACATACATTTTCCCACATATAACCCGCAGACGCAGATAATCTGCACGCTCATATAGCTAGCGGGTTTTGGGTTTTGTGTAACAAATCGTTGGCATAACCCGCACCCATAGATTGATGAACTTTTTTGTGTAAGATCACATTTCGAATTTAAAATTTTGCTCACATGAAGTCAATTATCCATAACTGTTCAGGCTCGGTAAAGACAAATTCAAACAATAAAAAAACGAACACAAGTCAGAATCAGAAGAAAAACAAAAAGCAGTCTCTCCCGCTCTCCTCTCTGTGCTGTGCAGCGGCTCGTTCCTTTAAGAAGCGTGTTGATGAGATGAGAAGAGCCCGCCCTCATGGCAGCACAGCCAATCACGTCTTCTTGCATGATTGACAGGTTAGACAGCCTATCAGCGCCAGCTGTCAGGAGTGATAGTGGAAGTGCAGCCAGCTGTCAGCTGTAAGAGCGCAAAACAACAACCCCCTCAGGAAAGAAAAATTAAAATGTATTGATGTACATGATGTGAGTTATTAAATGATCGGCATTGTAGGCCTACTGTGTATATCAGGGGTCGGGAACCTATGGCTCTTTTGATGGCTACATATGACTCGCAGACAAAAGTTTGACTATAAAAAAATTTAAAAAACGACGGACGACAGGTCTATTGCTCTCAATATCCCTCATATCCCCATGCTTTGGAAGTGTTTACAAAGATTTTTTTGGACAAAGAGTCTTCGCAACATGTACACAACAAAGTTGTGCCGGCAGTCATTGAAAACCATAGTGGGGAATTAAACAAATGTGTTACGTATGCAGGTCATATAAGTGAGGCTGGAATTCCTGACCACTCATTTAGGCAGTACAGTTTTGATCCTTTCTTGTGGGAGATTTTTACTTTATTTATCGACTGTTGACATTCACAGACAGCTATACAGCACACTGCATGAAAGAGAATATTCAAATAACCATAATAGGGGCACTTTAATCTAAATAATATATAGAGATTATTAAATTATACATTATTGCAGAACCTCAATTCCCAGTCTGTCTGAAATGCTCTGATTAAGTTCTGGCTTCTACAAAGCCTGTCCTTACAAAAGACCAAAGTTCTCTGATTTACTAGTTGACCCAGGGCATTGTGATTAGCTAAACTCCTCAAGCATGTGTCAAAAAAGGAACTTCCATTAGCAGTTGTAATCACAAACAGTCACTAATCAGTTCAAGCCCAAGTCATATACTGAAAATGTGGCAACAATACTACAATTTACTGAAGCATTAACTTCTTTCTTTGCACATGCCTTTGGGTGAAAATTATGCTAATATTTCACATTGTGAAGTACACGTATGCGCAAGTAATATCTGGACTTTGATCAAGGTATTTTTTGGCAGCTCTGGAGCAGTGTTCTCAGATACATTAAATCTTTTTGTGGGTGGTTATAAGCTACATTACACACTAAAGGAAGAGGAAAACTTTAAAAAGCATCATACGGATTCTTTAAACAGAGTGGAAAGGTCTTTGCCGTTAGACAGGTGAACAATAAATCAGAAAACTGAATTTGACAAGTTATTCTTGAAAATTGTCCACCTATTTCCAGTGACTGCACATTGTCACATTGACTTTCAGTAATCTGATCAATCACTAATCAAATCACAAACAATTCAGAAAAGCTATCAGCTGCTCTTATCTTCATATCCATCATATCACTTACTGCAGCTACCAATTTCCCTGCCATTTATCAGACTCCCTCTTGCCATATGACATCCAAGCCATCAATTAGAGATAATGAGATCACATCACCACCACAGAACCAGGGCTCGGATATTGGGATATTCTTTTCATCACAACTAAATATTGATTGCTCTGTATGTGGCCTAATTACAGCTTTGTGAGCACAGAAACATAATCACAAAGACTCAAAACATTAGGACTTCAATTAAAGTAGTTTAGATCTGAAAAAGCAAAAAACTTGATTCTGTCAAATGTCAACCTTGAGATAAAATAATATTCAGTAAAAAGGAAATAATCTGGGCTGTTTCTGACTACATAAGCACTGATATTTATAATAGATATATTTTGTATTTGCACATAATGGAGTAGCGTTACTCAACACGGTTGCAGTCGAGGCACGGCAGGGTCCACGTGCAACATTTATTGTGGACCACATACAAAAACTCAGAGCTACGAATAAAAGCAAGCAAAAAACGAAAGAAGTGTGGAGCATGTAACAACAAAAGACAACAAGACAGGGCAAAACACACATCAAGACTAATGAACAAGACACAGCTGATGGGACTAACGGGGTGATTACAGGATACAGGTGACTGAAATGAAAGCAGAGGAACATATGGGGAAACAGAACACACTGTGGGGATGATTTGGAAATCCATTATCGCATATATATATATATATATATATATAAAAATGTATATTTTTCTTTGGCTTATTTGTTATGTTGTTTTCCTTTTCTTATTTTAATGATTTATAAAGAGTGATTTATAATCAAGTTAAAGCCTTTCTTTGCTTTTCTGTATTTTTCAAGAGTAAGAGTTCATTTTTCCATCCTTACAATAACGATGAGTATTGTCTGCACTTCTCAACAGATAGAGAATGTTATCAGAATGTTTTGAGAGTCTCTCTGTTGATAGTTGGAGCCTGAGCCGAGTTCAGCCTTGGAAAAGGTGTGTGTGTGTGTGTGTGTTAATATGGTCTGTATTGGTGAGGTGATTAACTGGCATCATAAGAAGACGGAATGACTTGTTGTTTTCGACAAGCCACGTGGAAGATCACAAACTCATCAATCATGTGATCAACGGAGATATGCTTCAGACTGTCTGCTCTTGTGTGGAGAATTACTAGTTTTGTTTGTCTTTCTTTCTTTCTTTCTTAGCCAATCAGAATCATTTAACAGTCATCATTGACATAGTTAGTAGCCTCTGTTAGAGTATAATTGCTGTAACAATGTTATTGTAAGTGGGGCGGCCTACAAACTCCTTGTGAGACCTGAAGCTTCTGCTGATGAAACGGCAAACTAAACTTCACTAAAATTTCTTCTATTGACTGCACTTCTGACTCCTGCTCTTCATTCAACATATCTGCTCCTCAGGTGTTAACTGTAATTCCCCCTATAACACATTACAAAGAGAATGACTCAAAACTAACCCTATAAGAAACCCAATGATAACAGCTAAAGTGTCACAACAGTATTTCATATTATTTAGTATTTTCAATTTCATCACTGAATGCTCAAAACCCTCACATTTTAAAAAAATGAAATGAATGAAAAATTATCAACAAAAATATTATAGTCAATAAAACAAACTGCATATGAAATATAATTAATAAAACAACGTATCTCTGTCTGAGATGATGTTGATGGTTATCAAGGAAATTCTTTCTTTCCATATGTAAAGCACTTTGAGCTATTGAATTAAAAAAAATATTATATACAGCAGGGGTTTTCAAAGTGTGGGGGACGCCAGAGCATGCCAGGGGAGGCGCGGAGAGTTGTAAAAAATGATAGTCTAATAATAACTCGCCCAACTTCTGTCATTCTGTCGTGGCTGCAAGCGCCAGTGGTGCTGAAGCTTCGGTGGAGAATAGGCGTGTGTCGGCAATCGCGCATTGCGTCCAACCCCCCATCAACAATCACACATCGCGTCCATCGCGGGTTTTTTTTGGAGGGGGGGCGGCATTGGGTGGGCACGCCCCGACTCACACACACTCACACACACAGACAGAACTAGGAGACAATGAAATCATGAACCGTGACGGTTACTGCTTTCTTTCTATATGCTGTACTGTACGTATATATTTAATTGCGTGAACAATAGGGATCGCAATTAATGTTAACAACACGAGGTAAAACCGTAGTAAATCACTTATAAAAGTATCACTGTGGTGAATGATGAACCAAACCGAGCAACGCTGAGAGAATGAACGAGTGAAGGGGTGATAAAGGGGTTGGAACCGCGTAACTGTTTTATGAGAGGCTGTCGTTAGGATATTTCCAGTAAAAATGTGCGTGACAATGCTGAGCCTTACGACTTTTCCACACAAAAATGCGCGTGGGTGAGGGGAAAAAATTCCTCGCACACCGGTACAATGCTCATACACCGATTTGACCCTCCATGCTCATACACGACTTGCTCGTATACTAAACCACTCATAAACCGAGGTATTACTGTATTTGTAACAGTAAAATGATATTAATAATATGTTTTCTTCCTCCACCTGATCAGACAGGAATAATTCCTTAGGCTAACAACAACATAAGCTATTGGAGAAATACTGAAAAGCACACAAGCAAACTGATGACTGCTGTTATTCATTTACAAATGTCAGTCTATCTGTGCAAATGAAGTACAGCAAGATTAACAACGGTCAACATCACCGACATTACTGCGCTCATGGCCAGTCTAGTATGTTGTAACATTGACAGCTTGAATACATAACGAACAGTGTTTATAAACCCATTTACACATTTAATGATCATGTAGGCTTCCTTTTGTCAAGGTGATTTATATTCTACAGAATAAAGCAGACCTCTCATGCCTGCAGGAAGGGAAAAATATGCAATATAAATGACTCTTGGAGTTCTCTTTGGTTGAAAGCCATTTTGCTGGTCTTGACAAAATACTATATATGAATATATAAGTACATAATATATATTATATATATTATGATCCATCCAGACGGACTGATGGATAAACTATTCGTTTGAGGGGAGAAAGGTTAACTTAAGGATTTGACCTGCTTGTTGTGTCTTTAAAACCAACACCGAGAGAACATAAATTTTATAGATCTGATATTCATGGGTCAGATATACACTAGATATGAATGCACAGGCACCTTTTCAACCTCTCAGAAGCATTGCATATTTTTCTGCCACAGTACTGACAGAGCAGGTGGTTTTAAATTAATGACAGATTCTCTGGATTTGGATCCTGTTCGACAGAAAAATATCACCCGTCCTTACTGTGAATGTGATGTACAGATAATCTCACATCTCTCAGTCATCTTTCACCTTTGGGTCTCCCTGCATTTTCAATTTTCCTTTCCAGTAGGTCATGATTATTGAGGATATATGAGTATTTCTAAAATAAGTTTAATTACATTAGTGGCCAAATGTCCAACCTAGGAAAATTGTATATTGGTTGGAATTTGTGTTTGTTTTTCACCGTCTAATCTGCTATTATAATCTATGTGATTAGTCATTCAGTTCAAGTGTGTCTTTAATTATCCTCATTAACCTGTGTATTTAGGTTCCCCTGTTTGTCAGGTCTCATCTATGTTAGGATCTGTATTATGCTACCCTGTCGATGTGGATTTACTTGTAGCATTAATTAAAGATTTTCATTTTACTATCATGTTCGTGTGTTATCCAGCTACATTATCTGTGACAGAAATACTTAGGAATAAAATTTTCTCAGAACTTGGAGGAAATAATATCACTCAATTATTACAGAAGTTCAAAAGTAGCTTGGACAATTGGGTGAAGATCAAACTTACACTTTGGGGAAAAATCTGTATTATCAAGGCATTGATAGCTCCCCATCTTAACTACATATTAATGATAGTTCAGATTGATAAACCAACTACACTTCACTAATTTGACAGTTTAATGAAAAACGGCAATTTGACAGCTTAATGAAATGGGAAAGAATTAATTTAAGTAAGTTAATTGCCCCTAAAGAGGAAAGAGAACCAGGTTTCCCAGACTGTAGGTTATAGTCTTTGTCACTTGCTTTGGCAAAAATAGCTAAATAGTGGAATCATACAACTGACTGGAGGGATGTGTAATTGAAAATATTACTACCTTTCATTAACATTTAAGTATTAAGCACAAGAGAAACAAATAGTAAATGTTATTATAAGTTGTTGTTATTGTTATTCTTCACTGTAGAAACAGAAAAGGTGTGGGGAACTAATTAACAACCAATGAGACTAATTAGTGAACTAAAGCACATAAAATCACAGAAACCGAGCAGACATTTTACAGCAATGTAGCATTATTTGGCAACGTTGACATGCAAATAAATTATGAACATGACTAAAACAAGTGAGAACCGATAAAATATTAATAGCTCAATAAATGCTGTAGTTTTTGCCTTTTTTGACAAATAATTAAGTTTGATAAATACCTTAACCAAGTTCAATATTTTTTTCTTCTTTCAATTATTTAAGAGTACCAATATTTTCAAAATTTTTTGATCGTTTAATCAAACTTGTTTCGTTGTTAAAAACAAAAACCCTCCGAACGTAACTTTTAGACACTTCTGTATTGCTCGCATAACTGAATGTTTGGTATATGCTCTTTTATACAGGCATACATTTCAATTGAATTACGTCTGCGTGGGCGGACAAGTCAAAAGAAATTCTGACAAATATAAAATGCCATCCCTTTTCGAAATTAGGGAAACGTGAAATATGTAGGCAGTAAGAATTCCACTGTAAGAGTCATTCAGTGCATGCAGCTGCTTTTCTTTCACAAAAGAACGGTTACTGAAGAAGTATGATAACAGGTATTCTTACGCCTTTTCGGTGGAAATGAAACGAGCCGTGAATGTCAAACACACCTGAAGTCGTTTTTTTAAATGTCATGGTCAAGAACAGTCTGGAGATGTCAGAGAGTGAAATAAATGTATCTCTTGTTTATCTGTAATCCTCTTACAAAGATAATAATTTTGTGACAAATCCTGATGACGCTTAGCACCTGGGATTGTATAAAAATCCTGTTAAGAGATAAATACAGTGTTTAAGGTGTCAAAACAATGGCACTCTCAACCATAGATAGCTTCTAAAAGCTTGTGTTTGGGAGGGGTGATGTAGACATGGTCGTTACTAGAGAGATCAAATTTTCAGATTTTTGTTTTATAAACATGAAAACTTAAACATGAACACACTGCTAGGAGAAACATAAGCTTAAGAGAAATTGAAGTTGTACACATGATGAAATGAGACCCTGAAACTGTTTTTCATGGGTAAAACAGTGAAGCTGCTTGATTTTACCCCAAAGTGAAGAACCATGGGGAACCATAGGGGACTTCAGGGAGCTTCACGCTGAGGGGAAAAATAGATACTTTGGGCTAGCAATGTGCAGTGTAGTCTGTAACAATCTCAATATTATTCGTATTCGGAGAAAACCAGAAGTGGCTTTACCAGGAACTTTGTACAATTACTTGAGAGGACTATTATATTTGTGGTTTACATTTTGTCGGTTTTCTTCGTAGTTATCATTGAACAAATGTGCCTTGTATAACTAATATATAAACGCATGCAGTGGAATACGGCCTTGGGGTTTGCAAAAAAAGCGTCGAGATAGCCAAGGATCGAGATAAAAAAGCCAATATGGCGATTTGTTTGATGAAGTGATCGGCATGCTATAAAAATGTACACACACTGTATATGTTTGCTAACAACAAAAGGCATATGTGCAGCAACTAACAGCAGAGATTTACCAGTATACAATAAAAACACCTTCCATTCTCCATACAAACCTTTAATTATATTCTCCAACATTGCAAACACAATTTCGCTCACAGCGTAAACACAGTCACACACACATAAACACATTCACTCATAACACAGTCATTTCTCTCGGACACAGTTCTGAAAGTATTGCACACGCGGTTACTGTGGTTTCTTTACAAACTCTAAAATGCTTTGTTGCTTTTTGCCTTTAACGTCTGCTTGAACACAAATGCTTCTAAGCTTCTATCAGTAACGACGTCTTTGTCGATGTCAATGTAATCTGGGAATTGCTGGACAGTGAAGGTGAACTCCTGCGTCTCTTCCAAGATAGCGTCTGTAACGCTTGATTATTGTGCGAGTTGTTCAGCGGCTGCACGGCACTGACCGCAAGAGTGAGTGAAGCGTCATTGGAGTGAGCGACTATACAGACGTGATGCTCGTGCAACGTGAACTCAGCGCATGCGCAGTGAACTCGTACTATCATTAGTCACGGGATCCAGATCACTGATGTGAAGTGCCGACTTTGTTCCTCTTTTGTGCTCGAGATATCAGGGTTCGGCGACATAAAAGAATCGACATAACCAATAAGAAAATGCTAAGAAAAATATGGAGTTTGGCGGTTCCACTTCAAAAATGTTAACATAACAGGGTTGGCGAGTTAACCGAGCTCCAGATAAGTGGATTCCACTGTGTGTGTGTATACAGCCAGTGTGTAGAGAGAGAGGCAGAGAGAAACAATGCATACAAATGCAAATTTGAACAAATTATAAAGAATATACATGCATAGATAATATACTATCCTCGAGGTGGGGGGTGAGACAACATGGGGGGTGAGAAAATATGTAGATTAAAACATTTAAATGGACATATCAAGCAGTGGGGAAATGTACATGCATCAAGCTGCTCTGGTTTCTGAGAGACGCACAGAGAATGCTGCTGTTGATTTGTGATTCTATTAATTCATGTGTCATGTGCTTTACAGAAACATATCAAAAAGTAGAATATGTATAATGCAGTATGCCTGTTTTAGTTGATTCACTCTTGCCAAGCTCTGATGTCTCAGAGACACACAGAGAGGCGGCTATTTGATTTGCACTCATTTCCTGCACACTGTTCACAGCCATTCACTTCACACACTCATTACTGCACAGTGATTTGGACGTTTATGTAGGCTAAAACATCGTGCTTTCCCCTGGCTCACCTGTAATTCAATAAGCACAAGGAGAGACTGAATATTATGTAGCCCATCACATCCATTTTATAATACTTCATTTGTCAACACCGTTATCAGAACAGACCTGCAATCAATTTCTGTGTCCCTCCATTCAGAAATGTTCAATCCCCAGCCTTCTGATTGATCTATACAGCAAGATAATTTATTTTAGCTACCACAATCACTACTTACAAACACGTTTTCTCCTCGCCAGGTAGATTTAATTTATAAATGGAAATAAAATGAGTGCATTATCAAAATCACCTCATTTGAATGGGATGTCGGATGAAAAGAGATATTCATTTGAAAAATATTTAAAAAGCTGGATGCCAGTTGTGTTAAGGGTTAATCTAACTTATGATTAGTTTGATACATGGATGTTGGGTTTGGTCTCTCTGAGGGTTCTGCAGAGATATGTTGACTCTATCAGTGTGATCTTATCTTGGGGATTTATGTTCTGATGTGGGATGATTGGGTTCCAGTAATGCGTGCACTTCCTGATCCCACTGGGAAAAAGTTAAACCCACCAAACGTGTTGCAGCTACTCTGAAAAATCATTTCTAGATGCACATTTTGAATTCCTTCTGAAGTACATATGGAATGATGACCCTTTGATTTGCTTGTTCCTTGATATAAAACACAAACACATAATGCAAGACGGGAAATTAGACTGGCAGACAGATAGATGCATGTTGAATCATGCCGTGCTTTTCTTCGTCTTGCTTTTTCTGGGTGAGTTGGAATTAACTGTGGCACTAATAGAGTCTCATGAACATGCAGTCGAGCACAGAAGACCAAGGGCCAAGGTCAGGATTTTAACAAAAACATACATTTTAAGCCAAACTATCTAGGGCTTTCCCTTCCTGGCAATACTGGTTCCACTGCCTATGTCTGAAAAACATATCAGATCGCGACCTCTGCTGCTGAAGAAATCTGAACTGCATTTTGCATATTGTGTTCAACTTACATGTTGTGGTGTAAATCAAACTAAATAGCATATATATATATATATGTATGTATATATATATATATATATATATATATATATATATACAGTAATACCTCGAGATACGAGCGTCTCTACATACGAGTATTCCAAGATACGAGCAAGCCTTCCGGCCGATTTTTGCTTCTATATACGAGTAAATATTCGAGATACGAGCACGTTTACAGATGCCGATGCTGACGCTCATTCACTTCACTTGTTCACTGACTTCTGTACACATCGCCCGCGAGTAGCTTATTTTCTCTCTAGAGTGAAAGTGGGAAAGTTGTAAGTAAGTGGGTAGTAAGGATGGTAATGAGAAGTGGAAACGCATGATGACCATGGAAATGAAGCATGAAATTGTGGATAAATATGAGCGCGGTGTCTTCTTCAGTCATCTAGCTCACACTTATGATCGCAGCACATCCACCATATGTACCATCCTAAAGCAGAAGGATGTTATCAAGAATGTAAATCCTTCCAAGGGCGTGACGATTATATCGAAGTTATGTTCGAATGTGAATGATGAGATGGAGAGGCTTCTGTTGTTGTGGATAAAGGAGAAACAAATCTTTATGTTTCGTTAAAAGGTCTGCGCCAAGTGAAAGTGAAAGTGAAGGTAGTCAGGCGAAAAAGGTCAGAAAAGTGATCAAAAGTAAAGAATACATATAAAAAAAAACAACAACAATATAAAATAGAAAAGTAAGAAAAAACATCAGGTAAGTTCAACAATGCTTTGTTCCTGCTGTTGAAGAAAATTACAGTTTTTACTAAACGAAAAAAGTAACGAAAAGTGATCAAAAGCAAAGATTACAAAACGAAAAAAATCAAAACAATAATATAAAATAGAAAAGTAAAAAAAATGTAAGCTAAGTTATGTTCATTTAAGTTAAGTTCTGTTGTGTAAGTTACGATACAGAATCAAGTATCTCCTACCAGCCCCTTCCCTCCCTCCTCTGCACCTGCCGCTACTAAATTTATGATTAAAACCACATTTTATTTGATATCACACATGTATCCCACTGTATACACACACTATAAGTGTGTGTGTGTGTGTGTGTGTGTGTGTGTGTGTGTGTGTGTGTGTGTGTGTGTGTGTGTGTGTGTGTGTGTGTGTGTGTGTGTGTTTATACCAATAAAAACATATATTTTTTCCATTGTTACAGGTTTGGAACAGATTAATTTGTTTTCTATTATTTCTTATGGAAAAACATGTTTCGAGATACGAGCAATTCGAGTTACGAGCTCCGCCCTGGAACGGTGCTCGTATCTGGAGGTATTACTCATATATATATATAAATCCCATTTTGTGCATCTGCTCAAGTTATACATTTCACATTACAGTAATCCCTCGCCACTTCGTTTCATTTCCTCACTGTATCACGGATTTTTCTAAATTGTTTATCAGAAAAAAATATATAAAAAATACCGCCATATCGGCAGCCGTATTGCAGAAAGCAGCGTTGCTTCATCGTGATGCGAGAGAAACTATCGTCTCGGGTTACGAATGTAACCCTGGTTCCCTGAGGGGAACGAGACGCTGCGTCAAAGCGCTAGGAGAAATAGCCTTGTGTCAGTCACGTGCAACCAATGAGAGACGAACGCGTGTGAATGCGTCACCGCCGGCACGTGCTGGTGACGTCATGAGGAAGAGCATAAAGTGCGTCCGAAACCCGGAAGCGCCAGCAAAAGAGTGTCTGAAGCAGGCACGGAGGCGCAAGGAGCTGAGGCAAAGACACAGCGTCTCATTCCCCTCAGGGAACCAGGGTTACATTTGTAACCCGAGACGTTCCCTTTCAGGGAACTCAAGCTGCGTCAAAGCGCTAGGGGAACGCTATACCAACGCCACCTCAGCGACGCCGGCCTCCGGGTGTGTCCCAGCTCACTGAGAGAGCACCCTGGTTCCTGGGGCGGCATCAAGGTCCAGTTGGTAAAACCTCATGAATGTGTGCGGCGAGGACCAGCCAGCCGCAGCACAAACATCAGACAAGGAAACTCCGGAGAGGAGAGCCTTGGATGCCGCCACGCTCCGAGTGGAGTTGGCCCGGACCCTCAACGGAGAACCATGTCCGGCCGACTCGTAAGCCAGACAGATAGCCTCGACTATCCACCTGCTTAAGGTTTGCTTAGAAGCTGGAGCCCCCTTAGGGATCCCAAAGCAAACGAACAGTCGGTCCGACTTACGCCAAGTGGCAGTCTTGAAAACGTAAGCGTCCAGTGCTCGCACTGGACAGACCTTGTTCTTGCTCCTACTCATGATCGCCAAATGCCCCCCGAGGAGGGCAGAAGGCCTGCGGCGTGATTGACCGAGCCACATTAGTGGGAACCTAGGGGACATAGCCTGACCTCGGGTGGAGAAAGGTTTTTCCATCCCGGGCCGAACTCGAGGCATGAGGATCCCCGACCCTCTTAAGCGAGGTAAAAACCAGCAAAAAGAAGGGTCTTAAGAGAGAGGAGCTTGAAGCTCCTCTAAGGTTCAAAGGGTGCCTGGGACAGGCCTTGCAGTACCACAGACCAGCCCCAGGCAGGCACCCTAGTCTGTGCCGCAGGTCTCAGCCTTAGTGTGCCATGGAGGAAACGAGTGACTAGGGGGTCCCTGCCCAAGGACACCCCACCCAGAGGTACGTGGCAAGCCGCTATGGCAGCCACATAAACCCTCAAGGTAGAGGGGGGACAGCCCTGCCGCAAATCTTTCTTGCAGGTACTCCAGCACTTTGCCTTACTTGACAGGTTACTTGACTCTTTTCTTGTATGCTTTTCGCTACACCAAGACGTGAAGATCAAGGCGTAGAGTTTCCTCGTGGAGGGAGCTCTGGACTGAAAAAAGGTCTCTACGACCTCAGGCGAGAGACCGGATCCTATGAGCTGGACCCCCTAAGGGGCCAGACCACAGCTACATTAGCTCTGGGCGGGGGTAAGCAGCCCTCCGCCTGGGACAGGATGTCCCTCCTGATCGGAATCCCAGGGGACTCCGTCGAGGAGGGTCGCGAGGTCTGAAAACCATATCTTGTGTGGTTAAGATGGACCTTGTCCCCGTGGCCAGAACTCCCGGGAGCAGAGTGATCGGGGGAAAAAGCGTACAGGCGTAGCCTCGGTCAGCAAATCTGCTCCAGATAAGAAGGGGACCAAGAGTTCTTGCACATACTCAGTGCATAGGCTTCTTCCCGTGACCTTGACTGTGTGAAGCGGTTTTCCCTCAGGGAGAACCCCTTGGTTTTCAGCCACCACTGCAGGGGTCTCATGTACAGCCGGCCCAGTGCCGCTGTCATGAACCCTAACACCCTCTCAAGTGTTCCCGTGAGTGGCTGGCCCCTTGATACTCTTGCCGGCTGAACGAAAGGCCTGGATGCGCTCGGGGAAGAGCCGAGCAGACTTGGCCACTGAGTCACCAAATGACTCCCAAGAAAGTGGTTCTCTGTGTGGGAGAAAGTACACTCTTCTTGGTGTTCAGCCCTAAGAGTGTCACTCGTCCTTATCGGCTAAACGACAGGCCTGGATGCGCTCGACGAAGAGCCGAGCAGACATGGCCACTGAGTCCCAAATGACTCCCAAGAAAGTGGTTCTCTGCGTGGGAGAAAGTACACTCTTCTTGGTGTTCAGCCCTAAGCGTCGTGAGACGAGAACCAAGAGTTCTTCCACATGCTCAGGGTGCGTGGGCATCGCCCCGTGACCTTGATTGTGCGAAGCGGGTTACCCTTCGGGGAGAACCCCTGGTTTTTAGCCACCACTGCAGGGGTCTCGTGTACAGCAGGCCCAGTGGAAAGATGCTGGATACCGCTGCCATGAGCCCTTACACTCTCTGAAAGTGTTTCACCGTGAGTGGCTGGCCCAGCTTGATGCTCTTAACGGCTAAACGAACGGCCTGGATGCGCTCGGGGGAGAGCCGAGCAGACATGGCCACTTAGTCCCAAATGACTCCAAGAAAGTGGTTCTCTGCGTGGGAGAAAGTACACTCTTCTTGGTGTTCAGCCTTAACCCCAGCTCCTTCATCTCGATGTTGTGCTGCTAACTGCGGCGACTGGGCCAGGATAAGCCATAGTTGTCGACATAGTCTAGGACACGATAGCAAGCTGCAGTGGAGCTAGAGCAGCGTCCACTACCTTAGTGAACGTGCGGGGTGAGAGCGCCAGACCAAAAAGGAAGCACCGATACTGGTACGCCTTCCCCCCCGAAGGCGAACCACAGGAACTTCCCACTCTGGAAGAATGGAGACGAGAGAATATGCGACTCTAAAGTCGACCGTGCCAGTCATAGGACCCGATCTGTACTACGATCTGCTTGAGCGTCATTCCTCATTCATTTTGAATTTTAGACGCATAACTGTGCGATTTAAGAGACGCAAATCCAGAACGGGCCGCAACCCTCCATCCTTCCTTGCAACTATGAAGTACCGGCTGTAAAACCCGGACTTGCTGTTCGCGAGGGGTACATACTCGATGGCCCCTTTCGCAAGCAGAGTGTCTACTTCTTGCTCCATGACCAGAGCCTGCTGGGGGCCTACCCCCAAAACCGGGGTGGAGAACCCCGAACTGGATGGCATACCCGGAGGTTACCGTACGCAGGACCCACTGAGAGATACCAGGTAGATGTGACCACGCAGCCTGGAATTCTACAAAGGGAAACCAGCCTCCCTGGGCTGGTCTCTGGTACTGTGAACATATCCGCCACTGAGCCGGGGCTTCCGGAAACTCGGATGGTGCTCTAGGACCCTCCTTAGAGGGGGTGGTTCTCCCATGGCAGGCTGCCTCTGGAGCTGCATACGGGAGACACCACCTTGTTGCGGCTAAGCGTCAGGACCGCTTTGTTTTAGCCTTCTTAGTGTTGAGGAAAACCCTCAAATCACCCTTTTTACCCAAAGACGTTAGGGTTAGGGTTAGAGGGTTGGAGAACCGGGGTGGAGAACCCCGAACTGGATGGCATACCCGGAGGTTACCGTATGGATACCGTCACTGCAACATCAATCACTGATGTTGCAGTGATTGGTTTGAGACCGCGAATGGTCGGCGGTCTCACGTGGAGGGCGGCAGGGAAGAACCTTACCGAACGCCGCCTGCTCTCGTGACGCCTCCTGGAACTTGTCGATGACGCTTTTTATGGCATCGCCGAACAAGCCCGAAGGGGACAGAGGGGCATCCAGTAGCATAAATTTATCTTTATCCTTCGAGCATAAATTTATCTCTATCCTTAGGCCGATAAATTGAGCCATAAATGTCTCTCCGTGGCCAACAGAGCTGCCATGGAGTGGCCGACAGAGTAGGCTGTCTCCCTAGTGGCCCGAAGAGACAAATCCACGGTCCGGCGCAGCACTGCCACTGCCTCCAGACCGATACCGCCGCCCTCGTTGAGGTCCCCTAGCAACTCTGCTTGATAGACCTGCAGCAGTGCCGTAGTATGCAGGCACGCAGCAGCCTGGCTCGAAGCAGAGTATGCTTTCCCCACCAAAGACGACGTGACGCGCATCGGCTTGGTGGGGAGCGCCGGAGCTTTAATAGAGGACGCAGACTGGGGAACGAGATATCCAGCAAGAGCCTCGTCCACTTTCTGCATACCTCCATAACCATAGTGCTGAGCCCCGACAAGATTCGTATACATAGCACTTAGCGGTGTATGAACTCTTTCAAAGGCTGGCCTTCTCCAAGATCTTGATACCTCAGCATGGAGATCGGGAAGAAAAGGCATAGCTCGGCGCGGGGCAGTGACGCGAGCAGGCAGATAGCGCTCGTCCAATATACTCTTTCTAGGACGAGCGCTCCTGGTCTCCGCCGGCCAATCAAAATCCAGACGCGAGACCGCTCGCGCCACAACCTCAACTAGCTCCTCAAATGCCGGCGAGGAGGGTGGCGAATCTTCCCCAACCGGGTCGACACTAGCTAAATCCACATCATTTGAACTAGATAAAGTTAGTGCTGGAGCCCCAGCACGATCGTCTCTCGGGGAGCACTCGTGACTGGGACCCGCCTCATCCCGTGAGGGCTGAGATAAACAAACTTCCAGATTTTTTAACTATCTTAGTCTCAAAATCACTCTCACACAGACACAGCACTCTGAAAACACTCAGAGCTGGCGCTTCCGGGTTTCGGACGCGCTTTATGCTCTTCCTCATGTCGTCACCGGCACGTCGCCGGCGGTGAAGCATTCACACGCGTTCGTCTCTCATTGGTTGCACAGATCTTCACGTGACTGACGCAAGGCTAGCGCTTTGACGCAGCTCGAGTTCCCTGAAAGGGGACATCCTGTTTCCCAGGATGCCAGACAAAGAGAGAAACTCTCTCAGAGGTTTTGAACACGCCCATGGCACTCAGACGTGATTGGATACCGTGCGTTGGTTTTTCAACTATCGTGGGGGGTTCCGCTCCACATTAACCACGATAAACAAGGGGTTTGCAACATGAGAGATTCTTCCTGAATTAATTTCATTCCTGGAGTTTTTGTTCACTGCACATGACTCTTCGAGGAAACTCACCTTGTATTGGTAGCGACTGGATTTGTTCTCTTGAGGGTTCTTGAAAGGATTTGGGTGAAATTCTCCATCATGTTTATCATCTGTAACTCTGGATGTTGCAGTGATTGGTCTAATAATTCCAGGCTTTGTCTGAGACACATAAACAAGAAAAAATATAGAGTAAGATAAGAGTAAGAGAAAGAGTAATAAAAGTCCCCCCACCCCCCTTCCTGATTTCTTATTTTTTGCATGTTTGTCACACTTACGTTTGAGATTATCAAAATATAACACACATAAACACAAAATGCATAATCCATGAAAAATGCTCTCCCCCATCAGCCGTTTTCTCCGATCAGCCTATATGTCAAAGATGCTACCTATTGAAGTAGCTGTCAAGAAACAAAGCCCATCACCATGACATTTGTTCTACTTCAAACATTACAATTCTCATCATATATTTTGTTAACTTTACAATAGGACAGCAACTTTACACTTAGACAGCAATGACGTAGAAATATACAGAGCTGTCATAAAAATGGAGGTACAAACACAAAATTCTAAAGATTATTGCATTTATTTCTCTGACGGATAAGGTCTATACCTTAAACAAATCTCCACTCCATAGCCACTGAACAATGTAATGTAGCAGAAACTGAGGTGCGGTAAATCTTTTCAATGAGAATAGATATGATGATCAAATAAATTTCACAAAACAAAGCTTACCTGTGTTTTTTCAGTAGTTACAGAGGGTTGAAAAGGAGAGCTTGCCTAGAAAAAAAGGATGGCTTTATCAATAACATCTATAAAAGAGCAGTGAAAACCATCTCCATATGAAACTGTGTATATTCTACATTTTTTTTTACATTTGACAGTGGATTCATATTTAAGCATATTTCAATCAGGTTCTTCACAAATGCGCTCTTCATCATTATATTATTATTTGAAAGGATTTCAAAAAGGGCCTAAATTACCATTATTATAAACTGAATACTTCAGTAAAGAGATCAGAATACCTGCAGCTTGACAGAAATCATTAGTCTTACCATAAAAATGGGTAATGCTGCAGATTGCAACCTGTAAATTACTGCATAAGTACAGCGAATTTGCAGCTTAACTTTCAGTAATTATAGTGGGCCTATAAAGTACGAATGTCTTGGTATAAGGGAACAATATGTAAAGTTCAGGGAATAAAGGGTTAACAACCAGGTAAATTACAAATCATTTATACTATAAGTATTTTATAGCTAAGTGCTTACTATTTAATATTATGTGGTATGTGTCAGAGAGGCTACTGAGCAAAACAAAAATTTATCAGGAACACACATCCACTGAATGTGCTGGATCACTCTCTCTCCACCTATAGATGGTGTGTAATGAGTGCACTGGTGCTGGTGTATAGTGGCTGCTGCTGAACATAGGTATTAATTGAGGAGAGACCCCTGACATGATTGTAAAGAGCAATGGGTGTAAAGCAGTTCATATAAATGCATGCGTATTTCATTCATACAAAAATGTTAATACAATTTTTTTTGAATATTCTATTATAACAGGATGACCGGGTACCAGCACCACTTTAATTTATGGCTATGTCTGTAGCTACATTAAACAAGGGTAAGAAGTTTGACCTGCACTGTAACAACACAGAACATAGTTGTGACACAGAACATAGAATGTAGAACACAGAACATAGAACATAGAACACAGAACATAGAATGTTGTGACTTGCAGCGGAGATGGACAATTTCATTTTCACAGTGTTGTTGTGTCTCTTCACGCTTCCTGTTTGCTTCTGTGTGCTTCCTGTGCCATTGTTACCCATAGTTACTCATAGTGTGTCATTTGTGCACTTCCTGTCTGTCGGGCATTTTTTCACTTCCTATCTGGTGTGGGATTTGTCAGTCATTTTGTTTTACTTCTGGGTCCCTCTGTGTATCTTCCATGCCCTTCCTACACCTGTCTTGTCAATCATTTACCTTGTGGTAAATGTACCGTCATTTCAAAATAATTGACCGTGTCGTCAGGTGTTTCCCATCTCCTCTTGTATAAACACCCTTTTGTGTTCCCTCGTCTTTGTCAGTTGTTGACGTTGTGTTTTATCGTTGTGTTCATGTCCCCGTGTGTGTGGAGGCCGTCTCCTCGTTCTACTTGTATATCCAATTTATCTCCTAGTTTATCCAGTTTCGTCACAATTGTGCTGTTTTTGTTTATATTTAAAATGTTTAGTTTTTCTTTATGAATAAAGTGAGTTCCAGCAGTCCTGTTTCTCCTCCTCTTTCATCCCTCTGTATCGCACACATTACTCCAGTAGAGTGTAACAGTCATTTCCTTCACCTGTCGCATCAATCACTCTTCTCATTGAACGTCTTGTCATCTGTCCCCCATTATCCTTTGTATAAAAGCCCTCATGTGTTCTCTTGTCGTTGCCAGTTGTTAGCTGTTTGATCGTGTGTGGATGTTCTCCTCTTTCTCCTTGTTCCTCATATTGCCTCCAGGTTTTGCACAAGTATGCTACTTTAGTTTATATTTAAAATGTTTTGTTCTCAGTTTCTATATAGAGTGAAGATTTCTGTTTAATCCTGCATTCCTCACCTTCATCCTCCAGCACCATTCTAACATTCATAAGATCAGTAGTCTACATCTGAAAATTGTAAAGAAATTACAGCAGAATTCCATTATCTCATTTCCTTAAATTTCAAGTTTTGTTGTTCAGTAATCCAATTCATTAGCAAACAAAAATAGAAGTATTGGAATAAAAAAAAAAGGCCAAGACTTAAGCAAAAATGACATGTTATCAAAATCTTACACTAGCAATGTTTCCCTTTCAAGGGAACTAGCGCTGTGGGAACGCTCTGCATGATTGAATCGTGAAGCAGATTTGAAATCATACCAATGGTGTGAAATAACGTCAGAGGTGGGTAAACTAAAACGTGTATACACGCCTTAAACGTGTATAGCTTGTGCTTGCCATAGTTTGTCCAGAGAAACACTTCAAGAAAATGGTCTCCTGAACATAAGAAAGAGGATGATGTAATTCACAAGTGCCCTTTTTATACTCGTGGTTGCACCAGTTGTGGCATTATAGGCGACTGCCTCCCAATGTCAAGCTCATTATTGTGATTACGAGAGCTGCTGCAGTGCGTGCGTTAAATGCATTGATGTGTCGCATAATTTACACTCAGTCCTAATAATGGCGGCTTCTGCTCCTGGGCATTAATCTATCACATAAAGCCAGACCACCATCATCCGTGTGGGAATATTTTAAGAAAGGACGAGTAAAATGGTGTTCCCTATCAGTCAGTCACGTTCGACGTTACGTCGGACTGACGTCATGGGGTCTCGCTTGGGAGCCCAATCACCTCCCAATATAACTAAACGCGCCAATAAACATTGGCTAGTGAGATTTGCATGCCGTGTCCCGCCCCACCCGGCTTCCGGGTATAAATAGGACTGGCATCGCTCACTTCGTTCATACTTTTGCTTCGGAGCCGAGCGGTTGTAAGCAGCCGTTCATTCTGATCACCTTCAAAGAGCGGTCTTTTCCGGCTGGAAATACGGTGCGACAGCGGTGGTGCGCGTCTTCCCAGCAACGTGTTCCCCCCTGTGTGCCTCGGTTGGAAGAGCAGTTCCTCTAAAAGAGCAAAACGCGGACGATGAGCATCTTTTTCAAGATGCCTTTTGGCATCTTGAAAAACCCTCCACCGTCGCCCGAGCGCTCGCGGCTGGATGATTGGTTTCTGGGTGCGGAGCGGGGTTCACAGCCCCGCTCCGCTCCGGTGCCTTTCTTCCCGGAAGTGCATGAGGAGGTCAGTAAGTCGTGGAAGGCACCTTTTACTGCCCGAAGCCGCTCTCTGGTCTCCTCCGCTCTCACTACCCTCGATGGCGGGGCTGCCAAGGGTTACGCGGACATTCTCCAGGTGTAGCGTGCAGTTGCGGTGCACTTGTGCCCGCAAAATGCTGCCACCTGGCGCAATCGTCCGCGCCTCCCGTTCAAGGCGGGTAAGACGACGGCAGCCCTGGCTGCCAAGGCTTACAGCGCCGCTGGACAGGCAGCTTCTGCCCTGCATGCCATGGCCATCCTGCAGGTCCATCAGGCAAAAGCTCTTAAAGAGCTGCACGAGGGTAGCTCTGAGCCGGGGTTAATGCAGGAACTGCGCACGGCGACTGACTTCGCCCTCCGGGCGACTAAGGTCACGGCGCGGGCCCTCGGCCAGACGATGTCCACACTCGTGGTCCAGGAGCGCCATCTCTGGCTGGACCTGGCTGAGATGAAGGACGCCGAAAAAGTTCGTTTTCTCGACGCCCCCGTCTCCCAGGCTGGCCTCTTCGGCGACACCGTCGTGGACTTCGCTCAGCAGTTCTCGACGGTGCAGAAGCAGACTGAGGCGATAAGCCACATCTTGCCCCGGCGGGATTCTGCAAAAACCGCCGCGGGCTGTCCCTCAGCCTGCTCGCCGCCGAGGGCGCCCCCCTGCGGCTGCAAAGGGTCCCGCCGGACCGGAGACCTCCCGTCCGGCCCCTCCCCCCCGCAGCCCGTCCAGACCGCTAAACCCTCCAAGAAAAAATCGAAGCGGCCCTGAGAAGGGCGACCCAGAGATGGTAGGACCTGCTCGTTCCCAGGAGCTGGTGAGGGCACCACTAGGGCCGGGCGGAGAATCTTTTATTTCTTTCTGTTCCGCCACTGGCCCCATTTTCAATAAAAGAGCAGTTTCCTCCATCTCTGGGTCATACTCGGTCCAAGCTGACAGTGGGCGACGCACTGCTTCCCCCCTCTCAGCCGACCTCTCTTTCGCCACGGACAGGGAGCGGGCAGTCCCAGGACGCGCTGCCTCCTTGCCCCTCCCTTCCAGGCCCCTCACGGGGGCTATGGAGTCAGGTAAGTGCACCACACGCACTGCCATGACTCCAGGACGCCATGCCTCCTGGGTTGGGCCTCAGAGCTCCCTGCTGCCCCCCCGCGGGTTCGTCGGTCGTCCCCTTGGTGCCTCTCGAACGGAGTTTGGGTGCCTGGTTAGCGCTTCCCACTCCATCTCGTTGGCTCATTCGGACAATCAGACTCGGCTATGCGATTCAGTTCGCCAGGCAGCCCCCCAGGTTCAGCGGCGTTCTGACTACCTCAGTGGAAGGCAAGGACTTCCCTGTACTTCGGGAAGAGATCGCTGTCCTCCTGGCGAATGGCGCGATCGAGCCTGTCCCTCCAGCCGAGATGGAGTCGGGGTTTTACAACCCCTACTTCATCGTTCCCAAGAAAGGTGGGGGGTTACGGCCTATCCTGGACCGGCGTGTCTTGAATCGGACCCTACACAGGCTTCCGTTCAAAATGTTAACGCAGAGACGCATCCTCACGTGCGTCCGCTCCCAGGACTGGTTTGCAGCAATCGACCTGAAGGACGCGTACTTTCATGTCTCGATTCTCCCTCGTCACAGACCGTTTCTTCGCTTTGCGTTCGAGGGTCAGGCATACCAGTACAAGGTCCTCCCCTTTGGTTTGTCCCTGTCTCCCCGCGTCTTCACCGAAGTCGCGGAGGCTGCCCTTTCCCCCCTCAGGGAGATGGGAGTCCGCATCCTGAATTATCTCGACGACTGGCTCATTTTGGCACAGTCGCGGGATCGGGTGTGCGAGCACAGGGACTTGGTGCTCAGACACCTCAATCATTTGGGGCTTCGGGTCAACTGGGAGAAGAGCAAGCTCTCCCCTGCGCAGAGCATCTCTTTTCTCGGTTTGGAGTTGGACTCAGTCTCCATGTCAGCACGTCTCACCAACGAACGTGCACAGTCAGTGTTGAACTGCCTGAAAGTAGTCAGGCGGAAAACAGTGGTCCCACTGAAACAGTTTCAGAGGCTCCTGGGGCATATGTCATCCGCAGCCGCTGTAACACCGCTCGGATTGATGCATATGAGACCACTTCAACACTGGTTACGGGACCGAGTCCCGAGGTGGGCTTGGCACCAAGGCGCATTCCGTGTGGCAATCACACCGGCTTGTCGCCAGACGTTCGGCCCTTGGTCAGACCTTGCTTTTCTACGGGCCGGAGTTCCCCTAGGGCAAGTGTCCAGGCATGTTGTTGTTACAACAGATGCCTCCACCACGGGCTGGGGTGCCGTGTGCATCGGGCATGCTGCCTCGGGCTCCTGGACAGGACCCCGGCGGCAGTGGCATATCAACTGCCTCGAGTTGCTAGCGGTACATCTTGCCTTGCGCCGATTCCGACCGTTGCTGCAGGGCAAGCATGTACTGGTCCGCACGGACAACACATCGACCGTGGCGTACATCAACCATCAGGGTGGTCTACGCTCCCGTCGCATGTCGCAACTTGCCCGCCACCTCCTCCTTTGGAGTCAGCATCGGCTCAGGTCGCTGTGTGCCGTTTACATTCCGGGCGAGCTCAATCGTGCAGCCGACGCGCTCTCACGACAGCTCACGTTCCCGGGAGAATGGAGACTCCACCCCCAGGCGGTCCAGCTGATCTGGAGTCGATTCGGGGAAGCGCAGGTAGACCTGTTTGCTTCCCGGGAATCCTCCCACTGCCAGTTGTTTTTTTCCCTGACCGACGGGACCCTCGGCACGGATGCACTGGCACACAGCTGGCCCCGGGGCCTACGCAAATATGCGTTCCCCCCAGTGAGCCTTCTTGCACAGACCCTGTGCAAGGTCAGGGAGGACGAGGAGCAGGTCTTGTTAGTTGCGCCATACTGGCCCAACCGGACCTGGTTTCCAGAACTCTCACTCCTCGCGACAGCCCCTCCCTGGCGCATTCCCTTGAGGAAGGACCTGCTTTCTCAGGGACAGGGCACCATTTGGCACCCGCGTCCAGATCTTTGGAACCTCCACGTGTGGTCCCTGGACGGGATGCGGAAGACTTAAGTGCCCTACCACCGGTGGTGGTAGACACTATCACTTCGGCTAGAGCCCCCTCTACGAGGCTGGCATATGCCTTGAAGTGGAGTCTATTCTCTGAGTGGTGTTCTTCCCGGCGGGAAGACCCCCGGACTTGCCCGATCAGCTTTGTGCTTTCCTTCCTTCAAGGTGGGTTGGAGCGGCGGCTGTCCCCCTCTACCTTGAAGGTATACGTCGCCGCCATTGCAGCTCATCATGTTCCCGTCAATGGCAGGTCTCTTGGTTAAATCCTCCTAGGCCGCCCCTCTTTCCCTCCTGGGACCTCTCTGTCGTTCTCTCAGGCCTACAGAGAGCTCCCTTTGAGCCCCTCGAGTCAGTGGAGCTCAAGATCTTGTCTCTCAAGACAGTGCTCCTGACTGCACTCGCTTCCTTTAAGAGGGTAGGGGACCTGCAGGCATTTTCGGTCAGTGAAACGTGCCTTGAATTCGGGCCGGCCTGGTCTCACGTTGTCCTGAGGCCCCGGCCTGGATATGTGCCCAAGGTTCCCACCACTCCCTTTCGGGATCAGGTGGTGAACTTGCAAGCACTGCCCCGGGAGGAGGCAGACCCAGCCCTCGCGTTGCTGTGTGCCGTCCGTGCACTACGTGTCTATGTGGACCGCACGCAGAGCTTTAGAAGCTCCGAGCAGCTCTTTGTCTGTTTTGGGGGACAGCAGAAGGGAAAGGCTGTCTCCAAGCAGAGGTTGGCCCACTGGATAGTGGATGCCATCGCCCTGGCATATCAGGCTCGGGGTGAGCCATGCCCCCTGGGGGTGAGGGCGCACTCCACACGGGGTGTTGCTTCCTCCTGGGCGTTGGCACATGGCGCCTCTCTGACAGACATCTGCAAAGCTGCGGGCTGGGCGACACCTAATACATTTGCGAGATTCTACAATCTCCGGGTGGAGCCAGTTTCTTCCTGTGTGCTGGGAACAAATAGGTGACAAATAGGTGACCGGCTCGGTGTCCTGCTTGCAGCGCCATGCCCCTTAATAAGGGGATACGAGCGCTTATCTACTCCTCAGGTGAGTTCCCCGTCTGGCGAACCCTGATTCGAGTTCCTCCTGCATCCTTCGGTATCGGACTCGGCGGAGGCGTCTGACGCCAGGCCCAGTACTCGTGTGCATGCCCCAGTGGTCAGCCCTTGTACTGGACTAGATGCCCATGTGACGAGATTCCCTCTTGGTAATCCCATATGTGTACGCTCCACGGTACGGTTTCCCTCTTAGTAAACCCGTGTCTTTCCCTTGGCAGTTCTGTTCTGCCAGTCTCTTTGGTACGCGCTCCTCCCTGGGGTAGGACCTACCATGGGGACTTACATATGTCATACTGCCCCTCGGGTCAGTCCATATGTGTCCTACCGCACATTACCTCCCCCTTTGGGCAGGGTGTGGTCTCCGTAGCGTCTGTACGCTCGCCCAGCGTTGATAACTAAGCGGGTCGAGCTGATCTGCGGAATTGAGATCCGAAGCTCTCTTCCCTGTGAGGCTCACGCAGGAACAGCAGCTTAGTCCTTCCTCACGTTGGCCTTCCCCTCCATCCCGATTGGCGTGGAGGCCTAAGTCGGCTTTCGCGGGGCGCGACGTAACGTCTCCGTTCCCTCCTTCAGGGAACGGGGGTTACAATAGTAACCTAGACGTTTTGTTCACTCTACAAAACCTCAAAACTACAAGCTTTTATGTGTTACACTGAGTTCTGGGAGTCGCTGTCGCTTCTTTACCTGCTGTGTTAAAGCTATCAGCTAGTGAGCATGTGCTTGATGATAATTCTATAAAGCCCCCACGGCTACAATAAACTGGATTTTAACATCAACTTTAGCGTGGCAAAGATGCTTTCAAGGTGCCAGTGTTTAGTACTGGTTTATGCACAGGTAGAGTTTCAAAATAAACGGCAAGATTTACATTGATACTATGCTATAAGCTTGTGTATGTGAACTGTTTGCAGTTAAGAGTCAATTATGGAAATCATACTCCCAACTGCGGTAATTAATAACAGATTATAGTAAACACATTTTGTAATTATACATCATGCATCTTATGATGAATAGTATCATATGTTAAAAATAATGTTTAAAATGCTTTCTACATTTATACATTTCATAATAAAATGACAAATACACCACCCTTTCTGAAACCCAATTAAATCATTGTATTTATTCACAGATTTCCTGTTAAAATATTTTTTTGGATTATTTTTATATTAATTATTCTTATTATATTAATAATGACTACATGTATTTGATTATATAATGAATGATTTGTTAGATTTACAGTCTCAGAAACCTCAGTCCAAAATATGTACAGAGTGTCAGGGTTCTTTCACATTCGGTCTATTTATTTCTTGGTTTTGTGACAGAGCTCTGACACGTCTTGTCTTTTGTGTGAGCACGCGATTTCAAGCTTGCTTGAGCCTTGCGCTTTCTTGTCCACGTGATCTGTCTTGTGTGCAGGGCATGGTGTTCGAATCCCAATTCCAGTAGTTTTTGGTTTGTTTTTGTCTCTGGATGTGGACATTCATGCTCTGTGTGTTTGTTCTCTGTTTCAAGCTCACAAGTTGAGTGTTTGCTCGTGTGCTGTTCTGTGAGCATGTATGTTTTGAGTTCCCTCGAGCTGTGTGCTATCTTGTCCTCGTCAGTTGTTGTGTAGAACACGGTTCATGTTTTCACTGGTTGCGTGCTCTCTTGTTTTGTGTCAACACGCAGCTTTTGAGTGTTCTGATTAGCTGCGTGTTCATTTCATGGCTTGTCACTCATGTTTCTTGTGCCATGTGCTCTTCTGTCTCATGTGTAACCCCACCCATCTTGTTACTTAGTTACTGGTTTGATTTGCCCCATCTCCCTCATTACCTGCCTTGTGCGATCACTATCTAATCTCCCTGTGTTTGCTTTCCAGTGCTGGATGTTATAGTTTACTTGTTGAATGTTTGTCTCTTTCCTTTAGTCTTCTTCTAGTCAAGTAAAGCCCTTCATCTGCATCATTGAGTCCTCACATTTCCCTTCATCCAACATTCTTGACAGAGAGATCAGTGGAAAAACTCACATATCTTGTTTCACGTCCCAACAGTTTTGGAGATGATGTCTGTCACATATTAAAAGAAAAAACAATTATTTATGAAATAACTCAACAGCTAAAGAGTGGCACACATTTTAAGAGCTAGTACAGTGAACGCGTTCAAAACGACCAGCTAGGTTTGATCAGCAGGGGCACATATTGCATATAACAGAAATATTCTTTAATATGAAAACATGTATTTTTTTTATTTATTTCATAATTTTCTACTTTTTTAAAACTCATTCAAAGTTTTATTTTTGGGTGAAGACCAAGATTCACTGATTCTATCAACAAACAAGACATATTTTATTCCTAGACAATATAAGACCTCATAGTTTATGATTTAACTAAGTGTAATTCCGTTGTGGATAAAATGAAGATATAAAAAATAATAAATAATTCCCACTGTCAGTCTTTAATTACATACCCTTGATGTCTCTGCTGCCAAAGATTTCACAGTGGCTTTGTTCACATGGTCTGATTGACACTGAAAAAAATGATTGATGACAGTTAGTGGACAACTGGACTAGTGCTTAGGTCTGCTTTGAGAAGAATTTGTTATTGTGGCAGCTTACTTTTTGGATCGAGTCTTCAAGGACTTCATCAATGGTTGCATACAGGTCTGCAGTCTGCTGACGTAGCTGCGCAGGAGAGCACATCTGCACACAGACATTCACTTTTCACATCAGGCACTAAAGGCCTCAATATACTCATGGCAAAGTTCTTTTTGATCTTTCGCTTAAGGGGAAATAGTTAAAAATACGTGAACAATGATATACTGTTTGAAAACATTTGACACACATTGCTGAGAGCGACAGTCAGATGAATATGTAAATATGTGGTGCACGCTTTTTTACTCAGCATTTTTTAATAGAGCATATGAAAAGCATCTGATCATAACGGTGTGGGTATGTTTATATGTTTGCATGCATAGTCACATCACGCTTATTTTATATAGCACTTTTATGTAAAGATTGCTTAAAATCAATCATCTTTATCATATTAATCATGAAAAACAGTGTCGGTGTCTCATTTCATCAGAAGCACAACTTCAATTTCTCCTGTACCGCTGCTCTTCACTGTTTTTATGTTTTCACTTGCGAAATGGAGTGAAACATTTGCATGTGAAAGAAGCGGACCCTCTGTGCACAGCTATCTATTACGCAAAGTTTACCAGCCTTTTCCAGAAAGTTCACTTTGGGAAACTGTTTCGAACTCCAAACCAAGTTCGTTTTGGCCTGATATTTCCCAAAATTATGTCAAATCAGTTCGTCCTTCGATTTCAGCCTTAAGGCACATTGGGGCCTTAAGGCTGAGTGGCATTGCAGAATCTGACATTGGAGTGTATCTCAGTACTGATACATACAATATCAGAATGTAGTAATTTTGCTGGATGTTTCATCAAAATAAAAATATATGGTACTTAAGAAATAAGTTATCAGTCCAAAGATGCATGTCAAGGTTTTAAAAAGTTAATTATAATATATTATAACCTAATATTACTTTCATTATTTCAAAAATAATTACAAAATGTATTTTAAGGCAGCCTTGCCTACCGAAATATACAGTGATATAACAAATTCTCCTCTCTTTCTACCAGCCACCACATGGGTCTCATCCTACCTCTGCATGTGGGTCCTCCCAAGAAAAGTTGTCTGCTGGGTTGAGTGAAGCCTCTTTCTTGTTGACCTCTTCATCTATAGCCTTCCATGTGGAAACAATTAAGAGATGTGGATGAAGCTTTAATCTTTTAATTGTGCAATATATTCTTGGGTACAAAGAGGTTATAAAAGTAACTAAGACATAAGATTTAAGACAGAAGATTTATTTATTTCGGTCGTCATAAATAATCACTCATAATCACTCAAAAATTGAAACTATACCTAATAACCGAAAAAGATGTAGGCTGAAGCCTCCGCTTATTAAGCCTACCCTTTGTACATAATTTTCAATCAAAAGAGCGTCACTTTTTCACAGATATAAATTAATATAAGACAAGAGAAAAGAAAGAAAAAGAGAAAAGAACAAAACAACAAGGTGCACATTTCAAATACTATTATAATACAAATAAAAATTATACACGTTGAATTAAATAATTATTTACTACCTTGTTTTTAAACATTTTCTTGAATTCACAAAGTGAACTACACAATTTTAAATCCTCACTCAAGTTATTCCATAAATTAACCCCTTTGACAGATATGCATCTATTTTTTGTATTAGTTCTTGCCCTTATTTTTTTAAACATATACAATCCTCTTAATTTATACTGACTTTCTCTTATTTCAAACAGCCTCTGGATACAGTTTGGAAGAAGATTATTATAGATTCTTTAAATATCTAACTAAGCATCTAACTAAATCCAATAGATGTGAATCTGTTCACATATTGTATTGATTATCCTACTACAGTGGAGTTCGATTATGTCGACAGCCTCGGGGGTTGTAAAAAAGCATAGAGAACCTATATTAACATAAATTTTCCCACATATCAGACGCAGATTATCCGCACGCTCATATGGCCCGTGGGTTTTGTGTAACAAAGAATCGTTGACATAACCCGCATCCATAGATTGATTAACTTTTTTTGTGTAAGATCACATTTCAAATGTTGCTCGCATGACTTCAATTGTCCATAACTGTTCAGGCTCGATACACAGTGCTTGTGTGCGAAATTCACACAATAAAAAAAACAAACACGTCAGATTCAGAAGACAAAGTCAAGGCAGTCTCTCTGGCTGCACTGCGCAACAGCAGCGTTGGATGAGATAAGAGCCCGCCCTCATGGCAGCACAGCCAATCACGTCTTCTTGCATGATTGACAGGTCAGACCATCAGCACTAGCTGTCAGAGTGATATTGCAAACGCTAAAGACGACAACCCTCGCAAGAAAGAAAAATTAACATTAATTGATGTACATGATGTCATTAAATGAGAATGTACATGCTCAAGTTTTTGATGTCTTTTTACACAACAGTGTTGCCGCGATTTATTGTATTTTATTTATTTAAAAAAAATAATTATAAATCGATCGGCATTCATCTAAAAAAATTTACATACACTGTACTGTGTTTGCTAACAACAAAAGGCATATGTAAAACCACCACAATAAAAACCACCTTCGATTCTTGACACAAACTTGTATCTATATTGCTCACAAAATCAAAAAAAACGTGCGGATGCTACAGCGTGTTATCCCTCAGACGAGATCAACGACAGGGAGTGAACCGTGAGCGGACCACGATCCACATGCAAGGCAAACTCAGCGCATGCGCAGTGAACTAGGTACGCAAATTACTCACAAAATAACCATGTGAAGTGGAGAATTTGTCCCTGTTTCGTGCTCAAGATATTAGATTTCGGCGACATTACCAAATCGACATTAAAGAATCGAAAATGCTGAGACAAATAAGGAGTTTGGTGGTTCCACTTCAAAAACGTCGACATAATAGGATTGGCGAGTTAACCGTGACTCGAGATAAGTGAACTCCACTGTCTTTTATGACCCTGTTCTGTACATTTTAACTTCTCCTGTAATGTTGCATGTGCTATATAATGTGGATGTTTCATTCTGCTTGTTTTTTAGAGGTTCCCTTTGACCACTTATGAAGTTATTTGACCACTTATGACCACTGCTGTCCATCAGTAAAAAAAAATTTAAAAAAATTATTCAGTTTCATTCCATTGGAATCTCTTCCACTGGTATTTAATGGCACTCATTGGTGACAATACAACTCCATGCTACCCAAAAATAGCACAGACATAATTGCTTAAACTGACTGTGATTGAGACCAATTTATAAATTATACACCAAGTAATAGTTGTCATTTAGAGTGATTAGATAAATAAGCTCACCTGCTGTTCCAGGAGCAGAGTATTTGTGGGAATAGCAGCAAGTGCCTTATAGGTGGATTTGATCTTGTATGTCTATTGTAGGAAAGAATGGATAAGAAGTCATTAAAAGTCAAAATCAGATTTAAACAAAATAATCTACAGTCCCCATGCAGATGCGTACATGAATTAATTAATATAAATTAGGCCAGGGGTTTTCAAAGTGTGGGGCGCGCCTCCCCTGGGGGGCACCAGAGCTTGCCAGGGGAGGCGTGGAGAGTTGTAAGAAATGATAGTCTAATAATATCTCGCTGAACTTGTATCAAACCTCCTTTATCTTATATTTCCCTGTGATGTCATTCTGTCGCGGCTGCAAGCTTCGTGGAGAGTATGCGTGTGTCGTTCAACTACCCCCCCCCCCCCAACAATTGCGCATCGCATCCGCATCCACCCCCCCCCCCCCCCCAATCAACAATCGTGCATCGCGTCGCGTGGGGCGTCATTTGGTGGGTTGTGTCAAAAGGAAGGCCCACTGTCTCAGACTTTGAAAACCTCTGAATTAGGCAATATAGCCATGCAGATCAACATAAACATCACCATCAGTTCACCACATCTCAGTCTTTGTATTATGTGTAATAAAAAAACTACTCCCCAGAGATAGTCATGCAATCATATCTGCTGCAGTATACAATGCTTGCATTGTTTGGACCAGAGATACGAGGAAACTGTCACGGTTCTGTCTCTGTTTCCAGTGTTATTAGTGTTCTAGTAGACAGAACCGTGGCACTGCTCTCTCTCTCCCATGTGTTTGTCTCTCGTTAGTGTCTGCCCCGCCTCCTTGTTTCCCTTAATCATTCCCAGCTGTGTCTCATCACTACCTTCCCTCTTGTGCCCTATTTAATCCTGGTGTGTTTGCTGTCCTGTGCGGTGTTGTTGTCTTACATGCTCTTTGGTTTCCCGAGTTCCTAGATGACTGGTCCGGTCTTGCTTCCTGGTTAGTTTATGTTATTGTCAAGAGTTATGTTTGAGTTAATGTTTTTCCCCCCTCGTGGGTTGTTCTTTTGTACATGTTTCTTTATTTTGTTATCGTAAATAAATCCTTCACCCCAGCATTTGAGTCCTCCCATCATGTTCCGTGACAGAAACACGATGCATGCAAAACTTGCCCTTTATTAAATAACTGTTGCATATCATGACACTTGGAAATGGAAATGTATGTCACTCCTTAAATGATTGCCACTTCTCAGTGGTAGAGCATGCAAGTAGCTTGCAGGTAACAGGAAAAGGGCATGCATTGTACCTTTCTATTTTTACAATCCCCCTCTGCGCAGTCTGGTGTGCTGCCCCATAGGGATGGAGAGGGTGATGAACAGAAGGAGTGTGAGGGTGAGGGGGAAAGCTGACGACTTAGGACCGCTGGGGAGGGTGAGAGGGTACAGCGATCTGGGGTGGAGGACCGGGAGTTTGGGTAGACTGGAGGGCAAACAGGAGAGACTGGAGGTGTGTAGGACAGGTGGTTGAGACCCATGGGGCTGGGAGAGGGAGACGGCCTAAAAGCGGGTGATGATAGTTGCACTTTTTCAACATAATTTTTCCGACCATTTTGGAAGAGACTTTGTTTATTCTCTTTGTAGCTTAAAACTGGAGATATGGAATTACTGTGTGATTCAAATGTGTGTTTCAGAGTAGAGAAGGAGGGAGATTTACATGAACTTTGAGCAGGTTTTGGTACTGAGGAATCTAAACTGTCAGATACATTTCCTGTGTGTTTCAGATATGTTTCATTGGAGAGCTCAGATGATTTGATAATGGGGGGCAATGAATAATTGTCTGGCCTATCATGGAATTTTGTTTCATCAATACATATAGAGGATACTAAAGATTCAGATGACTTATTTGGATCCAGAGATGCAGGGCAAGCCTCTGACACTGATGGATTTTTATGGTTATTGTTACTGGAATATGACTGAGAGCTTGATTTAGGAGATAAGGACCTGATGTGGGAGTAGGAGCTACACAGAAGAGAGCTAGGAACTGTCGGCAAATGATTTCCCTTGGTAGCCGGTTTAGATAGCTGAGCTTGGGCAGCCTGGACTGCGGGTAAGCTTGGCGAAGGGATGTGATTTGTTGGTAAGATGATGCTACCACAACTGGTGAAATGTCCACGTGAGTCAAGTCTTTCTGGTGGTTTCATATGTGGGGTTTCGTCAGGTGCTTTAACCAGCTCTGGTTTCCAAAGTTGTGGCTTAGACATCTGGAAAGACTTTGTACAGGGTATATCTATAGAGGTACAAGACTTTGCTTTGGACACATTCATGGGTGCAACAGAAGAGGCAGCCGAGCATGCTGAACAGGAGGACATGTTAACTGGACTGATGGGCCAGCAGGGTGTGTAAGGTCTTTGAGAAGAAGAGGACAGGACAGGTAGACGGCCTTTCCGGAGGATGGCCGTTAGCAGGGAGAGCTGGGTTGGAGGAGTCTTGTGCCGGGCACGGGACGAAAGAGGACAGGGTGAGTTTGCCCGACTGTCACAGCATGGTGTTCCGCAAACGGATGACATTTGCAGCAGACTGGACCCTGGAGCCAAAGAGAGCCGCTTGATTCGCACCACAGAGGGTGTGAAGGTCCCCGATCTTATGGAGGAACACGGGGAAACCGTGCGACTAGCAAGGCCAGGAGAACCATCTCGTGAGAACATATGGAGCGCAGACCAGCTCCTCTCCTTATCCCAGCCCTCAGAGAGAATAGACTCTTTAGAAGAAGCAGGAGATGTGAGAAAGTCCATTGAGTTGGCAGGGCTAAGGAACTCCTCTCGCTGGTTATTTAAAAACTGAGCTGAGCCGACGTCAGCAGCCACTGAAGTGTTGTGAAAGCCTAGATGAGAAATGCCAGGGTATTTGTTTACAGGGGTTTCCGTGGCAGGGCTGGGCTCAGGGGTTAGACTACCAAATTCTTTGTGAGGACCAACCAGGGTGGTGGGTGATTTAAGGGTTAAATTGTCAGTTGACTGTATCTGTGAAAGACAGAAAATGAAATAACTAATTTGAGCAATCATTGCAGATTACAGAGATTGCAGTTTTCTACACCTACATGTCTACTAACTCTCATTAGTGTTAGTCGAGAATTAGTAGACTGGTGGAATATCTGTTGGGGACCATCACAATAAATTGCTTCCAGAATTTCTGATGCATCAGAAGAATATTTGACTTGTTGCCCAATGAGAGTCCCTTGTTGGCCACTGAGAGTTTATGGAAGGAGGTTCAATTGTGCTTTCAGAAATCCTATCTCAAATATCAAACTTGTAATTCTAGCACCAGATGCATCATGGTGTTTATGTTTAAGTGACCTGAACTGGGCATGCCAGTGTTTGAAACGTTTAAAAACAGTTATTTTTAAGCTTCTGATAAACACTAATTAGACTAGACTAGGACTAGTCTAATCACAGACTAATTATACACAATAAATAGTCAATAAATATCCATCAGCTGCTCGGTCAGAATTGTATCTGCTATGTAAGTGCTCTAATGTGTGTGTTTAATTAATAAGGGACTCCAACTACCTCTGATCAACACATAAATCAGCCGTGTATGATTAGCATGCTCATTATCATATCATCTCCCATTAGAGCAAGATAGAAGATATTAAGTAGTCACTCCCAAGCAATTTGAATATTGTACTCTATAAACAGTCCATCATCTCTGAATTACTTGAAAAATCTTGCCTCAGTAGCTTGTTTTCTGTTCACTTATTCTGTCATAACGCAATAATTAATTAATTAATATTATATAATATTATAATTCTGGAATTATTTAAAGAAGGTTCAACAGTAATTTAAAGAACAAAATGTCATTAGGAATTTGTGTTGCCCCTCTGACAGAATAAACCAAAATACTCACCTCACTATTAGTAGTGTTCGTGAGCGTTTCTCCAAGCTGGACCTCTTCAGGGTCTTGGACATAAATAACCTCAGCCTTGTAGACGCACTCCTCTGCCATGCTCTTCTCACAGTCCCCTGGCTCTGGCTCTGAAGTCTGACATTGGGACAGGAAATGTTACGGCAGCTGTCCCAAAGCAGGCCTCTGATACAGACGGTTATTTCTAGCTTCTGAGCTTCTCGACAATGTTACAGAGTTAGTGAATGCATTTATATGTGCGTGTGTTTCCCGTTGCAGCTTGTACATCTTTTTACCAGAAGTCCCTCATGTCTTGCTCACATGCAAGTACACATGACCCATCCTGATTGTGTAAGCCCCTCAGCAAATGCCTTTCGCATTTTCCCTTTCACACACACACATCCTCTGCTAAGAGACTCTGGGAAGAACTTCACCCATAATCACTGAATTCTCCCTCTATTAAATTTGTGCAGCATGTGGTATTTAAAGGAATAGTTTACTAAAATATGAGAATCTGGTGTTGCTTACTTGATCGTGCCCAACTGTTCTAAGCATGATGTTTTTTTAGATTTGTTAATCCAACACAAAAAAGAATGCACCTTTTTTAAATCTAAATGTGAAATACATTTGACAGCTTGACTGGAGATACAAATGCATGAGTTATGATCTAATTGTAGTTCTTTCAAAAAGCTTCTACTGCTATTACTTGAATGAAATAAACAGAGAATATTTGTTTTTGACATAAATTACATGATACGATGATACATCATAAGATGTGAATACACTTTTCACAAATTCAGTACAATACAGTTTCAGCTAATTTTTGTGACATGATTTGGAAAGAAGTTCACAGAGACTGCAGAAAAAAGTGCACCCTATTTGTGTTCTTTATTTAAATAATTCTCAGATTCCGTGTAGTGTCATATTCGTTTACTCTACTTTTCTTCTTCTTTTTTTTTTTTGAGTGCCAAGGTATGGCATACATTTACAGGGCAGTTTCTCACCTTGTTTGGGGTGCCTTTCTGAAATATCTTTTTCCAGATCCTATTCTCCACAGGCAGTCTTTTTAGAAGTGGCACAAAAGTGAAAGACTTGAGCTTGGTTGCAAATACCGTGGTGACCTGTAAAACAGTCACATTTCTAAATGAATTTCAGTACACACAGAGAAACAGTGTGGAGCCAATGAAAACAACAAAGAGCTAACAAGGTTGGAGTCAAAACAAGCTCTGCATGCCGATGAACATAATTTTTTCATCCTCATAATGTCTGATTGGAGCATTCAGTGCTACAAGAACATTTAAAAAATGCAGTATCTTCATTCTGAATGCAAATCAAGAGCTTTGATTACAAAATCATGCTACAGCCATTCATACCACTTCATTTTGCATTCATGCCTTTTCTGGATTGTGGTTCATCATTTAGCTAACAGGGAGCTTCTAAGGATAAAATACGTGCCTGTTTTGTAATAGTGACAAAATGTGAGACTTGTTTCCCACTCATAAGAGAGTTTGACATACTGCATTTCTGATGAAACTGCATAGCATGTTTGCATCCTAATCTAAAAATGGCTGAACGGAGTAAGTTTAAAAAGAAACGTTTTACCTTCTGATGACTTTACCCTGCCGTTGACATGAAGTGAGTTTAGAGCAATATTGTGTGGTCTCCCAGATTGCTTTCAAGCTGTTATATATTCATTGGAGCGCAGAAACAACAGAGGGTCCATTCACTGCATTAATGTAGGCGTTGGGGACGGCCCTCTTCTGCTTTCAAAAATTGGACAGTTAACGATTGTTGGCTTGCTCTCTTGACATGCTCTCTATGATTACTAGCAGATGCAGCGTCTGATTCAAACACACCTACTCATTCTTTAATATTAACATTGTCACTGTTTTTAAGTCATGACTTGAATTGTAAAAGTACTGTGAGTTGTTGCTAAAAGTATGCTTATATTTTTAGTTTTGAAGGGTTTCCCATGCATGCTGTAAACTTGTTATCTGGTATTCCCCTAACCAATATGTAAGCTTTGGATTTTAATTAAGGTGTGTAATAGTGTTTTATTAATCTCAGAGCTGGTTGGTTTGGTTCATGATCCAGAACTCTTTACTAACAAACGTTTATGAAATTCATGTTGTAAAAAGGAATAGGAAAAATGTTTCCACACACAAAAGCTTTAAAAAAAGAAGTGAAAGTCAAATGCTTTGTTGCGTCTTTGCTTCTTTCACTTCAAAAGACTGCGATCTCAACATGTAAGTCAAAGTAAGAGTTATTTTTGCCGTGTGATCCTGGTACAACAGCCCTCAGTTCCAGCAACAGTCATGACACTTTTCTTCGTTCTTTCCGTTTGACTGTTTCATCATCCATATCTTCTCTTTTCATTGATATTCCTTTAACATTAAAGAGCTTTGGGATGAAAAAGCCCTGAAGCATTGATACGAGCCCTTGAACACATGCACAGCATTATTTCCACAAACTCTTGGTTGGATGTCATTTTAGATTATGAAAACATTTTTGGCTCTATAATCTGATGAGCCAGGCAACGTTCTGATATTTCATATAAAGGAAATTGCAGCAGCTGAAAGGTTTGTTTGAGCTCGGCTGTACATGCGTGAAGAGCCTTTTCATTTGACTAAAAATATAACTTTTTTTATTATTAAAAAACAAACAAGCCAAGAGTAAAAGTAATGCAAAAGTACGGGAATTAAATAAAGGGATTAGCGCAATATTGTAATGTATTACTTTTCAAAGTAACTCTCCTCAACACTGTCTATAATACTGTCACGTCTGCAGTTTGAAGGTGAAGGGAAACTGGATCTTATTATAGAAGTTTTTATTGAAAACAAAGTTTAACAAATAAAATATTCAACAGGAAACTTCAAACAGGGTCAGAACAAGCAGTGTAAATGTGCCGACAGCAGACAACAGGACAAATTATCAAGACACATCTAAACAGAACTAACTTAAACAGAAAACAAGAAGACCGAAGGGCAGAGTGGAAACTGAGTGTGTATTTTAGTGTGTTTCGTTACTGTTTGGGCATGAAAATAATACACAATATTCATCATGTAAATAATTCCTATTAATACACAGAATAAATGGGGCCTGCTTGAGTTATTTATTAGTGTGTTGAAACTGGTTGTTATGGAAAGGGGCGGGATATTTCCCAAAAACGCTGGAAGCGTTTGACAAATCACAACACACCGATTCAGCCGACCAATCAGAGCACATTGCGCTTTTCAGAAGGAGGGGCTTCATAGAGACAGGAACTAAATAGAACGTTTCTGACAGACTGGGAAGAGACAACAATGTCAAAAAAGGGCAAAATAATGTGTGTTTTAAAAATGTGAGCATGAAAACTTTTTTTCTAGTAGAGCCTGAAAACAAAATCCACACTTTAAGGTTTATGAAGGCACAATGTTTTATTTTACTACTATAATTTTCCACATTAAAATTTCCATTTACGCTTAATCAGGAAATATTAACAATTGCTATGTTAAATCTCTCAGGATTTTAAATTGATGACCACATAGCTGTGAGTTTGGTTATATTATGTGGTTGTCACTCTCACTGACAACTATATTTTGATGCTGTGTTAACATGGTCCATCTAAAACTATTTATTAAACACTAATTTAGGCGTTATAAACTGTATGGTTTATTTTGATTAGAGACCTGACCCCCAGAACTCATCAGGCGTGTGTTTCACAAAAGTATCTGGTCAACTATGTCTGCGAGTTCTATTGAACTTTGTTGGTACATTTCTGAGAAACACTGTTGAAAGTGGATCGGATCAAGTGACACACCTCATTTGTAGCCAATCGGCCAATCTGAGAAGGTGAGATAGGCTCCAGCAACAGTGCAATCCTAGAGAGGATAATGGATTTAGAGAATGGATGGATAAATGAGAAGAACCGTTGTTCCCAGGGGAATGGTAGGAGGATTTTTCATTTGCAAGAAAAACATTCTCAGTACATTAAAAACAAAAAAAAGACGTCATGAACGTTCAGAAAACATTCATAAATAGCATGTTCATAATGTAATGGGAATGTTAGCAAGACATTCCATGTGTTTTTGGCTGCTGCTGTATTACTCACATTTTCAGTTTCAAGGGAGAGATAATAATGGTTCTTCTGCTTCAAGACTATAAATATTCTGTGTCTTTGACATCCCTGACTTACAAAAATTCAGAGTGTGCAGAATGATACCCCATTTACACTAATAATGACGCACCATGGCAGATGTGAATGCTCCCATTATAATCACTGCCCATGGTGACGCAGAGTGGGGTCCCTTGAACAATTTCACATGGCTTTTTGTGCTTCTCAGCTGAGGTGTTCGTTATCCCACAAAACCCTTCAATTATAATCAAAGAAGCTGACTCCCACCTCGCTTGTGCCACATAACATGTGTGTGGATGAAGGGATGAAGGCAATGGGAATAAACTTAAACAGTCTTTCAATGATGAATTCACAATACAGATCAACATACAAAAGTTGCACGGAAGACTAACGGGTGACACATTGATTAGGACTGAGGAAAAACACAGGGTGTAAATACACTGGGGATGATAACACAGATGGGACAGCTGACAAGACTAACAGGATGATTAATGACGAGACAGTTGACAACAATGACAGAGGAGCACATGGGGAACCAGGAAGTAAAACAATGGTACGCCTCCCTCCCAAAAGGCACATTTGTGGTGTGAATGGTACAACTGAGAAGGCAGGAAGGGGCCTCTGCAGGAGGACAAAGAGTGACATGGGACAGTCCAAGGGGAAGGGCTCGAGGGCTGGAGAGGGTTCGAGAATGGGTTCAGGGTGGAGCACTAGGGTGTCATTCGCTGGAGATAGTGTGTGTGTAGTATAGCAGCCACAAGGGTCATCACCACCTCCTCTGGAGAGCACTTGGGATGTGTCTTGCTGGAATGGCACAACTGAGGGGCTCTGCCATAGGACAAAGAGTGACATGGGACAGTCCAAAGGCTCGAGAGCTGGAGAGGGTTCAGGGCCACTTTCTCTGGAGAGCACTCAGGGACATGTCTTGCTAGAGCAGACTGGAGTAATTGTCTCGCTGGAGCAGACTGAGTAGTAGGTCTTGGGTGAGCGAGTACTCAACTGTGTTCCAGATGGGGCTAGACGCCGACTGGGAATGTAACAGGACATACTTGATGAATTCCACAACAGGTTTGTAGCAATCATCCAGAGACAGATGTGGGAAGAGCTTGTTGTCCAATCCCATCCAGAAGCATGAATTGAGTGTAGCATCGCTCCATCTCACCAGATAGACCAGCTCCAGAAACTTCTCTACAAACTCCTCCAGCGGTCGCCAGTTCTGGCTGAGGGAGAAACGGAAATAATCCTCCGCCTGCTTTCTCCACTTTGCCAGATTTATCATTATTTCCAGCCTTTCTCTTTCTTGGGTCCATTCTTCTGTCATGTAATGTGTGTTGATGTAGGCATGAATACAAAGGGAATAAATTAAACTCAAAAAAGTATTTCAATGATGAATTCAAAATACAGATGAACACACAAAGTTACATGGAAGTTTAACAGACGACACATTGATGAGAACAAACAAGGACTGAGGGAAAACACAGGAAATAAATACACTGGAGATGATTGCAGAGATTTGGACACAGCTAACAAGACTAACAGGATGATTGATGACGAGAGAGGTGACAACGATGACAGAGGAGAACATGAGGAACCAGGAAGTAAAATAACCAGAAAAGTGTGTCCCCTTCCAAAAGGAATGCAATGTACTGTAAAAAAAATACCTCCCTGCAATTAAAATGGCTGTTGTGCAAAGAAAATAAATAAAGTAAAAAATGAGTCTTCAAACATTCTTGCAACACTCCTGACTGGAAAAATCTTGATGTTGTTTGTTGAGAAAATTCCATTTTTGTCACAAATGTAAGTTACTCAATCTGATTTGTTATCATATTGTTAATTAATATTAGATGTGAGGTGTAGGTAAACGTCCAGTATGACTGCAACATTCATTTCCTGTCAACTATTTTTTTTATTCATTGGTTTGAATATTCATACGATCATGAACCCTGTTACTCCCCCGTCTGGCTCCAGAGGGAGCTCTCACACTTATACTGACCCACACACACACACTGCACCAGCTGTTCTGAATCACACAAACTGTAAAGACTCACTCACACGAACTAGGATGGCGAAGTCTTCTTTGCCTAGTGCACAATTCCAAGTGGTTTTCATAGTCCTGTCTGTTTTTCTGCCTGTTCCGATCTGTTGCCTGTATCTCGACCATGACCTTGCCTGTTCCTTGTATTGCTGTTTGTTCCTGTTTTGACTCTGCTTGCACGACTACCCTGTGTTTCAATAAAGACACACGTTTGGATCAACCCTGGTCTCCACTTCGTTACAGAAGGCTTGCACAGAAGAGATCCAGCTGTCTTCCCGGACATGCGTACATGCGTACCAAGTGAAGTCACTTAAAGGAGGTTTTATTTTATTTAAAAAAAAATTTGTTTTTTTTTTACAATGGACTGCGGCATCACCCCCGCCATGGCCCAAGAGGCCATAAAGTTGTTGTTTTTTTTGCTGTGGCAGCTGTGCGTACCTGGAGGTTGCACAAGCCTGCCGCTCCAGAGCACGTCAGTCTGCGCCAGAGGTACCAGAGGTACCTGAGGTACCAGTTCCCACCCTGGCCCATCCTCGAATATCTACCTCTATTTTGCCTGTGTCTAGAGACTTTCCTGATGGCGTCAATCCTTTCCCTGTGGAATATATGGTGCCATCATTGACCTCATCCTCTATGCTGCCAGTCCCATGCCCTACCAAGCTACCATGCCTCCGCTGGATAATGTCAGGCCTACGCCATCACTGCAAGTACCCTGCCAAGAAGTGAAGACACAGGTCCTGCTGTCTCCAGCATCGTGGGCAGTTAGGGACCCCTTGACTCCGCCTTGGATTTCTTCTTTCCACTTCGCCCGGGGTTCTCTCACCCTCAACGAAACCGGGTTTCCTCGTCCCAATGGCTCTTCCTCTGTCAGTCAGCACCCCACCTTCACCACGGACTTACGGCACTTCAACTCCGTTCCGTTCCTCCATCCCTTCGGTTGCTGCGGCTACCTCCTTCCCTGCATCATCACCTCGGTCCTCGGTCACACCGATTCCACCTCAGGCGATCGCCTCCTTGTCTACGCCTTGGACTCCAGAGCCAGCAGCATTAAGCAGTCCCGTTGGCTCTTCGGCTATTCCCCGGGTATGGCTAGACCTTATAGACCCAGCCTTGCCTGTTCCAGCTTGATACGTTCCATCGGCACCACCCTGGAATCCTACACCTTCGGCGCCCCCAGGGTGGGCTGTGGCGCCGTCCATGTCCTCACGCCAGGGGGCGCTTGTATGTTATGATCATGAACCCTGTCACTCCCCCATCTGGCTCCAGAGGGAGCTCTCACACTTATACTGACTACATTTGTCATACTGAAACACACACACACACACTACATTTCCCACTATGCTGTTCAGTGGACTGATTTCTGCACCAGCTGTTCTGAATCACATAAACTATAAAAGACTCACTCACGAACTGTGATGGCGAAGTCTTTCTTACCTAGTGTACAATTCCGAGCGTCTTTTTTTAAAGTCTTGTCTGTTTTTCTGCCTGTTCCGATCTGTTGCCTGTGTCCAGACCACGACCTTGCCTGTTCCTTGTATTGCTGTTTGTTCCTATTTTGACTCTGCCTGCACGACTAATGTCTCGGGTTACGAATGTAAACCTGGTTCCCTGAGGGGAACGAGACACTGCGTCACAGCGCTAGGGGAAATTAATTGTTAAGTGTTAATGCGTCACTGCCGGTGGACTACCTGGACGCGTCAGCATGAATGTCTGAAGCGGGCACGGAGGTGCAAGGAGCTGAGGCAAAGACGCAGTGTCTCGTTCCCCTCAGGGAACCAGGGTTACATTCGTAACCCGAGTCGTTCCCTTTCAGAGAACTCGAACTTCGTCAAAGCGCTAGGGGAACGCTATACCAACGCCACCTCAGCGACGCCGGCATCCGGGTGTGTCCCAGCTCACTGAGAGAGCACCCTGGTTCCTGGGGCGGCATCGAGGTCCAATTGGTAGAACCTCATGAATGTGTGCGGTGAGGACCAGCCAGCCGCAGCACAAACATCAGATAAGGACACTCCGGAGGGAAGAGCCTTGGATGAAGCCATGCTCCGAGTGGAGTGGGCTCGGACCCTCAGAGGAGAAGCATGTCCGGCCGACTCGTAAGCTAGACAGATAGCCTCAACTATCCACCTGCTTAGGGTTTGCTTAGAAGCTGGAGCCCCCTCAGGAGCCCCACAGCAAACGAACAGTTGGTCCAACCTACGCCAAGTGGCAGTCTTGGGACGTAAGTGTTCAGTGCTCGCACTGGACAGACCTTGTTCTTGATCCTACTTATGATCGCCAAATGGGGGGAGGGCAGAAGGCCTGCAACGTGATAGACCAAGCCACATTAGTGGGAACCTTGGGGACATAGCCTGGCCTCGGGTGGAGAAAGGTTTTTCCATCCCAGGCCAAACTCGAGGCATGAGGGTGCCACTGAGAGGGTCTGAAGATCCCCGACCCTCTTATGCAAGGCAATAGCCAGCAAAAGAAGGGTGTTAAGAGAGAGAAGTTGAAAGCTCCTCTAGGTTCAAAGGGTGCCTGGGACAGGCCTTAGTGTGCCACGGAGGAAACGAGTGACTAGGGGGTCCCTGCCCAAGGATACCCCACCCAGAGGTACATGGCAAGCCACTATGGCAGCCACATAAACCTTCAGGGTGGAGGGGGACGACCCTGCCGCAAATCTTTCTTGCAGGAACTCCAGCACTTTGCCAACCTGACAGGTTACTGGGTTCACCTGCCTTTCACCACACCAGGACGTGAAGAGTTTCTACTTCAAGGCATAGAGTTTCCTCATGGAGGGAGCTCTGGACTGATGGATGTCTCCACAACCTCGGCTGAGAGACCGGATTCTATGAGCTGGGGCCAGACCACAGCTACATTAGCTCTGGGCGGGGGTCAGCAACCCTCCGCCTGGGCCAGAACTCCCGGGAGCAGAGTGATAGGGGGAAAATTGTACAGGCGTAGCCTCGGTCACACCTGTACCATGGCATGCCGCCCCAGAGGCGCTGGATGTTTTAAACGAAAGCCACAGAGGGCAGAGAAATTCTTACGGAGGCAAACGGGTAAACCTGTGCCATATCTGTCCCCAATCTGCTCCAGATAAGAGTTCTAGCCCTCGGGGAGAACCCCTGGTTTTCAGCCACCGCTGCAGGGGTCTCGTGCACCGCAGTGGGGCCCCATGTGAGTGGCTGCCCCTTGATACTCTTGACAGCTGAACGAAGGCCTGAATGCGCCCGGGGAAGAACCGAGCAGACAGGGCCACTGAGTCCCAATGACTCCCAAGAAAGTGGTTCTCTGCGTGGGAGAAAGAACACTCTTCTTGGTGTTCAGCCCTAAGAGTGTCACTCGTCGCTTAATGGCTAAACGAGAGGCCTGGATGCGCTCGGGGAAGAGCCGAGCAGACATAGCCACTGAGTCCCAAATGACTCCCAAGAAAGTGGTTCTCTGCGTGGGAGAAAGTACACTCTTCTTGGTGTTTTGCCCTAAGCGTCGAGAGACGAGAACCAAGAGTTCTTCCGCATGCTCAGGGTGCGTGGGCATCGTCCCGTGACCTTGATTGCAAAGCGGGTACCCCTCAGGAAGAACCCCCGGTCTTTAGCCACCACCATGAGTGGCTGGCCCAGCTTGATGCTCTTAACGGCTAAACAAACAGCCTGGATGCGCTCGGGGGAGAGCCGAGCAGACATGGCAACTGAGTCCCAAATGACTCCCAAGAAAGTGGATCTCTGTGTTGGAGAAAGTACACTCTTCTTGATGTTTAGCCTTAACCCCAGCTCCTTTTTGTGCGGGCACAGCATCTCGATGCTAACTGCGGCGACTCGGCCAGGGTAAGCCATAGTCATCGACATAGTTTCGGACACGATAGTCCCTTGCAAGTGCAGCGAAGCTTAGAGCAGCGTCCCCTCCTAGGTGAACGTGCAGGGCGAGAGCGCCAGACCGAAAAGGAAGCACCAATACTGGTACGCCTTCCACAGGAACTTCCAACTGTGGAAGGATGGAGACGAGGGATTATACGTTTCTGATGTCGACCGTGCCGGACCAGTTATACCTGATCCGTACTACGATCTGCTTGAGCGTCATATCTCATTCATTTTGAATTCAGACGCCTAACTGCGACTTAAGAGACGCAAATCCAGAATGAGCTGCAACCCTCCATCCTCCCTTGGAATTATGAAGTACCGGCTTTAAAACCCGGACTTGCTGTTCGCGAGGGGTACATACTCGATGGTCCCTTTAGCCAGCAAAGTGTCTACTCCTTGTTCCATGACCAGAGCCTGCTGAGGGCCTACCACTGACCCGAGAACCAGGGTGGTGAAACCCCGAACTGAAAGGCATACCCGGAGGTTACCGTGCACAGGACCCACTGAGAGATACCGGGTAGTCGTGACCACGCAGCCCGTGAATTCTACTAAGGGAACCAGCCTCCCGGGGCTGGTCTCTGGTACTGTGAACATATCCATCACTGAGCCGGGGCTTATTCCGGAAACCCGGGTGGATTGCTCTTGGACCCTCCTTAGAGGGGGTGGTTTTCCCTTGGCGGGCTGACTCTGGAGCTGCTCCTGGGAGACACCACCTTGTTGCGGCTTGGCGTCAGGGTCGCTTAGTCTTGGCCTCCTTGGCATTCAGGACAACCCTCAAATCACCCCTTCTACCAGCGGCATAGACTTTAACTTGTCGGCCCGACCTTCCGGGGTCTACCGGAGGAAGACGGGTAGTGACACTTTGTTTCTGAGCGACCCTGTGTGAGGAGCTCTGAGACCGCGCTTGACTGGCGGCATCGCCGAACAAGCCCGAAGGGGACAGTGGAGCGTCCAGCAAAACAAGTTTGTCCCTATCCTTCATAGCTGACAAATTAAGCCATAAGTGTCTCTCCGAGGCCACCAGTGCTGCCATGGAGCGACCGACAGAGTAGGCCGTCTCCCTAGTGGCCCGAAGAGACAAATCCACGGTCCGGCGCAGCTCTGCCACTGCCTCCGGACTGATACCGCCGCCCTCGTTGAGGTCCCCTAGCAACTCAGCCTGATAAGCCTGCAGCAGTGTCGTGGTGTGTAGGCACGCTGCGGCCTGACTAGAAGCTGAGTATGCTTTCCCCACCAAAGACGACGTGACGCGCATCGGCTTGAAGGGGAGCGCCGGAGCTTTAACGGAGGATGCAGACTGTGGCACGAGGTAACTCGCAAGAGCCTCGTCCACTTTCCGCATCCCCCCATAACAATGACCTTGAGCCCCTACAAGATTGGTATACATCGCACTGTTTGGTGTATGAACCTTTTCGGAGGCTGGCTTTCTCCAAGATCTAGATACCTCAGCATGTAAATCGGGTAGAAAGGGCATAGCTCGGCGCGGGGGAGTGACGCGAGCAGGCAGGTAACGCTCGTCTAAAATACTTTTTCTAGGACGAGCGGTCCTGGTCTCCGCCGGTCAATCAATCTCCAGACGAGAGAAACCTCCTCGACCGGGTCAACACTAGCTAGATCCATCTCACTTCCTGAACTTGATAAAGCTAGTGTTGGAGTCAAAGCACAAACATCTCTAGGGGAGTGCTCGTGACTGGGACCCGCTTGATCTCGTGGGGGCTGAGGTAAGGGAGGACCCACCCCAGCTGCCTCAGCGAGATCCATTTGTGATCCCCAGGACTGAGAGCGCCGCAAAGCCTCGGCTTCTGCAGGTCCCGAACTGCGGGGAACACTGGCCTGAGCGGCGTCGTTACAGACCGCCAGGCGGAAGCGGAGAGCATGCAAGGAGACTTCTCGCAGTCCTTACAGCCGGCATTCTCAAGTGCCGACCGCGCATGTTCCACTCCCAAACAGATAACACACATAACATGTGTATCCTTGCCCGTTATAAAACGTGGACAAGGATAAACACATGGTCTGAAACTCTGTTCATTCGCCACACTTTTCACACTCATATTCCCTGATTTTTAAACTATCTTAGTCTCAAAATCACTCTCACACAGACACAGCACGCTGAAGACATTCAGAGCTGACGCGTCCGGGTTTCAGATGCGCTTTTATGCTCTTCCTCATGACGTCACCGGCACGTGCCGGCAGTGACGCATTCACACGCGTTCGTCTCTCATTGGTTGCACAGATCTTCACGTGACTGAAGCAAGGCTATTTCCCCTAGCGCTTTGACGCAGTTCAAGTTCCCTGAAAGGGAACCTGTGTTTTAAGACACGCGTTTGGATCAACCCTGGTTTCCACTTCGTTACAATTCGATTCTGTGTTACAACCAGTTAATTCATAGATTTCACTTCATGTCACACCCTTATAAGAACCTACCCTGTAGTAATTTGGATGTTAATGTTAAAGAATGTTAATATTTTATACCCACTGTTATACTGCAGCAGGTGCTGTTTATGGATCACAAATGCGCAAACCTTGCATTTTGTTTACATATTCTTGTTATTCGTCCTTTCAGAGGTGATCTAAATATTCCTGGCTTCAAACAACTGACAGGTCTGTGCTGCAGTTTTATGGATGGTTTGCCTGCCAGGTCTTCGTGCCAGTCAGACTGAAAAATATGAATACACAGTTGGTTCCGGTAGATTTAATCAGCCTTTTAAATTCATTTGTTGCCCTCGCTGTTGCACAAGTATGATTGTGTGCACAGCAAAACGTTCAGGAGGACAGAAACATATTAACAAGCTGAATGCATTTGGTAACATGTTCAAAATTGAGCCAGTTCAGTTTTAGTTTTTAGGAGTTTTAGGTCTAATTCTCCTCATAGCTCTCTCTCTTTTTTTTGTTATGTGTAAAACAGCTTTTTTTATGAATTTTTTATCTGCTTGTATCAGTCCAAAGCTATATTTGAGAGGAACAATTACTCTGGAGGTTATTATTATCTCACTATATGTTCAAGATTACAAATATAATTATTTTTTGTCATATTTTCTGTCCCTCAGCCAGTTGAGAAACACCATCTTATTTATTTTATTTTGTAAACTGAAACAAAGGAGGAGTGTCAAAGAGATTTTCCCATCAAAAAACGCATTAATGATCACTTAAAATGCAAGGTACATCACACACGCTGAGCGAATCGAGATAATGGAATTAACTCATAATTTAGCATCTAATTTTTTCAATGCAATCTAAAGGCTTAAGAAGAGATGTGAAAACAGAGTGGTGCAGGGAGTTGTTGCCTGGCAGTCAATTTAAAGTCAATGGGTTTGCATATCTTCTTAATGAAGATCACTAAATAAGCTTAGCAGAAGATTTTCAACCCTCCAGCCATGAATTAGTCAAAGTGGATCAAATAAATAAGAGGAATCAACATGATGCAATATAGCAAGTTTGATCATTCTAGGTCATCTTATGTTTGAACAATTAATGGCTGTTACAAAACAGGACAGAATTGTAACAAAGTTCCTGTGTCTTAAGTTAGTGAGTTATACACTTACTCCACAGTAATCAGAGTAAAAAATAAACTAATGTTATAAAAACTATATTACTAATTAATTAGCTACACACACACACGCACGCACACATACTAGGTGTGGAAATTAAAAAAATAAAAATCACACAGATCATAAAAAAATTAAAGTTGAAGAAAGTTATGTTTAGATAAACTCTTGTTCATTCAAAATATTATCATAATTTTTTCTTCATAATTGGAACTGCATGTGTTGTTCTGTGTGTTGCAAAACTTGTTCTGTATATAGTTCGTTTGTTATCGTGATCAAAACCATTGATCTGAAGCTCAATGCTGATGCTGTCATGTAAATAGTTTTCTAATCAGCAATAAATATAACAATTTCTGGTCAACCCATATCAATTGCATGATTAAAAATAACATACCGGTTAAATCCCCGGCCATTTCAAGACAACCCGCCCACGTCCGGGTTAAATCCCACCCACTTCAGGGTTAGGCCCAGCCCAGTCCGAGTACAGATACAGATAATTCATATGGTTAACAGATACAGATAATGCTGTACTCGCTCATCCCTACTCAGAACAATCACTAGAGCAGGATTTGGGTCTGTGTATTCCTGGGAAAAACTCTACAATATCATGCAGTTTCAGAGTGCCTGCAAATAAATATTTTAGTCTTCACATTTTATTTACAACATAGAAACTTTTACGCTATCAGCAAAAGGGGCTTGTGGCACCCCTGTAGAGTATCCACAGTGACAGCGAGAGCTACAAACAAACAGAAGCAGTCAAAGGCCTCAGCAGGCATTTCCTACTCACCTATAAAATCTCCCTGTTGCCCACAGTGTTATGTGGATCATACCGTTCCTTAAGGCTCCAATTTCCATTCCACATCCAAGCAAGGGGTGTGTTTGTCCCAAGCTGTTCCCAGCATAGCGTTTTATCCAGTGTACAGGTTCTCAGATCCAGCGTCTCTTTGATTTCAAATTCAAAAATCTTGAAGATCTGAATACTTTTTGGCTCTTACTGGCTGGTTAGACTTGCACAGGTTGTTTTCTAAAAATAATTGCTGTGGCTCTACAGACGCAGATGCTTTGAAAAGACACTGTTTACAGCCCAGAACGATTTGGCTGCACACAATAACGCTGAATTGACCTTTGGTTGTATTTTCACTCCAGGCCTATAAATTTAACATGAAGGCTAGTTCATTTTCCAAAACACCTCACGCCTGACGCCTCATTACAGAGTTGTTGAAACATTATTCAATGTATTAAAGATGAACAAGAACATTGTGTCTTCTTTAGAAACACTGATTCCATTCAATAATAAAAAAAAACATTTAAACTTTTCCACAAACAAATGGAGGTTGCCTTGTCTTTTACAATCTGAAATATCTATATTTTTTGGTGTTAGCATTAGAACTTCAGGCACATCTGCTGGTATCTGAAAAAGCTGTTGTGAACTTGATTTGATTAGTTGATTGTTTTTATTTTTATTCTTCAACAATGTTTTGAGCTTTGAAACATCTGTTCACCATATGACAGTGCAGCACTCATAACCGATCTTTATTATTGTTGCATAGCAACATTTTGTAGAGAATACATTAAAGGTATAGGTGTATGCTAATGGATTAGGCACTCAATTCAATATTTGTCGTACCTAATAATACACTTTATCCTTAACTGTATGTAAGGCCAGCTTGGAAGAGCTGTGCAGCTAAACCTCACTCCTAGCCTCAAGAGACGCACAAGTGACACTGTGGTTATTAACACACCCTCCTCCAATGGTTTAAATCTTATTCAGAGCAGGGCACATAGGACTGGTTACAATGTTGCCATGTTACATTTCTGGGGGGTATCTACAGCATCCCTGTTAGTGTGTCCTGGTGTGTCCAGGTTCGAATCTGGCGTGATGTGTAGGAGGGTCTTTAGACTCATTGTTAGCACGACCACCTCCAATACAAGTCGATGCTGGTTTGAATCCTGCTCAAAGCAATTCAAATAGGACCCGTTAAACTGTTGCCGTGATCCGGATAGGAGGGACGTTTTGCAGGATCTTTTGTTTGCACATTCACCTCCAATGCCAATCGATAATTCAAATTCCGCTCTGATTGGAACCAGCAACAAATCACTGCAACACATAGCCATTGTGGCTTATTATACTAAATTATTTTATATTATTATATTATTAAAGTCCCTCAAACACAGTGCATTTGTGCTTCAGGGGACCTGATTTTGAACCAGACAGATAGATGCAGGATATGAGGACATTCTAATCACTTTATGCACACTATAGGTGATGGTGATATTTTTTATGCTATAGGCAGTTTATTTTGTACATTTAGCAAAAAGTCTTGAATGAAACAAATAAATATACACATATATAATATAGTTCAACTTTCCTGTAGCTCAACCAGTAGCGAGTGGTGTTTGCAATGCCATGGTCATGGGTTCGATTGCCAGGGAAAGCAAGAACTGATTCAATGTGTTCCTTGAATGCAATGTAAGTCGCTTTGGATACAAGTGTCTACCAAATGTAAATGTATGTAACAATATGAATGTTTACTTTTGTGACATATCCTGTGAAGCTGATTTGAAGACTGATATTAACAAGACCGTAAAGGCTCTAAATATAAAATGCATTTGTAAAAAAAAAAAAAAAAAAATCTAGTAGATACATTAAAGGGTTAAGCTGTCTAATACTGGCTAACTTTTTATTGATTGGTGACTTTGTTGGCAGTTTGCAATCTGCCACAAGCAGTAAGTACTTTTCTAGTCTTCTTCTAATGTCGCTGTCTTGAGAGGAACTTTGCAGTCAGTGTCAGAATACGCAGAAACAGAAGGCTCAAGCCACATGTTTCAAATGCCACTGAGTTAAGTTTGCATAAACGCTAGCATATCTTCAGGGGTTTGAAAACCCACATGTAGGTGTGTCGTTGCGCTTTGGAAGAATTTATAACCCAGCCTTTCTGAACACTCTCCCACTAAAGTGAGCACATCCATGCAGCTTCCAGCTCGCCTCAAAGAGTCCAAACGCTGTCAAGGGCGTTTTGGGTTTTGCCATATGATAAGAGACTGCATCAAAGCCGGGGAATACTAGTAGGGCTCTATATTTGTTCAGAGAGGCAGTTCTGTACCTCCCCTTCCATTCTGCTGCTTTAACTCTTTCATCATGCATTGCTCATATTACCATTACAATAACACACTGTATGGCTGTAAACATGGTAAGCTGCCTGGTTTATTTGATTTAAATGAAAAGCTGCCGAGAGTGAAAGGTGAAGCATCTGGCATAATGCCTCAGATAAATATAACTTATGCAACACCACACACGAGGCAGACCCAACACAAGGCGTTATGTACATAACACTCACGTAACACTCCTTGGCCCTGGGAGCAATGCTAACGAGAGTCAAGTATAATCAATCAAATTACATTGTGATTATATGTTATTATTCAGTTAAATGTTGTTGCTCTAGACTTCCGTACTGTAGTCATGAAAAGATGGAAAATTGAATGGCTTTTGATTCATTTCTAAGTCTATTAATTTCTTATAGAAACATTTTAAATAGTGTAAAAACGGTCAGGTAACACTTTACAATATGATTAATTATTAATTAACGCACTTGCCAACATGCTTTGGATTTTAATGATCTAACATGAACTAATGCAAAATTCATCTTAGTTAATGTTAGCTAAATGAAACATTATTGTAAACTGTTACCATATGTGTCTATGGTGTTGTACTTGTACTGCGACTTCAAAACTCATCTGAATTGTTTGGTTAATGAGGAATTATTAATGCCTAAGTGGTTTACAAAAAAATTCAGTTCACTACAGTTGTTGTAGTGCAATAAAGTTTCATCTGCTGCCTTTCTGATCATGAACTTTCCAGCGACATTTGTTTTTTCCATCTTCTTTGACAATGACCCTCAAACATGCTTGAACTGACAGACTAAAACTGAAAGAATAACTCAACTTCACGCTTTACACACTTTTTAGGTTAAAAGGAGACCTAAGAACTCCACACATAAATCACTGCACAACCACTTGGCGTTTTGGTCGCTTACCTTTCCCAAGGTCCTGTGTGGCTGTTCCAAGGCCATGTTTGTGCTATACTGGCATTCTCGTGCCCTCCGTGTTCAGCTTCACATGAGTGAGAGTGTGTAGTGTCACGCTAACTCTGGGCTTCCATTTATAGAGCCAAGAAAGCCACAAATAGTCTGCAGACAGCAGGGAGCCCGTGACAACAATAACAGCCTTCCGTGATGACTGGACGATCTGACTGGAATTATCACATGGATCATTTACCTCTCCGGCTTTTACACTCTTGAATAAAAAGTAAACGTGCAGCTGTAAGAGTGTGTAATTGGAGTTCATATTTGGTCTAAAACATTTAGAAATTTGTCTCATTTTTCTCAAATTTGTTACATTTCCCTTCGAAATTAACATTTTTGAAATGTTTTTGAAAGTCTGGTAATAATGGATTCATTTATTTGATAAAAAAAATACAGTAAAAAGAGTGAAATATTATTTCAATTTAAAATAACAATAAAGTGTAATTTATTCCTGTTATCAAAGCTGTATTTTCAACATTATTACTCCAGTCTTCATTGTCACATGGTCCTTCACAAATCCTTCTCAATAATGATATTCTGCTCAAGAAACATTTTTGATTATTATCAATGTTTTGCTGCTTAATGTTTTTGTGGAAGTCATGAAGTGCTTCCAGGAAATAGTTTTGTAGAGCAATGATATTAAATTGATCAAAAGTAATGAAGGGATTTAATAAAGGCATATATAATTTTACAAAATATTTCTATATTAAATTCTAATGTTATTTCACAATTCAACTCTTTTTACTGTATTTTTGATCCAATAAATGCAGTCTAAGTAAGCCGAAGATAATTCTTTCAAAAACGTTTTAAAATCGTATTTTTTACAATAATTTGACTGGTAGTGTATATATTATACCTTAAGCATTTTTTTTTTATTATTAGGTCCATGTATACTAATCAGTATCAGACCAAATGTTTAAAAAATAGTGACTTATGTAAGAATTTTACATATTCAGATTAAAACAAATAAATAAAAAACAATATTTGATAGTTTTCTGCTGTTTATGTTAATTAATTGAATTTTAATAGATTTTTTTTATTCCTCATGCTGTGTCTATGTTGTGCTTTTTATCTTAGAGTCAGATGGTTTGTTTTTGGTTTTGGGGAAAGTTTTCATTCTTATGAACCGTCTTTTAAACTCATGGTAACGCTTTAGTTTCGGGTCCAATTTCCAGTACTAACAAGTTAATTTACTTGTTAAATTAACAACTAACTTACTAACGATTAATAAGCAGTAATTTGTAGTTTATTGAGGTAAAAGTCATAGTTAATAGTTATTTGATAGCTAGACCCTAATCTAAAGTGTGACTAACCTCAAGCCAATTTTTCTAAATAGTCTGTTACAAAAAAAAAAGGACAGTAATGCATATGAATAAAATACCAGCTTTCTCTACAACGACATCTTAATATCATTTGGATTCTTTTGTTTTCTTTAACTATTTAATGGTTTTGCTTTACTTCAGATTAGGGTCCAGTTGCGTGACTATGAAACTATTAACTATTACTTTTGCATCAAAAACTCCTAATTACGACTATTAATGGTAGGGCAGTTGTTTAGGTATTGGGTGGTATTAAGGATGTGGAATATGGTCACATAAAAAGTACGGGTAAACGTCTCAGTTTACATATGTAACCGTAGTTCCCTGAAGAGGGAACAAGACGCTGCGTCAAACGCTTTTAGGGAATACTTGGACGATAGTCTCGTGAAGCACTAAATTCGAGTGTGAGTGACAGCCACAAGCTGGATACGTCACGAACCAGGGTGATAAATATGCGCCGGAAACCGGTGACAGCAGCTTAGAGGAGTGTCTGAAGCAAGCCCGAAAGGCACGAGTTGCTGAGGCCAAAGACGCAGCATCTCGTTCCCTCTTCAGGGAACTATGGTTACATACGTGACCTGAGACGTTCCCTTTCAAGGGACAATGCTAGGAGAAAGATAAACCAACGCCACCTCAGTGACGAAGGCTGACGAGTGTCTCGTAGCTCACTACGAGTGGACCCGTGTTCCTACAGCGGAGTTGAGGTCAATCTGATAAAATCTCAAGAATGTGTGAGGGGAGGACCAGCCGGCCGCATCACAGACATCAGACAGGGAGAAACCTGATAGAAGAGCCTTAGAGTCGCCACGCTCCAAGTGGAGTAGGCATGGACCCTCAGAGGAGAAGGGGATCTGGCCAAATCATAAGCCAGACAGATAGCCTCAACTATACATCTGCTTAGGGATGGTTTGGATGCTGGGGCCCCCTTAGGGGTCCCAAAGCAAACAAACAATTGGTCAGACTTACACCAAGGGGAGACCTATGGAAGTAAGTGTCCAGTGCTCACAGTGGACACACCTTGTTTTTTTTTGTTTTTTTTTATTCCTGGTCCTGGTCACCAAATTTGGAAGAGCAGAAGGCCTGCAGCACAGTAGACCGAGCCACATTAGTGGGTACCTTTGGTACATAGCCTGGCCTGGGATGGAGGAAGGCCTCTGCCTTCCCAGGCGCAAACTCTAGACAGAAGGGAGCAACAGAAAGCACTTGTAGATCCCCATTTCTTTTTCACGAGTTCACACTTACAAATGATTCAGGAGCAATAAATGGTAAGCGTATTTGGCGTGCTGTCCGAGGAGAGGGCTCCGAGCTCGGTATTCAGCCCGAACCTGGAGCACTCCCCCCGTATCCTGACTTTGATAGGAACAATTAAGTGTGAGGAGTCGGGGTGGTGGAGGGATGCCGAAAAAATGTCAAAGAGCTGTAGGTGAGTCAAACATGTCTATATATACATGCTTCCTCTCCTGCTGATAGGATGAGGTGTAATTGCTGATGACGTGTTGATTGTGTTAATCATTTGAACGTGCTCCTCCCGAACTAAAATAAAAAGTGTCTTTAGGGAGAGGAACTTTAGAGGAACCACTTTCAAGGTTTCGAAGGGTGCCTGGGACAGGCCCTAGAGGACCAGGGATGGGTCCCAGGTGGGAACCTTGGTCTATACTGCAGGCCTCAGCCTAAAGTTCCACGGAGGAAGCGTGTGACTAAGGGGTCCACAGGAAGGAGTGTCTTATTTATGTATGAATTTATGTATATGTATGTGTATGTATATATATACAGTAATACCTCGAGATACGAGCATCTCTACATATGAGTATTCCAAGATACAAGCAAGCCTTAAAGCAGATTTGTGCTTCTAGATTCGAGTACATTTTCGAGATTCGAGCACGTGTACTGACGCCGATGCCGACGCACATTCACTTCAGTGTTCACTGACTTCTGTCCGCATCGCCCGCGATGCCTCTGCTTGGTCAGAAGTAACCGCGGGCGTGGACTAGCAATGGATCTGCCGGGTAAGGGCTGATAATATAGTTATACTCACACTCCTCCGTCAGATCCATTTGCGAACCCCAGGACCTAGATCGCCGCAGAGCCTCAACTACAGCGGGACCCGAGCGCGAGTCTGGACGGACTCAGTATCAAAGACCGCCAGGCGGGAGCGGAGCGGTGGCTGGCTGCAGTGATTACAGTCACTGACCTCACATGCTCTGCTCCCAACAAGCACACAGTGACTGCACAAATATTTGATTCGTTAATCAAAAATTTACAATTTGGAGAGCCCTTTTTCTTTTAAAATAGTCAGGGGAATAGTTCAGTCGAAGGAAACTCAAACAACCAGCGTAACAACAACACAAACACTCTCACACAATGCTTGATGAAGACACTCAAAGCTTCCGTCACCAGTTTCTGGCGCACCTTCATAACCCTGATTCGTGACGTCACAGACTTGCGCCTCTCACTCACACTAGGTCTATTGTTCGATCGTTTACAAAGTGCTTCATGAGACTATCGTCAAGGTATTCCCCTAGCTTTCGACGCAGTGCCAATATCATAGTAATAGTCATGCTAATAAGGAACTAGTTCATAGTGAGGATTGGATCATAAACCAAACTATTACCGGGTCACTGTTGACAAAAATGACATCATACTGTCAGATTAGGTTTTTGAGATGGATGCAGTAATTGGGTCTTCTATATGAGGGATGTTGCTTTCTTGTTTAACTCTGGTGTGACAGCAGAATTAATCAAATTAGCATCTGCTTTACTGAACACACTCATCAATATTGACAGACAGCACCTTTAACCTCAGAGCTGTGGCCGTCCTGCTGATCGATGGTTCCCTGACTCGAGTGCAGAATTAGGGCATTACTCTTCTATCGTGGATTCTGCCTCTAAATCAGTTGTTTTCTATAACTCCATTGATTTTCTCAAGTGATTTTAAAATGGTTTTTATACTCTTTTCAGACTTGGGTGTCAGGAGAATGTGCTCAGCGAGCCTGAAACTCTGGGAGCTGAAAAGCAACAAAAAAAGAGCTAGCATAAAGTGAAGCGTTCTCCATCTGTTCTACTTAGTTGTGCCTGGAAATGGAAAAGCTTAGACGGGTTCTGAGAGTCTGACAGAAATGAGAAAAGAAAGGCGGCTGGGAAAAAAAAAACTAGCCCCGGCTAATCAGTAAACATAGGTAGTACTTCAATCGCCTGGCTGATTCAGCATATAACGTCAAAATACTGAATCAACTAGAGGCTCTAAACAAATCTGTTTACTATTCGAATGCGCATCCACCTCCTGTAATCATTCTCAGCCATGCAACTAAGCACAGTCTAAAAGAATGGGCCGCTATCTTCTCAGCATGGTGTGTTGATTCTAGCCTCAGCTGGTGCTGTCTGTCACTCAGCGAGTATCTGTAAGCCTCCTAATGCTGGAATAATCACTCACGGAGAGGGGGTGGCGACTCCGTAACCTCCGAGTCATGCCATTCTGCCAACGCATCCGACTGACACGCATCACCTCTACGGCACAGTGTGATGCAATTCTTTCTCTGTTCCCTCAGATATGGCCAAGTCAAATTTTGAAGTACAGGATTTTGTCATGGCAACTAAACGGGTCGTTTTCTTTTCCTGTCAAGCAGCTCTATAGGCTCAGAAATGAGGCTGTGACTAAATATCACATGTGTAATTTGTGAAAAACAAAACAGCACTGTCATATAAAAACACTGTGTATCCCTAACTATTAAAGAAGCACACATCTTAAGTACAGTTCAAGTATATTTTAACTATACTTTCTGCAGTAAGTATACCGGTACTAATATCAGTGTAATAGTAAATGTGTCAATGGACCATTTGAATTCTGCTTGGGACTAATTAGCCAACTTTTTAGTGTATGAAAGCATACGTTTAAGTGTACTATGAAGTTGTGAAATAGCGTCCCCTATCGTAACAGTGAAAACATGTAAAGCCTGATAATAGACTCCATGCACAATCACTTCCACATTTTGTCTCAGCCCACTCAAATGAAGCAGTTCTAGAAGCAGTTGCTATTGGTTTACTATGGAGGGAGTGCATAAGATACTTTTACACTCCATTTAAAAGAGTTTCTCCAGATTAGTGTAAACGATTTTAATAGCATTGTGAGCTGTCACTCCTAACTGCAAAAAAAGAGACGTTTCAAATTACTGAGGGTGAGTATTCTCATGTTATATGCAACAGGCAAATCTAGTCCCAGTTTCTGACTATTCATACCTGTCCATTCGTCTTTTGCTATCTAGTTATTGGATTCCTTTTGACTGATGTGCTTGTTTATGCAACATATGCTATTTTTGGACTATAAATAACTATATTATTTGTAATTTCTCAGTTTCCAAAAAGAATCCGGTGACAATAAGACATAAACGTGAGGGTGATGTGTTTCAGGTCAGTGAGGAAGGCAGAAGCCACAGTTTAAGAGTAGACGGGCAAGATATTAACTTAAGTATGAATTGAATGCTCATTTTTTTGCAATGTACAAAGACAAAAATATCCTGTAAAAAGGTCCATAGAGTTTAAGTTTTGAAATGTTGGTATTATGCTTGTTACATTAAATTGGTATTTTCAAGACATTTCAAATTAGAATATATATTCATTACATTTATCATAGTTTAATTGAATTATCTTGACAGCAGCTGTTTCTCAGAGATCACTCTGTACCAGACAGCAAGCTATTCACAGCTTGGCATCAGTGCAATTTCTCCTTTTCACAGCTGGACTGGAAGACAACAAGGCTGACACAAACCTACAACAATCTTAAGTTTAATCATCAAATCCTTTTAAAATAATACAAATAAACTTTATTAATTAAATTATCATGTAATAAATGCATACATGCGTTTAGTCCAAATTATTTTGATTGGCTTTGTCAAAAAGATGAAGAGACAGAGCAGGATGAGACACAGGGGCGATTCTAGGATTTTGATTTTAGGGGGGCTCAGCCCCCAATAAGGGTATGATTAAAAAAATATTATTTGACTATTAGGGTAGGGTGGTATGCTACTAACCTTACTGCAATCCACTATTCCATTGTATTCCCTGTATTTCATATATGGGAGTAGGAGTACTGACTGAGCCATATACAACACTGTAATAAAAAAATAATTATTGGATGTGACCACTAGAAAATAGGGAATGTTTTTTTTTTTTTTTTTACAATGAAGTCCTCCTGATTCATTCACTGTACAAACACACGCACACGTTTCCAGTACAAACACAACATTTTACTGTTTGCATTTCTATGCTCACATACAAACCTCAGATAGGAATTTTTCTGACAAAATTAAATAACATTTTAACCAGAAAATAACATAAAAGCCATAAACTTTGATCATCCATATCAGCAATATAAACAACACAGGTATGAGGCTGGACAATGGATTAAGTGGGGGCTGTGGCATTTATGACAAAGAACTGCACCGATGCAGGTGTAATATCATAGCATTAGCAATCTATCAATAAATGCACGCACACACCTTGATGTTCACTCTGCTCGGCGCCCCTGCAGATTGAAAAATGCGCTAAAACCAAGCAGACTCAGATAAGGGGAGGAGCCGAAACTTGACGCAGCTTGCCGCCGTTTCAAATGAGTTTTTTTTAAAGGGGACTGAAGCGATCAAAAATGTATTAATCAAATATATTTTTTAGGGGGGCTGGGCAAAAGTTTAGGGGGGCTGAAGCCCCCCTAAAAAGGGCCTAGTGACGCCCCTGATGAGACAGAACAGGACACAACCTCTGCTCTGTGCGATATGTAGGATTTCTGGATGAACGGAATTATTACAGAGCAGTATTTGCCAGGAATTGATTTCATAGGCATTTGAGAATATTATGAGCATTTTTCTAACCATTCAGAAACATGATCAATCATGTCAAATAATATAAACTCATACTAAGGAAGATGAATATATAATGTAAAATATTAAAGGTCAGACTATATTCAGAACTGAGGAATTTACTTTGGTTAATACTTATTTCATTTCAATACCCTTTACAGACATCGAGCCGCCTCACCTCTCAATCCTCCAAGTGGCCGAGCTGCATTCAGACTCTGCCAGCACTAACTCCCCTTTGGCCATTGCAATCCAGCTTGTTCAGCGAGGATTTATTGGTGGATTCTGCCTTTTGAAAAGTTCAGTGTGTGGCAACCATTCTCAACATTATTCACCATTATTCACCATCAAGAAACCCCACTGCTGCCACTTCTTGGTCATAGCCTTCACTTATCTGTCTGCTTGTTTGTCCATAGCAAAAATGTTGTTGTACAGGAAATGTTTAACACTTTATCTGGGCAACGTATATTTACATGTTTGCATTGCTACAGTGCAGGTAACAAAGTCATTTATATGTACAGTAATACCTCGGTTTACGAGTGACTTAGTATACGAGCAAATCGGTGTATGAGCATTGTATCGCTGTGCGAGAAAAATATTCCCTCGCCCACGTGCATTTTTGTGTGGAAAAGATCCCTTTTGTCAGGGTTCTGTCACATTCGGTCTAGTCATTTCTTGGTTTTGTGGCAGAGCTCTGACACTACCGTTATGTCTCTAGTTGTGTGTGTGTGTGCGCGGCTTCGAGTGCTCGAGTGTCATGTCATGTGAGTGGGCGCGGTTGCAAGCCTTGCGCGAGCCGCGCCTCCTCTCGTCCATGTGTTTATGTTTGGCACGCGGTTCGCATTCAATCGGCCGCGTGCTTTGTGTTTTCTGTCACGCGCAGTTTTGTTGTCGCCATCTGCGCGTCGTCTTTGTCTCGTCAATGTGTAACCCTCCCACCTTGTTTCCCTGCTTTAGTTTGATTTGTTCCCAGCTGTGTCTCATTCAATTACCATCCCTCATGTGTGTATTTATTCCCCGTGTCTGTTGTCTTGTCGTTCATGATCGTGTTCATGCCCATTCTTCTGGAGTTAATTTTTCATCAGTGTCCCAGTTGGCAGGAACATCTGTTTCTCCGGTTTCTTCGCTTTCTTCTGCGTCTGAATTCCACAGCAGGTCGTCTTCTGTGCCGTCCATTTTATTGCTGATGCCTGTCTTCACAAAAAACACAAAATGTCTGTCTTCTCCGTAACGTGTGGGTGAGGAAATGAAGCGGCGAGGGGACGTTTTTTTCTTCGCCCTCACGTACAGTGAGAGGCTGCAGCCTGTGTTACGGGATGTAATGTATCATGCAATCGGCAGTCAATTGCTTTGGGCTGTTGCAGTTGTTGCCGCGGTTTATGTTTGAATACAGTTGCTGAATTGCACTCACGAGTCTGCCTTTTATTTTATGCATATATTGCTACTTAAACAGCCTGTAAAATGCGCAGCGCTAACTCACAATTCGCCGGCGCCCTCAAAGGACCGGCCGTCAAAGCAAACCCCAGCCCAGCCCAGCCCTCGAGCATAACGCGCATCCCTAACTTTGATTTATTGTTTTGGTAGAAAATTTTGCGCGTTATACTCGAATAAATACGGTAGTTCATGTCCAAGTTCAAGTTCTAGTCTTGTTTTCCCCCTCGGGGTGGTTTTTGTTCTCAGTTTTTATTTTTGTTTTATTATGAATAAATCCCCATTCTCCTCGCAATATTGAGTCCTTGCATCTTCCCTTCAACACACCTGACACCTTTATCACCCCTTCACTCGTTCATTCTCTCAGTGTCGCTCAGTTTGGGTGCATCATTCACCACAGTGAATTATTTTATAAGTTGTTGTGAATATGATTACATGTGAATATGATGAAACTTTATTAAGGACAATATGTTACCAACAGGACACATTGCATACTAATGAGACTCACATGCGTTCACAGTCCAACACCCAGGGGGTAATGACGTTATTAAAGGGCCATACACTTTTAGAGAACAGCAGACTATAACAGTTATAACTCTGTACAGATCATATACATAAGTGATTTACAGCGGTTTTACCTCGTGTTGTTGCATTAATTGTGATCGCTATTCTTCATGTTGTAATATCGTTACAAATGTTGAAGGAACTAGTTAATCTGATGTGTTCAATAAGTGTTAAGTTAACAGTCTTGTCACTTTAAGAGGGTGGGGTTTCAGGGGGGCTAGAGAGAGAGAGTGGAGTTCTGAGGGATTTGAGAGAGAGCTCGTAAGCAGAGATAGTTTTGATTCTTCTGTTATGTACGGCGTGGGTTGCAGCCAGAACAGCAATTCGAAAGTTCTCAATAAAATCTTTGAATGAGAAAGAACCTGTCTGGTTATTAAAAGCAACGCTACAATGTAGTGAAATATATAAGCAGTAACACCCCGCACCCCCCCCCCCCTCCCCTCTCCTCTCGTCTCGATCATGACAGCAGTGACAGGTAAAGTGCGATTCAGTAAATTGACAAGTATTTTCAGAGTTTAATTATCAAGTGTTAATTAGTATTTATGTGAGATCTTAATGGTTATCATTTTAAATGTAATTAATAGGTTAAAACCAAAAAAAAAATTAAAATGGGCATTTATGGTTCTGTGGAACGAATCAAGTGATTTTTAGTGCATATGGGGGAAATTATTTTGGTGTATGAGCATTTTGGGTTACGAGCTCACTCTCGGAACGAATTAAACTCATAAACCAAGATGTTTACACTCTACACGTGTATAAATAAAGGCAAATTCTTCTCTCCACAGCGCATGTGTGCCCTATTGATGAGGCTCCAGTGGGCGAGATAGATAGGCCCTCACTTAATCGATTCCCACTGTTGAGGGGAATCACACATCCTCTGAATCTTGCCGTATTTAACTAAAAGAATGGCTTTTGGCAACACTGACATTATTCCCTTTAAGATTTCCTTAAAGGCAGAAACACATACATGTTGCAGGGAAAGGGAACAGACTCATGAGAAAACGGTCTAAATTCGATTAAATTCCATTTTATTCACCTTCTAAATATGCTGCTGGAAAGCCATCAAAATTGTACATTCTGTTTGCTTTATGAATGCAAATTGTTTCAAATAAAATTCCTCAGATTTCTTCCCCTTAATCACAGTCCACTCTTGTTGTCCATGTCAGTTTAACAGAATTGTGTCCTTGGCACTGGAATAAAAAAGAAAATACAGCTAGAAATGATGGTAATACTGTACAATAAGGTCTCATTTGTGAATATCAGTTTGAATATCAGTTAATGCATTTACTAACAATGAGAGAAATATTTGTTTCAGTATTCATTAACCTTTTTATGTTAGTTTATACAAATATAATTGCAACATGTGACCAAAAATACAAAATAAAAGTCCCGGATGAACTGTGCCATGACATTACTCCCCCTCTGGAGAAGGCGCGACCCCGCGCCAACGAGAGTCCAGAACTGGGTGGCCAGAGGATCAGGTACCCGGGGCAGCACCGGAGGATCAGGGGTCCAAGTCCCACCCACCCTCGAGCTGGCACTATAGCCCCCCATTTTTTTCTTCTCTCTTCTCTCTTCTTTTTTCTTCTTTCTTCATTTACTTCTCTAGTTGGTTGATTACATTAGGAATTGCAAAGATTTGTTATATGCAAATATGCAAATGAGGCATTATCTAAATAAATATGCAATACTATTTGCATGTATTTCTAGAACAACTTTTTGTCATATTAGAGTCAATGGTTTTCACAGAGAGAGTTTTGGATTTCTTTTTTTTTATCACTCCATAAATCTGAAAATACTGTCAACAGCTACAAAAGGCAATAAAATGTTATTTCAATAAAACCAGGCAAATCATATATAAACAAAACCCGCTTTAAAAACTTTCAGAATATACTTAGGAAAAAAATTATGAGAAAACAGCCTTTAAAGGTATTTCCCAGGGCAAGAACTGATTAGAATGTCAATGTGTTTCTTGAATGCAATGCATGTTCAAAGGCAATCACATTTAGCAAATGCATAAATATGAAATATGTAAACGTAAATGTACTGTACATCTACTAGTGCAAATAAATAGAGAGCTATAAAGATAGTTAAAAGTGTATTTTTATGGTTTCTTTGAAAAAACTATTTTTCCCTGTGTCTCGTCATTACTATTGTGAGCAATTGGAACCTTGTTATAGGTCAATATTAGACAGGAGCAGCAGATGTAAAACACATGATAAGACATTAGTAGTACATTGATGGGCAAAATGGGAATAGAAAAGTGTATAATAATTGTATAATATTAGGTGGAATATGAATATATTTATATATTAATATAATAGTATTATAAATATATTATAAATATATTATAATAATTATAATAATTGTATTATTGATAATAATTGTATCCATCAACGTCCAGTCAAACAACAAGTGATGCACCTAGTTACAAAATCAGAGAGTGTTTTCCATCAAAATCCAATCAGAAGTGTCCACAGATTGCAATTAAGCTTTTGCTATCGTTTACCCAAGCTGGATGTTAGTACCAGGCATGAAAAAGGTCTTTTTGGATGAAAGTCTCTGTCAAACACCGAAATGTAGATGCAGAGGTGCTAAACAAGAGCCTATGCAGCTCAGGAAGTCACCAAGATGAATCAATATTTCTCACATGCACTGTCACCGAGTTGATATGGTATTGTCAGATCATCACCTCAAATGATTGTTACACAGATTGATAAAGCACCGCATTCAATAAAGAGGGATAATGGTCCTCAGAATTGAGTGAGAGTGTGTTTGCATGAGCCGCAGATTGACAGTGTGGAAAATAATGCTGTTATTTCCCCTGTGGTCACAGCGACCTGCCCTCTGCTCACCATCCTGGAAGCTTCGCCTGATATTTACAAAATAAACAACACTCAGAAAGTGGGTTGAAATGCGAGGAGAGAACTATGTATGAAAACTATGTAGTGGTTTAATTAACTAGGCAGTACAACAAAAACAAGCATTATGTATTTAAATAAAATATCACATGTATGTTTTGCATGAAATTATATTTTTGTTGTGTCTATGAGGCATCAATTTGGGAGGCCTTGTTGTGATGCAATGCCAGTAATTATCCTAAAAAGGGTAATTTCTATAAATAGTAAATATAGATTTTTTTCAATAGGGATTGTGTTGTGAAAAAGGACAGATTCAACTGCTGTTTGCTGAGAGATAAAACAATCTTGTGCTTTGTACGTGGAGCAGTATCCTGTTTGTGTTTGCAGTTTGTGTTACCACCAGCAATGCAGAAAATCACAGCTGTACACAGACGAGTTGCTATGGCAGTCAGGGTTATTTTTTATTATCACAATTATTTTGCTCAAAACAAATTGAGGGTGATGACAAAAATGTATTTAAAAATTCATTTCAGAGTGAACTATGCCTTCAAGAACCTTCCCTTAAAAGCTAAAATGTGTCATGTCTAGGCTTAAAGCACTCTGAGATGGCATTTGTGTGCCCAGTGTGGGAAGATGACCATCTCGGGACTGCGGTCGAGATACAGGTGGAATCTTCTCTCCTATGACACAATTTAGTTCCTCTGCAGGGCAAAGGGCTACTTCAGTGAAGCCTGAGGAAAGTACCTGAGGATTACAGTGGGGAAAAACCAAATCTCATTGGGCTTTTAGTGCACCAAAGGCTGGGGAGCTTCTGGATGAGATTGTTGGTCTTTACCATGGCGGACCCAGCGCTTCGTTCAGAGCTCTAGTTGAGGTTGATCGCTGTATTGGAGGGTTGACTAGAGTCCTCTATGGATGAAGACTTGTTGTTGTTTGAGTCTGACCCAGAGCTGACGGCCATGCTTTCCCAGGCTTCTGAGAGTGTCAGGCTGGATTTCAATGATGGATGATTGGCATTTTGGCATGGGCCACACTGATTTTCAGCACACTGCCCCAGGACCATACTTTCCGGAAGTGCACAAGCATTTTACCAGATAATTTTCTTGCCTGAAACTGAGCTGGTGGTTCCTCTCCCCTCACTACTCTTGAAGGTTGGGTGAGCAAGGGGTACGTGGAGATCTCCCCAGTGGTGATGCGGTAGTGATGCAGCTGTGTCCACAAGGCCCTGATGCCTGGCTAGCAGGATGATCCATGTCTCCCATCAAGGCCAACAAGTTCTTGTCTGTGCTTCAAGCCAAGGCTTACATAGCCTTTGGACAAGCCGCCTCTGCCCTGCACACCATGCATCATCCCAAGGTCTTCAAAGCCGGCAGCAATGTCACCCTGTAGCCTAAGACTGGTTGCCCACTGAAGCTAAGCAGGGTTGAGGCTTATTATTTTCCTGGATGGGAGACTGACTAGGTTGCTGCTGGAAGTGGTGTTAGGAGGCCAGCAGGGGGTGCTCACCCTGCAGTCTGTGTGGGCCCTAATGCCCCAGTATAGTGACGGGGACACTGTACTGCAACAAGCACCATCCTTCGGATGAGATGTTAAACCGAGGTCCTGACTCTCTGCGGTCATTAAAATTCCCAGGATGTCCTTCGCAAGAGTAGGGGTGTAACCCCGGAATCCTGGCCAAATTAGTCCATCATGGCTTCCTAACCATCCCCATACTCTGATTGGCTTCATCACTCAGTCTCCTCTCCACCAATAAAACTGGTGTGTGGTGAGCGTTCTGGCGCAATATGGCTGCCGTCGCATCATCCAGGTGGATGCTGCACTCTAGTGGCGGTTGAGGAGATTCCCCTGTCCATGTAAAGCGACTTTGAGCATCTATGATAAAGCGCTATATAAATGCAATGAATTATTATTATTATTAAAGAGCTGTACAAGGGATATTCTTGTTCAGAAGATGTCCACATTATTGGTCCAGGAATGCCATCTATTGCTGAGCCTGTCGATTTTGAGGGAGGTTGACAAATCTCCCTGATTCCTGTACCGACACTCCTCCTGCCCACAATTCCAGCATGGACCATCAGCCATTCAGCCTCGCGGCTCTTCCATGCTCAGTCGGCTACACCTGGTTCAGACCTTGGCACACGTGTGCTGCTGACTTTGGCTGTCCACTATACTTCAGCCCTCCATCCCTTCGACTATGACTTGCTCAGGCCACCCTCAGAATCCTCCATCACCCTAACTCCAGCTCGCCCCTCTGTCCTCCAAATGTGAGGACACGGTCGCAAGGGTCTGCAACATTGCCGCAGATCTTCAGCTAAGCAGAGGGATGTTACTCCAGAGTCATTGCCTCTGGCTGTCTCCACGAGACTACAGGACTTCTACCAACATGGCTCCTCCCTCAGTCAACACCACCATGGAGCAGAGTTAAGTCTGTGACCTGGGTACCATCCATCATGCCCCTGGTCAAGGCTCCTCACTGCCTCTCACCACAGTCAACATTACACTGGGTCCTTTGGTTCTGCCTCCTGGTCTGCCATCCTCCTCTGGAACCTCCTCCTGTATGTTCTGCCAGCCCCTTCACCATCTTCTGTCACCATTGCTTTACCATCTACTCAACTTCCTCGTCCTCCCTCTATGGTCCCTCTTATGTCACACAAGACTGTTTTCATTTTCATAGTTGCTCTCTGCCTTTTTTTTTGTCATAATAGTAATTAATTAGATTTTTTTCATCATGTTCAAGGTCAGTTCAGTTTATGTATCTTGGTCAGGTAGCGTTAACTGGATGTTTAATTTGCCTGGTTGTTTGGATTTCCAAAAGTGTTTAACACTACACTCTGAAGAACTTAATTCCTTCCTCCATGCATTTATACCCAGGCATACTGTGACACTTATTGTAAGTAATGAAAATATTTTTTAAAGGGTTTGATTTAGTTAATGATAATAACCCTAACACGAGGGTTTACAAGTGTGTAACATTTTACTTTCGGATTGTTCTGATTATTTTCATGAAACTCTTACATCAAATATTAACAACAGTACTACACTTCAGATATCATTTATATAAATGGCACATTTGACCAGAACAATTCAATTTAAGTTTATTTCACTTTTGGCAACTTATAAACAATGCAAGTAAAAACAGTTAAACAAAGCATACACGAAGCAAGTAAGGTCTATTTAAGAGCATGTCAAATTTAAACAAGCAAACTGTTAGAAAAATATCTATTTACTTTCTTTATATCTCTTTTACACGTGGTGTTCTAAACTGTTCAGATTGTTTATTGGATCATGTATTTGTGGACTCATGGGAAGTTTGCCTGAAGCATCAATCTCTGCATCACTCATTTTCTGCTCCAGCAATTGTGGACCACAGCCAGAACCGAAGGATACAGTCACATCTGAATTCACAAAGAGAGAGAAGGTATTAAGCCTCCTGAAAACGTTTTTTCTCGGGCCTCGGTTAAGCTCGGTTTTCAAATTTCAATTTGTTATCAGTGACCATTTGTGCGGTCATGTACTGTAAATATAATGAATTACACCATAGAACATTTCCTGATCAATTATGTAGCCGATTAGAATGTAAATCTGAGATCCATATAACCCTTTCCCTGCTGTCGTATTTGATCACTTTCACTAAATTTTCGTTGTCCCTAGAATATTTTGTAGTACTAATATCTAAATATGCAATATCAAAAGGAGGAACAGATTTTAAATTAAAAACCTGTTTTTTCTATCTTCATCAACACTTGTATATGTTTTTTTTTTTGTTGTTGCAACATTAAGATTAAAGCTGAGAAAAATCACTTTTTCTGCTTCTTCACAAGTGTTTTGATCTGGAGATCAGGCAGAATGGCGGCGCCTACAATAACAGTGAAAACACAGAAAGCCGAATAATTCCTTTAATGGCAGGGAAAGAGTTAACATGTTTACCTCTGTGGGTAAATGAAGCCATGTCCTTGACATACTGATGTCATGCTAACCATGCTCTTTGATAAAGAGGATCTCAGGGATATATTAAAACGTGATATCATTTAGTACAGCAATTAATTTCCAATGACAAACTATATGAAAAGTGATGAAGTACCTGTGCGTGACATTCACAGAGGATAGAAAGCGTTGTTCAAGCAATCAGAGTAAGCGTGACCGTCTGAGTCACTGAAGTCAGAATCAAAGTCTCCATCATCTGGGCCCTGTGTTAGCGGCTCCACATCTTCATCTGAGGTCGAGGGGTGAGTGAGAATGATCCGAGGTATCTGTCAAAGTCAGCAGAGAGGAAATAAGATTTTAAAGAGCTGTCAGGAACTGGCATTTAAAATTAGCCACGTTCAGCACAGCAGTGAGATCCTTTTCTTAAGCTTGTCTCAGGCAGAACAAAAATTTGTCACACTTTATATTGGGTGTCTACTATGTAATTGGATTTTTAAAAATGCACAATTATTCGCAGCGTTGGTATAATGCCCTTATTGTGTTGCAATACACGTGCTGCTGTTGAGGTGGGATACGGGTACGGTTACGACAGGTTTGCTGGTATGGTTTGGTTTAAGGGTGAGTTAAGGGAAGGTCTTAAGAACTAGTTGGACCAACTAGCAGTTAACCAAGAGGTAATCTACCTTTTTATGTAACTGACTTAAATTAAGAAGACTAACTCAAGTCTAGTCTAAGCAGTTTATGTAACCATCCACTGATTATATGATATGTGGACTGTCTCAGAATAAATAAATAAAGGGATTTTCAAACGTTTGTGTTCGGTGTAAAAAGACACTAAACCTTGTTTAGTTAAAGCTAATATCTTGCTTTGCATCTCAGGTGAACATGTTTTAATATTTATAATGGGTGAGGGAGAAGCTGACAAGGGAGGAAAATATTGTTGCACAGAGCTGTCAAAGATGTACATCTCAGATACGAGGAAAATCTACAGAGCCCCTGAGGTGACATTTTGATATGGCATTCATAGGAATGAAGGAAAGAATGATGATAAAATGCATTTCTGAGATTTCATTGTTAAAACATGCATGCACACAGAAACGCTTACGATCCACACATACCGTCATGGTGTTTTTCACAAGCTGTAGGGCATTGTTTTTGAAGCTCTCCATGTCTTTCATGGTCCGCAAGTCCTGTACTGGTTCATTCTGATAAAACAAAGATGAAAACTGGAAAATAAGCATCACAGTTCTAAACATTTTAATAATAAATACATCTTGAACTTCTATAGGCCTAATTAACTCTAATCCATTTCAGATCATTTTAACATTTATTCCTCGGTGGAATATTAGAGAACCGTTCAGGCTCCCTCCCTTTATAAGCTCGGCTCGAACCTACCAGTCCGTTCCCGTTGCAGAGCGCAGCTTCTATCCTGTTGCTCAATGGGTTGCAGTCCAGCGTGGGATCAGTGGAGGATTGTTGGCCACTTGATTTGTTATTGCTCATGGTAGAATCACACTCTTGGCTGATCTGGGGGTCCGTCTCCATGCAGTCGGACCTCTCGTGCGCTCGCGGCTCCATGGGCACCCATCTCTCCCGTAGCACTTTCATTTTTATGCAGCTCCCAGCATTCCTCAGGACGGTGACCGCGTCATGGTGGCTGACCTCCTGCATGTCTTGGCCATTGACCTTGTGGAACGAATCAGAAATGAGCTGCAGTGAATTGAAGCAAAAAAACAGAGGCAGAGCAGGTGACAAATGCCACGAAAGCCAAGGAATGAGAAAATGCCCACCGAGGAAATGACCTGGGATCTTCAAGAGGAAGTATGTAATTTCCACACCAAGAGTATAACCAAAAGAAAATAGGTTTTCCAAAGACTTGCCCACCTGCCATTTGTAGAATGAAAACAATAAAATGGGCTGAACCGGTAGGTCTAGGTTATGTCGGTCAGCTGTGGAAGTCAATCCACTTTTGCAAGCAACATATGAATCCCAGAAATCTCTTTCAAATATAGTGGATGTTTTATCAGTGCTCCTTTTCCTAGCTACATGAAACACTTCTGTCTATAGCTGTTTTCCACTATCAGGCCAAAGCGTTCTAGAGACTCCATTTTCTTGAGTGAAAGTATTGTTACTACTGGCCCAATATTACTCAGTCACAATGAAAGTTGTGAATGTAACCAGTGACTCAAGACATCAAGTGTGGTGTGTGGCCAATGACACAAGTTATAAAATATTTTGGTTAGAAAATGCATTGTGTAGCTTGTGGTGTTTTTGCACATGTGATTGCAGATTCTCTGGATCCTTTATTCCTCTGACAGCACAAATGCGCAGTCTCTTTGAGTGAACTGCCCTTGTTCTCTCGCTCGCACATGCAATTACAATGCCAAAGGGAAGAGGAAGAGATAAAACGGTAAGTTGGCTTGTGTCACAACAATTAAAGGGAAAAGCACTCATTTCCGACAAGCTGCCATATCAGGTATATAAATGAACGATTTTGTGTGAATTCTTGTAAACAAATATATTTAACAGTATAATTTCTGTTTCTGTTAAATAAAGACAAAGTACTTGCTTTTGAAGGATCAAAAGTAAACTACAAAACAAAAAAGCATGAACTAAAGCATGCACATCACTGGCAATATGCTCAAGTAAAAAAACAAACAGAAAAGTCAGCACACCAAAGATTTAATAATGGACTCTGGAAACAAAGGTGGAGTTGAGCACACAGGGTCTTCAGCAGATGGTTTAGGATGCGGACTTATTTTCTGTTCTTTTTAGGTCAACAAATTGCTTATAATTGTTGAATTGTTTTATGAATGATGGTGGTTTAAACCAGTCAGTAATGCGACATGCTAGCATACGACTGCCTTGAACTCATTTCAATATTTGTTTTAAAGTTACAAATATGTTTTCAAAGTTGAAATCATACTAGAAAAAGGTTTTAACATTGTGTTTATTTGACAAGATTATGCAAATTCATCAGTTGATGTTATATGGCCATTTAGGATTTTATATGCTAATGAACATTGTTGAACCTTGCCCATCTATGAACTGTATCCACTGGCAAATTGGCGTAAATTAATAAAAAAAAAAAAGTTTAATTGTACTTCATACCGAAACTTTAGCTCTAAAAGCACAGAAAATTTCCATTTCAAACTTTCACATAGCACAAAATGTTTCTGCAGGTTGGAAGGAGAGTTCTTGAATGGCAAACACTTAAAACTAAACATTTTCAGAAAAGGTTGGCTGAGTTTCAGTCTTCTTCCATTATGCCAAAAAAATCATCCACTGACTTTCAAAGTTGCTACATAGCGACAACCGTCGCAGACCTTGATAGAAATGCAGTCGAGTAAAAACTACAATATTTGTCTTTCAAATGTTGTAAAGTTAGAGTCAAAACTTTTCACATAGCAACTGCTATATGGTGGATGCTCAACTATTTCTTTTAAATTTCTTTTTTGAATATTGCTCAAATAGCACACTTGTCCCACTACAGAGAAACTGGTAGCCAGGCAACAGACAAGTGACAAATCCTGAGTGGCGAGGTTACTACACGCATCCTAGCAGCACAGTTCAGTTCAGTACGGTGCGATGTGCTGAGAACCAGTCTCAAGTGGAAATGTAAATGGTGCCGTTCGGCTCGACGGTGGAAGAGTAGCTCATGTTTTTCTCCTTCCCTTGTCTGCTGCGAATGATGTCCCGTCTCAGGATTCTCACTAGACTCGTTACTGAATGCTTTGGGATTGTGTGTTGAAAGCACCACAGCTACAGCATCAAACATTGAAGGGAAATAAACCTTTGAATGCCTATGACTTCTTGTTGTCACTGAATATTGAACCTGGGATAAGAGAATTGCCTTTTGTCCGCTGCAGCACAACTCATGCTCGAAGAATGATGGAGTAACTTTACAACACCTTAAAATGCATTCAAATCCATTTGGCCTTCATTTTTGAACCCAAGTTAAGCAAGTAAAATTATTTTACTTAAAATATGCATGTGCTATATTTCATAGATACATATACACATACATCCATACACACATATATATATAAAAAATACTTTGACATTTTATATAATACAATGACACAACACAATTTTAAGTGTGGGTTACATGTATAAATACCCCCAGAACCCCCAACCCCATAATGCCGCTTGGTTGCTTTGAGGCTCATGGGGGTCACAGCATCTGTGTAATGATGCCCTCCAATGGCCATCGCAGAAACCACTGCAATCAAATCATGCAATCCAAACAATTTTTGCTTAAAACTCATGTCAAATTATGTTCATGCCAGCTCTACACGCAGTGATAAACATGTTTTATACTGTTACATTAATTATTTTTGCTGTATGCAACAAACTAGAATTTTAGATGACATTCTCAATTATTTTGAGACTGTGGTAACTAATGCTAGCCAAACGTATTGAAGCAAACGGTAATAAAATAAGAACAAAGATTAATTAAAATAAATAGGACAAATAAAAGTAACAGAAGACAGATCCTTTAACGTCTTGTCAGGCAGTTAAAAAAAAAGACAACAAGATCTAGTTTGCAGCCGTTATTTTATGACAATACAAAATAAATAAAGTAAACTAAATGAAAGAGACATTTTTTCCTTTGCGTATATTTTTGCAGTTCTCTGGCTCTAGTTTGATATGCAATATTAATATTAATATGAGTCAGCTACAAGTAAACCAACCAAGTTATTAATTGTACCTTTGATGCATCAAGTATCCCCAGTTGTAACCAGACTCCATTAGTCATTAAATGGTACATACGTTTATGATATACTGATTTTACCTCCAACACTCTGTCCCCAACATGAAGCCCGGCCTTCTCTGCTGGTCCACCTTTAGACACTCTGGAGATGAAAATACCCTGACACGAAGAAAACAAATCAATCGGCGTACAGAAGCAAATAACTAGTTGTGGGAGAAGCAAATCAGGCATAGTCGTATCATCTTACTGGCTGAATGCGTGCTAGTATTCCAGTCCAGGTGTGTGTTTTATTATACATAGACCCACTGGAGTATGATAGTAATAGGGTTTAAAGATATTCAGGCAGTTGTCAGAGATAAGGCCTACCTCATCGTTGTCTTTGTACGGCAAGGAGCCTTTCCCTCCTGCAATACAGATTCCCAGTCCTCCTCTCTGGCCATTCACTTTGATCTGTAGCTGGAGGGACACAAAACACAGTCACACAAATAGTCAAACTTATATAACTAAATTATATAATGAGTTGGGCCAGAATCTCCTACCTCAGCTTATACTAAAACAATCAGAGTCTAATATACAGTGGATATAAAAGATCTACACACCTGTTGAAACAGCTGTAAAAATAAAATAAAGATGAATAATGTCAGAATTTTTGCACATTTAATATACAAATTACAACCTATGCAATGCCACTGAAAACCAAAGATAAAAAATAACCGTGAAAAACACGGAATAATTAACTGCATAAGTGTGCATGTCACGTTCCGGTTGCAATGAAGAGAAGAGAGGATCTGTTTGCTGCAATGTGTATTTTTCTTTAACAAAACTAATAACACTATGAACCAACTGCTATTCACACAATGAGAACCAGTAATGAACAGAGAGAAACACACAGCTTAAATATTCAGAACAACCAAACAATGAAACAAACAACAGGTGAAGATGATAATCAAATAATGAGAAGCCATGGTAACTTTCAGAAACATGAGAACTAAACACATACACAACCCAACCAAACAAGCATGAAACACAGATGATCCTTTACACCTCTGAACTAATACTTATTTGAAGCACGCTTTGATTTTATTACAGAGCTAAGTCTGCTCAATTAGAAGTCTTGCATGGGTTGTAATTAAAAGTGCAAACACTCTGATATCATCTATCTTTGTTTCATTTTTACATCACAAAAAAGAGCTGTTTGATATCCACTGTAAATCAGACATGTACATTAAGTCACTTGGTATAAATCACTGAGGTTAGTTTAGACTAGGGATGAGCGAGTACAGCATTATCTGTATCTTTATCTGTTAACCATATGAATTATCTTTGTCTGTATCTGTCCTCAGACTGGGCAGGGCGGGGCCGAATCCAGAAGTGGGTGGGATTTGACCCGGAAGTGGGCGGGTTGTCATGAAATGGGTGTTGCTTTAACCGGTATGTTATTTTTTATCATGCAATTGATATGTGTTGATCAGAAATTGTTATATTTATTGCTGATTAGAAAACTATTTTCATGACATCATCAGCATTGAGCTTCAGATCAATGGTTTTGATCACGATAACAAACGAACTATATACAGAACAAGTTTTGCAACAATTTTGCAACAGTTTTGAACACAACACATGCGGTTGCAATTATGAAGAAATCATAATTTTAATCGTTATTTTTTGCGTGAAGTCAAAAAACTGGTTAGAGCCAGCAGACGTCTGAACAAACTCCACGTTTACCAGAACTCTACTGGTTAATAAGTAAATACTACTAACAAACTGAAATAAAAAACAAGCCTGAAGCTGAAGAAACCCTAAACGTTAACAGAAAAGACCTGCGAACACGAGTAACTGAGGGAGAGACAGAGAGAGAAAGAGAGCTGTTCTCTTCTCAGTGTTCTGTGTGTGAGTGAGCAGAGCGGGACACAGCAAATCTGTATGTGTAGGGGAGGGGCGCTGTGACTAGCCTATCACAGAACACAGACACAGTCCAGTTACCCAATGAGGATTTTTATTCAATCCGAGCACAGATATTGACTCGTATTACTCGTATAATACTCGTACTCGGCGAAAGTGCTTTATCCGTACCGGATTCTCGTTTCAGCCGAGTATCAGGCTCAACTCTAGTTTAGATGTTCATTAATTAGCAACTTGTAACCAATCACTCACATTAATTAAGTAACTTGACGCTGATCTTTCTGCTTGCTTTTACAAGTGATCAGACAAAAAGGACACTAAATGACCCTTAATAGAGCGTTTTGCAAAACCATTCTGCACTATATTCATCAATGAAAAATGTGTTTTTAAGAATAAGAATACATGCCAGATTACATCGATAAGCATGTGTTTAAATAATTAAAGATTTACTCAGAACAAAGATGTTACTCTGCAATAGTCGTTAAAATACAATTTAAAATGTAAGTTCAGGAGGAGAGTAATCATTCAGTCCTGTTGGTCATTAAACTGTTGGTCATCAATCTGTCTGTCTGCTTGGTTATTGATTGAGTTGGGTTTTTTCAGGTGTTTCTCATTTGCCCTCTCTTGTTTGCTGTGTATTTAAGCCCTGTGTTTCTTTCAGCTCACTGTCCTCGTTGGTTGTTCTGTTCCTCATTCTTGTCATTGTTAAAAAAAAAAAAAATGTAACAAATTGTATACATTTATATATTGTAACATCGGTCTAATTTACTGACGTGTGCAACAAGTGTCTTGTAGCAGCCACTGAACAAACACACACAGAGTAACACACTCAAACGTACTTTTAGTATGATTGTTTGAGCAAGTAAAACAGTGCTGTGTTACTCCACGATTTAAATTCGTTTCCTGCCCATTCAGCACTTTTTTATTTTATATTTTTCTGAAATGGATTAATGTGAATTTAAGGGATCAAACATAACTGTACCTGTAAAGTTCAAGTTCATGGAAGGAGGTGGATGTTAAAGATTAAACTTTAATTGAACCTTTAATCTTAAAAATAATTAAAAATAAAAGCATGGCAGTGGCTGACTGCCAGAAGTTACATAATCAGATTACTTTTTTTAAGTAACTAGTAAAATAATGTGTAACTTTTAAATTCAATTAAATATATTTAAATATATTTAAATATAATTAAATATATTTTTGACAAGAAAATATTTTATCTTTTCACTTAAGTAACGCAAGCTACTTTTTCTCATTTATTGATTGACAGCTCTCCTATATCCATATTGAGAGAAATCGTGAGTAAATGTAGAGGCGTTGTGTGTGGCACAACAATTCTGTGTTCCTCAAAATGAATGAAATTAGTAAAATGCTAAATCAGAAAACTACACAAACCTCCAATAATTAAATGTTGAATAAAACAAATCTTTTTAGGCATTTAATCGCACTTTTTTGGCCAATTCACTTGCTACTGACCTTCAGTTAAACCATAAGGTAAAATGACTTTAGATATTTTAAATAAGTTTTAAATTTAAATTATGTATTATTATTTGAGCCTAATTATTTGAATTTTGGTGTTAAAGGGGCTTTGCATTTGCCCAAAAATATAACCTTTTTGTTATAAATCAAGCAAGCCCAGGCAAGATAACTGAAAAAGTAACGCAAAAGTAACTATTCACTTTTCTTAAATAGTAGCCAAGTAACTCAATTAGTTACTTTTTAAGGGAGTAACGCAAAATAAAAGTAACTTTCCCTAACACTGCCTACTCCGGCATATAAGCAGAATAAACCAGTAGAGTAAAATGTCCGAGGCTCTCTTCCCACAGTAGTGTTGATAAGATTTTAATTCATTAGTTAATCATGAATCCCATCAGATTGCTTTCCATTATCTGTGGAGGTGAACACACCATTCCCATACAGTGACCAAGCTATACTTTGGATTTTGTTCCACCCAATAAATAGTTGGTAATTTTACAAAAGACACATTAAATAATTTAATAAGATATAATAATTATAATAAGCATTTATTTAGTTAAAAGAATGATTAAATGCAGTTTCCTTTCGACATTGCGTTGCTACACCATACAAACTCTTCCCAACTACCCAATAGGTGCAACACTGGCTGACCCAGGCAGTATAAATAGCTGAGGAAGGACAATTACATCATAATCTTTCCCTTTATGCTGCTCACATTGAAGAGGCGCCTGGAGAAACTTGCAACTTCACCACATGCAGGAAGGGTTTGCGTGGGTCCCATCGACCTGTCGGAGATGCACAACCATCATCCTCTGCCATGTCCTTTATCCCCAGTCCATTTTGTGGATTTCTAATGTCTTTGTCGTTTTTCGAGGAGGAATTTCCTCCAGGCTGTCATTGACACCTCTCGTACCCAGGAGAGATGCACTTTTCTCGTGTTGCACGTCCAGCGCGTGCCACTGGTTCCCTGGAACTACCACCCTCCTACCGTAGAGGACTTTGTCTCCTTCAGCACTGACAAGGACAAGGATTCCATGTCTCTTTCAGCATCAGAGAAGGACTGGGCAGCATCAAGGCCGGAGCACCCCAACATAGAGGGCATTTTAGACCTCCAGTAGGACCTCGTCAGAGTACTTAAAAAAGCCGCCAAGGATCAACTTTGAATGGAGTGCTCCAGATGAGCTTGCGGGGAGTAACTTCCAGACAGGCCACCTCCAGGCCTACTCCTCTGTTGTTGAAGCTGTATTATATGGCAGTGCTGCAGGTCTTTCACCAGTGCACAAGAATCGCTATTGGTGATAGGGAACGAAGGGTTTCGCACGTTTTTATTGTCTGGACGCATGGAGAGCAATTCCAGGCATCTCATGTTGGTTGCAGAAAACAATTCAGCATGGGCATTCCCTACAGTTCAGACGCAGACCGCCCCAATTCAATGGTGTGGTTTCATCAATGATGCTTCTTACAAACACTCTTGTTCTGAGACTGGAAGTTAACAGTCTGCTCGTAAAAGGAGCAATAGAGCATGTCCCTCTGCGTGGATTCTACAGCCTATTTTGTGGTGCCTAAGAAAGGGCATGTGAACTCTGTCCAAGAAATGGGGAACTCTGTCTGATGCTGGACCAGAGACTCATCAATCGAGCGTTCAAAATGATGACATTGTAGCAGATCTTGGCACAAATCCATCCCTTCTACTGGTTCACGTCGGTGGATCTGAAGGATGAGTATTTCCATATTCTAATGGCACCATGTCACAGACATACAAATCGCCTCGGTTATCGTCTCGGGACATTTGTTTTGCTGCTGGCTGGTTTTACAAGCTGGATGTACCATTTTTGCCTTTCCAAGTGCTTTCAGTGAGTGATTATTTTCACTTAATCCTGAGATATTGTATAATCTTAGAGCACAGTTTGTAACCTCTTTGATGTTGACACTGTGTTTGCTTTTGTACATTCGTTTGTGCTTATGTGCTCATAGAATGGCTGTGTCTGCCCGGTACAGTGCAGCCCGCTCTCTTTCTGTTCTGATATGCAAATTTTGGTGTACCCCATCTAGTGATCTCATTGGTTTATCAGTGGTAAGCATGGCTCAGGGCGTCGCCATTGGTTGAGCTGTGTACTCTTCGCTGTGATTGGTGTATAGTTTCTCCGTTTCTTCAGGCTGATCTTCATACCTCTCACGGTGGGATTGAATACGGTTCCCACCGTGTAGCAATGCAATGTAGATTTACCGCTCTCATGGGAATGTCTCCGTTTACTCTTGTAACCTCGGTTCCCTGAGAGGTGGGAATGACACATTGCATAAGCTGCCAGGCTTGATGCTAAACCAGATGTGCAGCGTTCAGTCTTGATTCTGTCATAATTGTTGCTCCTCTACTATTTGGGTTAGCCAGTATTGGCATTCCCACTGAATAGCAGCGCAATGTCTCATTCCCGCCTCTCAGGGACCAAGGATGCAAGAGTAACCGGAGACCTTTACCATAGTCAATTGCAGGCAGTTTTGTAGTTTCCCCTCTCGCTATAGGTGCATTTTACATGCTTGTCAAAATGAAAAGTGTTATTCATCAGTTTCTGTTAGTCCTGTCCAAGATGTAATGGTAATGTGAATTAAATTTGAAAATTGTGACGCATATATCAATCAGTCGATACTTAAGCATAATGTGTATGTATACTTGGATATGCTGCAATTTCCATAATGCATAAATTAAACTGTACAATTTCCATAATGCACAATAACAGAGACAATTGATTATGATAAGAATTTCAGAGTTTAACTAGAAGTGCTGTCGTCTCAGAGTAACATTGCAAACTTAGGTACAAATATTTATAGTCCATAATTATAGCTAAACAATTCTAAATATTAATTTTTACAGTCGCAGTCATGCAGAAAACGTGTATCTCCAAATTTCATCATTTTGTTACCATTTTTTGTAAATAAATCATTAATATTGGTCACCCTTTATGTCTCTCTGTGTGTTTTGAAAATATTTAACCAATGAAATTATAGCTTGTGACTAAACATCAGACCTCTTCTGTCATTAATGAAGTACTGTACTCTGGAAAGAGATCTCTGCTTGTTTACAATATTAGGGGAAATAAAGAACTGTTTATTTGAATAAGTACAGTCTTTACTCAAAAACCACTATATATAAAAACATATGTTTTAGGTGTTTGAGGAGTGGAGAAGTCTTAATGTAGCATTTGTCATCGAGTTATAGCCAAATTTGTCCAAATGTCAAGAAAAAACTAAGTGCTCACATAGCTACAGTTAACTTCATAACCTGTACGTTGACGAAAACATAATGCACTTATGGCCTGAGATGCGGCTGTTAATGATGGACAAAGCATGTATCTCTGACATTCTCTGAAATGCCATCTGATTTTGGTTAACTGTTATAACATAGCAACATTTCTTATTTGCGGTTTTGTAACTTTGTACTTGAAACTGTGCTGCGTTTTATTTGTTGTTTTTTTGTGTGGCAAATGGCAAATTATTGCAAATTATGACAAATTATTTGGCATGTACTTTTATGGAAGCCCATTTCCGCCACAGTTGAGAAATGTTTTTTTTTTTTTTAATTTAAGTCGAAATAAAGTCGTCACTTCACATGGTTATCTCGTGTGTCATGAGCGTACGTAGTTCACTGCGCATGCGCTGAGTTTGCGTTGAACGTGGATCGCGGTCCATGTGGTCGCTCTGTCAGTGACGCTTTACTCACAGCGCCGTGAAGTACCCTGAAGTGAAAGCACATTCACGTCAGTGTTGCCAGATTGGACTGACGATTTCCAGCCCAACTAGAGCAAAAAACCCGTCCATTTACAAAAATTCCCGGGGGGGGGGGGGGGGGGCCACGGCAGCTCTCGTAAGAACGTGAATCAGTGTTGCCATATACCCGCCCAATATGGCAACACTGATTCACGTTCTTACGAGAGCTGCCGTGGGCCCACCTCCATCCCAAAGCCTCATCCGCTTCTGTGTGCACATAAAGCCCGCCTTCTCTGATTTGATTGGCCTTCTCAAACATTGGTCAGTAACGAGCGGTAACGACCAATGAGTATGAGGCTAGATGAACGAACACACACACACCAAAACACATCCTGCTTTTGTTCTGAAGTGCGATCTGCTCAACACAATCTAGTACTGCGTGATGACCTCACGAATATGTTATGACTGTTTACGCTGTGAGCGAAATTGTGTTTGCAAAGTTGGAGAATATAATTAAAGGTTTGTATGGAGAATGGAAGGTGTTTTTTATTGTATACTGGTATTCTCTGCTGTTAGTTGGTGCTTCGCATGGTCAAAGTGTGTCAATGCGAGATCACAGCAAACATGACACGTTCTGTAAAACAGCTGTTAAAGTCAGTGTGTTAATCAATGATATAATTAAAGAACATGAATGATAAATCATCAGTATATAAGAGGGAATTCCATCGTATATAGTATTTTATTCATTTATATTTTTGTGTATGAACAAGCAGCAGCACAGTGATCCATGGATTTCAAATAGAGGAATTATTGCATTGTATTATAGTGACTCTGTAAGATGAACCTGCACATCAAAGAGCGAAATTTGCATTAATATTGACACATGTACCCATGCATTTTATGAAGGTGGTGTTTTATGATAAATCCAACATTAATCCAATAGTTTTGTAAATCGTGCAAGTTTTAATTTTTCATGCAACAGTTTTCAGCGGCTCTTCGATATCATGGTAACCGCCCTGCTTCTGTTCCACTTCCAAACCTTCCTATGCACATGGAAAAGTGTGGAAAATAGACTGATAATTTATAATTGATGTTACTATAGACTCAATTTTATATATTACACTGACTTGAACTAAGACAGCTGTTTTTACAGAACGTGTCATGTTTGCTGTGATCTCGCATTTACACGCTTTGACCATGCAGAGAATCGTTATTTCAATACTAAGTCATTATTTCAACTTAAATAATCGTTTTTTTTTTTTTTCTCAACAGTGGCGGAAACGGGCTTCCATATAATTTTGATACTCGATACGATTATATGATTTGTACGCCATGTTTAATTAAGGCCCATGCATTTGAACATTTCTGGACGGCCCCTGCTCCCATGATTCCACACTCATTCACGTCATCATCAAGCTACGCCGTTGCTGTTGTTTTGAATAAACGACCTCTATGTTTGAAATGTGAGTATTGTGCCTTTAACACTGGATGGGTGGTTGAACTCGTGAAATTTCATTGAGATACAATTTGTGCATAAGTGAGTGTTCCATTTCAGTGTCTTTATGGGTTAATTTCTAATTGTCTAGTCTGTCATTGCATTCATATTTTAAATGTTTCATAGAAGTCAATTTGTACAGACCTACGAATATGTTTCTGTATGGATATGCAGCCCTTAAAATATCTTTCTCCATAATTTACTGATTCATGAGTTCACCTTCACTGTTGCTAGTGTCGCTATCCTCAATCTTTATCAATCATGCAGAACAGATGGAACTAGTCGGAATGTCAAATTAGAGGATTCTGTTAAATAAATTTAACAGCATGCATATTCAATCCATCTGTAATTAATAGAAATGCATTGGCCCAACACACACCACAAAGTTTTTGGATTGAGAGTTGCATATAAATATGGGAATGATTTCTTTGTCTGCTCAACCATTTAGGTTGAATCTTTTCTGGATGATTTATAAAGATGGGATCAAAAAAATCTGAATGCAACTTCAAAAGATTGTTAAATCAGTTGATAATTAAGTTTCATGAATTTTGTAGGTGCAAAATTCACTGTTTTGAGGCCGAAATGTCATTTATTCTACATCATTTGAGCAGTACAAAAGAGTATTTGCATGCATTGGCTACAGAAATCCATTTTAAAAAATGTAGAAAATATTAATTTGTCAAGTGAACAGATTTAGCATTTAATGAGAAATGCATTGTATGTCCATTTAAATGTCAGCTGTGGTGCATTAAGTTGCAGTTCAGCCTTGTGGTGTCTAATGATGATGATTCATTTGTTTTTGTAAGCTATAGAATATATGGAAGACTGAATTGATGCTGGGATTATGATATTATTACTTTACTATATTATAATAGTAATAATTTATTATTTACATTATACTTTTCCTGGAATAGCAAAATCAAATCCATAGTCTGAAGACATTGCAGTAAATTTGCAGTAACATTTTTATTAGTAGTAATGCTTATTTGAATTTGGGTTATTCCAATTGTTATCAAAAAGTTAACAATTTAAACTACCACTTCCCATTTAGCTTGGTTCATTATTATTATGTATGTTATATCATTATTTGAACCCAGCTCGTATGCATACTATAAAATTATTCCACTAGACGATCATAACTCACAGAAAAAGTGGCAGAACTGTCACTGATGTCACTCTTTAAATATCAACAGACATTATGACATTGTGAATCATATCAACAGTGTCATATGTACTGTGTGTGGTCAATGTCAGCTCTAGTTATCGCAAATTGTTCTGCTGCTGGTTCATTGCCTGTCTTCTTACTCTTAATGGCACGTGTGAAATGAGTGATTTGTGGAGACAGGGCCGGACAGACACAGCCAGATGGCTGAGCTTCTCTGAGCCGGTGTGGCATTCTGGGTCATGGGCTGTGTCTCGGGGAAGATGGGTCACCAGGCGCTGAGTTCTGCATCGCTTCAACTTCCTGTCATGGCCGTTCTCTCCCCACTGAGGATTTGGTCTGCGTCCTGCTCCCTCCAGCTCTGGGAAACGACCCAAACTGTGCTGATGGAGAAGATTGTTTGATTGGAGTGTTTTCAAGTGTAAATACCATAGTAAATGAATTGTACTACGACTGTACCATCTCTGTTCAACACTGGTCACCAGCATAATGTTTGTTTCAGATTGGACTGCTGGTTGCTAGTTTACTAGGATTCCAGCATGGGAAGTGGGAATGTTGGTGGAACAGCTACACCAGCTCAGTATTCCTTGAGAACACTGACTTTGCTGGTTGACCGCTAGACCAGTACTAAACCAGCTTCTAGATTGCTATCTACTGTACCCATGAATTTGTAAAAAACAACCAAAAAAAACAAGGAATAGATGTTGCACAGAGAAATTAAGAGCACAATGGTGTTTTTTTTATTCGCTGTGGTACTATTTTCACAAGGTTTACATTTTCAAAATTCCTTGGACCTGTAATTTTTTCTTTCATTTAGAAAGCGAAAGTCTTTACGAAATTAGATTATGTGCAATGTATATTATGAGAAAATAAAAGTGTTTTTGACCTTTTATACATGTTGTAGGAGAATTCCAAACCAAAATTAGGAACCTTTAAAATCTCATATTGGGGGCCTTTAACAAAATTTTGATTCAGTAGCACATAATGCAAGATATACTTTTCAAATTAACCTTGTTGCTTGAATAAAGATGTTGCATTAATACAAGCTATAGTTGCTATAGTTGAATATGTCTAGGTTACAATTGTAACCACCATTCCCGAGGAGCATGAGTTTTGGGAACCGGGTACAGTTGGACCAATAGAGTGCAACTACCAAGACCATCCTCGTCAGTCCTTCCCATACTTGTTGTGTCCATGCCTCTAAAACAACTGGAAATGGGACATGTCCAGAAGGGCAAAGGTCCATCTCTATTACCCCAGAATTGGAGATTGTCGTGAGAGCTCATAAGCTGCATGATTGAGCTTGCCCGGATGTGAAAACCAAATTCAAAAGTTGCAGGTAAAAAATTGGCACTTTTCTTGGGCACAATGAAGTAGAGGCTGTAGAACACTGATGCCATATCAGCTGGAAGGGAGTGGATGTTTTGCCAGTAGGATGGCGATTTCTTCCCTTAGGACAGCAGTGAACCAACTGCCCCCAGATTTGGGGGGACGCAGGCTAAACTGAATTGTACAGCCGAGTCTGATGGTCCGAATGAACCAGTGAGACAGTTTGGGGAGTGCAAGCCAGGCCTGCAGAGACCATACAAGCAGATCAGAGGGACCACATATGTACCAGCATTGAGACAGCGAGGTGGAAGGGAGCGAGCAGACCCGGAAGGCATAGCATCCTGGAATGGGGGTCTGAGTGCGCAGTACGACACTTACCTCCCTCAACGGTTGGACAGTGGTTGAGTGAGAAGGCATAGCATTCTTGAAGTGGACTCTACTTCCCTCTGGCGATTGGAGAGAGTCATAAAAGTGGTAAAGTATAGCATCAGGACCCAGAGATAAAGAAAACTGTACTTCTACTGAAAATTTTGGGTAAAGAAAACTGAATGAAAAATTCTCCACCAGGCCCTTTTCCGGGGGGAGGGAGTGGTGCTGCAACCATCTCTGGGTTCCCCATCTCAGGAACACTGTTTAGCCTGGCGGAGGCTGGGATGGGATGGGCTGTGCTTCGTTTCTGCAGCCAGGTCCATGCTATGGCCTAGGTGGAAGCTGATGCTGAGGCTGTGTGGAAGAAGAGGATGAAGCCACAGGGGTTCTTGGAGGGCCCTTGGTGATGAGCAGAAGGAGATGCCACAGCTGGCAGAGCCAGCAGAAGGCCACCAGTAAAGGATGTGCTTTTTAGCCTCTATTTGCTTCTGTGCAACTAAGAACTGCTGCGCAATGTTCTCGGCAAAGAGCCCAGACTCGGATATAGGGAAGGTCAGAAAACAATATTTGTCAGTATCTCACATATCAGCCAGGTTCCGCCAGAGATAGCGTTCCTGGACCGCCAGAGTAGACAGTGCCTTTCGTTGCTCGTAGGGCGAAGTCCATCGTTGTGCGCAGAATAAAACCTGGATCAGAATTACCCATGTGCAGCTCTTGGAGGGCCTTAGCCTGATAGACTTATAGGAGGGCCATGTTATGCAGGGCAGAAGCGGTCTGTCCAGCAGCTCTGTAATCCTTGGGCGTAAGAATGGACGAGTGCTTACAGGCATTGGATGGGAAAGGCAGATTACTGCGCCAGACCCAGCGCTTTGTGGACACAAAGCGCCAGAAAGAAAGGCACTGGAGTTTGACCCAAAAACAACATGGGCCGCACCAAGATGAAAATTGTCCAGACTCAAGAATTTGGGATACAGTGAAGGTCCCCACTCAAGCTTGATGCTCCCTAAAAAGCATGGCCATCAGCTCTGGGTTAGACCTAAACAAAGTTCCCAAAGTGGATATTGCAGAGGACTCTAGCCCACTCTCTGATGCAGCAATCCACATCAAATCTTCTGTCGAAGCCGTGAATGAAATGCTGAAAGCCCTGACATGTGAGGCATGTATAAACACACGGGTGGATTGACATCCTTCCAAAGATGCAGTTTTAAACCCGTGTCTGGTCTTTTTGGAAAATGCTCAGTGCTTAAGCGCACAAGGTTCCAGCACATCTCAAGAAGACTGAGCCTGCAGCTATGTATTTCAGTAAGGCTCTATCAGTAGCTGGAAGCAGCAACCACCACAGTCACTCGTAACACAATGAAAAGGCTTTCCCATAACTCAAAGTTCACTCGTTCGATGATTCAAGCAGTCAAAAGACGTACCACTTGCCTCCGAAGTGAAAAGATGAATGTGTGATTGTGTAGAGCACAATCAAAATCTCACATGCCAATGTGCATTGTCTTGTTTAGTTACACTCAAAGTTGATTGATCTCTCAGGCAAGATCCCAATACGTCAGTTCAGTTATGACAGCGTTCAACATTAATGACTGATAGAGAACACATTATTTCACTTTCATAACTGATTTACAGTAAAATCCATGATATGTCTTGACACCTATCCAGTGTCATCAAAAGGTGTGATGAGAATACAATACAGCCATAACGTTTTGTGCTAGAACAGAGTTTTACATGTTTTGCACTGACTATATTGTAGATAGTCCTTTCAGATGACGCACTTTACAGTCATTTTAGATTATCTGTTGTGAGATTAGTACTAATAGTTTTGAAAATGTATCATTTGGTTGTGAAAATTGCACCAAAGCAATGAAAAGAAACTGTAATGACTGAATTTTAATTTGCTCAAGCCAAACATGACAGACCCAGACTTTGAAACAGATATAAAAACATTGGTCTTACATCATCAGATGGTTCTTCCAATTCCTCTGCGTCTTTCTCCGGGCTGGAGCTGCGGCTGGCAGTGATGGGGAACAGGCGTTCTTTTCCTGTGACCCAGCGCAGACCAGGAATGGTCCAGCCGTAGCTGCTGCTAGTCACAGAGGGTTTAGCAGCTCTGCAACCCTATAGATGAGATACAAACGTGACTAAACACTCTCGGCTGTTTGCTTTTAAAAAATGTCACCTTTACACAAAGATCTAAACTGAAGGATTTAGCACATTGCTACCATCTTTGACTATGCTGCTAGCGTATTTCTAGTATGATTTAGCAGAGTTTACATCATACATGAACATAATGATAACATGTTTTAATATGTTCCTAAAATGACAATGCTATTCTAGTCTTTTTTTCCACTGGAAAAGGGTGTTTTTTACATGACATAGGCTAACACTGAGTTTGATTTTGGAACACAACAGCACCAGCAAAATGACAAAAGACACCAATATTCAACTAGATCAGTAAGTTTGGGTTAGAAAATTAAACACTAAATTATCTATGGTTCTAGAACTACTTCAGTTACTGAATGAAACTTCAGTTCCTCCCTCCTTTCAATACTGTGTCGAACACTAATTATCCCACTTAGTAGCCCCAAACATCTTTGTAACTTCAGAAAAGGCGAATGAGATTTGGGGATTGAACGTTTCATGCCACTTCACCGCATATAGGTATATAAGTGGCATTCATGCAAGATTTGTTCATCACAGCCGAGTGACTGGCTCTTTATACAAGCTCATTTCGATAATCTCTGCAAGAAACTGTTTTTGTTAGTGGAGAGAACAACATGGTGTGTTCCATCAGTCTCTTTCTAAAAGAAAAAGCACAGTGGGGGCCATTTTAGTGCAGTGAACACATTGTCATGTTCAAGAAACCAATTTGAAATGATTCAAGCTTTGTGACATGGTGTATTATCCTGCTGGAAGTAGCCATCATTGGATGGGTACATGGTGGTCATAAAGGGATGGACATGGTCAGAAACAATGCTCAAGTAGGCTGTGGCATTTAAACGATGCCCAATTGGCACTAAGGGGACTAAAGTGTGCCAAGAAAACATCCCCACACCATTACACCACCACCAGCCTGCACAGGGTTAATAAGGCATGATGGAACCATGTTCTCATTCTGTTTATGCCAAATTCTGACTCTAACATCTTAATGTCTCAACAGAAATCGAGACTCATTAGACCAGGGAACATTTTTCCAGTCTTTAACTGTCCAATTTTGGTGAGCTTGTGCAAATTGTGCCTCTTTTTCCTATTTGTAGTGGAGATGAGTGGCACCCAGTGGGATCTTCTGCTGTTGTAGCCCATCCACCTCGAGGTTGTGTGTGTTGTGGCTTCACAAATGCTTTGGTGCATACTTCGGTTGTAATGAGTTGTTATTTCAGTCAAAGTTGCTCTTATATCAGCTTGAATCAATTGGCCCATGACCTCTGACCTCTAGCATCAACAAGGCATTTTCGCCCACAGGACTGCCGCATACTGGATGTTTTTCCCTTTTCACACCATTCTTTGTAAACCCTAGAAATGGTTGTGTGTGAAAATTCCAGTAACAGAGCAGATTGTGAAATACTCAGACCGGCCCGTCTGGCACCAACAACACTGCCACGCTCAAAATTGCTTATATTCTGACATTCAGTTTGGAGTTCAGGAGATTTTCTCCAACCCTTAAATGCATTGAAGCAACTGCCATGTGATTGGTTAATTGGATAATTGCATTAATGAGAAATTTAATAGGTGTTCCTAATAATCCTTTAGTTGAATGTATGTGTCCAAGGTAGGCTTGGGCACCTTATGGACAAGACCTCAGCTGTGTTGGCATATCAGTTGCCTCAAGATTCTGGTAGTTCTGTTTGCCCTACGGAGGTTTCAGTTTTTGATCATGTGAAAAAGGGAAATCATGTGTTGGTCCAGATTGAGAAGGTTGGGGACCTACATGTGTTCTCTGTAAGTGAAACGTGCCTTGAGTTCGGTCAGGAATTCTCTCACATAATACTGAGACCTACCTGGGTTATGTGCCCAAAGTTCCCTCTACCCCTTTTAGGTACCAAGAGGTGAAAGCACTGCATCCATTTATTTGGACCGAACACAGAACTTCAGATGCTCAGAGAAAATATATTTGTCTGTTTCGGGGGACACCAGAAGGGGAAAGCTGTCTCCAAACAGAGATGCAGCGTAATGTAGCCCATAATCTGGCCGAGCAGATACAGGATAATATAACCTTGGCTTATCAAGTACAGGGGAATGGGCCATGGCTCTTTGGAGTTCAGGGATACACCACAAGGAGTGTGGCATCCTCCTGGGCGTCAGCCAGTGGCGCCTCTAACAGACATTTGCGGAGCAGCAGGCTGGGTGACACCTAACACCTTGATGAGATTTTAAAATCTCATGGAGACAGTTTCTTCCTGAATGTTGTAAACTTGTTTTTCCAAATACTAGCCTCCCCTTCGGGTAGGGTGTGGTCTCCAGTGTTCTTTGAAAGAGCGGTTAAGTACTGTCCTTTCAGTCCCTGATTGTTATGAAGGACTACATGGTTTGCGTGGGAGGTTGGGTAGGTTCTGAGGATACGAGCACAGTTGTTACATGACCTGCAAAAGCTTGCTAACATCTGTAATGCATAACCTCAGAACAAAATTCAGAGCTGTGGTGTTTTCCATAGGAACACCTAGTGTTGTCATTTTAACACCATGTCGAACTGACAGTTGAGGAACATCTTGGCTATTGGTGTATCCTCCGTTCCCTGATAGAGGGAACAAGACGTTGTGTCTCTCCTGCCACAGTGCTGAAATATTGGAATTTCCTGGAAACATTTCACTGACCAATTCTAATTGGCCGTCTAATTGCAGTTTCAGAGCTGTATGGGTGTCCCAAATGTGACACCTAGTGTCATCATTTGGAGGTTACACTAGTACAGTGGTCGCCAACCGTCGAATCGCGATCAACTGGTCAAACTTTGGTCACCATCCGGTCGATCGCGATCGATTGGTCGACCTTTATCACCATCCCGGAAGCTCCCGAAAATAAGAACGTTTCAGTTGCCAATTTAGCGAATCTGTCACACATCGCGCTCCGCAAGCCCCGATAGGACGACCGCTCCGCACCCACACTCCCCCCCACCCCCCGTCAACAGGACGACTCTAAATTTGAAGTCTCTAACTCAATCTCTCTTGCGCCACAACCTGTCCAAAGTTGTACTCACGTTTATGTTAATAACTTTTGAACTGTATGTCCTAGAAACAAAATTATTTTGTCCACTAATTCCTTGGCTCAAGACAATTCAATTGTCTATGATGTCATTTTCCGTCATGAATTTTACAAAAAAACTACTTTTTCGAACTCCTCCTAGGCTGTGTGTCCGATTTTTACAACATTTGAACCACATCATCTCCAGACCATGTTGACAAAAAATTATTAAAAGAAAGTTGATTTGTCAATCCATTTAGGAATAACTCACAAAATAATTTGACAAAATTGCAGCAGAAATGAAAGTGAGAGTATATCTCCGCAACGCATTATCATATTCTGACCAAACGTGATGTGTGTTACGTCAATCATGATCTGAGGCTACCTGCAGAGTTTTGGCTCAGTGCCCCCTAGTGGTCTGGAGATATGAAAAATAAAATGTTTGCTTATAACTCCTGAACGCTTTGGCCAAAAATAAAACTAGTCTTTTTAGATTCAGTGCATCATGCCGAGCCGTGTGATACCCAATTTTCCCATATCGGCCATTTTGAGTGTCGGCTCAAAATAAATTTTATGAATTTTGTCATAAAATGCTATATTTAACAAACACATTAACGTATCGTGGCAAAACTCGGTATGTGTCTTCGGCACCTTGGCTTGATACGACAAAAAAAGTTTTGGGGCAGCGCAACCTTGAGGACAAAAGTTATAACCAAATTTACAAATATCCTAATAACTTTTGATTACGTTAACTTATTGCAAAACAAATTGTCTTAATATGTTCTTTGGTTCAAGCCAAGAACACAGATACCAAATTTGTCAAAGTTGGCTAAACTTCCTGTCTGGCATATTGTTTTTCTTTAAAACCCTACTTTTTCGAACTCCTCCCAGACCGATTGTCCGATTTTCACTGAAATTGAATCGTATCATCTTCAGACCATGCTTACAAAATCATATTCAAGTCAAGTTGATTTGCTAAGGAATTTTTTTATAAAGAATTGAAAGAATTCAACAAAATGGCGACCAAAATGAAATTGAGGCTATATCTCCGTAACACATTAGCGTATTCCGACCAAACTAGGTGTGTGTCATGGTACACAAATCATGATCTGAGGCTACCTGCTGAGTTTTGACCCAGTGCCACCTAGTGGTCTGGAGATATTTAAAAAGTGACGCTTTTGCTCATAACGCTTTGGCCAAAAATCATGAAACTGATCTCTTTAGATTCAGTGCATCATGCCGAATCGTGTGATATCAAATTTTCCCATATCGGCCATTTTGTGTGTCGACCATTTAGACATATAAAGGCCATAAAAATATAAAACTGACTATGGTGGAAATGGCTTTCTTCTATTATTTTATTCTTTATATTTTGTATAATATGCTTTTATAAACTACCAGAAGATATACATGCACAACGTTTTACATGTTTTCATGCATAGCTACATTTCATTTGTTTGTTTGTTTTTTTCCATTATAAGACCTCCTCTCACTTTTCTTCCAAGATATTGTCTGTAAAATATTACTATTGCAGTTACATTGTAGTGTGGCAAGGTCATCTAGATTGGTGGGGTTGATTTTCAGTACATCGGTTCTAGGATTAACCCCAATGGTCTAGATCTAGAACTATAAGTTGGTGCATGCCACTTTGCATCCCATTATGCACTGTCATTTTGTAGCATTAACAGTGTGATTAGTGTATTCACAGAAAATTTCAACAAGAAAAAGGGCACTTTAAATACCTGGATGCACTTGAAAATGAAAGAAAAAAAAAGAAAAAAAAAGTGTGACATTTTGGACACTTTATGCACTTAAATGTTGCAGATTTAATTACATAGCCGAAAGAGAGGGGCAAAACTTGTGACAAAAATTATCACAAAAACATATAAAATACTTACTCGCACACTAGACCAGTGTTTCCACACCCTGTTCCTGGAGGCACACCAAAAGTGCACATATTGGAAGTCTCCCTTATCTGACCCACATATTTCTGCTCTGGGAGCCTCTGCACACAAACTGATGAGTTGAATCAGGTGTGTTTGATTTAGAGAGAGTTGGAAAATGTAACACACTAATGTGTTTATGTGCCTCCAGGATCTTTAGAACAAACTAAAACAAAACAAAGGCAAAATAAAAAAGCATCATAGGTCCCCTTTAAATAAAATCTTTCATGCATTCATTTTTTGTTGTTGTTGCACTAGTCATATGAGATTTTGTAGAAATCACATTGTAAAATCATCTGTGACTCATCCGTCTCATTAAAGGGAGGCTGAAGTGGAAGTTCAGCAGGCCATGCAATCCCAATATGTCTGGACTACGAAAAGCCAAACTGCTACAAAATTAAGCAGCTTTTATACTGATATTGTTATGTCTGAGGATGTATGTATTATTTATTATTGCTGTGTGTTATCCATTTGTGTATTTGCTGTACTCTTTGCCCTCTTTCTCTCTCTCTTCTCCGTCATGAACCAGGTCGTTTGACCAGCTCCATTCAACGCCTGATGTGAGGGTAAAGGACATGGTAACTTTCCTCAAACAGTAGAGGGTGGCATCTGCAACGCCAAGGTCATGGGTTTGATCCGCAGGGAAAGCAAGAACTGATTAGAATGTGGCCTTGAATTCAATGCAAGTCGCTTTGGACAAAAGCATCTGATGAAAGTAGATGAGCGGAGATTTAAGCAGTGGTGAGTTGATTTATTTGATGACCCGTTTCTGAGCACGAGCTCAGAATATTGTTGTATGACGTGTTCATTAACAGAAAGAGAAATTAAGTTGTGTCATTTGTTTTACTATCTTTATTTTTTAAGTGCATTTCCTGTGTTTAGTTCTTTTGATTTAGGGGAGCGTGCCAGTTTTGTTTGTTCTCCTCATTTTCTTCTGTTCATCAGTAGGGAGGGAAGGCTTATGTAATTTAATGTTTCAGATTATCTTGTTCAAAGTCATTTAAAGAGATTTATGGGTTATGTATTTAGGTTTTGTTTGTTATTTTGGCCTTGCCCTTCCCTGAAGCTATCAGCTCCTATTTTTTATTATTACTCTCTTTGACTTATCAATAATTTTTTTCAAATGAAATGATATTATTTGAATCTGTGGTTGTGATGATTTTCCTGGTTTTCTTTTCTTCCTCTTGACCATATTTGTCAATAAATCTCATTTAAACATGCATTTCAAATCATTTCTTCATCATTTATCATAACATATAGGTCAACTGGAATCATTCAGTCTTAATTCATAATCAGTTGCTGTTATGACATCCTATCAATTCGGAGAGAGTAGATTCATAGAAGTCTATATAGTGTAATTCATATGTAGCTTTTTGTTTTTTATTTATTAACAATTCAGTTTAATAAACTGTCCAAAATGCATTCATTTTCAAATAGTATTTAATTTAGTATTTTAACACTTAAGAATATACATAACTCATAAGCAAAACACAGAAACAAATGTCCACTTCTTAAAGAGGGCATCTTCCACTAATGTGTCTGTTTCTGAGGGGAAAATATTTCTGAGAATCAGTTCTCTCTAAAAACTTAGTTGTTCTTTCTTTGGAGAGAATGAACAGAAAAGACGTGTCTTGGGAAAACAAAAACAAGAGGAAACCCCGGCAGTGCAAGCACATCACAGACGGGAGAAACTGATGCTTCACTGGAGCTCAGACACAAGCTAGATTGAACAGTAAATGTCATACAGCAACAGTGAAGAGAAAACTGCTGGCCTTTAGACTGAGTCTCACAGAATAAGCCCCAGCTGAAGGGCAGAACTTCGAGAACAGACAATAAGTGATTACAAATGAGTGTTACGGATGGATGAATCGAAGATGTTGGAAACACTGCGATCATAAAGATAGTGAGACATCCTACAATCAGACCTTAGAAAGGAGTTACAGAAGGCATGTTATCAAGATGGGTTTTTTCTGCACAGCTATTGATGTGGACAAAGATTGAAGAATACAGCATGTATTTGAAACTAGCAAAGGTCCTTATAGTACATTTAACACAACCTTGTTGAACAGAAAACATAAGAATGCTGATGCATAATGAAATTTGCAGCACATCATTTTTAATTAACAAAGTTTAGGTGACACTTTAGTTTAGGGTCCAGTTCTCATTAGCTAGTAATACTCAAGCTAATTCATATTAGCATGACATATTAGTTTAGGGTCCAGTTCTCATTAGCTGGTAATACTCAAGCTAATTCATATTAGCATGACACATTAGTTTAGGGTCCAGTTCTCATTAGCTGGTAATACTCAAGCTAATTCATATTAGCATGACACATTAGTTTAGGGTCCAGTTCTCATTAGCTAGTAATACTCAAGCTAATTCATATTAGCATGACACATTAGTTTAGGGTCCAGTTCTCATTAGCTGGTAATACTCAAGCTAATTCATATTAGCATGACACATTAGTTTAGGGTCCAGTTCTCATTAGCTAGTAATACTCAAGCTAATTCATATTAGCATGACACATTAGTTTAGGGTCCAGTTCTCATTAGCTAGTAATACTCAAGCTAATTCATATTAGCATGACATATTAGTTTAGGGTCCAGTTCTCATTAGCTAGTAATACTCAAGCTAATTCATATTAGCATGACACATTAGTTTAGGGTCCAGTTCTCATTAGCTGGTAATACTCAAGCTAATTCATATTAGCATGACACATTAGTTTAGGGTCCAGTTCTCATTAGCTGGTAATAATCAAGCTAATTCATATTAGCATGACACATTAGTTTAGGGTCCAGTTCTCATTAGCTAGTAATACTCAAGCTAATTCATATTAGCATGACACATTAGTTTAGGGTCCAGTTCTCATTAGCTAGTAATACTCAAGCTAATTCATATTAGCATGACACATTAGTTTAGGGTCCAGTTCTCATTAGCTGGTAATACTCAAGCTAATTCATATTAGCATGACACATTAGTTTAGGGTCCAGTTCTCATTAGCTGGTAATAATCAAGCTAATTCATATTAGCATGACACATTAGTTTAGGGTCCAGTTCTCATTAGCTGGTAATACTCAAGCTAATTCATATTAGCATGACACATTAGTTTAGGGTCCAGTTCTCATTAGCTGGTAATACTCAAGCTAATTCATATTAGCATGACACATTAGTTTAGGGTCCAGTTCTCATTAGCTGGTAATAATCAAGCTAATTCATATTAGCATGACACATTAGTTTAGGGTCCAGTTCTCATTAGCTAGTAATACTCAAGCTAATTCATATTAGCATGACACATTAGTTTAGGGTCCAGTTCTCATTAGCTGGTAATACTCAAGCTAATTCATATTAGCATGACACATTAGTTTAGGGTCCAGTTCTCATTAGCTGGTAATACTCAAGCTAATTCATATTAGCATGACACATTAGTTTAGGGTCCAGTTCTCATTAGCTGGTAATAATCAAGCTAATTCATATTAGCATGACACATTAGTTTAGGGTCCAGTTCTCATTAGCTGGTAATACTCAAGCTAATTCATATTAGCATGACACATTAGTTTAGGGTCCAGTTCTCATTAGCTGGTAATACTCAAGCTAATTCATATTAGCATGACACATTAGTTTAGGGTCCAGTTCTCATTAGCTGGTAATACTCAAGCTAATTCATATTAGCATGACACATTAGTTTAGGGTCCAGTTCTCATTAACTGGTAATTCTCATGCTAATTCATATTAGCATGACACATTAGTTTAGGGTCCAGTTCTCATTAGCTGGTAATTCTCATGCTAATTCATATTAGCATGACACATTAGTTTAGGGTCCAGTTCTCATTAGCTGGTAATTCTCATGCTAATTCATATTAGCATGACACATTAGTTTAGGGTCCAGTTCTCATTAGCTGGTAATTCTCATGCTAATTCATATTAGCATGACATATTAGTTTAGGGTCCAGTTCTCATTAGCTGGTAGGCTAATACTCAAGCTAATTCATATTAGCATCACACATTAGTTTAGGGTCCAGTTCTCATTAGCTAGTAATACTCAAGCTAATTCATATTAGCATGACACATTAGTTTAGGGTCCAGTTCTCATTAGCTAGTAATACTCAAGCTAATTCATATTAGCATGACACATTAGTTTAGGGTCCAGTTCTCATTAGCTGGTAATACTCAAGCTAATTCATATTAGCATGACATATTAGTTTAGGGTCCAGTTCTCATTAGCTGGTAATTCTCATGCTAATTCATATTAGCATGACATATTAGTTTAGGGTCCAGTTCTCATTAGCTGGTAGGCTAATACTCAAGCTAATTCATATTAGCATCACACATTAGTTTAGGGTCCAGTTCTCATTAGCTAGTAATACTCAAGCTAATTCATATTAGCATGACACATTAGTTTAAGGTCCAGTTCTCATTAGCTGGTAATAATCAAGCTAATTCATATTAGCATGACACATCAGTTTAGGGTCCAGTTCTCATTAGCTGGTAATACTCAAGCTAATTCATATTAGCATGACACATTAGTTTAAGGTCCAGTTCTCATTAGCTGGTAATAATCAAGCTAATTCATATTAGCATGACACATTAGTTTAGGGTCCAGTTCTCATTAGCTGGTAATAATCAAGCTAATTCATATTAGCATGACACATTAGTTTAGGGTCCAGTTCTCATTAGCTGGTAATACTCAAGCTAATTCATATTAGCATGACACATTAGTTTAGGGTCCAGTTCTCATTAGCTGGTAATACTCAAGCTAATTCATATTAGCATGACACATTAGTTTAGGGTCCAGTTCTCATTAGCTGGTAATTCTCATGCTAATTCATATTAGCATGACACATTAGTTTAGGGTCCAGTTCTCATTAGCTGGTAATTCTCATGCTAATTCATATTAGCATGACACATTAGTTTAGGGTCCAGTTCTCATTAGCTGGTAATTCTCATGCTAATTCATATTAGCATGACACATTAGTTTAGGGTCCAGTTCTCATTAGCTGGTAATTCTCATGCTAATTCATATTAGCATGACACATTAGTTTAGGGTCCAGTTCTCATTAGCTGGTAATACTCAAGCTAATTCATATTAGCATGACACATCAGTTCAGGGTCCAGTTCTCATTAGCTGGTAATACTCAAGCTAATTCATATTAGCATGACACATCAGTTCAGGGTCCAGTTCTCATTAGCTGGTAATACTCAAGCTAATTCATATTAGCATGACACATCAGTTTAGGGTCCAGTTCTCATTAGCTGGTAATTCTCATGCTAATTCATATTAGCATGACATATTAGTTTAGGGTCCAGTTCTCATTAGCTGATAATAATCAAGCTAATTCATATTAGCATGACACATTAGTTTAGGGTCCAGTTCTCATTAGCTGGTAATACTCAAGCTAATTCATATTAGCATGACACATTAGTTTAGGGTCCAGTTCTCATTAGCTGGTAATACTCAAGCTAATTCATATTAGCATGACACATTAGTTTAGGGTCCAGTTCTCATTAGCTGGTAATAGTCAAGCTAATTCATATTAGCATGACACATTAGTTTAGGGTCCAGTTCTCATTAGCTGGTAATAATCAAGCTAATTCATATTAGCATGACACATTAATTTAGGGTCCAGTTCTCATTAGCTGGTAATACTCAAGCTAATTCATATTAGCATGACACATTAGTTTAGGGTCCAGTTCTCATTAGCTGGTAATACTCAAGCTAATTCATATTAGCATGACACATTAGTTTAGGGTCCAGTTCTCATTAGCTGGTAATACTCAAGCTAATTCATATTAGCATGACACATCAGTTTAGGGTCCAGTTCTCATTAGCTGGTAATTCTCATGCTAATTCATATTAGCATGACACATCAGTTTAGGGTCCAGTTCTCATTAGCTGGTAATTCTCATGCTAATTCATATTAGCATGACACATTAGTTTAGGGTCCAGTTCTCATTAGCTGGTAATACTCAAGCTAATTCATATTAGCATCACACATTAGTTTAGGGTCCAGTTCTCATTAGCTGGTAATAATCAAGCTAATTCATATTAGCATGACACATTAGTTTAGGGTCCAGTTCTCATTAGCTGGTAATACTCAAGCTAATTCATATTAGCATGACATATTAGTTTAGGGTCCAGTTCTCATTAGCTGGTAATAATCAAGCTAATTCATATTAGCATGACACATTAGTTTAAGGTCCAGTTCTCATTAGCTGGTAATACTCAAGCTAATTCATATTAGCATGACACATTAGTTTAAGGTCCAGTTCTCATTAGCTGGTAATACTCAAGCTAATTCATATTAGCATGACACATTAGTTTAAGGTCCAGTTCTCATTAGCTAGTAATACTCTTGCAAATTCATATTAGCATGACACATTAGTTTAGGGTCCAGTTCTCATTAGCTAGTAATACTCAAGCTAATTCATATTAGCATGACACATTAGTTTAGGGTCCAGTTCTCATTAGCTGGTAATAATCAAGCTAATTCATATTAGCATGACACATTAGTTTAAGGTCCAGTTCTCATTAGCTAGTAATACTCTTGCAAATTCATATTAGCATGACACATTAGTTTAGGGTCCAGTTCTCATTAGCTAGTAATACTCAAGCTAATTCATATTAGCATGACACATTAGTTTAGGGTCCAGTTCTCATTAGCTGGTAATAATCAAGCTAATTCATATTAGCATGACACATTAGTTTAAGGTCCAGTTCTCATTAGCTGGTAATACTCAAGCTAATTCATATTAGCATGACACATTAGTTTAAGGTCCAGTTCTCATTAGCTGGTAATACTCAAGCTAATTCATATTAGCATGACACATTAGTTTAAGGTCCAGTTCTCATTAGCTAGTAATACTCTTGCAAATTCATATTAGAATGAATATTACTAGGATATTTGCCGTTTTATTAGTATTATAAAGCACATATTAATGCCTTATGACAATATTCTACAACCCTTAATCCTACAAAATACCTGAACTAAACTACCTTAACTATTAATAATCAATCATCTGATCCCATTTCTTTACTTTTTTTTTCTTTATGTTATCATTTGATGTTTTTATTGGAAAGCGCCTTGTGCACCTTTTGGCTGTTGTAAGGCGCTATATAAATACAATTTGATTGATTGATTAGGAGTTTATTGAGCCAAAAGTTATCTTTAATAATGACAATTGGACCCTAAACTAAATTGTGACAAGTTTCCATAAATATGGACATCTTGAATATTAAATAAGCAAAATGAGCAATCATTTTAAATGTGTAAAACTATGGAACAATTTCCAACTCTTGTATCATATTTAGCGCCTATATCCTTACTCATATTCATATACAATGCTTGTCTTGATATTATATGATCAATCTGAAAAAGAAATGTATACATTGACAACAAAATGTTCACTTGAAATAAAGCAGAAAAAGCAGCACATGCGAGCAGAGGAAACAAGCGCGGGTGGACACACAGTGGGCAGAAGCTGGACATGAGAAATCATTGAGAGAAAACGCCACAAAAATGACAGCAAAAAGGATTGAAAGTTGTACTTTGACATTAATGAGAAAAGAACAAAAGCAGTGACAAGACGTCTGCAGGTTCTATGAACAAATAATGAACCATAACCTTTTGTTTCAAAGTCATTTTATTATTTCAGTGGTTAAAATCATAAACGTACTGGCCCAGAAACAGCGCCTGCTTAAGATTGCTTTCTGTGCAGCTTCATCATTTGGAAAAGGAATAAAAATCAACATTAAAAACCAGATCTGTCTTTCTTGGAATACAAATGAAAACATACAATGTAAAATGAAGTCCGTAGTGTACCATACACACACACACACATATATATATATATATTTAAATGATAGTGTCGTTTGTAAAAGTGCATTCTGGCACTTGGAGGGAAAAACTGCTCACCTAAACCAAAGCTATAGATAATAACTACCCTTACCTCACTAACAAAAGAGTTTTATTGTACCTGCTTTTACAAAGCTGAAAGCACATTTGAGCTGCTGCAGGAGGACTGTTTTCCGGTGATAAAGCACAGTGCAGGTCTGTCGGACAGATGACGGAGTGTTTCAGCTCACCGTCCTGAACCGCATTAGCCCTTATTGACATTTAGTACAAAACATCTTCTTTACACTCGACGGGTTATGAAGAAACACAGAGCTGCCTCCTCATGTTCAGACAGGAATGAACCGCGTACGACATCAAAAACACACCACTTTGTTCGAATGCTTTTGAATTCTGAAATTAAGTCCAAGCGATGGGAAAGTTCACTGATTAAGAAAATGTGTGTGTGTTTCTAAAATTGACACCACCTGAGCTGCCACACGTATAAAAGTATCAATATTCACAAGCAACTATACAAGAATGTTTAAAATCAGTAGGTCCAAAAATGCCTGGGCTCCGTGTGTCACTAAAAGAAAGAAATGCACCCAGTTTTTAAAAATAAAAAAATAGAGCATATATATATATATATAAATTTCATATTTCTATATTAAAGACCGCTAAGACTTGTAGTGCAACTACCTGTTTTGTGTCAGAAAAGCAAATGAAAAGCACTGGATTTGAAGAATAAAATGTGCATTCCTTTGCAGGTTATTGCTCTGGAGGTCTTTAGAAAAGAAGGCACGGTGTCGAGGGGCTCGTCCCTGACACAGATGAACATAGCAGGGCTGGAAAACGGGGCTCTGGTGGTCCCAGGAGAGCATGAGGGAGGTCAGCCCCTGGGAGCAAACAGTGAGGAATGGCTCTGCGGGGGCTTCGGGGAGAGACACATTGGGGGAGAGACATCTCGGAGTTAAAGCGCTCACACAGACGTGGTGGTCACTCGCTCCACAGCATTATTGACCTCGTTTTTGTTGGAATCCAGGCCTTTGGCAGCGTTCATGTCCTTTCGGATGTTCTCGGCGACCTTCTTCATGTTCTTGAGCTCGCCGGGGTGAGGAGTGGCCCGTCGCAACAGCGTTCTCTGAGAAACAGATGGAAGAGATTGTACAATTTGTCATTGGAAACAAACATTGGAACAAAATAGGTTGGATGCATTTGGATTTAAACAGTCAAAGAGTTTGAAACATCCTACTATAAACTCTTCCTATTTCTGCAGTACAGTAATGCCTTGAGATACGAGCACAATCTCGTAACTTGAATTGCTCGTATATCAAATCATGTTTTCCCATAAGAAATAATAGAACAAACTTTCTTAGAACTCATCGCTATTATGAAGAAAAATGATCACGTGAAGTGAACGAGTGTCGGCATCTGTAAGTTGTTCGTATCTCAAATATTTACTTGTACAGTAATACCTCGGTTTACGAGTTTAATTCGTTCCAAGAGCGACCTCGTAAACCAAAATGCTCGTACACCAAAACAAATTTCCCCATAAGAATACACTAAAAATCAATTAATTCGTTCCACATGACCACAAATGCCCATTTAAAATATTTTTTTGGTTTTACCCAATTAATTGCAGTTAAAATTTTAACATTAAGATCTCATAAAAATACTAATTAATAATTGACATTGAAAATTTTTCTCGTACACCAATACAATGCTCGTACACCGATTTGCTCGTATACCAAGTTGCTCGTAAACCGAGGTATTACTGTATCTCAAAGCAAAACTTATTCTTGAAGGCTTCTTGTATCTCAGAATACTCGTATGTGGGGACTCTCGTATCTCAAGGTATTACTTGTTTGCATATTTTGCACCAGGGTCAAAAATTAATAAGCAAAATGAACAAAAATGCCCCCCAAATTCAAGATGAGGGGAACTGAACAGAATATAATGAGTACATATATACTGGAATATAAAAAGAATAGCAGGAGCTCTGTTCCGGATGTACTTCTTATAGTTATTACAATAACTAGATGATAACTTGTTACTAAGCCTGAACTTACCCCTAATCCCAGCCGTAATCTATTCTATAATTACCCTGCTGACCTTCCGTAACCCATCCCATCAAACCTGTCCTTTTAAAACAAGAACATGAAGTACAACTAGAGTGAAATGTGAAAATGAACGAAACGTGTCGGTTACAGCAGAGGTTCTCTACTGGTTTGGCCATGTGACCCACATTTTCCAGTGATCATTAAACCACGACCCAAAGGAAACACACACACACACACACACACACACACACACAAACTGTAACAATATCACTAATACTGATGAATAAACTGACTACAGTAAGGCTATTAAATAGCACTCCTAAACTAGTATTTTGTTAATAAAGTGGTACTTTGTGTTAAAGTTACAAAAACTGCTACTGTTACAATAGTAAAACTACTGTTAATGGGCCTTAAACATATAGAAATGTTTACAGAATAATAATAATAATAATCAGTTACATTTATATAGCGCTTTTCCAGAGCTCAAAGCGCTTGGGAGGGGGGGGATATATGTATGCATATCCTCCCAAAGCACTTTCAATTGCTTTAAAAATAAAGGATTCCCAGACTTTGTTATATGTTTTCTTAGACTACACACTCAAGTCTTGAGGCCGACTGGTAGAGAAACATCAGATTAGAGTATTACATTTAAATCTACTTAAATCTTTAAATTTAAGTATATTTAAATCTCAGAATTCTTTTCAGGCATTTTTTGCAGCATTGAGCATCATAACCAATCACACACGTTTCTGTTGAGCTTATGAACGCAGCGGCCAATCAGAGGCGTTTAGATTAGTCTAGTGCTCCAAATATGAACCAGCACCATGTACGTGCACATATTTCATCATGCCTTCTTCAAATGAATTATATACATGCAGATAAGGACACTGATACAGCGGTTCATCTGATCATAAACGTGATGACATGATTGATAAGCCGACATTTCAAAGAAGGAATCAAAAACTGAATACTCATTTATTCTATTAAATCTTTCCCCCGTCTGAGCTTTATTTTGTTGTATGAATATTTGAAAATGCAATATCTCAACAGAGTCTGCTTTAAAAAAAGAAGAGGTTTTATTCAAGCTTCATGCATTCTTTTTATTTTATTTTTACAAACATTTGAATATCAGTCATTTTCATAAAAAATAAAATTTCAAACAACAGTCTACAATGTGCGTCTACAATGCTTCTATCGCTTGTTTCTGTTCTTCTTTATCTGTGTTTTGATCGGGGGATTCTGCACTCTTTCTGAAGAGGAGTAACAGCGCCCCCTACCGTATGTTGGAGAATGTTAAACTGATGCACATCAGCGATTATAGTGCTTCTAAACCTTATGAAAAAAATATTAAACCTTTTCATAGAGTCCAATAAAATGCTGATTTCTTGATATTTCCAAGAACAATTTATCAAAATATATTTGACTTGTTTATGATTGATAGGTTGATAGTAGTCTCTAATGATAAGAGTCAATTGCCATAGGGTTATATTTATAAATACGTCAAGGTGTCCCAAAATCTGTTTTCATCTGTTTATTTTTCTCCACTCATTTGAATGTGATCTGTATTATGAGTGTGTTGCAGGTCTTTGTTTTATTGGATGTTGTTTTCTCCTATCTTCCCACCCTCTACATGCCCGCTTTCCCACAGCTTTACACACTACATTTCAAATCTGAGGTGCAGGTAGTTTCATGACACTTCAACAAGAGGACACACCTCAGTAACGAAGCAACGTCTTTAATAAAAATAAGGCTGTGAGTGTCAGGGTTGTGGGAGAAGGGAAAGGCAAGGACTCAATAATGCAGGTGGAAGGGCTTTTTATTGAACAAAAGAAAACTCAAACAAAAACTATCCCGTGGGGGGAAAAACAAGACCAACTAACTAAAGGACTTAGACAGGACTTAACTAGGACAGGAACAGGAACAGGCAGCATGACGACAAGAAAGACAATGACGCGACACAGGACAGCAAATATGAAGGGCTTAAAAACACACAGGAGGAAGGGTAATTGATCAGGAAACAGCTGGGACAAATCAAACTAATGACAAGGAAACAAGGAGGGTAGGGTAAACAATGACAAGACATGAACACGCAGCCAATGCAGACGCGCATCCTCGCTTGTTCACATTAAACAAAGACGGCGCGACACGAAAACACAACATGAAAGCACGCGGCCGATGTAAACACGAACTGCGTGCTTACGACAGAGCACAAAGACATGAGAGGATGCGGTTCAAGCAAAGCCCAAAACCACGCCCACACACATGACGTAGAGCGTGCGAAAACAAGGAACCACTCGACTCGCGCGCTCATGACAAGGACGAACACACGAGTCATCCCGACACAAAACCGAAACTGAACCAGACCAAAGTATCGGGACCGGACATCAAGACGCTACAGAGACAAGAGCACGTACACTCGAAGCCATGCGCGCGCACACACAAAACTCGAGACATTACGGTAGTGAGGAAGAGAAATAAAGTGCATACCGACTGTTCAGCTGACAGTTTTGAAAGATCCGAGTTATGAAAATTACATGTGATCTAGAACCCTTGTTCAGTAAATGCCATTGTAAAGACTGGTTCACACCACAAACGATAACCATGTAGCTATGGTAAGAACATCCCTAATTTCATAGAATTATAAGGATTATTAAAACTTTACAGTTATCATCTTTGGTGTGAACATGCCCATCCCTCACAGTCTTGTTTTCATCCTTGTGAAATTCAATATGGCGTCTACCCTGCTTCAGACCTTGAACCTGCTTCTTCCTCACCTCTTCATCATCTTCATCATCGTCATCCTCCATGAAGCGAATGGTGCTCATCCTGTTCATGGCTTTGTCATCCCAGGTGTCGTCCAGTATGCCACTCTCTACGAGACTCTCCAGGGCACCACAGCGCGCCAGGTTATCTGAACCTGAACACAAACAGTTTTTAAAGTTAAAACGCAATACATTTCTTCAGGTCAAACACATTCTCTAATCTAGTAGCGGTTCAGGAAAAGAAGTCAAGGAAAAAGAATTGCATTTATTTTCTTAAGAAAGGACATTGAAGAGTTTATATTCCAATAAAAAATATCACGGTCTCAATCCAGTCTTAGTCACAGGCTTAGCGAGAAACAACCCCCCCCCCCCCCAACCAACCTGACCTTTAGACAGGAAGTGATGTCACATTTAATGTCCAAATATGAGTCATTCTATGAAAAGGGCACCTTTTCCATTTTAAAAACCTGAACTAATCGAGAAAAGTCGGTAACTCTTTATTTTAGTGTCCTTGTTACTATAAAGTCTACACAAACTATAGCATTTATAACTAATACTAAACCTAACCCTATTAAAAACATGTAAAGTAATAATAGTCAGTCCTTAAATATATAATTATCCTGTTAAAATAAAGTGTAACCAAAAAGTTAATAATAATAACTTATGATTTTTCAATATTTTGTTGGTTCCCTCTCGTTTTTGCATGCGTTCATGATTTCTCGTTATGAGTCTGGCCAAAACTGTGTCTGCACAACTTGGTACGTTTCATTGCATTATCACAAATAAAAGAATTGACTACAAGCAAAAATCTTGAACAAAGGACAAGATGTCAATCCTCCTAGGGTGCAAATAGAAATGTCAACTTTGTCACTTTTGATTATTTTAATGCTATTAATTTACTTTACATCATACTTACCCCAAACATTTGAATGACAGGGTATGTTTTGAAACAAATAATTAAATAAAAATTATATACAGCTTTCAAAACGCATTCTAGCAGCTTATCGACGCGAATGAAAAGCAACTTGCGAGGCGCACAAAAAAACGAAAACGCTACTGTACGCTTGACATTAAGCCCTGGTTTGCTTATGATGAAAGGGAGGTTAAAGACTTGAGAAAAGACCGGCTTCAATGGCAGTGGGATAAGATGTGAATGAGGGAGGGGTCGGGGGCCGAGACGAGCTCAGAGGAGATAAGCTTCTTTAGTCATCCAATCCACTGCAGTGTGGAGAAGGCAAGGCGGCACAGAGATATCAAGACCTGCTCCACACACACACACACACACTCATACACACTCACACGAGTGTGTCGAGCCCCAGATAAACCCTACAGGACCAGCGTTAAATGAAAGCAGAACATTACACCCAAAAAGCTCAGATTATTCTTACAGATAAACGTCGCAGAATCACGATGATCTATCCATGCCTTGAACATGTTATAGTGTTGGCTGGTGTGTTTACTTTCTGAAATATTTTGAATTAGCTTTTACTTTCATGTTAATTCTAAGTTCATTTTTGTCATTTCATTGTTGTAAATATTGGTATTTGGGTTTTAAATAAAAGTTTTGTTTTTATTTATTTCAAATGAATACTTTTAGTGCTTGAACAGCTTATTTTCAAGGCAACATTTCTTATTGTATCCTCATTGCAAACCTATCCAACATCTGACCGGCTCTCTACAAACTTCCACCTGCCAGACCGGCTGACAGGCAGAGAGCGTCAGTGATTTCTCAACACACTTTTACAGACACGTATGGCAGTTAAAAGTTACTTTTTCTGCACATTATTCCATGAACAGAATCTTTACCTTTGTTTTCCGACTCACAGGGTTGTTGAGGCAACAGCACACAGGTCAGGACTTTCTCTCCAGACTCGGGGTCCACGTCCGTCTGGAAGGTGAGCAGGGGTTTAGACTGGTTCTCCGACAGCCAGAGAGCTTTGAGTCGAAGAGCAGTGAGGGTCAGGGGCAGGTAGAGCAGCCTTCACAGAGACACACACACAGAATATCAGTCACTTTAATGCGGCAAACTCTCAAAACTATGACGGAAACACAGAGCTTTATCTTCTGAGACTACGCTGACATGAGATTAAGGTCATTAAACGATAACTGACTATATAAACATGCGATATTGTTGATGAAAATGTTGTTAAAACTTTAGCAAAATCTTTATTTTTGTCGAAAGAAATGTCAAAAGCCTCTACTACAAACTTTCATGTTTGCAGTTGCCAGATGTCAATCATTTTCTGTTTTACTCGCTCTCTCTTCACTGCGTTGATGATTTGAAAACACGTAAAAAATGTAAGCTGGAGTTCGGAGATCTCCATTTGAGACGTTCTGCTTAAATGAAAGTGATGGGAACCATTAACTGCGACTAAATCTGCCATCAAACCTCCGTGACTGTAGTAAATCCAAACGTAATCTCGGCTATGTTTGCGATTGTGGTTCCTGGATAAATGCATTTTTGCAAACTCTGTGTGACTAAAGACTAAAACTTCAGAATAGAAATACATAGAAAAACAAAACTTGCATACACATTTAGAAGCAAGATAAAAATAAATACAGAATATCATAATAGAAATGATCAAATACAACAATAGAATGAATCAAGGAAAGGTCAAAATGAGTTTTGAGATACTTTTGAAAATGCACAGTGAGTCGATGACTTGTAGGTTTTCAGGAAGAGTTTCACAGCTTGGGAACAAACTGACTCCAGGCCGACTCGCCTGTTTTTAGCCGTGTTTTTGTCACAACCAACAAATTGCTATTTGATGTTCAGAGCAATCTTGCTGGAGTGTATTTAATCAACAAAATAAAAGGTTATACTGGCGCCGTTCCATGAAGACATTTAAAAACTAATAAGAGGATCTTGAATTCAGCTGTGAATGAAACGGGCAGCCCGTGAAGGGATGTGAGGGTCAGAGTGATGTGATGTCTAGTTTTAGAGTGAGTTGGCATTCGCGCAGCTGCATTCTGAACCGTGTTTAACTGAAAGTGGTCGGAAGGCGAGAGAACGTCACGTACTTTGGAGATGCTTCTGAGTTGATAATACGCTTGTTTTATTATAACTGAGGTCACTGTCAAACTTGATTCCTGAGTTGATGCCTGATTACTGGCTTGTTAGATTTGAGATGTGGAGCAATAGATGTTCTCTGTGCGTCATTACCGATAACTACCATTTAACTGGTAATAACCAGCGGACCAATGGCATTGCAGCATCTCAAATGTTGGTTTGGAGGATCTGAAACTCCTGAGTCATCATCAAGTCAGTCATCAGAATAATTTGGCTGAATTCCCTCCAGAAGCAGTTTATCGTGAGAATTTTTCGTGTTTCATCTGACGCTCTGAAACGCAGCTCATTTATGATTCACAGAATACTACTGGATCGATTGCATGGGTGGATTCCTCTGTTGGGAACTGGTTTAGATCTTTCTTCTCAGATTGCTCCCAGTTTGTTTACCTCGGTACTAATAGTTCTCCATCTGTGGCTTTGTGTCAGGGTGTCCCTCAGGGGTCAGTTTTGGGTCCTGCTTTATTTCATGTTTATATGCTGGCTCTTGGGCAGATTATTCAGAAGTATGGCTTGAAAGATTTATATTAGGACTCAGCCTGAACTCACCTCTTCCTCTTCGACTTTATCTGCCTGTTTGTTGGAAATCAAGGCATGGATGAAACTTTCTTCTTTCTAAAAACATAACTTCCATCTTCGAAACATGAGTTGCATTAGACCAGGGGTCGGCAACCCAAAATGTTGAAAGAGCCATATTGGACCAAAAAAAACAAAAAACAAATATGTCTGGAGCCGCAAAAAATTAAAAGCCTTATATAAGCCTTATAATGAAGGCAACACATGCTGTATGCATCTATATTAGCTATATTTAGCCTACTATAAAAATGATTAGGTTGGCCATAAATACATAATGAGCATTTATGATTAAATGTTTATTTTCCCTGCAGTGCATTCTGTTGAGAACGACGCACCACGCGACTGTTCTGTTGTACAATGTCGCCTCAAGTTTAACTTCTTTACAATATTAATGAATTGTTTCATTGCTTTGATAAAATTAAAGAAATGTAATAAAGAAATCCGATTTTTGATTTCATTTTTATTTTGACGATTCGAGAAAAAAATGTAATGTGCATAACGTGCCCCTTATTTGGGCACTAAACAAGTGCAATAAAACGCAGCCTGCATTTATAAAAATAAAACCGCAGCCTTTTTAAAAGGTAAAGTATATAAACTCAAATTAATACAGTTTAAGCAAATGCCAAACAAGTCAGTGCAAGGGTAAAACGCGAAAGTTTGAACTGTGAACGGTTTTCCACGTTTTATCATCTCCCGGGTTGCATCAAAACTTGCAGCAGTAGTGGAGTTTGGAGATGCAATCCACTTCTTAAATCTATTTTTTCGCTCCTCTAATTTCTCCAAAGCAATGCAATCGCACTTTTTCTCTCTTACCTAACTGGATACTCGGCTGCAACTGTAGCATGCCTTCCCTGGAAATGTCTTTCCACATTACTCTTTTTGTTATTTGACAACTTCTCGCTACGAAGCAAACATTCAGGCAATCCTTCCGCATTGGCAATGAATGCAAATGATTCGGTCCAAGAAACGTTGAATCCTCTGTTCTCCTCAGTCATTTTTCTCTTTTCCCCTTTGGGATCCATGGCCCATCACACAGCCGCCGGTAGTGATGGGGCATCTGAAGCGAGGCTCCGGAGCTTGTGTCGAGCAAAAAGGGGCGTTCCAGATGAAGCCCCGATTCAAGGCGTGTATCGTTTCCGCGAAAATCACGTGACGATGACAAACGAGGCCTCGGTTTCTGTTGAATACGTCATTGCTTCATTCTAAGTATCGCTTCCGGATAAAAGTGATTCGAAACCTCGCGCCTCTTGTGCAGTGTTGCCAGATTGAGCGGGTGCGGAGCGATCACGCATGCTGTGCGACACTCCGTTCCTCCGTGGGCGGAGCGATAGCGGACCGATCGCGGATAGCGGGACCGCTGCTACAAGTTACGTGCAGGGGATGAAAGAGCCGCAGCACAGGGGTGAAAGAGCCGCATGTGGCTCCGGAGCCGCGGGTTGCCGACCCCTGCATTAGACCCTTTCTCTCTAGGCCTGATGCTGAGAGCGTATCCATGCCTTCATCACGTCAAGGCTTGATTATTGTAATGCTCTCTTTTCAGGTTTGCCAGCAAGTTCTATTAAGAGGTTGCAATACATGCAGAACTAAGCCACATGCGAAAGCCACATTGATTACTAGTTCAATCACGTCTTAATTTTTGAATTCTGGTTTTAACTTATAAAGCAGTACATGGGTTTCTCCAGCTCCATACCCTCTCGCTCTCTGCTGTCTCTCTCTCTATCAATGTCAGCCTCGTTGTAAATTTTAATAGCTTGCTTAAAGCTATGGAACCTATTACCTGCATCTATTAGGAAAGATACGCCTTTAGATAGTTTTAAAAAATATTTTGTCACGCTTTTAATTTATAACTGTGAATTTTTTATATTAGTTATTTTGTTTTGTTTTGTTTAATTTGTGTTGTTCTGTACATTTTGTGCTTTGAGCACTACAAAGAAAATGTATTTATTATTAACTTACATTTTTATTACAGATTTCTTGCACCAATTTCTCAAGAATTGACAACTTTGTTCCACTGAACACATGGGACGGCTACTGCTTTATTTGCAAATGTTTTATGTGGCATTCCACAAGTTAAACTACAAATAACTCAATTTTCATGTTTAGATGGATGCAACATGTACAATATACTCCTATGGCTACACTTTAAACTGAGTGTATTTTAGCATTTATCCCACTACAACTGACTTCTGTTGTAAATGCATTACCGTAAGCTCAAATTTTGCTCGTTTTCACAAACTGAGAGAGGAATTTTCTATCGTAATTCTAACTGCACCCCACAAGTGTATTGAACCAGGATCTCTTCTTTTCGCCTTCAATGAGCCCTACAGTCAGTAAGATCTCATATAAATGTATAACTGCGCAGTGAGGCAGTCGTATCAGTGTCAAAGGAACTCATTGATGTGTTTGATGTCTGCAGTCTTCATCAAGCCCCAACACGAACCCCCCGGTGAGATGACTTTGTTCTGACAAACCTGTTTCCCGACACGTCGAGCACGTGCAGTTCTGCAGCCTGGGAGAGCTCTGGAGGGATGCGTGTCAGACGGTTCTCTCTCACACACAGGACATTCAGACTGCAGCAGCCGCCAATCTGAATAAAACAACATGAGAAAAGGCCCTTGAGACCACTGTTAAATGCTCCTGACACAAGAGAGATGAACATCTGCAGGAAAATGACTGACAGTGATGAACACAATCAATTGAACACAGCTGAACTCAATAGCAAGTCTTTCCTAAATAAGTTGTCTGAGCGAGAGTAAGTCATCTAAACTTAAGAGGCAATTACTAGTGGCCTGAACAAGAGTTAATGTGCAGCTAAAAGACAATGAAATCCCCCAAAGGTGAAAGATTTTGAATCATCCTGCTCAATTCATCATCCTATGAAACTTTCCAGGAAATAAAAGCTCGAGCTCTTTAAAGCAGGATGGAAAAATCATTGTGAAAGTGATTCCAGTGATAATGTTCCTCTGTGTTGCTATTATTATTATAGTTGTGGTGGGGTCTCTGCTATTCTTTTAAATTAAGAAAGTTTTTTAAAGTGACTTTTATATGCTGTTTGAATGTGTGTCAATGGTAAAAATCCACCTTCTTATTTAATCCCCAGAAATCATAGGCAGTGTAAGTCAGAAACCTCAACTGCTGACAGACTCCGCCCTGCTGATCCTAAGAAATGGATTTTTATTAAAGCTACGAAAGTTATTCAGTCGAGAGCAGAGAGTTATTTTCTGTTTTTCTTTAGTTGTTTGATTCATATTAACAGCATATATAGCAGTAGATACTGAATATCACACTGTTGTCAGTATAATATTCAGATCTAATACACACATGGGATTTCTTTACTTGCCGTTTATGTTCACAGACATAAGCGACTGTGCTTATGTGAACCTTGTGTGTATTCGGGGAGCAGTAGTTCATTTGCATTTAAAGATGCATGCAAGAAGACAGCATGTGTTTCCTTCCACTCAAAAACAGGCATTTACAACATGGTACAGTGATACCTCGAGATACGAGCATAATCCGTTCCAGGGCAGAGCTCGTAACTTGAATTGCTCGTATCTAGAATCATGTTTTCCCATAAGAAATAATAGAAACAAATTAATCTGTTCCAGATCCGAAAAAAAAAAAAGTTTTTATTAGTATAAACACACACACACTTATAGTACATGTAGACAGTATAAGAATTTGTGTGATATCAAATAAAATGTTTTTTTAATTATATGTTTTTACAGACAGTAGCGGCAGGTGCGGTGGAAAGAGGAAGGGGGTTGGTACGCAGCAGGGGCGTAGCCAGAAATTTATTTTTGAGGGGGCCCAGCTTAAAATGAGGGGGCCTGAGCATAACGTAGTCGGCGGATTCGAACCTGCGCGGGGACACACCAATGGATCTCTAGTCCGTCGCCTTAACCTCTCAGCCAAGACTGGTTATAGTCTGACGCGCAGCGCGCTATTCTTGACTTTGGGGATGCGTTGCGATCGTCTTGTGCGGCGATATGTGTTTTCACTTTAGTTTTTAGAGTCGCGATTTTAAACAATTGAAAATCTGAGGGGGCCGGACATGTAAATGAGGGGGCCCAGGCCCACCCAGGCCCCCCCGTGGCTACGCCACTGGTACGCAGACACTTGATTTCGTAACGTATCTTACACAAACACTATGTAACTTACGTAAACTTAAATGAACATAACTGAACTTAGCTTACTTTTATTTTTACTTTTCTATTTTATATTACTGTTTTGCTTTTTTCAACTTGTTTTCTTCCCTTTTTTCGCCTGACTACCTTCACTTTCACTTGGCGCAGACCTTTTAACGAAATGCCTATCGAGGGAGTTTTGTTTCTGTCTCTCTTTAAAAATGAGTAATGCACGTGTCGTCAAAAAGCACCAAAGCACGACCAATAGACGATTTATCAGGGTGTTTCTTTTCAATGAAATCAGAAACCTTCTGCCACATAGCCATCACTTCCTTAATTTCACTTGTAGAAATGTTTTCCTCCAGTTCACCCTCCTCACTACTGCTGAGCTCTTGCAACACCTGCGTATGTTCATCAACTCGATCAACTCCTCAGTCCACAGTTCCTCCTGATGCTCCTGCTAGATAACTCACGCGGCACCAGCTCATATTTATCCACAGTTTCCTGCTGCATTTCCATGGTCATCATGCGTTTCTTCTTCTCACTCCCATCCTTACCACTCACTTTCTTAGAACTCATCGCTATTATGAAGAATAATGCACAAAATAGAGAGAAAATCAGCTACTCGCGGGCGACGTGTACAGAAGTCAGCAAACACGTGAAGTGAAAATGCGTCAGCATCAGCGTCTATAAGCGTGCTCGTATCTCGAATATTTACTCGTATCTAGAAGCAAAAATCTGCCCGAAGACTTGCTCGTATCTTTGAATGACTGGCATTGCAGTATCTCGAGGTATTACTGTATATTGAATGTGGGTATTATGAGCTGAAACTTCATAAAGACACTAAAGACTTATATTGCATCTTGTAAAATGTAATAAATAAAATAATAATAGGTTCCTTTGAAAACGTTATCTTCATAATCGTTATTACCCTTGGTCTGAAGGGGCCTTTATGCTTACATGTGAGCACAATGGTCAATAATACTAAATTATTAACAATAGCCGGAATAACATTTTACTTTAAGGCATAACAACTAATGAAAGAGTACAAAAATAGTACAAACCAACCTTTTTTACAAGTAGGTCTAAACGATTAATCATATTTTAACCGTTATCACAATCATGACTTTTTCTTCTCTCAACTAAGCAATCGTCTGCAAAATCGTAGGTAAGCAAATAAATATTCTGTGATGAGTTGACATTCTCTTGATTTGTGCAATAATTCTGAAGAAATGAGAAAGAAATTTCACAAATGAGAACAATTATGGTTAATAATCTGATATAGCTTGAAGATGAAATAATATGAGAAGATGACATTTGTGACTGAGCCGGTGTGTTGAGTGAGGTCAGCGAGGTCACAGCTGAGCAAACGGTCTAAGAGAACAAGCGGCCTCATTCATATAGAGCCATTGTTTCAACAAGACAATAGCATTCCTCAAATCTCGCTCAGCTGTCACCAGCGTCCGTCTTCGCCCCTCACACAGGAACGCATGGAAGACAAACCCTTTCAGAAAGAGATGAGGGTTTCTCAAGAACATAAGACACTTGAGGACCGTAGAGACAGAGCAGTAACACAAAGATCTGTGTGTTTGTCCGGGCGACCCCGGGCGAGTGCTGTAGTCATGCCACGAAAACACAGAGTACTACAGTTTGTACGAGTAGACAAAGCCATGTGACTGGAGTCATGTGATGGGTGATGACAGATTGCCACAGGCCTGTATGTTAAAAACACTGACTGACCTGAGGTGGAGTTTAACTGGACTTGGCCCTGAGACTGGATTTGATGGTTAAGAAATGTAAAGTTTACCTCTCAGTACACCACTGAAAGCAGCAGGGTCACTTTCAGATGAGTCAGTGTGTAAACCAAAGCACTCGCGACAGACATGATCTCATGAGATGACCCAGTCTGTTGTGATTGGTTTACTCTGCTCTGATTGGTCAGATGGTCCAGTCTGTTGTGATTGGTCAAGCTTTTCTGAAACTCAACAGTGTTTAAGAGGGCATAGAGTCTGTCCTCCACACACTGTAACTCTAACACACTGATTCAGCCAACCAATCAGAGCACATTGTGCTTTTCAGAAGGAGGGGCTTCATAGAGACAGGAACTAAACAGAGTGTTTCTGACAGACGAGACGAGCTGCAACAATGGAGAGTATGGGACAAATATACTTTACATGTAAAATAGAAATAATCTATTTTAACAGACCCCAAATTCAAGTATTTGCAAAATGCATAACAACGGCCTCTTTAATAATAAACCACCACAAAACTATTAACTAATCAAATATTACAGCATTGTGACATCAGAGATCAGGGGTGGGCAAACTACGGCCCGCGGGCCATATCCGGCCCGTTGGGCTTTTTAATCCGCCCCGCCGAACTTGCCGAACCTGTATTAAACCTCCTTCATTTTACATTTCCCTGTAATGTCACTCTGTCGCGGCTGCAAGCGGCAGTGGCGCTGAAGCTGTGCTGGAGAGTAGGCGTGTGTCGCAAACCCCTCTACGGCGTTAATTCTGTGCTAAAAAGGAACGAGCGCAAAACTGATGTTTGCGTGTGTGTAAATTACATCCGTGAGCGGAAAACAGAGCTACACGTAAATACGGGTACCCGCAAACTCATTTTAATCACTCGCGCACGTGACATCTAATCTGCGCGCGCGCGAACATTCGCCCGCTCTCGACTGCTGTTTTTGCTCGCGCGAGCACTTTTATTTTTGTCAGTCGTGGGGCGGGGCTCGCTCTTGTAATAGTAACATCAAACGTCATTGGTTAGTTCCCTTTTTTCCAGAGGTCAGTTGTGATTGGATGCCTGTGATTGTCAATCTAGAGCTGAGGCATATGATTCAGTCACATTGCATATTATGGTTTTTCTGTCGATTAAATTGTATTAATATTGTTTGTTGTAATTTCACGTGTCCCAGTCGAGTGATTTAAGACCAAACTATACTTTATACACGTTTTCTAGGATTTCTTATAAGTAAATGCACAGGTACGACCTTCAACCCGGCCCCTCTGTCAATTTTAAGAAACCAATGTGGCCCACGAGACAAATAGTTTGCCCACCCCTGTTATAGACTATCAAAATACATTTCAAACAAGTGATCGATAACATTTTCTCAACGTAAAGGAGCCTTTGTGACATTAGATTTTGTCTCTTACATGCCCCTCATTTCATTTCGCACAATAATGATCAAACCTAATGATCAAAGGTTTATTCTCTTTCATGTATAACTATCAAAAAGAGCCTTTTTCAAGTTATGACAAAATTGTACTGGAACAAAATATCAAGGCCTTGTTCTAGTCATAAAAGCTCAAAGTCCTTCAGTGAAGGTAGTTATTAAAAAGAAGCACACTGACATTTTAACCCAACGCAGTTCAGAAATGTCTGCAGGACGACCTTGACTGGAAAGAAAAGCAGCAGGATTTCCATTCAAATATTTTTTTTTTTTTAAAGTAATCATCAAAAGGTATGCAATAAAACAATGATTCATATTCTGGATAGTGTTTAACATTTGGAGCACACGGTGAACTTGCATGCAAAGTGAAGTAAATACTAAATACATAGTATATGGGTAAACAAGCAAGAGCAAGAAAAACTAGTTCCAATATTAGAAGAGTTACTAAGAATTTACTGTAGGTGTCACATGCATTCAGGGAACACACAGTTTCACCAACATTAAGGGCCAGTCACACAGCGAAAACGCATGCATCACGCACGAATGACGCACAGACTTTCGTTTCTGCGCGGGGCGTGAGTCGTATGCGTAATTTGTCGGTGGAACGAACATGGACCGTCAGTGATTGTAAGTGGATGTGTGTCGAAGGCGGTTTGTGCGTGATTTTGAGTTTTGAACGGTTCAAAATTTTTCAGTGCGTTGGTGTGCGTTATTCATGAGTCGGCGTGTGTAGCTTATGCGTTGCGTATGCGTGACTATGCGCGGGACACGCGTCGACCGTCAGTGCTTATGCGTCGGAACTGGTTCGAAACCGTCCACTGACGCCCCACCTTCATATCACGCATGAACCGCGCACGTATCACGTTCATTCCACTGACAATGTGGATTCTGAAAGTGCTTATTCGTGTAATGTTCGCGAAGCGTGCGTGTTTGGACGCGGTCCATCAATGATTCATGCGTCGGGTGTGCGTCGAATGTTCGTGGAATACTTTGGCCAATTTCTCGACGCACAAGCACGCACAAACCCAATCTGTGCGTGATTTGTGCGTGATTTGTGAGTGATTCGTGCGTGAGTGGCTGTGTGACTAGCCCTTTACACCTGAAAATCTAAGCCGAAGAAATTACGCTTTATGAGATAGTTTGCTATATGCTGCCAAGTCCCTGTTAAAGTTGGGAGATCGTAATTAGATCAATAGAGAGCATTAGAGAGTCATTTAGATGTTCATGCAGCCACAGAGAATGATGGGAAGTGTAGTTGAGTCACCTAAGCCTCCTGCACACATGAAATGATGTCCTACAGGTGTTTTGTGATGTCATACCTCTTTCGGTAAAGACGTTAGTCGATTCCTATCACAGTTGAAGTTGGATAGTTTCTTTAGTTTTCCGATACTTCTTGGCAAATTCTGAGAGACATAAAAAAGTAGAAGACATTCCACGTTTAATTTACATCTACTGTCAGGGGGAAAATAACTTAGTTTGACCAATAACCAACGATAAGATTACATGAAACCTCCAGTGAGCAAGCAACGGTTTTCAAGGGCATTTTTCCGCTTTAAGAGTAAAAGGTTTGGAAGAAGTCAGATGACCCAGTCCTCAATCCTGCTCTGGGATCTCAACATTTCTGCAGAGTTTAGCTCAAACTCCTGGATCTTCAGCGTCTGGCCTTCAGGTGTGTTAGAGCAGGGCTGACACTAAACTCTAAGGCAGGGGTCTCAAACTCAAATGAGCCGGGGGCCGTAGGAGGCAGAGTTTGGGTGAGGCAGGGCCGCATCAAGTATTCCACAAAAAAAATATTTTCTCAAACGTCATTATTGACAGTTCTTTAACTTCAATGGGTTCTTCTTCTATGTACTTGGACTTACTGAAGTTCAAGGTTGAGGAAAAAGTTACTAATTTTTTCGAGATACTAAGTCATTATTATGATAAACTCATTATTTTGAGATAATAAGTCATTATTATTAGAAATTCTCATTATTTCGAGATATTAAGTCATTATTATGAGAAACTTTCTCATTATTTTGAGATATTAAGTCATTATTATGAAACTTCTAATTCTGTCCAGATACTAAGTCATTATTATGAGAAACTTTCTCATTATTTTGAGATAATAAGTCATTATTATTAGAAATTCTCATTATTTCGAGATATTAAGTCATTATTATGAGAAACTTTCTCATTATTTTGAGATATTAAGTCATTATTATGAAACTTCTAATTCTGTCCAGATACTAATTCATTATTATGAGAAACTCTCTCATTATTATGACTTAAATAATCCTTTTTTTTCTCAACTGTGGCGGAAACGGTCATCCATACTTTCCTGATGACATGAACATCGTAATATTTTATATGGTAGAAAATACAGATATAGGCGACTGCTACCGGCTGTTAATTATTAGCTGGGACTGTGTTACACCATTAATAAATGTATTATATACAAACAATGGGATGCAGCCACGGAGGCGATATTTACTGGATTTTATTTTCTATATTATAACACCGATGTCCCGCAAATCAGCCCATTTCAAATTATGGAAAAACAAATACAATCCGCATGACGCTAAATCCAACGCCGATAACAGTAACATTCACTTCGTCCAGCTCAAAGTAGAACATGCTCAATTTCAATCACAATAAGAAGTAATAATTCTATGACGGCTTTGACAAATGTGATGTTACACGAGCAGCTCCACAGTGAAATGTTTCTCTGTCTGCGTCAAGCCCGGCCGATGCCCCGCCCCCGGGAGTCATTTACTTCACTGTGATTGGCCCCCGGGAGTCATTTACTCCACTGTGATTGGTTGGTTTGTACAGCTCCAGCTCGCACGAAAAATTAATCTTCCGCACACAACACGGTAAAGCGCTTTTCATTCAGCACTCGCGGGCCACACTCACATTAAACTTTCAAATGGTCCCGCGGGCCACAAAATATCGTTTCGCGGGCCGCATGTTTGAGACCCCTGCTCTAAGGGTTTAAAAGCACTTAAAATAGTCGCTTTAGTCGACATGGCATTAAGAGAAGTAAAAAAAAGACAATTCATTTATTATGAATGAAATAAATACAAATTGCAAACTGCCTGGTTCATGTACCTTCTGTTTATTTGAGTTTCTATAGAAAAAGAAAGAAATAGAAATCTTTTGTTTAAAGACCGCCTGTGGTGAAAATCAAGTTTTAAATGTTGTTTATATGTTTATGTGGAGATTTTAATGTTTTAAAACAAGCCATGTGCAGATTCATAAGTCAACATTTAGCTGAGTATTTTCTCTTTATAACTGCAGTGAACTAAAAACACAACTCGGATGTTTCTAACGTCACAAAATACCTTGAAACCAATCAAGTCGCGAGGGGGGGGGGGGGGGGGGGGGGTGAGGTGGGAAAACACCCCTTTCGTCGGACTGGTCAACCCTCCCCGTCCTCTGCACAGCAACCACGAGCTCACAATTCATTTATTTAAAATATGTATATTCATACTTTAAATATATTTTAATTAAATCTACTTAATTATAAAAGCTTAATATTATACATTTACTCTCTCTCATACGATACGTATTATGGTCTCTACACTCATCAATGACGGCAGTATCTTGAGACTCCAGTAATGACTCGATGAAGACCAGTGCGGTTCATGAATGTGATGATGATGATGAAGAAGATGATGATGATGATGATGGTGGTGTTACTGCACTGGTATAATGAGGTCTTTAAATCAGTTCAGGAAGTTCGTCAACATTTGCTTCTGAGAGGTGAAGAGGCTCCCGCTCCACTTGTGCTCTCATTGGTCGATCTCGCGCCGGGAACCAATCACGTGTCTTGTCTGAGTGCCGTGGGCGTGTACAAAGCCTCTGAGAGAGCTTCTCTCGGTCTGCATCCTGGGAAACTGTTTATCTCGCATCACGATGAACCAACGCTGCTTTCCGCAATACGGCTGCCGATATGACGGTATTTTTGAATTTGTATTTTTCGATAAATATTTTTTAACAATCCGCGATGCACTGAGACCGCGAAACTTGAACCGCGAAGTGGCGAGGGATTACTGTATTCATGACCAATACAACAACAATGGGCTTCTATCTGATCTAAAACAACCGAGGAAAATATGATAGGCTACTAGCGATTGCTGGTTTTATTCATTTGAATCTCAACAGGAATAAAATGCTTAACGCATTCAGACATCTATTTACTGGAGGACCAAACTGAGTACACAACAGAACAACATTGTTCTGTTTCTTAAACCAAATGAGAACCAAAAATGGCTTCTCATTTCTATTTATTCGTTTTTCAGTCGAAAAATCAACTGACCAGAAGGTACAAAGTATAATGTATAAAAAAAAAAAACCTTGACATTAAATAAACTTAAATATTAGCAGAGTAAAACTGAACACATTCATCTGATTTGCCCTCGTCAACTGATACTCACCACCAGCTGGTTTTCCGTCAGCACTAGTTCGGTCAGGTTTTCACAGTTGCCGATGCTCTCCGGCAGTTGGACTAATCGGTTTTGATCTGCTTTCAATATTGAAAGCCGTTTTAATTTTCCTAAGGGAAAACATATTTTACAGCATGATTACGACAACTTCACCACTAATGCGCTCTTTTAACGGAGCAACAAGCAAGAACAAAAACGGATCAATAGATTAACCACAAGTCCAACAAAGTGTTTCGTTAATATATGCGCTAAACATATTTCTAGACGGACCTACGCCCTCCGGCAGCACGTCTATGAGGTTCTGGGACACCAGCAGGTCCGTGAGGGAAAGGAGGTTCCCCATCTCCTCCGGGAGGTGCTCTAACTTGTTCTCCGATACATCCAGACACGTAAGGCTTCTCATGCTCCCCAGTTCCTGAGGGACACACACACACACACACACACGTAAACATGCATGCAAACAGACAAGAAACCACTACCACACAAAGAAGCCTCTCGGATACCGAGGAAGTCGAGTAGCTTGATCTCAGTAATTAAAGAAAAGTTCAATCAAGCGTACTGTCATATAAAGGAGTTTGACAGTTTTTGAGAATGACATCAACGGGACGTTTCAGAAATACTTTACCGCTGGTATTTCAGACAGCTGGTTTCCGTCCAGCCACAGGTCTTTCAGGCTGACAAGACAGCCTATTGTCTCCGGCTGCAAGAAAACAAGTTTGAGATGGAGTTCAGATGGAGAAACAAGAACACAGCAGGTAACTGTTACCGCCGTGCACAAGAATGCAGGGCAATGCCAAATATTCGGTGCAATGCAGCCTGTGTTAATTATGCGTCTGTCGAACAGGGCTCACGTTCATACAAACAAGCGTTTTAAACCTGGACAAACGGCAGTGGACGAAATCAATGCGCCAATCTTACAATTAATGAGTGGATCATCAAATCAAAAGTCAAGTCAACATTTCGGCAATAAGATTTTTTTGTGTGCAATTTTCATGACACTTAAACCACCATGAAATCAGAATTCACAAATCTTGTTTTCTTACGCAATATTATATATATAATTAATTATAATAATAATATAATTATAATTAATATTATAACGTTATATGACTTTAAGTACATGTTCCCAAAATTCCCATTCTTGTAAATGCAAAAATGAACGAATAAATAAATAAATAAATAAATATTTAATCAATTAATAAATAAAATACTTTTGGTTTGTCACATCATTCCTTTATTCCAATTTTTTAAAAATTACACTTTAGGTGGAATTGTTAGTGTAATTATATATTTAAGCACTGAGCAATATTAATTAACTATATGAACTTATAGGATTAGGTGAGTAGCATGTAATTAAGCACAATTTATAGTAATTACGATAGAAACTATGTAGTGTGTGAAACTATTTTCACGATTTTTTGTCGTGAAATAAAAGAAAAAGGAGCTCATGAAACACGAGCAGAATAAACGGTGTTCATAGATTTTCATTGACTGAGTTTGTATTTTCAAAATGTTAGTTGGCAGTTTTGGGGGTAACTGTACGGATGCTGGTGTGGGAACTGTTGCAAAATGCCATTATAATTATTATTATACATTATATATAACGCATTTTAATGCATGTTGTGAATGTCTCAACACCTACCAAATTATACAGCTCATTGCTTCCTACATCCAGTTCTTCAAGTTTCTGAAGTTGAGACAGAGACCTGAATGAAACAAAAATGGAATAAACATTCAATTTCCCTGGATTTATACATGCACACACACACACACACACACAAATGTATTAAAACACACATTGCATTGTGAGATGTGCACTTACTCTGGTAAATATGTCAGCAAGTTCTCTCTGAGTTCCAGTGATACCAAGTTACAGAGGCTAGACGAAAAAAGAAATATTGCATAATATTAAGTGTATGTGTACATTTAAATCTTCTGAACATATTACGAATATGAATCACACCAACTATGTTTTTGTTACATGTTCATTTTTCTTTAGTGTGTAGTTTTGCTGTTCTTCGTAGGCGTAAAACGCCTCCATTGTAATCTTGAGTTTTCTTCCGGGAACAAACAAAACAAACTCAACCTGAGCACACTGACCAATCAGAGCACATTGTACTTTTCAGAAGGCGGGGCTTCAAGAGACAGGAACTAAACAGAGCGTTTCTGACACGTTACAATATTCCTCATTTAAATAATTCATGCGCAGAATAAAGGGGCGGGGCTTGAGTGAGTGAGTCGTGTGTTGAAACTGCTGGTTATGGGAAGTGGCAGACTATTTCCCAAACACACTCGAAGCGCTTAACCAATCACAACACACTGATCCAGCCGACCAATCAGAGCACAGTGTGCTTTTCAGAAGGCGGGGCTTCAAGAGACAGGAACTAAACAGAGCGTTTCTGACAGACTGGGAAGAGATGAGAATATGGGGAAAATAATGAACATTCAAGCAAGAAAACCTGATCTAGTGGAGACAAAAACAACATCAAGATTGTAAAAGGGAATAATTTGTCCTCTTTAAGAGAGACAAGTTAATTATCACAACACAAAGCTATTCCACACTGATGTCTCATTCAGCAACCAACACAGTAACAACGTCTGATCTATCACTTTCACATCTTCAAATCACCCGTCCAAACCCCCACCAACACAGGCCTACTAATTCATCTTCATTTTATATTAAAAAATGATATAGACGGGGATGATTTTCATCTATCAGAGAGAGGGGCGAGGCGCTGTGGGAAGTGCACTTAACACACATCCTGAGATAGCAATCACACTCTTCTAGTGCACTCAGCGTGACTCGAGCCTCGCAGATGCTGCAAACACACTTTCCTCTGTTCGTCTGACGGCTTCCAGAGGGCTTTCTGCTATTTAAAACCTGATACGGTTTGGAAAACAATAACTGCACCAAATGAAGTAACCGTCAACAGGAGGGCAGGCGGACTTCCCTGTTCAGACTGAACACAAGCCGCTCATTCAGAGATAAGACCGCTCACATTTCTAGAAAAACAACTTTCAGGGTTAAAGAGTTTAATTCTGTCCGCGGACGAATCCAAAAACATATTAAAACGCAAGATGAAAGTGTGGCTATTTGACCTCTTCATTTGGAGGACAGGAAGTGCCGCTATTTGTCACTATAACTACGAAATTTAATCAAAGCGCGGAAGGGACGAGGGTTCAGCACGCTTCCCAACGTCTGGAGCTCAAGGCTACAGTCACACAGACATTAATCAGGTTTGTCTCCTGAAATGAAAACAGAGAGAATAAAAGAGGATTATGGGCGGAGGACGTGGCGAAGGGAATATTTCAATTGCACAAACTAAAGCCTTTGAATACTGCAGTAATAAACGGGGGAAATGTGGTGCACATTCATGCTTTCGTTTGCTATCGGGAAATGATCAGCTGAAGTTTTGATTGTGTGTGACGGAGGAAACTGCAGCCGTTCACAATGACAAATGTCAGCTTAAAGATCACAAGGCAGTATTAAAGCTCTCTGGGATTGGCATCTATAAAAATCTCTCGCCACAGAGCAGAGGTTCAGTCTTTCTGCCTCTTCTCCAGATTAAATCATTGACAAGAAAAAGGAATTTATTCCTCTATAAGGCATTATGCTTGTGTTTAAGGTTCTGATATATTTGTGTTTTTATATGGAAATATAGAAAAGGCAAGCAAAAAATTCCCATACGCTTCACTTTAGGTTTCAAGCAGAACAACAAATAATCATAATTGGTTACATTTATATAGCACTTTATCATGAACTAACATGGGGGGGGGGGGACTAATACAAGAATGTATGTTCATAATTTATATTGATATTGTCTCCGGCAGACACATGCTATTTTAATTTGATCCATCCAACAACATTGTAAAATCTTCAGTGATGTAATAACGGCGTTCAGTAACAAAGAAACATCATCACACTTTTTCCACTATCTAACTGTTGCTAGATTTGTTCATTTTTTATCCAACCTTTTAATATTAAACATATTTAATCAATGTTCTTTGGTAAATCAGGCATAATGCCATGTAGTTCCGTTGATGTTTTAATATTTTAACACAATAAATGGGAAAAAAATATTATTTTTTGTAATAAGACCTTCAATGTTCCATAAAAAAAATATCATCCATTAGTTTTGACTTATGTAGACGTTAGGTGTATAATGCATACAAAACAGGCCAAAATATATATGTAAAAAATTAAACAACTTTTGAATAACTTCCCCATATGTAAAAAATACAAAATATATTTATAATATTACTAGATAAAGGTATTGTCAATTTCATCAGCTCACAGAAAACATTTAAATCAGGTGTTGTACATTAGAGCAGTTAAGATGTTTGTCTGCCTTCATTTATCAGACGCTTTTCTCCAAAGGAACTTGCATCGCATCAAGAAACACTGACATTCTAATCAGTTCTTGCTTTCCCTGGGAATCGAACTCTGATCTTGATGTTGCACGCGCTGCTCTCTACTGTTTGATACATTGATACAATCATAAACATATCAAAATTGCCAATATTTATCCCACTATTATTTAGAGTAAATTATTACACCGGGATGGCATGCTAAAGCTGTGACAGCAGAGACTGCAACACTGCTTTTATAAAATCAGGACTGTGTGTCCAGAATAATGAGCAGGAAATCGTAACGGGTTCTCAGAGTTAAAGATGACCGTGACATCGCCCGATTTATTCACAGTTATACGCAAACACCTTTCATGGGATTTTTCTATGGAAAATATCATTCAAGATTTACTTTTTGTATTGACTGATAAATTACACATCTCTCATTTAAATAAACTCTCACACTCTCTCTCTCTCTCTCTCTCTCTCACTCACACACACACACACTCTTTCAAGCACTCTCTCTCTCCCTCCCCATCAAACACCTCCTCTCTCTCACACACACACACACACACACACACACACACACACACACACACACACACAGGCCCGCCCGCTCTCTCTCACACACACACACACTCTTTCAAGCACTCTCTCTCTCCCTCCCCATCAAACACCTCCTCTCTCTCACACACACACACACACACACACACACGCCCGCCCGCTCTCTCTCACACACACACACACTCTTTCAAGCACTCTCTCTCTCCCTCCCCATCAAACACCTCCTCTCTCTCACACACACACACACACACACACACACACACACACACACACGCCCGCTCTCTCTCACACACACACACTCTTTCAAGCACTCTCTCTCTCCCTCCCCATCAAACACCTCCTCTCTCACACACACACACACACGCCCGCTCTCTCTCTCTCACACACACACACACACACACTCTGCCGGAGTTTTTTTCCTTGCCGCTGTCGCCTATGGCTTGCTCAGTTGGGGAAACTTAACACTTAAAATTCATCAATTGTATCGATTCGCCTGCTCTTTTGGGGCTTCTGTTCAGCCAAACAAACTTTGTTTATATTGTTTTTCCTGTAAAGCTGCTTTGAAACAATCTACATTGTAAAAAGCGCTATATAAATAAAGGTGACTTGACTTGACTTGACTCTTTCAAGCACTCTCTCTCTCCCTCCCCATCAAACACCTCCTCTCTCTCACACACACACCCGCTCTCTCTCTCTCTCGCACACACTTTCCCTCTCTCTCTCTCACACACACACACACACACACTTTCTCTCCCTTGCCATCAAACACCCTCTCTCACACAAACAAACAAACTCTCTCTCTATATATCAAACACACACTTTCTCTCTCACTCTCTCTCCCTCTCTATCAAACACCCTCTCTCACTCACACAACCTCAATCACACACACACACACACACACACACTCTCTCTCTCTCCCCCTCTCACACACATACAAACTCTCTCTATCAAACACCCTCTTTCTCTCTCCCTCTCACACTTTCACGCACACTTTCTCTCTCACACAGACAGACTTAAAACACACTCTCTCTCTCTCTCTCTCTCTCTCTCTCCCTCTCACACACATACAAACTCTCTCTATCAAACACCCTCTTTCTCTCTCCCTCTCACACTTTCACGCACACTTTCTCTCTCACACAGACAGACTTAAAACACACTCTCTCTCTCTCTCTCTCTCTCTCTCACACACACAGAGGGGAGAGAGAAATATCAGGAACAATTAAGAGAATGAAAACAAAAGAAAAGTGAAGGTGCCTTTCAAGAGATAACCTTCAGTTGTCTGGCTTGGATTTAGACCTTTTTTATACAATGTCCGTACAAAAAATAAGGATGTCTGCGGTTTCAAAATGTCTCATCTGTGTATGGGACGGCGTGGAAGAGCGAGAGATTTCCTGTCCTGAAATGTTGTCCCAGTCCAGTCCTAACCAACAGACAGTAACGTTCTGTTCATTATAAGAGCGCAGCACAGTCTTGTCCTCCGTCGCTGATCCAGCGCCTAAAGCAGGATGGATTCTGATTGGCTATCCATGATTTTATTGTTCATCAGCTGGAAATAATCACTGTGAAAGTGATTCAAATGATATCGTTCCCTGTGCCACTATCATTACATTTAATCTGCTCGTCTTTTACCGTTCATGGTGTGAAAGGGCATTTACAGCGGATTATTAACTCACTCCTCATACCAGGATAATGAGGCCGTTTCGAGACACTTTCTGAAGAGTCAGACAGGCGTTGAGCGGAGATCGAGGGACGACAGGCACGGAAGAGGAAATTACACAGGAAATGAGGAGAGCCATGGAATCACACAAGGGACAGTAAACAAAAGTTACCCAGACGTTTCTCAGATTTCAGTCTGAATAACGTCCAGTGCTGAGAGCTGATATTAACATTCAGGACTGATTTCAAGAAACAATATGTCGTCTTGGAGATAGACTGTGTCACGGAGCGCTCGGCAGATAAAGAAGTGCAGCGGTAGACTAAACTACACAAACCACTTTGTGACACTGTTGTGCCCTTGAGTTTTAGTCATTTGGTTTTGTGCTATTATAGTTCGTTTTTAATTTCAGTTCTAGCTTTAGTTGAGCTTTTACCAACTTTTATTCATTTCCAGTTCATAATTTTAGTCCACAAATAAATATAAAATACAGGTAGCCAATATAAAGTGAAATGTTTACAAACATTATAAACGCACAGATAAACATAGCTAAAAGCCGTTTTAGATCCCATCACTCCACAACAAATCCTTTCAATTTAACGGTAAAAAACACCTAGGCCTATATATATATATACACACATTAAACCAAAACAAAATCAGGAAAGTGAAACTGAAAGAAACTGGTGTTGGGTTCACTTAGCACAAATCCAAAATGCATGTACTTGGATGCTAAACTATTATTTATTAGACTATGTAAACTAGAGTTGAGCCGGATATTCGGCTGAAACGAGAATCCGGTACGGATAAAGCACTTTTGCCGAGTACGAGTATTATACGAGTAATACGAGTCAATATCTGTGCTCGGATTGAATAAAAATCCTCATTGGGTATCTGACTGTGTCTGTGTTCTGTGATAGGCTAGTCACAGCGCCCCTCCCCTACACATACAGATTTGCTGTGTCCCGCTCTGCTCACTCACACACAGAACACTGAGAAGAGAACAGCTCTCTTTCTCTCTCTGTCTCTCTCTCAGTCACTCAGGTTTGCGGGTCTTTTCCATTATCGTTTATAGGATCCTTATTGGATAACGGCAGTTGACAACTGGCCAATCGTAGCAATGCTGATCTGGCAGACAGACGGTATAAATAGCATACCCGCGTCAGAATATTGCGTAAGTATAACTGACGTTCAATTCAATTGCGTCAGAATATTTCCTTCACACTTCTCTAAACGGAATATAGAAAAATAACAGAGGTTATGATAGTAACCGGAGACGTTTTCCAACCGATCACTACATTACAAAACCTTATTCGCTGCTTACTTTTTCCACTTCCGGTCACCGTCAATGAGATGATATATTGTTTTTTCATGCATATATAATCCGCAGAAGCATGAATATACCTTTTGCACCCCCATATAGCTCACGGGTGTGACATGTAAAATGTATAAAAATATTATGTATAAACATATAAAATGTGTGAGCCCGCAGGACTGGTGGGTTTTTTCCCCCATTTTTTGCCTAATGAAAACATTCCTAATGTCAGAACTTTTGCATCAATGTACCATTCAATCTTTTTAACAACATACATGTGTGAACAAACATTTTCAAGAATAAAATACATGAACAATTTGAGAACAAACTCAGGTCTCAAACTCAGATAATCTCAGGTCACTGTCGATGTTCGGGAAATCAAATCTAAAGCCAGAAATGTCTGCTATTTTGGCATCCAGGAAACAATTTCACCATTCCCACTAATACAGGTGTCCATGTGTAGTGTATCAGTGTGTTAATAAGTAATAACTGAATAAAATAATATTGAATAAATAATTAAAAACAACATCCCCCCCCATCAATCTTTTATGCGGCTCTCCGCAGTCATGAGCTTTATTTTGTGGCTCATCATGCTCTGTTCATCAAAACAGATTGTGCAGACCGCCTCACACACACACACACACACACGTCCCTGCATGATGATGTGTTTATTAGGTTGCCCCTATTGTGCACATTTTAAAATAAACTATGTTTTGGAGTCTCCAACAACATGATTACCATCATCTGAGATTTAAAAAAAAAACCTTCAATCAAGGATTCAAAGTCTCTAAACCCCATCTAATTGGTCAGATGGTTCAGTCTGTTGTGATTGAGATACTACATTTACATTTATGCATTTGAATGACGCTTTTATCCAAAGCGACTTACAATGCGTTTAAGGAGCACATTGAATCAGTTCTTGCTTTCCCAGGGATCGAACCCATGACTTTGGCGTTGTAAACACCAATGCTCTACTGATTGAGCTACAGGAAGGCTACTCTGCTCTGATTGGTCAGATGACCTCGTCTGTTGTTAATAATCAATATCTAAATCAAACCCTGCTGATATCACAAGAGAAAATATCCCTCTATTAATTGCAAACCAAGAGCCTCATAATAAAATTAAAGTGCATGAAAAAGTGGATTGCAACTGAAAGATACAAAAAAACACTTACTTTCCGATGTTGTCTGGAAGTGCTTGTAAAGAAATGTCATTGATGGAAAGGCATGTTAAATTCTGTAATTCTGAAAAACTTTCTGGCAACCTGAAACAAAACAAAAACAAACATACATCTCACAGTTCACACAAGGAATGACAGCGGGATAATGAACAGTTAAAGTACATCCGCTCTGATGGACCGCTGGAAGACATGAATACACACTGCTCTGCACTGATGACAACACGAAACATGAAAGAAACAAAAAAAAGAGCCTCTAGTAAACTAAACCATATGGTGGTTTGTCAAAAAATTAACCAGAGCAGGAGTCAAGCGCTGTAACATCCAGCAAAATGGGGAAACAAATTGGCAAACTGAGCCAAAGTGGATCCAGTGCTAATGCGTAACGCATGACCGGTCAAGCACAGCACAGCTATTAGGATATCGTCAATAAACTGTACTTGTGCGGTGTATTACACATTTTGCAATTAAGACTCATTTAAAGAAACATTTGCAGCAAAGAAGCCTTATGCGGTAAATATATAGCATTACTTAATGAACAGACACTATATATTAGGCTTTGTGATATGTCTGTAATTATACAGGATCAGAATATGAAAAATCACATCAATTACCTTGTCAAAGGATTTCCACTAAAATCTGCTACTTGGAGGGTTTTACAATATGAAATACTTTCAGGGAGCTCCATAATGTCTGCGAGGAAAAAGAGGAAACAGATTTAATCCACTTACAATAATAAAACCTTGCAATATTTAAAATGATGGCTTTGTACCAAAATGAGATGTAAGGAGCATTTTAAGGCGTCATTGGTGCACATCCATGAAGGCACAGATACAATTTCCCGAACTTGCTCAACAATAGTTAATTTTTAACTTAGTAAAACCATTAGCTTAGCAACTTGATGATGCAAAACGTGTTCAAGTGAGAAGTGCTATACAGTGCAACAAGTATTAACAATGTATTTTTTTCCACAGGGATTTTTTAAAAAGTCAGCCATGAACCAAACCAACCAGCTCGGATTACAGCCGTAGAAACTTAACTTAACTTAACCGCTTAATTGGAAACTTCAGAAGTTTCACTTTAGTCTCTCAAGCTGTAAAGCTATCTGAATGCTTTGGGCATATTCAAATAATTAAATTCCTCTTTTTTGAGATGCTTCTCTTTTTAATGCGCACTCTTGCTATGATTGTTCATTTTTATGTTTACAATATATGGTATTTGGTGTTAAAAAATACAGCTTGGCTCGTGATGCTAATATGCTAAGGCTGGTAAGTGCAATATCCTGCAGTTTTGACATGTTCAATGTCGTCACAGGAAACTTCAGCCTGCCGCTGGTGATCCGGTACCTTTAAATGTGCCAACTTCATATATTTCCTTAACTGTTGTCCCTACTTTTGTTAAACGATCATGGGTAACCTGGTAAATTAATATTAACACTGACTGTGCCAGAAATAGACTCATGAGCAGGATAGAGTTACAGAGGAGTTGGTTTACAGAAACCATGTGGATTTGATATGCAGTGACTGATTTACAAACGTATTCCCCCGGTTTCACAGACAAGCCTATAGTTTCAGAGTAAAATGCATGATTGAGCTCTTTTAACTGAAACCAAATTGCACTGGCACATCTTTAGTCACATATTTAAGAAGCGGGAAGAGAAAAATAGCACAAGCGTGCCAAAAATTAAATATGAGCCGAAAATGGAAAACAATAGAAAATACAGAGGTACAAAATCAAGGGAAAAAAAATTAGAACACAAACTTTATAGTTTTGTGCACTTTAAACACCATTTTTATGTATTTAAAGTTAATTCATGCTTGTGTTTTTAAACACGCTTTTAATTTTTTGATTCACAATTATATTTTGATCCATGACTATGTTGCTATTCTGATCATTGTGCATAATTTTTTTTTCCATTTCTGCAGTATATTTTTACATGTGGAGAGAAGTTGATTCCATTGATGTCAGGGTTCTGCCACAGTCGGTCTAGTCATTTGGTGTTGTGGCAGAGCGCTGACACTACCGTAATGTCTCATGTTGTGTAGAGGCGCGCGATTTCTAGTGCCTCGCTCTCTTGTCTATGTAGCGTCTTGCAGATTACGATGTCCGGTCTCGATGCCTGGTTCACTTTCGGTTTTGTGTCGGGATTCGGGCATTCATGGCCCATGTGCTCGTCCTCGTTGTGAGCGCCTAAGACGACTGTTTGCTCGGTCTCGCGCGCTCTACGTCATATGAGTGAGTGGGTGCGGTTTCCAACTGTGCTTTCAAACTCATGTCGTGCTCAGTTTGTGTTTTCACCATCTGTGCGCTGTCTTGTTTCATGTGGACACGCGGCGATGCACGCGTCATTGTGTAGCCCCGCCCGCCTTGTTCCCTTGTTACATTGATTTGCCCCAGCTGTTTCCCCCCTCATTATCCTCATCATGTGCTCCCTATTTATTCCCTCTGTGTTTGCTCTCTTGTGCTGGTTCGTCGTCGTATTATGGTGATGTTTGTCGCCTTGTTCCCGTTCTGTCTGTTTCCTGGTCAAGTCAGTTAAGTCTCGTTTTCCACCCTAGGGGAGGTTTTTGTTGTGCTTTTGTTCAATAACTATCCCCATCCTCTGCAGTACTGAGTCCTCACTCATCCTTCTACACACATGACAATTGAGGGGTGGGAGAAATCCCCAAATTACCAACAATCATATCCTGATTGTACAACAACAATAATGGAACAATCATTTAAAACAAGGGATAAGGGTTACATTGTGTATTTTTCAGAAAAACTTTTACCTTTCTGTAGTTTGAATTAAATCAGTAGGTTTAACTCTTTCCACACCATTGATAAAGATTTCCAGCTTTCTGTGTTTTCACTGTTATACGGTAAGGGACGTACAGTAATACCTCGGTTTACGAGCGACTTGGTATACGAGCAAATCGGTGTACGAGCATGGAGGGTCGTATCGGTGTACGAGCATTGTCTTGGTGTACGAGAAAAAATTTCCCTCACCCATGCGCAGTTTTGCGTCGAAAAGATCCCTTTATCACCCCTTAACTCGTTCATTCTCTCAGTGTCTCTCAGTTTGGGTGCATCATTCACCACAGTGCATTATTTTATAAGTTGTTGTGAATATGATTACATGTGAATATGATGAAACTTTATTAATGGAGCATGTTACCAACACCACACATTGCATACTAATGAGACTCACGTGTGTTCACAGTCCAACGCACCCAATGACGTTCTTAAAGGGCCATTCACTTTTAGAGAACAGCATACTATAGCAGTTATAACTCTGTACAGATCATATACATAAGTGATTTACAGCGGTTTTACCTCGTGTTGTTGCATTAATTGCGATCGCTATTCTTCACGTTGTAATATCGTTACAAATGTTGAAGGAACTAGTCTAATCTGATGTGTCAATAAGTGTTAAATTAACAGTCTTGTCACTTTAAGAGGGCGGGGTTTCAGTCGGCGCTAGAGAGAGTTGAGTTCTGAGGGATTTGAGAGAGAGCTCGTAAGCAGAGATAGTTTTGATTCTTCTGTTATGTACGGCGTGGGTTGCAGCCAGAACCGCAATCTGATAGTTCTCAATAAAATCTTTGAATGAGAAGGAACCTGTCTGGTTATTAAAAGAAGCAACGCTACAATGTAGTGAAATATATAAGCAGTAACAACCCGCCCCCCCTTCCCTCTCCTCTCGTCTCCATCATGCCAGCAGTGAAGAGGTAAAGTGCATGTTACAGTAAATAGTTAATAATGACAGTTAAATACTTAATTAGTATTTATATGAGATCTTAATGGTTATAATTTTAAATGTAATTAATAGGTTAAAACTAAAAAAATATTTAAAATGGGCATTTATGGTCGTGTGGAACGAATCAAGTGATTTTTAGTGCGTTCTTATGGGGGAAATTGTTTTGGTGTACGAGCATTTTGGTTTACGAGCTCGCTCTTGGAACGAATTAAACTCGTAAACCGAGGTATTACTGTATTACGCATCCTCTGAAAGAGAACAGAATCTTCTGATCAAAACAAGTGAAGAAGAACCAGAAACAAGCAAAAGAAGCATTGCTGACACACATGGAAAATAACATGATCATCAACATTAAACGGCATATAAATCAAAAGTGCCTGATGTTACTGAAGGAAATGTGGACCCAGGACGAGCTTTAGGACTGTGAAGCTTTGGGGTGTTGATGAACTCCATCTGTGTTTTGATCATCGCTCTGAATCTGACCCAGAAGAAGTCTTTGACATAAAACATGGTTTTCTCAGCTTTTTGCTCAAAATGTTGCTTTTTTAAATGAAACTTACTCATATTGTGAGTAATAGTGTTAGAAATCAATAGTGTTGATTAAAAAAAGAATGCATGAAGCTAGAAAATAAAATTTATTTTGATATATTGCATGATCAGATATTCATTCAACAAAATATTCAACAGACCATCAATATGACCGAAAATGTAACTGCATCTCTTTTCTCAAAAACACTGCCGGGGAAAGAATCAATATTTCTCTTCAAAACTAGCAGACGCCACTTTGTTCATTCTTGTCTGTTTGGTGATTAGATTAATAGTTTTGCATTAGTGTGCAAACTCCCATTTTCACACATTCGATTTCTTCAAAGAAAGAACAACATGTAAAGATCGGTACAGATCATTGACAAACGTGTTTTCTTTGTAGGAATTTCCATCAGGAACGTCACTGCTGAACGTGACTAAATTAAAATTACTGAGGTCTTACAGCTTCAACATATGCAGATCCCATCGATTGACAAACTCACAGAAGTTATCGTTCAGTCAATCGACCATAGAGAAACTGAATGGGATTTTTAACTGTTGCACTTACATTTTGGTCCATTACGGTTAGATTTCAAATGCCGTGTGGGCAGTGGACAGCAAGGTAGCTCACAAGGGTTTGGAACAAAGCCAATATTTCAATAATTTATGTGCTTGCCATAAAAAGGTGCTATAATTAAGAGAGATCAGAGTACAACTAGAATATGATGTCAATTTATATGGCAGGCACTTCCCAGGTAAGAGCATAAACTGTTCTTAAAGGGACAGTACACCCAAGAATAAAACTTGTTATTTAGTATTGACGTTCACGATGTTCCAAACCTGTATGCGTTTGAAACACACATGCATACATGTGTATTATATATGTTTCTGTATATTGTATAAATAATAACAGACTTTTAAAGAACTTTGGGGTCAAACAACATTTGACCCCATCAACCCCCCTTTCATTTTCATTGAACACAATTTTTTAAATATACTCTTTCTTTGGAGTTGAAGAAAGTCAGACGTCCAGGTTCAGAAAGACACGAAGGATGGTAAATGATGGCATAATTATAAGCTTTTTAAGAAATATCCCTTCAAAAAGACATGGCATTTAAAACCACGAGACACACAAACCACAAAGTCTAGATTTAAAAATGCCGCTTGAACAAAACAGTAAAAATAGCTGAAACGAGGCGTAGATACGCTGTGATCCAGGCTGAGAATGACGGTGAACCTCGCTGAAAAGCTGTCCGTAATTGCCGTGCACTGAAAACCAGCTGCTGAAATATGTTGGGCGTATGCTGGAAGCGTGTGGGAAGGGCAAGACACGGGAGGCCAAAGTTTCTCAGACACTTACAGCAATTAAACAGTGGTCTGATAAACCATAAAGCTTCTTACCGTTTCGAGAGATGTCCAGCTCCACGAGCAGGTTGAAGTTAGCTATATCCCCCGGCAGCCGCTGGATCTCATTGTCGCTCAGGCCAAGTTTTCTCAGCTTAGTCAAATTGAAAAATGGCTGAAACAGAGCAAGAAACAACAATGAATTGCTAATGCAGTTTGGATTAGTGATGCACAATGGACTGGTGCTATGGGATTTTAAGGGTTAGTTCTCCCACAAATAATCATTTTCTCACCCTCATGCATTTCCAAACTCAGATTTTTTTTTCCGCCATACAAAGAAGTCAATGGTCACCAAAACTGTTTAGTCACCAACAATGGTTCCACTTTATATTAGGAACTTTTAAGTACTATCCACTTATGCATAACAATAGGCATCATTTGGTACATATTGCTAAACACTTGGAGCGAGATGGGATACGGGTGAGGTTAGGAGAGGTTTGCTGATATGGGAAGGTTTAAGAGTGGGTTACGGTGAAAGGGAAGGTCAACAGAGTCATTATAGAAGTCAATATGTAGTTACAAGCAGGTACATGTGAACATGTACACCAGAAGTGCACTGTATCACACGATTCAATGAAAAGATAGCTAATATAAAATGGATCAGCAACATTCTTCGAAATATCTTTTGTGTTCTGCAGACGAAATGCAGACAGGCTTGGAATTACAAGTGAATAAATTGTGATATAATTAAAATCTTTGGCTAATCTATTCCTTTGACCTCTACAGCTTATTGAGTTAAAAATGTATGTTGCATAAAAAAAAATAAACATCAGCCAATATGTGCTTAAAATCATTTTACACATAAAAAGATGTATGGGATGAAAACATGGGCAGAATGTATTTTATGTAATACAGTGGAACCCGGTTATGTCGACGGCCTCGGGGGTTGCAAAAAAACGTCGAGATAACCGAGGATCGAGAAAACCAAAAACCAAAAGCCAATATGGCGATTTGAAGCGATCGGCATCCTATAAAAAAAACACCTTTGATTCTCGATACAAACCTTTAATTATATTCTCCAACATTGCAAACACAATTTCGCTCACAGCGTAAACACACACACACATAAACACATTCACTCATAACACAGTCATTTCTCTCGGACACAGTTCTGATAGTATTGCACACGCGGTTACTATGGTTTCTTTACAAACTCTAAATGCTTTGTTGCTTTTTGTCTTTAACGTCTGCTTGAACACAAATGCTTCTAAGCTTCTATCAGTAACGACGTCTTTGTCGATGTCAATGTAATCTGGGAATTGCTGGACAGTGAAGGTGAACTCCTGCGTCTCTTCCAAGATAGCGTCTGTAACGCTTGATTTTTGTGCGAGTTGTTCAGCGGCTTTCTCCCTCTTTTGTGCTCGCGATATCAGGGTTTGGCAACATAAAAGAATCGTAACCGATAAGAAAATGCTAAGAAATATAGGGAGTTTGGCGGTTCCACTTCAAAAACATCGACATAACAGGGTTGGCGAGTTAACCGAGCTCCAGATAAGTGGATTCCAGCGTGAAAATTACATTTCAGCACGCTGTTGTGGAAAGATTACGTGCACTGAAAAAACCCTGAATGACCAATACAGTCAAGTTCACTTGTACATACAGCCTTTAGTGCCATTGTAAGTTGTAATGCTATGTTTATTTTGTGCGAGTGTGTGTACATACATATACACACATGCGCGCACACGCACACACACACACACACACAATAACGGTAACAGGTTGTCATTGTTGTCTCATGAGCGCAACACTTTGCATGTAAATTTGCAGCTAAATTATCACCTTATGAATAAATATTGATTTTTACACTTCTTATTCAATACTGTGTAAAAACATTGTAGGTCAAGTCGAAAGCAGTGCATTGTGGGATTCCACACTATTCTATGCTGTTGTACACTGCACAATTTTGCACATGCAGTGTGTAAATCCTTGCATATAGAACATTTCTACTGAAGAACTGAGAGTATGCTACTCCAAACAGAGCTATGCAACGTTTAGAGAGGACTATGGGTAACTCTGACTCAAATATGAGTATTATTAACATGCTGGTCTAGAAATACAAGACACGCAAGAAACTCCCCATGCAAAATGGGCACAACCAGAACCATATCCAGACAGACTGTTCCACAATCAATTAACACAAAGAAACAAAACTAGTTAAAACGGTTAGTAATTACTAATGTCCAGTGGCCTGGCAAAAGCAGCTCAGTGTATGGCTGTGATGTAATCAGCTATTCATGTCTATCTGCCTGACCTACTTGTTGAGTTCCTCCCACCTCTCACTGGCACCACGGCTGATGCATGTGAAGCACCCCTTAAAACAGCACAGTCAGCCGTCAGAAACAAACAACCTGCCTGCAGTTTCTCTTCACCAACTTCCTGTGTGTGCTCAACTGCAAGACACAATCAAGACATTCAGGAGCAAATCAGGGAGGGAAATGAGTCTGGTTTACGACTTCGATATGAACTCGTAGAGCAGTTGATGCTGTTGTATTCAAGCATTAAAGAAACCACAGCTTCCAGTGATTCTTCTGCTTAAACCAACCTGTATAGTAGTGATGGACTGATATTTTGGGGTCGATTATTCAGTTGATATTTGGCCATTTTGAGGAACTAACTACATCTGACCTTTCAGCCAATCCAATGAATGAATGATTTCTGTGGTACTTTCACCAGTGGAGGAACGTTTTCATAGTTCCTATAACTGTTGATGAAAGTACCCACTTTTTGGTGTGTTTGCTGGGAATGATTTTAGTTCTAGGTTTAGCTTTAGTTCTTTTGAGGGACTAAATTAGCTCTTACTTCAGAGTAGACACCAGTGATGTAAGTGTATGGCATTCGGCATCCTCTATTCTTAAACAAGTGTGTAAACGTGCACTTTACACACAACTACACCAGTAAACGTTGTACGATTTTGGGCTGTCACAGAGGACAGATGACCAATGGAGATGTGGTACAACATTTGTGTTTGCTGCTACCTCTACTGACAGATAAAATTGCATCATGAAGTGGGAGTTTTGAACAACGAGAAACTTCAACTACTTTCATCAAGCCTCGGTTTGCAAAATTGACCTGCAAAGTTGGCCTCTTTTCCCAAGCCATGACCGTCTAAATTCTCCTCTTTCACTTCCTTTTTCGATTCATCTTGCTCTATTTACTACTATTGCAAGCTGATATTTTATTCTTCTATATTCCACAGGAGTCATCGTCGTACAGTTATGTCAGGAGACGCATTTATGCATGTATCTCTCTCTCCATTTCTCGTTTTCTCAGGAGGCTCCGGCTAAATTGAGCGCGTCCAGGGATTGGCGGAAGAGAGTGGAGCGTCCTTTGAAATGCCGGCATAGATGTTGTTGTTGTTGTTGTGTTATAAAGAGGGTGGATTTTATTGGTGTTATTGCTTTTGTACAATTTATTTACCTTTTCCATGCGTTTCCCTTGTGTAACCTGAAAATCTCTCTCTTTTGTTTTTCTTTTCTTTCCATTTTTGTATCTTGTCCCATTTTCAGTCTTCCCCCAGTGTACCTTCTTATCATTTATTGTGTTATTGTGGCAAGCTGTTGCTATTTTGTAAATACTTGACTCTTTTTCTTCACGACTGAAGTGGTAGGGTGCCGCTTTTTCTTTTTGTACTGTTTGTACTGTTTCTGTTCGTACTTGTACTGTTGTGCTCCTGTTTTTCATTTAGGTACTTACGTAAGACCACTGTATCTTCTTTCCTTTGGTAGGTTTATTTAGTAACAATTTAGATTAATTAGTGGCAACTTTTTGTTTCTTATTTTGGCTAAGCCCCCCCTTAAGTTTCTGTTCATACGCTTCAAAAAAAAAGGAATAAGGAAGGGTACAAATGTTTTGGGTTTTTTATGTTGTCACCCTGACCGGGTCGTAACACAGTCTACCTACATGTCATACCCAAGTTTATTAGATAATTAGGGCCGTCCCCCCAATGGTTGTTAGTCGACCAAAATTGTTATTAATTGGTTAGACGCAGAAAACAAAATCTACATAGATCTACACATCTACTAGATATTTTATCTACAGAAAGCTTGAAAAAAAAAGTTGAAAATTATATTTAATGATAATTGATAATGAATTACTTTTTATGAAAACTAATGTATTTGGTAAATTCTTCTCACCTGGGCTTGTTTTTTAATAGTACAAAAATTGTACATTTAAAAAGTAATGTTACTTTAGTATGAAAAAAGTTGATTACTACTTGGAAAAAGTAATGCGATTACCAAACGCACATTATAGCTCATTGTTATATATTATATTATTAAATGTAACATTTTAGTATAAAAACAATCACATTTTAGTAATAAACTTAAATCCCTTTAGATTAAAAGTTGATTGTCCAATATTTCTCGGTCCCGTTGTCTGACGAAGAGCTGTATTGCTCAAAACATTGTAATGTTCTGGTGAGTCGAATCATTTTGTCATTGTTCTGGGAGCAACAGTGAACTGACTTTGTCTTTTATGGTTTTGTCGTCTTGAGTAACATTATATTTTTTGCTTGATTTTCTCATAATTTCCATACCGGAAGAGATCATACATAGACTCCATTCTGCTTTACAATTACACAGTCTGCTTTTACACAATCCATATAGAGGGAATTGGTTCCATCCACTTTTTCAGAGGAGTTGGTTCAGTTTTTTGTTTTTTTACCCCTTTCATTTTTCCCATAGGATTAAGAAAATACATTAAAAAAACGTCTTAAAAGACCATAAACCAAATTAAAAAGGTACAAGGTGAATCACAGCCCTACAAAGCAAAAACTTTATTTCATAATTCAGAGAAAAAAAAGTACAAGACGGTCTACGCCTTTAATGAGGGGAAAGAACTACAATAAATTGCAAATGACAAACAGAATACTATTCATTTAAAGTTGTTGATTGATCTATTAAAACGATATATATTAAGTTTATTGCAAAATAATCACATGTATATTATATATATATATATATATATATATATATATATACAGTAATACCTCGGTTTACGAGCGACTTGGTATACGAGCAAATCGGTGTACGAGCATTGTATCGGTGTACGAGAAAAAAATCCCTCACCCATGTGCAGTTTTGCGTCGAAAAGATCCCTTTATCACCCCTTCACTCGTTCATTCTCTCAGTGTCGCTCAGTTTGGGTGCATCATTCACCACAGTGCATTATTTTATAAGTTGTTGTGAATATGATTGCATGTGAATATGATGAAACTTTATTAATGGAGCATGTTACCAACACCACACATTGCATACTAATGAGACTCACGTGTGTTCACAGTCCAACGCACCCAATGACGTTCTTAAAGGGCCATACACTTTTAGAGAACAGCATACTATAACAGTTATAACTCTGTACAGATCATATACATAAGTGATTTACAGCGGTTTTACCTCGTGTTGTTGCATTAATTGTGATCGCTATTCTTCACGTTGTAATATCGTTACAAATGTTGAAGGAACTAGTTAATCTGATGTGTTCAATAAGTTTTAAGTTAACAGTCTTGTCACTTTAAGAGGGTGGGGTTTCAGTCGGCGCTAGAGAGAGTTGAGTTCTGAGGGATTTGAGAGAGAGCTCGTAAGCAGAGATAGTTTTGATTCTTCTGTTATGTACGGCGTGGGTTGCAGCCAGAACCGCAATCTGATAGTTCTCAATAAAATCTCTGAATGAGAAGGAACCTGTCTGGTTATTAAAAGAAGCAACGCTACAATGTAGTGAAATATATAAGCAGAAACCCCCCCCCCTCCCCTCTCCTCTCGTCTGGATCATCCAGCAGTGAAGAGGTAAAGTGCATGTTACAGTAAATAGTTAATAATGATAGTTAAACTCTAAAAATACTTAATTAGTATTTATATGAGATCTTAATGGTTATAATTTTAAATGTAATTAATAGGTTAAAACTAAAAAAATATTTAAAATGGGCATTTATGGTTGTGTGGAACGAATCAAGTGATTTTTAGTGCGTTCTTATGGGGGAAATTGTTTTGGTGTACGAGCATTTTGGTTTACGAGCTCGCTCTTGGAACGAATTAAACTCGTAAACCGAGGTATTACTGTATATATATACACACACACACACATTATATATTTGTATAGAATATAATATATTTGCTTGTTGTAAATTTAATTTTGGGATTTATGGAATATCCTTGGAATTTTCTATTCAGCATCATGGATTATGCCGTTTTTCGCAACCAATTCCACTGTTAAATGTGATCATTTAAAAAAAAAGTTGAAATAATGCGGGTTGATGGCTTCAACAGAAACATTTTCTTTTGATTAAGAACCTCAGAGCTCAAAGCTGGTCTGCTATAAAGGTTCAGAAGTTAACATTAAAATTTATTTTCCTTCTGGAGAAAATGAATGGAATTTTTACTTTTGGAACATGACTGTTCATTCTCTCTGTTCATACTTATTCAAAAAGTGAACTTTTGCCCTTCTGCTCTGTGGGAGGGTTATAACCTGCTTTAGTACAGGGTGTTGCCTTAATATGCCCTATATTAAGACAGTGACCATATATGTTTGTTTAGTTTCTTAGTGTGCATCTATTCTTATCCAGACTTACTTTGAAAACTTGAATCGAAGGCAACAACCATCAAATAAGCTTTTTTGTATTCAGGTAAGCTTTACAACTCTGTTGGACAACCAGCAGAGAATGATGTGAAATTGACTTCAAAAACAGTGTGACTGCTCTTTGAGTTCCATGCAATAAATAAATAATGCATTGCGTTTCACAGAGCTTTTCAGTCTGCCAAAGCATCTGAAGACCTTTGTGGGGATTTAAAGGAAGCCACAACAAAGAGGAGCCATTTTGGACATCATAGTGTGAAAAAAATTAATGTAAACAAACAATTTCATATGCATGGACTTGCATGGACAGTTAAAACTAATCCACCCGAAAAAGAAAAAATAGGTCCACTCATGTTATTCCAACCCAGACCTGTACCATTCACTTTCTTCCATGAAACACAAAAAGAGAAAATCAAAGCTGCTCTACTCAATAAAACAATTATGATTTACACTCCCCGAGCATGGGAACCAGTTTTTGTGAACAGATAATCCGCTCTGCATAGATCAGGGGCCTCATTTATAAACGTTGCGTACGCACAAAAGAGTGCTTACGCCGCTCTCTACGCAACAATTGGTATTTATAAAAAGTAAACTTGACGGGAAAATGTGCGGTCCCTCACGCAAGCTCTGACCCAGGCGTACGCACAAAAACGGGTGAAATGAGAAATGCCGACACAGTTGGCAGATGGAAGAAACATGTGAAAGTGCCTGAAACTAGACCAGTGTTTTTCAGCCTTTTTATAGACAGACAGATAGATAGATTAATTGCCCACTGGGGAAAGTTGTTTTCATAGTAAAAAAAATTTCATCAGCTACAGAATCATATTTCCACCACATAAAAAAATAAAATACGCATGAAAACTCGCAATTATGACTTACTAAATCGAAATTATGACTTTCTGTCTTGCGAGCACATTGATCTAAACGACACAGAGTGAACTGTGAAAATATTAAGGAATAATTTAATCGTGGTTTTACCAATGATGAAATTCTCGCATTATTCGTGGAACGACATGGAATAGCGCTGAGCAAATGTCTTGAAACGATTTGCCGCAGAAAGAACAAAACGGACGTTACAACTTTAAACCTCTGGCCAATGTCATAGTTATAGATGGATCCACAAAGTTAGGACCACGGCTATGATACACACGCCTCCTCAGTCTCAAATCAACCCCTTCACATCTAAAAGCTGCAACAGAACTAGAGTTCAATCGAGCGATCGCACCGTTTCCCTATCAGTTACAATATCACTTTTTGGTGCATCCATCTATAACCACGACATTGGCCAGAGGTTAGAAGTTGTTATTTTATCATTAGTAAAACTACAATAAAAGTATTCCTTATTATATTCACAGTTTAGCTGTGTCGTGTACAAGACTTCAAATCTCATAATTATGACTTACTAAATCGAAATTATGACTTACTAAGTCATAATTTCGATTTAAGTATGTCATAATTTCGATTTAGTGAGTCATAATTTCGATTTAAGTCATAATTTTGACGTAGAATGTCATAACTTCAAGTTTTCATGCACGATTTTTTCTTCTTCTGTGGCGGAAATGGGCTTCCATACCCCACACTGTGCCCTCCAAACAACATTTTCTCCTCTTTTCCACCTCACTAAAGATAACTTCTACTTCACATTGAGTGAAGTTAAGTTATTTTTTATTTCCTCTCTTTGTTTGCCATGATTTGGCATCCCATGAATATTAATTTGTGGGAGTTTCACAGACTATTTACGGGCAACTATGGGCGTGACATAAAGCCGCAAAAGCTGCGCTAAATTTAGAATTGATTGTGATTTATAAAGGGAAACCTGCGTAGGATTTGCGTGCACACGGTTTTATAAATCTGAATATTTCTGTGCGTACGCACGTCCTATGTTTCATCCGTAAGCCACTTCTGACGTAAATCCTATGCAATTTTTTATAAATGAGGCCCCAGATCATTTAATGACATCTAAATTACACTGGTATTAATGGACAGGCATTACCGTATTTTCCCACATATAACCCGCGGGTTATACCAGATTTTACAAGGATGCGGGCTATATCACACATTTTTTACACGTAATAATAATACAATTAAAAAAAAAATTAAGGTTATGCAAACGATTTTTTACACAAAATCCCCAAACCCGCGGGCTATATGAGGGTGCGGATTATCTGCAGGAATATACGGTAAGGTGGTTTAGATCGCACCTACATGACCTTTACAATTTGGTTTATTTACACAGGGAATTCTCAAAGTTAACATCAGTAAATGATGGAGTGCCACAAGGTTCTGTTTTAGGCTCTTCTCTATTCTTAATATACATGTGGATCCTTGATAATATTATCAGAAAACATGTTCGATTCCATTAGTTTCCAATATTTTCCTGATGATACTCAGTTATATATTTGATTATGAGCAGATGAAAACTCTAAATTTTCCAAGTTGACAGAGTGTGTTGAAGATATAAAATATTCGATAACCAGCAATCAAAAAAAGCAGATGAGACTGAAACATTATTTATTGGAACAAACCCGTGTATGCAGAATCTTTTGGAATACAATTTGCATCTGGAAGGATTTTATATTTACATTTCTACATTTGGCAGACACTTTTATCCAAAGCGACTTACACTACATTCAAGATCAATATTGATATTCTAATCAGTTATATCCCTGAGAAAGACCTTGGCAGAGCAAGCGGCACACTCTTCTGTTTAAGCTACAGGAAATAAATATAGAGTCTTGGGGTTTAAGAATCGATATCAATTCATCAAAATGAATCAATCAACAAAAAAAAAAAAAAATCAACATTTTCAACTGAATCCTATTTTTTATTTTTTGAATGGTCATATTCCAACATAAAAACAAGAAAAACAGAAAGACAACAATGAAACTTCCATCAGACGCTTGTGTGCACAGACACACTCATCTTCAAATAGACAAATATTAATATTACCAATTCAACCGCACTTGACACCACCTCCTACTAAGCGAACCAACCAACAACAGCAGTAACAAAAGAAATTCAACACTACGAAAAACTATTCCAGAACCACAAAAAAGCCATTATCAAAAAGAGAAGAACAGAAATGTTACTCTTCTTGTTTTTTTGGTCCTTCTTCTCACTCTGTAATAAACACAGGAAGAGAACATCTAGACAATAAACACACAGAAACCTCCCAGAGTGCAACAGGTACGCCACACAATAGAGCCCTTTAGAAGTTCACACCACATTCATCTCAATACTTCCGTTATGATGGCTGCTACTGTTTATAAAGGTAATGAATGAAACCAGCAATCTATGAGGACAAAAGCGTCAAATGCATGTTATTGGGCGAACACATCGACAAACCGGCCGCTGAGGCGCAACATTGAACCCGTTCTTCCTGTTAATGAAGCCGTCGCCCCTCCTCCACCCGTCAGTCTGCAAATACAAGTTTACATTAACCTTTTTAACCCCTCTGTCAATATTTGAAGCCTTATTGAAATCAAACTGTTACACACAAGGCGAACACGCTCGCAATAACAACCTTCTGAATCTGGATCAAACTACTCCGAAAATTTCCGATAAAAAGGAATATAAAAAGCTAGGTAGTAAAATGTACCTTTACTGGGATGTCTTTTTTAATCTCACATCTCATTATATCGTTCTTAAGAATTTCTCATGTAATTTGTACACATTTACAATATTATTACTACAGATGCACTGGTCGACCGGCAAACAATCAGAACAGGCCTGTTTTCGCTCCAAACACACAATTGATTTTTAGTTTTATTTTGGCCGTTCTCTATTCCGGACCAGCGCACAAACTGCATTGCTATCATTTCCCAAAGTGTTATGCGTGTGGAAATATTACAAATATGTAAACAGACCCGAGTTGCTTAAGACAGACGCAAAAACACTGAATCAGGCTCAGCTCAGTTCATAATGCTCAAAATACTGAAAGAAAAATATAAATATAGAATTGGGGGTGTAGGCTTATATTAATGCATTGCTGAAGGGAACTGACTGTGCCTATTTAAGTAGCGTTTATAAGTGCAGTGCTACGTTGAGTAGAGCGGTAACCAAAGGAAAAGAAACCGTTCCATAAGCGCCATCTACTGTCAGAGAGAGAATTCGCATTTTCATTCAATCAACCATTTATGTTTTGTGCAGGTGTGTTTATGTAGCTTCATTTCACAAAGCATTGTTTAAATCTTTAAGTTATGTAGATTTTCATAAACAAACAAAAAAATCAGCAACCATTATTGGAGCGTATTTGCTTTGGGATTATGTTCGTGACTATAGGACTATTAGCAATCAAATAAAACCGAGTATCCACCAAACGCACTGCAGAAGTGACACAGAAACTGCATCTGAAGTGGCATTTGCACCGTTTACACTGGGGATTAAGACACGTTTTGGTCAATTAGATTGGATCAAATAGTATTGATTGGATCAATACACCTGATATTTCAATCTGTCTCTTTTCACCACTCCTGGTTTCTTCGAGAGGAGGGTCTATGGGCGAGTAAATGCTTGGGCTTCATCAGATCTTTCCATCTAATGGATGAAAAAAGCTCGGAAACTTGCATATGAACGCACACTGATGATGGCAAAACACAAACGGAGAGCAGCAGCCACAAGATCACGCCGAACGCCATGAGTGGCAGAACTCAAGAACGGTGAGAGAACATTGTGCTAGGTACGCGTTTCCCATTCAAACCAAACGTGGGTCTTCAAAAGCACTTCCCACCATGTTTACGCCTATAGGCGGAGTGTGTGTGGTCTTTTGTGGCTGTTGCATCATGAGTGTTTACACTACAAAATCAATCCGGTCTAATGTGTTTTCCACTACGTCTGAAAGTGTCTTTGACCCCGTTCACACCTGTATTTACCTGTATTTCATTTGTTAGAGGTGGAATCATTTACACTTCAATTGCATAAATAACGCTGTGAGACTTTAAGAAAGTAATTTGGAAATATGAAATGATTTTTAATCATTAAACATTTAATAAAAGTTAGTAAGTAATGAGTCATTAAGAGACTGATTCACTCAGGAACAAAGCTAGAAACTCCCTATATCTGAATATGTCTACTTCTCATCAATATAGCACAAAAATGCTAAATGAAAGTAGGCAAAAAGACCCGGATGATCTCCTTCTTCCACCGAGATTCAGAAACGCCAATCTCAAGGACATTTCACTAGGCATAACAGGTCTGATGTGGCTTTGTTTGACAAAGAAATCAACAATATTTTGTCTAAAAATATAACTGTCAATATTAATATCTTGTTTAACTGCTGTATAAAACCAATATCAGTTATTACATTTGGAATCACACCGATTTCCAAGAAAACAGCCTTCTTGCAAAAGTGATACTGCTTAACCATATTATATTATAGAAATTTAAGAACCCTATTTTTCATTTTCAGGGCATCCAGCAGTATTCTAATAAGTTAAACCATGCAGTGAAAGTACTATCACTATAACTAGGTGTGTTTTTGTGTGGCATAATGTCAGCTCACACACTGGTAAACAATTACACCATTATCGCAGATGACACTAACCCTGTATTCAACATAAAAAAGGATTAGCAGAGCTTGCTGAGAGACTAGCATCAGACTCCTGGATCTCAGCTGTCTCTGGCTCTGACCGACAGCCATTGGTTCCCCCACACATATCTTTCGTCACGATTAACTCTCCTAGCAGCATTCCTCACATTTTAGGCCAAACAACAAGTCTCAGTTTCCAGGAAATCTCCACGATAAGAGCCTTCACATTGAAACCGACAAGAAACAGGCTTTAAGATGGGGTTTTCCCACCTTTTCCCAAACCCACCTTTAACCTCAGTAACGTTAAGTTTAAACTCAACGCTTTTGGTTTTGATTTGGGCTTTTGACTAAATGCCCTACGGTCACTTTGGGCCCACATGGTACAAAGGAGAGCGAAATGTCCAATCATTAACAACACATTCTCTCAATATAAACTGCTGAGAGTTTAATATTTGTCTCTGCAGAACCCTATTGGCTCTCACAACAAAAGTCCTACTTAAACGAATGTCAAAACAAACAGCAACAGACCAGGTACCACAAACAGATGTCAAACAGGATGACAGCACATTTGACAGGAATGGCAATCATTCAGAGCATTTGGAGGTTGAGTTCTGGTTAAAACGTCCACTTACACCCGCGGAGAATCTTAAGGGAAAAACTTAAGAAGCTATTGACTGAAAATCTCGAAAAGCTTCATTTATTCTCCATGCATAAAAAGAGCAGCCAGAAGTTATTATTCAAAGTTCTTCCTCTTATGAACAACACAGAAATTACAATGAAAGTTAATACCATTTTGGCTTCCCCAAAGAACCGTTCAGTAAACCGTTCTTAAACGAACCATTTGAGTAACCTAAAGAATCGTATTCCACGCTAAAGAACCTTTTGTGCATGGAACCAATGCCAATGCCAAGTATTAACTTGACAGTATATTTTAGAGCCATGGGAAATCAAGGTAAACACGTTCAGACACGAATAACTGATATCTGAATTCAATACTAACAATAATTAAAAACCGGAATGCATTCAGTTCAACCTCTCCGTGCTTAAAGGGAAAGTCTGATCCGTGGCCAATTTACTGTACTGCCGTTTCATGTTTCCACTTGTCTGTAATAAAAAAACACATCTTTAACTTTTTTATCCAAGCAAAGATACAGTGGAGACCAACAACACCTATTAATTAGACAAAATTAACAGCTACTAATTACTGTGACCTGCAAATGTTGTTTTGTTCTCTTCTCTTCTTGTGTAGCTTTAGCATTTAGCATTGATCATGTTCACGCCAGTGTTTTCTGAAACCAACTCAAGGACTTTATCAAACAGACTACTGAAGGAAATACCCAGGAATTCCCTAAAACAAGATTATCCCTTCAAGAGAACCCACATGGAGAAGCTCAGACATGACAGTCTTGAATGTTTTACTGCCTTTGAAACAGAAGCGCTGCAGTTGATGGGCACATCATTTGAATCTATCATTGATCTGGGAGATTTAATTCATTACATGCTGAAGAAAATCACTTCAAGCAATGCTTGTCTATCAGATCTAGCGCTGCTGCGTGCAGGATTTACTGCAAATGTGTGCTCTTTACATCCTCATGAAAGCCCTCCACTGCTCTTTCTGAGAGAGTTCTTCTGTTACTGCAATGGCAAGAAGAGGGAAAAGGCTTTCTGAGCTGATGCAGGAAGTTGTATCGTGGTTAGGAGCCTTTAAATATGCATTAAGCCTGAAAAGTGTGTTTTCTCCTGAAGGTGGAAAGGTCTTCGCTCTGAAGGTCGGGAACTGGAAGGAAATCAATAAGATCTGTGTGGCCCAATAGCCTCTTTTGCACTGGGTAGATCTAGGAACTCAAGGTCATTCCCCAAGAACTACATTTTCCCCAAAGCCATTTCGAGGCCGAATTCGCACAAATTAGTTCCCCAAAAGGTGCTCTTAGAACTAAAATTGTTCCCAGTTCCTGCGGTACAAATTGGGTACTTTCAACAACTTCAGAAACCCCCTATTCATATCATATTTCATACTAATTTGTCAGTTATCAAACAATTACTCTGGATCACATAAGGGGCTTTCACAGCAGAAGAATATTGTCTTAGTTCCTATAACTATTCATGAAAGTAGCAACTTTTAGAGTGTTTGCACATCAGGAACTGGAGAAGATCTTATGATGACCCTCACTCTTGGTACTCCATGAACTAACTCTACAAACATGGAAAAAAAGAGCAATAAGACAAACAGACGGGAAACTAACGTTAACAGCATTTCCCTGTCACGTTGTGTTCTTTTCTCAGCCTTGATACGTAGTCGTATGCAAGTTATCGTAGAAGAGTTTACTCTTTTAAATCACACGACTTATACGTCTACATCCCTCTCCGTTATGACGACACTGTGTTTAAACAACGTCGCTTACGTTATGTCAGAGTTCCTACTACCGGTGCGAACACAGCGGGAAAATGACCCAAGGGGAATCTTTAATTCTCTGGGACTGTCGTGGAGGTTTGATCATTCAACTGAGAACTAAGGGTTTTGCTGACGGTGACAGTTCATGGATCATTCCTTGTAGGGTTTGAACTTTCAGCTTCCTGCCCAAATATTTCTCCACTACACCAAGCCACCCCACTATGTACCGTATTTTCCCGCATACAACCCGCAGACGTAGATAATCCGCATTGTTGTTTAGCCTGCGGGTTTTGGGGTTTTGTGAAAAAAACCGTCGGCATAACCCGCACCCTCATATAACCCGCACCCATAGATTGATGAACATTTAGTGTAAGTTCACATTTCGAATTTCGAATGTTGCTCGCATGACGTCAATTATCATAACTGTTCGGCTCGGTACACAGTGCTTGTGCGTGAAATTCACACAATAAAAAAACAAACAAAAGTCAGAATCAGAAGAAAAAGAAAAAGCAGTCTCTCCAGGATGAGATTTCTTCTCATGCAGAACAGCCAATCACGTCTTCTTGCATGATTGACAGGTCAGACAGCCTATCAGCGCCGGCTGTCAGAGTGACAGTACAACCACCAGAGACAACAACCCTCGCAAGATAGAAAATACAGAAAGAAAATACAGCAAAAATAACCTTCCGCCCTTATGGACGTAACAAATTTATTGAAATATTATTACGTGTAAAAAAAATTGTGATATAACCCGCACCCTTATATAACCCGCACCCCTCCTGCGGGGTTTGTGAAATCTGGTATAACCCGCGGAATATATGCAGGAAAATTTGGTAATGCAAGAAGGGTTCGCTGGTACCCGCCACTGATATTTCAGTCCCCACAATGTTTTTCTCAACCACATTGTGCTGAGTTCTAGTGTTCTCTGACAGCGGTGGAGTTTTAAAGCCTCGTGAGCTTCCTGTAGAGAGTCATAGGTACGTTCATAAAACGTTGCATCATCGAAGTGTTGCTCGTACAGCTTGGCATTCAATTTTAAATTTTTGAGTCTGAGATGACACCCAAAAATGCTGCTGACTATGATATTAATCATGCTGACTAACTCTCCGTCTGGCTATAATAGTCGAAACTGCCTAATGTCAAATCAACCAAGTTTCGGAAACATCCCCAGCTCAAGTTTTTGGTTTTGTTAAGACTTTCTGAAGAAATAAAAACATAAATAGCAATGAAAGCCAAAATATTAAAAGTTAATTGAGTAATCCGCTCTTTTGTCGAGGGGTCTGATATAGGGTCTGATAGGGGTCTGGAGGCAGATTACAGAGCAGTAAAAATGACTTTAAAAGGACGGCAGTATCATTATTTTATTTTTACACAGAGATTCGTAGGTCTATAAATTAAATCTGTTAACTTTATCAATCTTTGTTGGATTATATGCCAATGCTGACAGTTCAGAAATGGAGAAAAAGCACTTCTTGTGTTTCTCGCCCCAAGTCTGCATGCCACCAACTCAAGAACTATTAAAAATCTCTCACTATCCTTTTAGATTACGGTTCTTATCAAACTTTCTTTTGGTGTGTTCATTTTTATGCGTATGCGTGTTGGCAAGAAACCTGGTTGTGCTCCTCTATGAATGCGCCACTTTTGATGCCCAAAACTGATTTGGAAAGCAAAGCTAAAAACGGGTCCTAATGCCCCATATTCCTCGTGGAGATGTTGACTGATGCCCAAACCCGCTGCTGGACAGGTTTGGGGAAACGGCCCGCGACCGCTTCTCATTCATTTGCGCGGAGCCTCTGGCGCCAGCACGGGTCCCGGGACGGGCTCTTACCTTGGGCAGATCCCGGAGCTGGTTGGCGTCCAGCAGAAGCTCTTCCAAACTCCCTCTGTAGCGATAGATCTCATCCGGGACGAAGAGCAGCGAGCAGTGGCGCTTATCGATCGACTCGATGTGACGGTTGCACCGCCACAGGGGGATGCAGTGAAACATCACGGGAACCCTGGATGAATCCCTAAAGCTGGAAAAGTTCAAAACTAAGCGCGAGAAACTAGGGACGGCGAAAGAGCGCCGAAGCAACTAGTGTCGGACACAATCTATCGATCTCCAACGCAAATGTATCGCGCACAGAAACATGGAATAATAAAAACGTCGCGCTCCACTTCTGCTTTGATCCTGGAGTTTCTTTCCGCTTTTTCACCTTTCTCGCCACATCTTCACCGGAAGGCTGAGAAGAGTCTTTGTAAGTGCTTACATGTCTGTTTAGCTGCGTTTATTTCGTATTTTTCTTATCCCGGAGTTTATTTCCTCTTAGTCCAGTTTCTGACCCGGAACATTCACTCCCTCATTCCAGGTCGACGTCACGAATCCCATCGGCTCCTCCCTTTCTTCTGTCGCTCCCTCCCTCTCTCTCTCCCTCCCTCGCGTAAACAATAACACGCCACAGTCAGTCGAAACATGCGAACTACACTTCCCACAATACACCTGTGACGATCAACAAGTTATTCATTACTCAAATATCTATCTATCTATCTATCTATCTATCTATCTATCTATCTATCTATCTATCTATCTATCTATCTATCTATCTATCTATCTATCTGTCTGACTGTCTATCTATCTATCTATCTATCTATCTATCTATCTATCTATCTATCTATCTATCTGTCTATCTATCTATCTATCTATCTATCTATCTATCTATCTATCTATCTATCTATCTATCTATCTATCTATCTATCTGTCTGTCTGTCTATCTATCTATCTATCTGTCTATCTGTGTATCTATCCATCCATCTATCTATCTATCCATCCATCTATCTATCCATCCATCCATCCGACTCAAACAACAAAAGGCAGATAAATCACACTGATCTTGACTAAATATCTTTTTAATAGAATAAAAAGATGAAATAATGTGTAGAAAATGAAATAATGTGTATAAAGGATGCAAAAAAAACATGTCAGATGGATTGCACCAGCAAAACTATTGATTTCACATTGAAATTATGTTCCTGCTGCATGAAAATTAGAAAAAAAAATGATATTACTCTCCTCATGCTCTTCTTCTTGTGCATGAATTATATTAAGTGTGGGGGGGGGGGGGGGGGGGGGGGTTAGATTTCGGTACAACACCTTCATGTTTGATCGCGAAATTGCCCAGTTTTTCAATTCAGACACAGAAAATTTTAATGGATTGATTAAAATATAACGTGTTTTGTTAAACGGAAAAGTTTAACCAAACTCTCTGTTTTGCTTCCGTTAACTTTTTTTTTGGAGACCATATGTTTTAGCATGCGCCTTATAATATACAATTATAATTTTTAAGTACAGAAATAGAACCATAAATGAAACCGCATTATAATCATTTTGCTTTATGGTGTGGAAAATACTACGGTAAATGCATTTCTAATTGTGTATTATTATTTTATTTTTTTTACCAATATGCATGTTTTTGTTGTTTTGTAAGGAATACACACACACACAAAAGTTGCACAATACAATTAAACTTAATAAATATACAAATAAACCTTCCCAATGAACAAAACTTCTGAATGACACGGTTGGTGTTTTATTTATTAATTTTTATTGATCACCAGACGGCAGAGTAGAGCACTGTGTCAAAAGCTTCGAAGCACCAACACAGTTTCATGTAAAAGCTTCACTGCTTCAGAAGCTTCGTTTGGCACATCCCTAATTAGATTAGTTATTTACGTTTGCAGCACAATATTTGACCAGGGGCATATTCTTCGTACGTCGCTTACTACATCCAAGATCAGTTGACACATCCGGGATGAGATAATTGCGCTAACTATGAGCTGGATGATTCGGTTCTTTGAACGCACCTGTTGTTGACGATTAGATCTGGCGATGAGTTATCTGAGATCATTGCGAGTTCATGTGCTGGCTTAAAAGGGGATATGTATGTATCGATAGTAGAAACACTGATCAGCAACATTTTGATTGGTCAGTGAGCATGCTGAAAGAGCGCGCAGTATTTCTCGGCGGCGCGTCGCTGAATTTCAGTGTTTAATCAAAACACAAATCAACACTTCAAAGGCTGCAAAAGCCAGGAGAGATGACTGGCAAAAAGTTGCCGACAAATTAAATTTGTGAGTTGCCTAGTGATCGTGTGTGTAATTATATTGTCTTATATTTCATAATCCTCTTTTATATTAGAGCCACCACAGGATCCACTAGAACTTGGCAACAATTAAAAGTAAAATGCAAAAATATTCTACAAAATGGTAATCTTTACCACTTGCGCTGTTCTGCAAAAAAAAGTTAATTAATGAAATAGAATTGCAAGAACTTATAAAGGAAATTTCAAAGTTAGTAAAATACACTAATAAACACACTGTACGACGGCAATGTGTGTGCAGTCTATGGCACCACTCACAGTAGGGAAGCCTGGGGACAATCGCGTCATATTTACTGGCATGGTCATGATTTCATAATCTCTATGATCAATTATAATGTAGCTACCTGCAATAGCGAAAGAGCTCTCTTTAACAACTTGGGGTCTTAAGTGCTTGGAAAAAAAGCAGAAAAAAAACGTAAACATTGCTTGAGTGCCAGGTAAACTGTGAATGGCACGACAGACAGCACTTTCACAATGTTCTCCGCATCTCCAACAGTGTAAATGAACGTGCCTCTCGCAAATAGCGCAAGGCAATACACACAGTTTGAGCTGTTGTTAACCCACGACTACGACTAAATGCATCTAAATTAACTAGATACATTATACCCTCACGTGAAAAAACTATAGTTTATATACATATATATTTTATTAAATATATTATATTGTACCTTCAACAACAGTTTTCTCTCGTAAAAACGGACAGGACATGCTGCAACAAACTTGCCATATCACTTCCGCTTATAAAGCCGTGATCTAATCCTGCTATCATGAAGTAAGGTTCAATTCAACGGACCTGTTACTATGACAACAAGTCCCGGATGAGCGTCGAAGAACCGAACAATCTGAGATCATGCGAAATCGCCAACAATCTAATCCAGCTAAGCGAGTTAGCGAGGTATGAAGAATATCTCCCAGAAGGGGAATAATTATGGCTATTTTTGTTAGATGGATCAAACATTCTGCCTGCTTTAATCCGACACAGAGATACGGTAACAAAGATAACACTTATTTGAATGAATTGAGAGAAAGAGAAAATGACCTGTGTCTGTTCATTTATTAACAACAAAGTGGTGAGTTGAATTACTTCAAAACCAGCAAAGTGACCACCTCTTACTGAGAAATATACACTTTCCTGTAGTTTAACAGTAGAGAGCAGCGCTCGCAACGCCAAGGTCATGGGTTCGATCCTAGGGAAAGCAAGAACTGATTAGAATGTCAATGCATTTCTTAAATGCAATGCAAGTCGCTTTAGATAAAAGTATCTGATAAATGTAGAAAAGTAGGGATTCAGTGTCTCCAAGTGCGCTCAAAGGTTTTGACATGTTCTTAAAGGAAAATAAAAAGATACTTCAAATCAGGAGAACATTTTAAATTGGGATGACCATGAATGGCTTTGTGAAGATAAAATTCAGCCATGAAGACAAAGTAAAAACACAGTAAAGATCAACATCCTTTTAAGGCAGATTCTGTCGTTTGACCAATTCATTACAGCAGAGGAATATTAACAAGATTTAAAATTCTTCAAGATTACAAAAGGAACAAAGAGACAGTCTCAGAAAGCCTGCTAAAAAAGGTCATGTCTATGAACAATTTCGAAACGGAGTTCTTTCATTTTAATAGGGATAAAAAGTTTGTGGAAAGTCTACAAGTTATTCAGCTCAGAGTTCGGATAACGGGATCCTCTATTTAGACGGTGCTTTAGGGAGTCTGAAGAAAGAGCATTTCTAATAAAGTCGTTGCATTTTTTATCTAGTACATGATCACCCTTGAGTCCAAGAGTAGGAATTTAATGGTTTAAACTGCAATATCTTAATAAATGTGCTTTAATGCTTTTAAACACCTTATTAAAATCTATAACTGCAGTTCCTTTCAAAGACATAAAATCAGAAAAAGTTCCCTTGAGAACTCAAAAAAAGAATATTTTGATTCACCCATTATGTGAAAAAAGTGATAATGCTAATAATGCTCGGGATTAAGGATTAAAAGTTCAGTGATCCATGACTGTTAGAAACACAATTCTATCTTATTGATCGTTTGAAAATCTGAAGCGTTAACAATCATCCTGGTAACATCTTCCCTTTGAACACATTCAGTTTCAAATCAAGTGGAATAGTAGAAAGTTAATAGATTTAATAGCGTTTTAATCAATATATTGGATCTTTTTACTTGTATCCAAAATTGTAATTCTGAACCTGATCTGCATTTCCCCCTGCTGTCTCAACAGCTGAACCATCATTTCAGATCTGAAGTTAAACTACTGCCCACATCCACTAGATGGAGACAAAAACAAGAGATGAGCTTCAACCACACACACACACACACACACACACACACACACACACACACACAGAGAGATTTTGTGGTCATTACAGTTTTAATTTCAGAATTCAAACAGTGTCTACAGACACAGTCTGAGCTCAAAGTGCAATTACAGTTCATACAAATAAGTTGATCAAATGTCATCCTGTAAGCATCTTGTGGAACTACAAATAACATTGAACAAAAAAAAAATCGTTCTAAACCATTTAGACAATAAGGGTGAGGCAGGAATGGTATATCTCAGCTATATCTAATGTCATCGTCGACATTCATCTGCGACTGAGCTGCTTTCTAAAGGCCTTCAGGGACTTCGCCATCATCGGCGCCACTCCTGTGAACGAACAAGACAACACTTCAGTACAAGCTGTTACACAAGTACATGAGCCTTATCTTATGCATTTGAAAAGATTTGAAAGCAGGCTCTTATGCGCAATGCTACAAACAGTGTAATATTATATCAGTGTAAAACAGCTGTTTTCTATGTGAATATACAGTAAAGTGTCATTTATTCCTGTGATTAAAGCTGAATTTATTAGATGATAAATACAGTAAAACAGTGTAATATTATATCAGTGTAAAACAGCTGTTTTCTATGTGAATATATAGTAAAGTGTCATTTATTCCTGTGATTAAAGCTGAATTTATTAGATGATAAATACAGTAAAACAGTGTAATATTATATCAGTGTAAAACAGCTGTTTTCTATGTGAATATATAGTAAAGTGTCATTTATTCCAGTGATTAAAGCTGAATTTATTAGATGATAAATACAGTAAAACAGTGTAATATTATATCAGTGTAAAACAGCTGTTTTCTATGTGAATATATAGTAACGTGTCATTTATTCCTGTGATTAAAGCTGAATTTTCAGCATCATTACTTCAGTCTTCAGTGTCACATGATCTTCACAAATCATTCTTATATATGATTATCAAGAAACATTTATGATTATAATCAATGTTGAAAATACTTTTAAAAAATTACAGTAAAGACACAATAAAAAAAAATTCAATTTGAACTTTGTTCGTCAAAAAATCCTGAGAAAAACAAATCTATCAGTTTCAACAAAAATATTTAGCAACAAAAATGTTATTAATAATTGAAGACCAACCAATAAAGCAGAAAAACCAGCATTACAATGATTCTGAAGGATCATGTGAGACTGAAAATCATAGCAAAATATAATTTGTTTATATAGAAGTTATTTTAAATAGTAATAACAAAGCAGCAGTTTCATCAAAAGCTTTACCAGTAACACACAATTACTGCAATTTGAAGATGAAAAATGAAGAAAATCTTTTAGCAAGTTTATCTCGTCTTTGTTTGTGCAAATATACAACAACAACAAAAAATCTTTAAATCAAGGTGCATTTCCTAGAATAATCTTAGTCAAACAGAAACAAGATACTTCATTGTCACTCAACTCTTAAAGCATAAAAGTCACTTAGTTTTACACTACGCCACTTTACACTAGTAAATGCATCTTGATTTATGAATATTGATGATATTTGGACTGAAAACAATATAATTTTTTGCAATGTAACCATCTTTTACGTGATAAATGTATCATTTACGATCATGATTTAGTGAGTTTGCTGCAGTGTGACAGCGTGACCCTGTGGAACTCACTCTTAATCTTGCGGGGGTCTTGGGCTTGGCTGGAGTTGTTGGCGGAGGGTTTCGAAGGCTCGGTGAAGCCGGATCTTCCCCGATTCTCACTGGGCTTCACATTACTGTGGGACGGAGCCATAGAGTTTCACAGAATGGTATTGATCTGCACAGTGACGAGCGTCACTTGATTTACACTCGCCTGAAATCTGAACCGACCTGGATCTGTCCGTCGGGTGAGGCTGCGTCACGGGGCCGGCCGTGCCGTAAATCTCCTGCTGGATCCGCACGTTTCTGGGAGGCTTTGCAGCGGAGTGAATAAACGCCATTTTCACCTGCCTTCCTGAGAGAGAGAGAGAGAGAGAGAGAGAGAGAGAGAGAGAGAGAGAGAGAGAGAGAGAGAGAGAGAGAGAGAGAGAGAGAGAGAGAGAGAGAGAGAGAGAGAGAGAGAGAGAGAGAGAGAGAGAGAGAGAGAGAGAGAGAGAGAGAGAGAGAGAGAGAGACAAAAGCTCAAACACAGCAAGTGTGACATTAGGCATCAACGGCAGAGCTTCACACGTTATCAGTGTGACAGCAGGGTTCACGCGGGCTGAGGGAATTGAGAACGCCTTTTAAACTGCGGAAAACAGGATTCAAAGATACGGAAGCTGGTTTCCGTCATGGATTAAAAAAAGTGTAGCTGTGACTTTATCCAGCAATTCTGACTTTATTCTCTACTCGCACTTCTGAGAAATAGCAGTCAGATTTGGGAGATAAACAGTTGCAATTACCCGTTTCATTTTTTATTCTGTGACATCAAATTATTTTATTCTGTACAAAATAGAAATGTGAATTCAGAGCAGTCGCAGTTTCATCGATTTGGCATCATCTATGCTAAAACTGGTTAAACTAGATGAAAAAGGTTTTAAGGCGTTAGAACTGAACCGCATCTGTTAGAGCTGCAGGATTCAGGATGAACTGAGAATCACAACTTGATTTGTGGTTTCAGAGATCATGAATCTGAACACACAACTAAACAAAATGTGTTTGTTTTTCTTTTTAAGTATTAATTTGAATGAATTTTAAGTGAATGGTTCAATGACGGATACATTTTTAAGTCACTTGTCTCCACCTACTGGTGTAACGATGGAACTGATACAATCTGTAATTGAAGTGATTTACTTCAAATCTGAACTATAGACTTTAATCCCAGTTCTTCTGTGATAAAGTGAATGATTATGACTAATGATTCTGCGTGGATAAGACTTTCATATCTACACATGACAACTGCTCTCTCTGGATCAGAACACGGATCTGAATGTTCCCTGTGATCTGACTTACGCAAGGTTTCATAGAGCCGAATCGCTGTTATTCAGGAATGAGATCGCATGCGTTTGAGTCGAGATCACGATCTGTTAACGATTAATCGTGCAGTTCCAGTATTCATCCACCCCATTAACCCCAGAGTCACAGTTGCTCTTCAAGTCTATTCATAGTCTGAGCAGACAGATGGTCAGAGCCACGTTACACAGGGGACAAATGATCTCCCTACACTTGGTGAATCTCTGTCTGCAGGTGTTGAACTGGACAGTAGAACATCAGCTGACAATCAACAGTTAAATGGAGGTTGAATCAGTATAAAATCCCAAATGAGTGAGTTCTGGACAGTATTGTAGACTAACAGTTGTTCATTTATCACTTCTACAGCATGCATGACATTAGCAGGGCTGCTTTAGGACACTGACAGGTGTGAGGAAGTAATGTGAAAACACAGCTACCTTTGGGCTTCCCGGAGTGAGCAGAGACGATGGTCTTCGTGAGCCGCTTTAGTTTTCGCTCTCGCTCCTCGGACATGCGCAGGTACATCTCTCTCCAGGACTCGTACTCCTCCAGACGGGCGTTTCTGAAGTCTTTCTGGCAGTGTTTCTCCCACAGATGGTCCGTCACCCCAACATACACCTGTGTCAAAAACAAACCATACATCTCAGCCACTTCAGGATATATCACTCACAAGATTTAGGACAAATGCACTTACATTTCTCATGAGCTTTTTGAATGAAAGGTTTACACTTATGCTTGCATTTGTTTTGTAGACAAATAAAGCCGTACGCCTGCATAATACTGGACAAAACTGACATTGCAATATTTTGTTTTTCTGCAATATACATCATGAAATGAAAACAACTTCACTAGACAACTTGAATAGCTCTACATTTACGCATTTGGCAGATGCTTTTATCCAAAGCTACTTGCATTGCTTTCAAGAAACACAAACACAAATAAAAAACAAACCTGAAGCTGAAGAAACCCTAAATGTTAACGGAAAAGACCCACGAACCTGAGTGACTGAGAGAGACAGAGAGAGAAAGAGAGCTGTTCTCTTCTCAGTGTTCTGTGTGTGAGTGAGCAGAGCAAATCTGTATGTGTAGGGGAGGGGCGCTGTGACTAGCCTATCACAGAACGCAGACACAGTCAGCTACCCAATGAGGATCTTTATTCAATCCGAGCACAGATATTGACTCGTATTACTCGTACTCGGCAAAAGTGCTTTATCCGTACCGGATACTCGTTTCAGCCGAATAATAGAATACAATAGAACAAAGATATAATTAAATAAACTGTGCTTCATGTTTTTTCAGGTGAATCTAAAAGTATCGCTAGTATCTTTACTGTATGAAATAAATACAACTAATCTTTGTTAAAGCTACAAAAGAGATTCTCTGTACTTTGTTGTTTGATTGACATTGCTGCTGGATGGCAGCAGGTTTATTTGGCTACTGTCACTTTAAGAGCAAACCCATGGGATCCAATAATATGATATTCATCCATTTTCTTTCTCAATTGTATACGAGGATCCTTGCCAGGATGGGCATTTTTGAAAGTTCGCTATTTGTTTTGGAATAGGAATGAACTGTCATTATAAAATTCTACACAGCATTTTTTCATAGATGGCGTCACTATCCTAAAACATTGACTTCTCACCGGATTACACTCCTCAATCCGGAGAAGCTGCTCAGGCGTGCAGCGCTCCAGCACCGGCTCCAATATTTCAAACGGCACACCTCCAATCTCATAGAGAGCTGCGAAACAGCCACCATCTTTAAAAGCAAACTCATACAAGCACAACAAAGATCGTGACATCAGGTAACATACAGTCGATGTTGTTCTGCAGCGCTCGGATGCACTGCTGGTACAGCGTCATCATCGCGGGCAGATACGTTGTCTTGCTGCCGGAGTACACCAGCATCTTATTCTTCAGCCTTTTACCAATGAAGACCGGAGCCTCTTCACAAACATCCGTGATCTTCCGATCAACTACATATATAATGACCAAAAACATCCATTACGGCAACGTCAAGCTATACAATCAAAATGCAGCAGATGCAAAAAGACCCACCTTTCTTTTCAATGAAGTACTGATACTGAGAAACATCTTCACATTCTTCAGGAAAACTTGTTGGCAAAGGAACGTTTAACAAGTCCATCACTGAGCGCTCAGCAACCTGCAGTTAAAAGCAGAGATTACGCAAAAATAATTCATTTTAAACCTGTATGATAAAGTGGACCGAGGCTATAAAGATCCAAAATGACAAAGCTGTTGATCTCAAATATAGGCCTGGTTTCACAGAAGGGGTTAGATTAAGCCAGGATTAGACTTAGCTTTTATAAACGTGGCTTTAAAAAAAACATTACTGTGTGCATCTTCAGACAAAACAGTGGGACGAGCTTAAGCCTCGTCTGTGAAACCGGGGGCAAATATAGTAACATTTAGACGCATCACGTCAGCTTTGATATCATCTTTCGTCACTGGTTATCGCATGTCTCCCAAACTGATCCAATGTGACTTGATCTGAAAGACACAGCAGACGATGAAGGGCTAAAAAAAATAAACCAGATAAACAAGCAGCATGCAGAGTTTGAACTTGCTTTTCTGTAGATTTCTCTGGCAGTAATTAACTGGTGAAGAGTTACTGTAGTTAACGAAAGATATCATGAGCGTAGAAGTTCATGCATAAAGCCATAAGATCTTACCTTCATGCTGTGGAAAAACAAACCGGAATACAGAAAGCAACTAACGCAAAACTGAAAAGGGGCGGAGCTAGAGAAGCTCTACAATGCATCATAAAAGGCATCCATAGTGTACATTATATCTTTCCATAAGTAACAGTAACCAAAGATGAAATGCATCAATTAACTGCCAAATGCAAAATTAACTGGGTTTAAATAGACAAATGCTTAAGAGTATATGATTGGATGATTATTATGATTCTAGCATGTTAAATGTTTGGCAACAGTTCTTATAATCCTAACTGATGGAGTTTGTAGATTTTCATTTCTCAAACAACCATGCATGAAGACGCATTATGGCCATATTCCAGATTGATAATGTCAGGATTCATCAATGGTTGGGAGGAGCATGAAGAATCATTTTCACGCGTCCACCGGCTCCTCTGTATCCAGAGCTTGAATTCCCTGAAAGTGTTTGGGATGTGCTGGAGGAAACTTTACAGAGAGCCGCACTCTTGCATTGACCATAGATCAAAAATTGATGCACCTCTTGATGGAAATAAATGTTGCGATGTTATTTCAAGAGATGCACCAATAAAAAAAAATTTAGCTACACACTCCATCTGTTTGGGTTAGAACGGTTGCCAAAAATGTATAACGCAACAAACATAATAAATCACCGCAAAGCGTTTTCCTATTTAAAAGGCATCCATAGTGTACATTATATCTTTCCATAAGTAACAGTAACCAAAGATGAAATGCATCAATTAACTGCCAAATGCAAAATTAACTGGGTTTAAATAGACAAATGCTTAAGAGTATATGATTGGATGATTATTATGATTCTAGCATGTTAAATGTTTGGCAACAGTTCTTATAATCCTAACTGATGGAGTTTGTAGATTTTCATTTCTCAAGCAACCATGCATGAAGATGCATTATGGCCATATTCCAGATTGATAATGTCAGGATTCATCAATGGTTGGGAGGAGCATGAAGAATCATTTTCACGCGTCCACCGGCTCCTCTGTATCCAGAGCTTGAATTCCCTGAAAGTGTTTGGGATGTGCTGGAGGAAACTTTACAGAGAGCTGCACTCTTGCTTTGACCATAGATCAAAAATGTATGCACCTCTTGATGGAAATAAATGTTGTGATGTTATTTCAAGAGATGCACCAATAAAAAATCTACACACTCCATCTGTTTGGGTTAGAACTGTTGCCAAAAATGTATAACGCGACAAACATAATAAATCACTGCAAAGCGTTTTCCTATTTAAATCCAAACAGTGAATTGAGTCATGAGCTCATCCAATGCATTATAAGGTGCTTTTCAAGGCATAACGAAATGAAATAAAGTGTTCTGGATAACTATTCGTTTTCTGTATTACCGTCGTCACTGGATCTTCTTCCACAGCCCTGCTCGCCTTCACAAGAGACACGCAAGAGTCGTCTTTGTGTGCCGATAGAAGTCTCTTTTTAGGACTTTTAGCGACACTGGAGCATTTCTTGCGTTTGGTGGGCTGGATGTCGTAGCTCAAACAGGCTTCAAAGGACATGGAGGGCATTTCAAAGCCTTCCTCCGTCAGCTTCTCACTTTCCAATTTGTCTTTGGCCTTCTCCAGCTTGTCTTTCTTGCGAGAGTCTCCACTCTTCTCTCTCTTCTTTGGAGTTGTTTTCAGAGGTTTTTCAAGCTTCGTGTTCAGCTGTTTTTTTGTACTTGCAGCACTTGTCTTTTCCTTGCCACGGCCCGAGTCCTGATTCACACTTATCAGCTCATCCTTTTTTTCACCATTCAAGCAGAATTTTGATTTTCCGGGCTTGATTTTGCATTTATTGTCAGCATCGCTTGAGATTTGCTTTTTATCACTGGAATTCTCCATTTTTGGCTTCTTTCTAGAATCGGTGCTCTCTGAGAGATGGCCGTTCTCCCGTTTACTCTGTTGAACTTCTCCACAGAGCGGTTCATTTCGGCTCAGGCTGTCATCAGGCTTTCCTCTCGAACTGCAATAAAACAAACCCAAATCAAGAGAAGACTAAGAGCCCAACATGCCACATGGAAAAAGTCAAACTCAAATAAAAAAGAGGTTTGTAAGACCTTTGAGTGTCTTTTGGAACAAGTGTTTTCCATCGATTCACCAATGTTTTTGCCACTTTTCCCGCCTCATCATGCTTCCGGAAGGAGTTGACGATTTTCCCAATTCCGGTTTCCTGCAAACAAAATATACATGAAGATTCACAAGAGCTTAACCGTCACAAGAGGAAAATAACTGATAAAATGCTATTTAATAATACGATTACATTAGTCTCTTACAGAAAGGATTTCAAGAGTAATGTCCAATGCTTCAAGTTTCTTCAAGATCTTCAGCAGCTGAAACGGAAAAGGTCAATTAAACAATCCAAGCCGACACATTAACCGACCCATGACCGGGTTTGGGCAAAACATTGGCTCTTTTCCAAATTGTGAGCTGAAATTTCAGTTCCAACTCTTTGCAAGCAAAGCACAATTTCAGGTTGGTGCGATAGTAGTTCAACATGAATGGCAAGAATAAAACTACTTTGTAGTTTGATCTAAAATAACTTTTCTATGTGAATATTTAGTAAAACGTAAACGGGGATCAAAGCTGAACTTTTAGCATCATTCCTCCAGTCTTCAGTGTCACATGATCCTTCAGAAATCACTCTTGCTGAAAAAGGGTAATAAGTGATATGTTACAGTATCAAACATAAATTATGAGTTCTAAAATTGGTAAAGGAAGTCCCACCCATTTGCACAAGGCAGTCTAAAAATCTGAATTTGCTGACTGAGTGTTCTGGTCAGGCACTATGTATGGAGAAACCTTAGCCAAGGCACTATAAATGGGCGACGCAATAACAGTTACGACACCCACCCCAATATTCACATGTTTGTAAAGGTCTGTGCATGTGCAACTTGATGAATGGTGCGATCGCATTAAACAAAACAGTACTGTAATGATGCACCGCTAAAATCATCGACCGCTTGCATGGGAAGTTGTTTGTGCAAAATAAGCACCGCCACATTACCCAAATTGACAGATCCTCTTCACACACACAGTCAACATGAGAGACAACTGCAGTGTTATTTTTAGAAAGACCCCCTCTCAAACACCTCCCCCTTTCCGATCAACAGCTACTGATATGCCACCTTTTTTGTCTATCCTCATTCACTTATTTCTGTACCATTTCTGTTCAAAATGCATTTTTATACACATATATAAAATTCATATACTCACATACGTCAAACTTTTGTAAATCAACAGCCTTTTAAAAAGCAAAAACACAGACTATAAAAATTAAAACATAATTATTGTGTTGCATCTGTGTTCTTTGCTTAAAACAAACGCTGCACACTTCAGGATTTGACACAATGTTGACTGAACTCGTGATTAATCAAACTTTAGGCTTAATTAGACCGGGGCATGTTGTCATACTTGCATTATAGGTTATTTAATGGCTTTTCTGTGAATATGTAAACTAAAAAAAGCAAAGATAACACATAAGACACATCAAATGAAAAAGATACTGCAAAAAGATTCACCTTAATTTTATGTAGATGACTTTTTGTTTTATTGTTTTCAGCTGCTAACCAACAGCTATCAAAACATGCTAATGTTAGAAGCTCTGTATGGATGATAGCAGGCACAAAAAGCCTTCATTTAAGGTATGATTGACTTAAACGCTCGCTGTGACTGAGGTCAAGTCTTTGTGCCAACTTGCCCCAGCGGCTTTACCTTGAAGCCTGTTTCACCTGTTTCCTGAACTCATTGTTGGTGCGACAGACAGACAGAATCCTACCGTGTGTCCTTCACAGGATTCTTTCAGCTGGTGTTTTAATTGCAACACCTTTTTCACGTCAGCTTCGGCCATGCCACCTCCTCACATGCGCATTACCTGCACTTATTAAAGCCTCGCCGTGGTTTTTTCGTCAGCTTTATATGGGCGGAGACGACATGAGAGTGGATGTGTTTTACCTGGAGCGAAAGCCGAGAGTCCTCGAGATTCTCGTGCACGAGCTTTAGGACACTTCTGAACACTGAACATGAGCCATTACTCGCTGCTTTGAACTGACGGCATTTAATCGTTGTTGGTGTGGCTGTTCACACGCCCGCCTCAATGCAGAGTCGTCATCTCACAGTTTTATTAATATTTATTATAATTACACGCCTTTTCACGTCATATAGCGTAGGCTAATATGGGAATTCATTTGGTTTTTGATCATAATTTCCCATGGAAAGTTTGAAAGGTTGAATCAAACAGCTTATATATATAGTGACAACACGTACTTTACTAATGGGCACTTCCTATTAATAAAAACATATATTTTTAATTTTACACTGTAAGATTATTATTTTTAAGTAGGCTACAATTAACTCGGATGTTTAAAACACTGCAACTTAAATGACTCTAAACTGACTTAAAATAATGAGTTAAATCTTGTTTGACTAACAAGTTATTTTGATAAGTTAAAGCAATGTAAAAACGCATGTTGTCATAACTTATTGATCTTATCAGGGGAGGTTTACAATGTAGGCTATTACTGAACATTTGCTTTTAAGCGATTTCAGCAGGCTTTATATAATACAAATGAATTAAAACATAATGAGTATTTATAGTTGATTACTTGCTGTTCCTCTAATGTTCCAAAGAACGTTCCTCTAACGTTCCAATTATTATTATTTTTTATTTTTTTTTTTGCGGGAACCAAATAAGTGCTATTACTGACATATACGTAGGCCTATGTAGGTTTATTTCAATAAGGAGTTTTTGGTGTGTCAAGTTAGTAGATTAACCTCTGAAAACGCTTCTGGAGACGCCGGTTCTGTTCCGTTCATCTGTGTTTAACCCAAATACACGCATCCTGCTTTTTGTTTTTAATGTGTATTAATGTTTATCCTTATTTTCAAACCTGCCTGACCGCATCAAACGATTTCCACGCCTCTATGGCAGTTTAATTACGAGCTCTTGATGGAATAACGGAGCACCAAACGCTCGCTCCGGCACCGTTTGCGCAATCGCCGTCCCCCGTTGCGCAGGAGGAGAGGAGGAGTTACGCGGCTCTGTTCCCGGAGCTTTAACGGGACATCTCTCTCTCCTGCACACCAACTTGGGGGTGCAAGACTGTCCTTTTCCAGCACCCACTTCATCCTCACATCGGTAAGTATTATACTGTCTTTATACAACAATTTGTACGGTGGTTCTTTGCAGCACTTTACTTTTAACAAAGAGAACTTCCTCTCAAATGTGGTTTTGTGGGGTTCTTGAGTTCACTATATGATTCTTAGATCGTCTTCGATTCAGATCAGTGTTATTCGTTATTTAGAGTCATTAAAGCAACATACATATACATATACTATACATGTGTGTGTGAAGCTGGTACAAAGACAGCACGTGTAGATGCTATATAAATGAATATATTTTTACAGAGAAAAAAAATAAGCAAAAAAGTGTTGGTTGTGCAAGGACAGACAGGTTTCAGTGACTTCGAGTCTATAAAAGGAACAGCAGTGACACACTGCCTTTCTATTCCTGGCCACAGTTGTTGTGATAAGTTGTGACAGATGCAAAGAGAGGAATGCCGAGGTGATATGCTGTGATAATAACTCTCAAGAGTTCATTAGTATAAAGCTTTACATTAATTTTGGTTTACCTTCCTTCCTGTTCTGTTTTTTTTTTGCTTCTTGTTAGAGTGACCCTATAGTTAAAGAGATAGTTCACCCCAAAAATAGTATCCTGTCATCAGTTACTCAATCTCAAGTTGTTCCAAACCGGTATGAGTTTCTTTCTTCTGCTGAACACAAAGAAAGATATTTTTTACACACATATATTTTAAAGAATGAGTGTTGCCAAACAGTTGATGGACCCCATTGACTTCCATAGTCAGAAAAAAAAGTCAATGGGGTCCATCAATTTTTTTGTTTCATTTCTGAGTGAACTATCCTCAGAGCAACCCTGCACATGGTTTTGACATGACAAAAGTTTCAGTAACCTACAAACGAGAATGAGTTGTTTTGTTGCCGAAAATACTGATAAATTGTAAAATGTGTCAGTCTTGCTCAAAACTGAATTACTCATTTAAGAGCAGGGCACAGTTGTTCAAAAGTAATCTAATCAGATTTTGGCCATAAATATATATAGATACAGGATATGTTTTATTATGTTCTTGATTACTTTCATTCTTAAAGAAATAAATTAGAAGTAGACACCCTTTCAGTGGAAAAAAAGAGATTCTGGCAACATAAAATAATCCATCAAAAAGCTGTCAACATAAAACAAAAGGTAGCATATAAAATTTTAAGTGTTTTTAACTGCATTGGCACAATCTTAAAATATGAACCATTCTAAAGTAGTTTCTGACAATTGCATACCTTGTATATTTGTTTGTTTTTGTTGTGGTCATGGGTGTCCAATCTGAATGACTGTCCTGTGAAGTTTAGCTCCAAATCTTATCAAACACATCTGAACCAGCTAATTAACATCCTACTGGCCATACTAGTGTGTTTTTCACAAGTTGACTGGTCGCTAAATGCAGGTCTAAAATGTTTTGAGCTTGTCCACTTCCAGAGGAAATCGTAAAAGCGTTCGACCGGATTGCGCTCGTACTGTAAACACTCATTTGGTGAAATGCATTCGAACAGCCACAAAGGACCACATACAAATGGTCCAAAGTGGACAAAAGAGACCACATATAAACGGGTACGTGTCTCCCTCGTCCACTTGAGATCCGATTGCTCATCTTAATACCAGGTCTAAACAGATCCTAATGCTTTTGCATTCTCATTCGCCGGAGAAACGTTGTATTATTTGAGAGTAAACACAAAGTTTCTTGGAAACTCAAAAGCTGGAATATGCAAATTTTCTCCAATCTCATATTTCTTCCATCACAATGTCCCTCTAGTGCTTCCGTAGAGGTCTGATTGTTTAAAGGAAATTAAAATGGAAGTACATGTTTGTTGGTTCATGTTGTTTCCTTGCTCTTCAAATAAAGCACTTAACTATTCTATGTGTTGTTATCTTTTTCAGAAATCAATTCTTTTTAAATTCTTACGCAGTTAATCTTGGATATTGGTTAACATCCTTTTTACATGAAAATACAGTTTATATAAATGGTTAAACACGCTTTCCTTATGTCAAAATCAGGTCTTGGCTGTGACCCATCACTACAGTCATGGCACCCAAAAAGAACAAGGCCGCTAAGAAGAACAAAGCTGACATCAACGAAATGACAATTCTGGTAGAGGACAGTCCCGCCAACAAAATCAATGGGCTCAACACTCTCCTGGAATGTGGAAATGGCTTTAGTTGTATCTCAACGGAGGTCACCGACCCTGTCTACGCACCGAACCTCTTGGAGGGTCTGGGCTCAATGAGGCAGGACAGCTTCCTCTGTGATCTCACGGTTGCAACCAAGTCCAAGTCCTTTGACGTTCACAAGGTTGTGATGGCGTCCTGCAGCGAGTACATCCAAACCATGCTCAGGAAGGATCCATCCCTTAAGAAGATTGAGCTCAGTGATTTGTCTCCAGTTGGTCTGGCTACAGTTATCACATATGCATACTCTGGAAAACTCACTTTGTCGCTGTACACAATTGGTAGCACAATTTCAGCAGCCATGCTGTTGCAGATCCATACCCTGGTGAAGATGTGCAGTGATTTCTTGATGCGGGAGACCAGTGTGGAGAACTGCATGTATGTCGTCAACATCGCCGACACGTACAACCTGAAAGAGACGAAAGAGGCTGCTCAGAAGTTCATGCGGGAGAACTTCATCGAGTTCTCTGAAATGGAACAGTTCCTAAAGCTCACCTACGAGCAGATCAGCGAATTTCTCACGGACGACGCCCTTCAATTGCCCTCTGAACTCACAGCTTTCCAGATTGCGATCAAGTGGCTAGACTTCGATGAGAAGAGGCTGAAGTATGCTTCTGATCTGCTGTCCAACATTCGCTTTGGAACCATCACGCCCCAGGACCTCGTTAGTCACGTACAGAACGTTCCCAGGATGATGCAAGATGCCGAATGCCACCGTCTTTTGGTCGATGCCATGAATTACCACCTGCTGCCATTCCAGCAGAACATCCTGCAATCCAGAAGAACCAAGGTCCGTGGCGGCCTCCGTGTGCTGCTCACGGTGGGCGGACGGCCTGCGCTAACCGAAAAATCCCTCAGCAAGGACATTCTCTATAGAGATGAGGACAATGTCTGGAACAAGCTGACAGAGATGCCTGCAAAGAGCTTCAATCAGTGCGTGGCTGTTTTGGATGGCTTCCTTTATGTGGCCGGTGGTGAAGACCAGAATGATGCAAGGAACCAAGCAAAGCATGCCGTCAGCAATTTCAGCAGGTACGATTTTTTCTCCTCCAAACACTTTATTGTCAACTGATACAAAATAGGTGTACACGTCCAAATCCCCAGGCTCAGGTGTAGGACAAAAAATGAACAAATGAAAAACAGTATGGACGTCCAATCCTGATGGAAATGTTACTCTTTTTTAAATACATTTCTAGGGCTTAAAGTCAGCATGAAACAGAAGTTGCAATAGTTTTTCTTTCCATTTTGACGCATTGCTTCTCAAACAAGAACAAACACAGGGTTGCCTCACACAAGGAACCATTGGAGAAGAGATGGCCCTGTCCCGAATGGCATTCACACACTAAGAACTCACTTCAAAAGTGTGCGAATGTCAACCACAAAGGCGACACTTGCTCCCATCTGAAATCTAAAATGACAAATGGGATCTTACGGTCTCGTGGACTTCACGATCACGCACATGTGGCTGGCATTATAAGTCCACGGGACCGTAAGGCCCTGTCCCAAATGGGACCCTAAGCTCTTGCGATCTTCTTCTGAATCCTCACTTTTGTGAGGTAATGCCGCTTGGACTGCTCCCTTCAAAATTGTCCATCAAGGGCGCATATCAACCATAAAGAGGGCGCTTGTGAGCACCCTTCCAAACCTAAAATAATAAATGAGACATCCTACGATCTGTGGGACTTAACGTTCACAAGCATGTGACGGCTATTCTAAGTCTAGAAGACCGCAAGAGCATATAAAGTGTGCCGGGGGCAGTCATGAGTCTAACTGGTAACCAAAGTCCGCTGGTTTGATTCTCAGTACTGGTAGGAAATGACCGAGGTGCCCTTGAGCAAGGCGCCTAACCCTCAATCGGTCTGGGTTTGCAGTGTGTGTTTGCATTGCTCTTTACTCCTGATGTGTGTGTGCACTAACTTGGAAGAGTTAAACGCAGAGGTCGAATTCCAAGTATGGGTTACAATGCTTGGCCTTCACATGCCGCTCTCTGGTTTGGGACAGGGCCGCTATTTGATCAAAGATTACAAGGGCACATGAATATATAAATAAATAAATTGTCGATTTTTCCGTTTATTGGCAATGTGTCCACTGTTTTCGATGCGATGTATCACTTATGAGTATTTCTCTCATCAGGTATGACCCACGATTCAACACATGGATCCACCTGGCTAACATGATTCAAAAGCGCACTCACTTCAGCCTCAACACCTTCAATGGCCTCCTGTTTGCTGTAGGGGGACGCAATTCTGAAGGCTGCCAGGGTTCTGTCGAGTGCTACGTTCCTTCCTCTAACCAATGGCAAATGAAAGCTTCAATGGAAGTTCCTAGATGTTGCCATGCCAGCACTGTTATCGACGGTAAGATCTTGGTTAGCGGTGGTTACATTAACAACGCCTACTCCCGCGCCGTATGTTCTTATGACCCATCCACCGATAGCTGGCAGGATAAGAACAGCCTGAGCAGCCCGAGAGGATGGCATTGCTCTGTGACCGTCGGAGATCGCGCCTACGTCCTCGGCGGCAGCCAACTGGGCGGACGTGGCGAGAGGGTAGACGTCTTGCCAGTTGAATGCTACAACCCTCACTCCGGCCAGTGGAGTTACGTCGCCCCCTTGCTCACGGGAGTGAGCACATCTGGCGCTGCCACCTTGAATAACAAGATTTACCTCCTGGGTGGCTGGAATGAGATTGAAAAGAAGTATAAGAAATGTATTCAGGTGTTTAACCCCGATCTTAATGATTGGACTGAGGATGACGAATTGCCCGAGGCGACGGTTGGGATCTCCTGTTGCGTTGTCACCATCCCCACGCGCAAAACACGAGAGTCGAGGGCCAGCTCTGTGTCATCCGCACCAATTAGTATATAAGCAGCAAGAGAGCAGTGGGGAAATGATGCTAGTTGTAACTGAGTATATTTTTTATTACTATTTGTTAAAGGTCAACTTTTCTCACATATGCTAAGATTGTCATTTTATAGCAATATCGGAAATGTCAAATGAATGTCAAATCACAATATAGTAGTAGTGTACCGGTACATAGAAGTCACGGTTCGGTACGCACCTCGGTTTTGGGTTGACGGTTCGATACGACTCACATTTATGGTCATACAGATAAGTGTAAGACATTGTTCGAAACTGTAAAGAGTCTGTTTATATGCGTGTACATTCACAATAAAAACAAAACATTGTGCTTTTGCAAAATAAAGAAAACAAACAGGATAGTAGCGTATAGGCTACTAGCTAGCTCTTGCATGCCTAGATGGTCTCTTCTTCTTCTTCTTCTGTTCTTTTCCTGTTGTGACGGTTAGCAAATGGCGCTTCATTATCCCGCGATCCCCCATGTGGAGTGTGAATCACTGCATTCATCGTCTGACTGTATGCACCGAACCGTGACGGCCGTACCTGGATGTTTTGGGATGTTTACACTCCTATAACATAGAAAATCACAAATTGTATACAAATTGACAATTATTTATGTTTAAAATTAAAGCATTTTGAAAAGAAAAAGAGGATTGATTGTATTTAAAGATGGTTCAAACGTTTTAGGAACAGGGAAAGTGCGAGAGATTTTTATTGGAGGTTGATTCATTGTTTATAACGTGTATGGAAAAGGAAATGCATAAAAACTATACATAAATAAAGAGTTTACAGTCATAATTTTAATTGGGAAAATATTTTAAGAAAGGGGCCAGTTCTCTAGTTTTGATTAGTTTTTGATTGATTCGTTTAATGTGCGAAATGAGGCTGAATGTCTAATATTGCGGCTTACTGTAGCATTTATTGAATTAGTGTGCAAAATAAGTATGAAATTAAACAGGATGGTTTGAGGAATCACGTGATCTGGATAGGTTATAGATGGATAAAGATTAATCTTCTGCTTTCCAGTGAAGCAGATCTTAAACAAATCAATTCAGTATTAGACATTCTCCTTTGATTTACAAACAATGTTGCAGATATTTATTAAAGCATTATTTTTCAATGTTGCCATTCTTCTTGCACTGTACATATGTGAGCTTGTGGTTCATATTAATGTAGGATAAGCCAGGTTTTTCATTTCACTCAGCAGTAGGTGTTCGTGCAGCCAGGCGGTTTATTTAATCGTGCAATACACCAACAAAGTGCTGCTGAGTGAACCAAGCAAGTCAATTATAAGCAGGGCTGGTTGCAGAAGGGATAATAACAAGAACATTGTCTTTAGTCATTAATCGTTCTGCCGCAGGGAATAACAAACCTGTCCCCTGCCCTGTAAAACTGTAGTGGTTAACCTCATTATAACAGAGTTCACACCTAAAATACAAAAGCAGAAAGGGTGATGATGCGAAGAAAACTGAATATGGAATAAAATTATTTACAGTGGTGGCATTTTTTGATAAATAATTGTGAAATAGTTGGGCCTGAACCGTCTGGAGGACAAATACAAACATCTGGATTGTTTCCTGATTGGTTCATGAACTTTAAAGTTCTGGTTAGAAACAGAAATGTAACGACTGGACACACTACTGATTTATTGCTTATTAATGTAAATCATTGGATTGCATTTAGAATATACATCCTGTAATACATGTTGTCAAATAATAAAGCTCGGCATATTTATTAAAGCTTCATAAGAAATGTTGTTGTTGACATTATAAATATATGTACTGTATATATATATATATATATATATATATATGTGTGAGAAGTGACTGAGTAAAGCAGTATCAAAGTTTTTTCAAGTCACAAAGTAAACACAATGATGGGCGTTTGAGCTCGTGGCAGATAACAGACAGTATGATAAAGCAAAATCATATCATGATGATTACAAAAGTGTATGCAGAGGAAATGACTCTTGACCTAATAGTAACAGATTGACCCCATTTGCCCTTTTCCATTAACAGTTGATGGACTCCATTGACTTCCATAGTATGGAAACAAAAATATATACAATCGGTTCCCATCAACTGTTTAATTAGCAACATTCTTCAAAATTATTTATTTTGTGTTCAAAAGAAAGAAACTCATTCAAGTTTGGCTGTAAGTAAATGATGACAGAATTTTCACTATTCAGTGAACTGTCTCTTTAAGTATTAGGTTACATTACATGGTTCTGATAATAATAATAATAATAATTAAAAGAAAGATAATAACCATTAGTGAACGTTCTGTACAATGTTATTAAAATAATAATAATAATGAAAAGAAAGAAAATAGCCATTAGTGAACGTTCTGTAAAGTGATATTAAAATAATAATAATAATAAATGTAGGGGATTTACAGTTAAGACCCGAGGAGCAGATATGTTGAATGAAGAGCAGGAGTCAGAAGTGCAGTCAATAGAAGAAATTTGAGTGAAGTTTAGTTTGCAGTTTCATCAGCAGAAGCTTCAGGTCTCACAAGGAGTTCGTAGGCCGCCCCACATACAATAACATTGTTACAGCAATTATACTCTAACAGAGGCTACTAACTACATCAATGATGACGTTTAAATGATTCTGATTGGCTAAGAAAGAAAGAAAGAAAGATAAACCAAACTAGTAATTCTCCACACAAGAGCAGACAGTCTGAAGCAGGTCTCCGATGATCACATGGTTGACGAGTTAGTGATCTTCCACGTGGCTTGTCGAGAACAACAAGTCATTCCGTCTCCTTATGGTGCCAGTTAATCACCACCAATACAGACCATATTAACACACACACATACACACACACACAGACACACACACACACACACACACACACACACACACACACACACACACACACACACACACACACACACACACATACACATACACATACACAACTTCTCCAAGGCTGAACTCGCCTCAGGCTCCAACCATCAACAGAGAGACTATCAAAACATTCTGATAACATGTTCTATCTGGTGAGACGTGCAGACAATATTCATCCTTACTCTATGGAAAAATACAGAAAAGTAAAGAAAGGCTTTAACTCGATTATAAATCACTCTTTACAAATCATTCAAATAAGAAACGTTAAAGAATATATAAGCGGCAATGGATTTCCGAATCACCTCTATCATAATAATAAGAATAAGAATAATAATAAGAAATAAAGTAACCATTAGTGAACGTTCGGTAAAATGTTGTAAAAATAATAATAATAATAATATTTTAAAAGAACGAAAATAAACATTAGTGAACGTTCTGTAAAATATTATTAAAATAATAATAATAATAATAATAATAATAATAATAAAGAAATAAAATAACTATTAGTGAACGTTCTGTTAAATGTTATTAAAATAATAATGATAATAATAATAATAATAAATAAATTTAAATTTTTTAACCATAAATTAACGTTTTGTAAAATTTTATTAAAATAATAATAATAATTTAAAAAAAAGAAAATAACCATTAGTGAACGTTCTGTGTAAGTTATTAATGGCTATTAAATAATTAATGGCTATTATATATATCAAGCTATCAATGGTCATAAAATACATACATAAATAGAGAGTCTTTGATAAAGTGCTATATAAATGTAATGAATTATTAATTATTATTATTATTATTATAAATGAATGAAAAAGCAAAAACAATTAGGTAACGATTGTGTATTGGTAATTAAAACAGGGAACGTGCTGTATAAGTATTACATGACTAAATCACTGCCTCGGTACAGTAATTAAATACTGTATCAATATTTCTGCATTGTCACGATTATAGAAGCACATTCACCGCGTCATCGCGTGACGTCACGGTCACGTGCTCTCAGCGCACGCCAAGCGCCGTGCGGGAGGACGGCACTGTCAGAACTCGCGCACTCCGGTCCAACGCAAGCCGCCCGCCGCTCGCCGCTCCAGACCGCGGGACTCCATCAGAACGACCAGAGACCAGAGACACCGTCACCGGGAACCGCTGGGAAGCGAAGCCGAATACATCCGTTTTGCAAGCGAATCGTTCAAGGCCTATCGTGCGCGTTCGCGAGCGTTATATTACCGTTGATCAATCATCGGATGCGCGGTCCGCGGTAACCATAGCGATAACGATCACAACAACAACAACAGCAATAAGCGAGGCCTCGTCGGTGTTTGATCATGGGCTTACTTTCACAAGGCTCGCCGCTCAACTGGGAAGAGACCAGGAAACATGCGGACCACGTTAGGAAGCACGGCATCCTGCAGTTTCTTAACATCTACAATAAAGTGAAGGATCGGCAGAAGGATGTGCTGAAATGGGGAGACGAGGTGAGGCTGGGGTCATCCTCGCGCATGCGCGGTACAGTCTCACACATGAGGGGGAACATGGGTTCAGTGATGCTGTGCACCAAATGTTTGAGAGCAGGTGCACCTTCAGCTCACTTTTATTTTGGGATGCACTTTACTGGGTCCTGCAAAGGCTGAATGCAAAGCTCAGACTAATATTAGGTGTCTACTTTACAGCAAAGCAACTAGAACGAGCTTATTGTGTCAGAAAGCGCTTGTGTTGATGTTGATCTGAATGTGGAGGACATCAGAGTAGGCTTAAGGGTCACTTAAAAGGTTTGTTCACCCACAAATGAACATCGTCCCGTAATTGACTCGCTCTCAGGCCGTCCTCGGTGTGAATGACTTTATTCTTTCAGCCGAACTCATTGTGAGTTAAATTAAACAATATATCCAGGCTCTTCCCAGGCTTATAATGGGAGCGACTGGTTACTGAGATTTTGTAGCTCTGAAAAGCATATCATCCATCATCATTACAGTAATCACACGACTCCAGTGGACTAATAAAGGCCTCTTTGTTACTGTATCATTCACCATTCACTCCCTTTATGAGCCAGAATATATTCTTTAATGCAACTCTGACTGAGTTCGGCTGAAGGAAGAAGGTCATATACGGGACAGCATGAGGGTGAGTAAATTATGGGATAATTTTAGAGATGGTGCTGAGAGTCTAATCACTACTTTCAAGGAGCTTAAGTACAAAATCTATTCTCCCACTTGTGTGATTTCATAGTTAAGCTATGGATGAGTGTCCGTGTTCAAACCCTCCACCGGTTCACGCGTTGCATGTGAAGATCTTGCACAAACACGACAATTTCAAAATCCCATTTCCTTTGCTTGGCCGGCGGTGCGGTTAGTCATCTCTCTCTCTTACACGAGCACTAATCAAAACATTTGCTGCCTAAAAGTGTTTGCATGTACAAACGTGCGGTTCATGTAGGATCAGCAGGCTAATGTCGATTTCTGAACCTCCTATTGAAATGGCTTTTCATTTCATTACTTTGAGCGGCCAGAAGACGTCAACGGATTTACCGTAAAACCTGCTGGAATGTTGTTGTTTTTGGTGGATCCTTTGTGTTCGCCATTAGTGGATTTAAAAGGCAAAAAGTGTGGAATGCCGTCAGACTAGAAGTGTCTCGCTGCGTTTTCACTTTCACAGTGAAAGCAATGAGAAGAAAAATGCTGCTTTGCAAGGCAAATGTGCTTATTGAAGCTATCTTGTGGTCAGTGTTTTGCACCTTTGCAATTGTAGTAACGTGACAAACTACGGTAATAAAGTCTCTGAAACGTCCTGCAGGTGGAGTACATGTTGGTGGAGATGGATGAGCAGCGGGAGAAAGTCCGCCTGGTTCTGAACGGGAAGGATGTTTTGGAGACCCTTCAGGAACAGGGGGAAAAGATCAACCCCAAGTGAGTAACTGAACAGTTTCTGATCATATTGGTGCAACGGACAAATTTATCCATTTAGAGTACCTCGGTTTACGAGTTAATTCGTTCCAAGAGCTCTTACCCCAAAATGCTCGTACACCAAAACAATTTTCCCCATAAGAATGCAATAAAAATCCCTTGATTCGTTCCACACGACCATAAATGCCCATTTTAAATATTTTTTTGATTTTACCCTATTAATTACAGTTAAAATAACCATTAAGATCTCATATAAATACTAATTAATAATTGACAAATAAACTCTAAAAATACTTGACGATTTACTGTAAGCGCACTTCATCTTTGAGTCGCGTCGCTGCTGGCGTGAAGGAGACGAGAGGAGGGTTTTACTGCTTACAGGGAGAATTTCATCCCTTCTTTCTTACTCATCTTGAGGTCATTGTCTATATGCTGTACTGTACGTATATATTTCACTACTTGAGCAATAGCGATCACAATTAATGTAAACAACACGAGGTAAAAGCGCTGTAAATCACTTATAAAAGTATCACTGTGGTGAATGATGAACCAAACCGAGCGACTGAGAGAATGAACGAGTGAAGGGGTGATGGGCTTTGTGAGAGGCTGTCGTTAGGATATTTCCAGTAAAAATGCGTGTGAAGATACTGAGTGTGGGCGAGGGAATATTTTTCTCGATACAATGCTCGTACACCGATTTGCTCGTATACCAAGTCACTCGTAAACCGAGGTATTACTGTATTTGTATTTTGTTAACATGTTCAGAAATTTTCTTTTTACAGGCTCCTCGCAATCATGACTTAAAATAGTCTAAAAAGGCAGAACAAAAGCATTTGTCCTCATTGTTGATGTATCTGCACGCAGGGAAACCTTAGCTTGTGTGTCCCTTTGTACACTTTAACCTCCTGCATGGCTGTAAAGTCTCGCAGCCAATCCCTGTTTTATGCATGTGTCTAAGTCAACAAAACCGATAGTATCTATGCGTTTCCTGTTTCTCTCCCTTTGATTTGCTGTTCTGCTAGTTTTGGAGATCTGCTGAAACAGGTTTACAACAAACACTTTCCTCATTATATCATCAGCTCTTTTCTCTCGCCGTCTGAAACGCTCCGTTCTCTCTAAACCCCGCCTCTCGGAGAGCTTCCTCTGCTCTGATTGGTCAGATGACCCAGTCTGATGTGATTGGTCAACCGCATATAGTGCGTGATACAAACGCTAACGATGGTGTCAGTCTTTTCTAATCAATTCCAGTTAGAGCCTCATTGTTTTTGAAGAGCAGCATCTTCTCGACATGAACTACATGAAGCAAGCTCTTCCCGTCTCAGATACTACTACAGTGTTTGGGGGCGGGGCAAAGCAGACGCTGCTCAGCCAATGGTGACCGCAGACTACAGTTATGCAAATTTGTTAAGTAGGTTTGTAACAGGACGCAAGATTGGGGTTAGTTTTGGCAGTTCACAGTCACTTCTTTCTTTTAGGAGACAAAAAACGACCTTTTACGTTGACAAACAGCTGCTCTGTCACACACTTCATGAAGGCCTGTCTGAAAAATCATAATAGCAACACTTTATTTTTTCACTAAAAAAACGTTCACTATTTAGCAACACAATTTATTTTTCATCAGAATCATTTAAAACTGTTGGTTTGGACAAATAAGCATTATTAGAAGTTATATAAGAGCTAGGAATGTGGCGCCTTTAGTTTTTCCTGATGTTGTGTAGCTTAAGCTTGCATTGGGAAACAGGAGAGCATGGCATTCCTCATTACTGCCTCTCTACTGCACATACTGAAGAGCGATGCGCCCCGTCCCGTCCCAGCTTAGCACAGCACTTTCAACCCCAAATGTACCATCCTAGACTCCACCCGTTAAAAACGTTTGCATTAGCCGTAGACTGAAATATTCCACCATGCGGAAAAACACGGATCGTAGAATTCAGTCATAATGTAATTTACTGCTCAGTGCGGAATGTCCCGGATTTTGGCACATTATGGATGAATAAATCAAACTCATAGGGTTGTTTGTTTAAATCACAATAAGGACTAGTGTCGTGAGTATTAAAGCTCAAGATGATTTAAAGAATAAATGAGTGCATGACGTGAGTGACGCTGCTTCAGTAAATATGAGCTCATGATGCTCATATACATAAACTCTTGACAGTTTCACTTGACATTTTGATTGACAAAAATTAAAAAGAATTGTTTAATTTCTTATTGATTACTTTTTAAACAATGAATTAAATGAGTAATCTTTTATTCCATTGATTACCACTAATTTCTATGGTGAATTTGCATTAAATTGTAAATCCAGACAAATAAAAACAGATTTTTTTTTATTTATTTTTTTATTACTAATATTTAATTTAAGGAGTCCAGAAGAAAAAAATTCAGATAAATTTAAAGGGTAAAATTAAGAATTTGGCCTGTCAAGTAATTGACATCAGAATTTGTGGTTTTCCTCGTCATCTCCGGAACGTCAGAATCCATAGTCTTTTCAGATACTTGTTGGTTTCTCTTCACCTGCTTTATTGTATTTGTGTTAGCCTCATTGGCCACAGCTCTCGCTGTATATCATCACTGGCCGTGGAAAAGCCATGTCTGTGGACGGATGTCTCCATTACACGAGTGCTCAGTGATCCACTGATGCGAAATGGATTAAATTAAATGCTTCTGCTAGTAATTCAGAAGTTCCTTTTCATAAAGAGACAAAATATTGATCTATTGAAAGTTATCTTAGCAGTTGATTGATTGTCAGCCTTGTGTTTGTGCAGCCACCCGACGCTCTGGAGGCCGGAGTACGGCAGCTACATGATCGAAGGAACGCCGGGACAGCCGTACGGAGGGACCATGTCGGAGTTCAACACTGTAGAAGACAACATGGGAAAGCGGAGGAGAGAGGCCTCATCTGTGCTGACACAGAACCAGACTCTCCTCACAGTTACATCCTTCCCCAGGTACTTCATTGTTCAGCCGGCGCGTGTGACCCTGGGGAACATGCGTTTTTTTTTTTTTGCCAGGGAGTAGGTTTTCTTGCACTGAACACGAGCAGCAGATATGAAGTTCAGGTAACAATCCCTTCACCCTTTGACGTGTACGATCACACCGGTGTTCATATGTGTCACGTGATCAACTGCTAAATTTACGTGTTTTCATAAGATATCTGGCACTGATTCAGAGACAGACGCACTCAGAGCTTGTCATTTATCAGAACAATTCTGTGTTTTCAACCACATAAGGTTTCTTTTACGTCGCGCTTCACAGATCAACGAACATGATCATTAAAGGTTTTTAAGTAATAAAACACATTCACTTCCACATATCTGAGAATCTGAATATCAGGTGGTTGATCACAGAGCCAACACGTTGATGACTACTATGAATAAAAAAGAAAAAACTAAATAAATGTGATACATCTGTCATACAGCGCTTTTTGTGATTGTGGTACGTCACGTGACGCGTGACGCAATGATGCGTCGCCATGGAAATGTTTACTTCTTCCTGGGGGGGTACAGAAAATAATTGAGAAGTACTGTTTTAGCGGGTGACCTTTTGCACCTTAACAAAATATTTAATTTAGCAGATAAATCTAAAATTGGCACTGCTACCTTATTTAATATAAACTTGGGATGAGCGAGTACAGCATTATCTGTATCTGAATATGAATATGAATTATCTGTATCTGTACTCTGACTGGGTGGGGCCTAACCCGGAAGTGGGTGGGGTTTTTAACCAGTATGTTATTTTTAATCATGCAATTGATATGGCTTGATCAGAAATTGTTATATTTATTGCTGATTAGAAAACTATTTACATGACAGCATCAGCATTGAGCTTCAGATCAATGGTTTTGATCACGATAGCAAACAAACTATATAGAGAAGTTTTGCAACAATGAATACAACACGTGGTTGCAGTTATGAAGAAAAATGTAACGAACAAGAGATTTCATTTAAACATAACTTTTTTTATTTTTATGATCAGTGTGATTTTATTTATTTATTTCCACACCAGGTATGCGTGTGAGAGAGAGAGAGAGAGGAGAGGGACTGTGTGTTCTACGGATCAAATAGTCTGACGCTGTTTTTAAGATCTGCATTCCTTTATTTTATATGAAATACAGCAAGAAAGTGTCAGACACTCAGTGCGCAAAGTTAAAAAACTGGTTAGAGCCAGCAGACGGTTAAAAAAAATCTCCGACAGGCAGAGACGCAACGCTAGTCGCATTCTACCAAGCAAACCCCACGTTTACCAGAACTCTACTGGTTAATAAGTAAGTACTACAAACAAACCGAAATAAAAAACAAACCTGAAGAAACCCTAAACGTTAATGGAAAAGACCCGCAAACCTGAGTGACTGAAAGAGAAAGAGAGCTGTTCTCTTCTCAGTGTTCTGTGTGTGAGTGAGCAGAGCGGGACACAGCAAATCTGTATGTGTAGGGGAGGGGCGCTGTGACTAGCCTATCACAGAACACAGACGCAGTCAGCTACCCAATGAGGATTTTTATTCAATCCGAGCACAGATATTGACTCGTATTACTCGTATGATACTCGTACTCGGCAAAAGTGCTTTATCCGTACCGGATACTCATTTCAGCCGAGTATCCGGCTCAACTCTAATATAAACAAGCCTTTTTCCAGAGTTTTTGCAGTTCGACGCAAGCGATAATGAAAACATACCACAGTGAATTTGGAACATGGAAAACTGTAGCAAGATTGCATTTCTATGAGCAACATGCATGTAGAGGAACTGCGGTGGGAAAAGTGCCATAACTTCATGAATTTATTTGGGTCTTGCAGCTGGAGAGTTTTCCTCCACGCATAACTTGCGTTTGTCCGATTAAGGATACGTGAAGGTCGCAATAAAATTCATGTCAACTAAAATAAGCTCTGGACATTTTTGCTTGATTGGATTAAAGTAACGCAGAAATAAACGTGACGTGATTTCAGTGAATAAACGGCGGTTTCATCTGATACGCTCACACATCGCCGTCTCTTCACAAGCTGTCTATGACAAACCGTCAAAAACTAAAGTTCAGCTTAACTTCTGCCAATTATGACAAATATATCATTTAAGTATACTAAACTCTACTTCTCAGAAGTAATGGTAATATTTGTTTTAAATGTCTTATTTGAAATAAAATGTTTATATTTTCATTTGATTACACTTTAAAAGTTATTATTATTTTATACTATTTCATTTGAAATCAGAAAATAACCAACAAATCAATTATCAAAATTATAGTTGATTCTGGCCCTGGCATGTACTTGTTCCAATTATAAGAATATGTTTTTATTCTTTATACTTTATGGCTTGTGGCAGAATAATTAAAATGATGAAACATTAGCATTAAAGCTGTGTGAGTGAGTTGGGTGTGCCACATCTGTGCAATAACGTTCACCCTTTGACCCCAACGGGCTTCACTAACCCTGATAAAAGATGCAGGCTTATGTTTGCCATCCCATGCTATTAACTCATTTGTAGAGTTGCAATGCTAACGTGTTGCAGTGTTTGACTGTTTGTGTGTGTTTGCAGGTTAGGCTGCCCAGGCTTCACACTGCCAGAATACAAACCCACACCTGTCGAAAGAGGGGTGTCCAAATCTCTCTTCTTCCCCGACGAGGCCATCAACAGACACCCTAGATTCAGGTGAGGGATCACGTGTTGAAATGGGACGTTGTAGCTGAAAGGGTTTGAGGTGACTTCTGATGCAGAACAATGTGAAGTTGTTTGCGTAAGCTAGAGCTCAGAGGCATTTCAGGGGGATTATGGGAACCCAGTTCAACAGACAATGATCGTTCACATACCAGTAGCCCAGAGCATTAAAAGAGCTGTTCATCTGATCGCTGCAAGTATTGGTCGCTCATATTTACAGTAAGTTCAGGGTTTCAGCAAGCTGCTAACTCTAAGCACACATTTCATCCTGCACTGTTTGTGCAACGGACAAGAGTTGTATGAAAACTATAATGTTTCTGAATATGTAATGAGGTTTGGATCTCTGTGTTCCAGCACTCTGACCAGAAACATACGCCACAGGAGGGGCGAGAAGGTGGTCATTAACGTACAGAGTAAGTCTTTTAAAAAAAATCAAACTTTCTGGTTCTGGGTGTAAAATAAGCGCTATATGTCTGCTTTCATTTGCTCTACATGATGATCAAAAATGCTTCCTGAACGCCAAGTCATCATCAGAATGGTTTCTGAAGGATTATGTGACACTGAAGATTGGAGAAATGATCACAGTAATACATTATATTTGTTAGTTCAGTGGAACCTGGTTTTGTCGACAGGCTCAGGGTTGCAAAAAAGCGTCGAGATAACCAACAGCCAATATGGCGATGAAGCGATCGTCATGCTATAAAAATGTACACACACTGTATATGTTTACTAACAATAAAAGGCATATGTGCAGCAACTAACAGCAGAGATTTACCAGTATACAATAAAAACACCTTCCATTCTCCATACAAACCTTTAATTATATTCTCCAACATTGCAAACACAATTTCACTCACAGTGTAAACAGTCATTATATATTCGTGAGGTCATCACGCTGTACTAGATTGCATACTTTCTTGTGTTCTGCCTGTCTAATGTGCTTTCTCAACAAATTCTGCACTTCGTCAGAACGATATGTGCTTTAACTTCAGAGAGTCTCCAACAACTCCAGATAAAGGCGTTAGATTTGTCGCTAGTTGCTTTTTTGAAAATGTGGGTTGAATACTCGCAACACTGTCTGCGGGTTCTTCTGGCTGCGCGGCACTGTGAGTGAGGCGTCACTGGAGATTCACGTCGCATGCGCAATGAACTAGGTACGATCTTTGTCCCTCTTTTGTGCTCGAGATATCAGGGTTCGGCGACATAAAAGAATCATAATCATCATTAGTCCCTAAGACAAATAGGGAGTTTGGCAGTTCCACTTCAAAAACATCGACATAACCGAGCTCCAGATAAGTGGCTTCCACTGTATATTCATAGAGAAAATAGTATGATTATATTCCTCACTGTATTTACATCAGATAAAAGCAGCTTTGGAGAGTGTAATGGATGTCTTGCGAAAGCATCGTAATGATTCTAAAGCAGGCTTTTGGACCAATGAGATTTGACAGTGGGCGGAGCTACACAGTGACGCATGTAAATGAAGAGCTCCGCCTCGTATTGCAGCAGTTATAAAGATTGATGTGGAAGAGAGCGCTTCTATCACTTCTCGCATGCTTGGCAGGACGTTCTGTGAAGTCAGATTGGTTTTGTTTCAGAAGCTGAAGATGTTTCCCCTGAACACGTCCAATAATATTGCTGCATGGTTTTTCCGTGTGCTTCACAGTTTTTAAAGATAAAAACACCCCATCTCCGTTTGTGGAGACGTTCCCAGAAGATGACGGTGAAGCCGCTCGGGGCGCCCTGCCTGATCACATCTACATGGACGCCATGGGCTTTGGCATGGGAAACTGTTGCCTGCAGGTGAAATACCTTTGCGTTACACCAATTTGCATTGAGAATATTGGGTTCATGTGTTGACATGATCGGATCGATCCGTTGCAGGTGACCTTCCAGGCTTGCAGCATCAGAGAGGCACGCTACCTTTATGACCAGCTGGCTGTGTTCTGTCCCATCGTGGTAAGAGAGCTCACAGAGGAACTCACAGTCAGGGCAGGTTGTTTCGAAAGAGACACGGGAGGACGTCTCTGATGGAAGTGGTGCGGAGGAGTGTGTGTAATACAAAGTTACATTGAAAGAGACATTAAATGTTCTGTTAGAACAGAATTTATTACACATAAACTACAATGTGGCCATTAAACGTTGTGACATTTGTCATTCACTCTTCCCTACGTTCCCAACAGTTCTGCTGTGGCTTTGTTTGGAACTATTTTCATTGCTGAAATTGAGCAAAAACTAACTATTGCGTCTAAAATGAATATTTGCAGTCATATTCAGGACAAAACTGCACTCTTGTGTGATCTTGCTAAACTATAACATACAAGTACAAGACAGAAGGGCATCTTTTTTGCTCTCATATCTTGATTTTCAGTGGATTTTTAACTGTTCTAATAGACTTCATCGCTTTGCATCATGTTCGTAGCTGAACTGTATGCGATTGCTAAATGAACTTGTTAAATCACAGCCCTAATTTAAATGCTAGTACAGAGTAGTTAAAGTGTGACGGCAGAGGCAGTAAGACTCGATTCACTCGCACTGCATACAGAGTTGAATTGTAGTTTTAAAAAGGATCTTCTAACTTTACCCCTAGCTGAAAATTGACCATCTTTACCATACATGAAGTAATGTATAACCCACGGTCATCCTGGTTTGCAGTTGTACAACCTTTTGAGACTCTTTTGTGTTGTTTTCCCAGAAAGGCACAGTGTTCAGTTCTCAGTATTGGTGTGTGTGTGTGTGTGTGTGTGTGTGTGTGTGTGTGTGTGTGCAGATGGCTCTCAGTGCCGCCTCTCCGTTCTATCGTGGATTGGTGTCAGACATTGACTGCCGCTGGGGTGTGATCTCTGCATCGGTGGATGACCGGACCCGAGAGGAGAGGGGGCTGGAGGTGAGCACAGGATCCACCTGCGCACAAACTAAACTATTAAAGTCTCTTTTACTGCATTCATCAAGGAGACTTTTCCTCCTGTTCAAATGGACAGTTTTTGCACGATATATGGTTATGTTAGATACATTTTGTTTCTTAATCAGTTACATTTATATAGTGCTTTTCCAGAGCTCAAAGCGCTTATTCTTTGTTGCTTTCTTTGTTCCGCTAATTTATACAGACTGCATGATGTACCGTAACGCCCTTCAGTAATAATTACAGAGATCGCAGTCCTGCGTGAATCATACGTGAAATGACTCCTTTAATCATCTATAAAGAAAACTAATCTGGTCCAAATTGTGCCTTTTGAGAACTTGCAAAGGGAGATCTTTCAGGAAAGGTTAAATGTTGATGTCAGTTGACAATAATAGCTATGTGTGGAAAAATGAAGATCTGACGGCTTCTGTATCAATCGCACGGGACCACAGCCAAATAAATCAAACTTTAATATGTTAAACTTTACTAATTCTGGGTCATTGAGAATGAAAAGTGTGCTTATCGATAGGCTATTGGGTCAATGTGTACGACCCTCGACTTGGGAATGATGGAGGATAAGTGATTAATAAAGGGAAGGGATCTCCATTTAAACCAGAAATGACTAAAATACAGTTTTTTGGACAGTACTTGCTTTTTAGGCAAAACGACGAATGGTTCAGAAATCATGGATGATGCAATCATAATGAAGCTTGAACATCGCCTTATGTCAGATCTAGAAATAATACAGCAAAACTCTGTTCCTGGACGGCCATTGGCAGAGTTTAGTGCCAACACACACACCATTTAGTAAATACAAGAGACGAGCCAAGAAATGCCAAGTAGACACTTTGTACTCATTGCCTTTTGTTTCATGATTCGATTTATTTGTCCCTTTTGCTGGTTTTTAAAGAGCTACAGGTGACGGTACTGCCTCCACTATATTCATAAACGTGTAATGAGAATATCTTCAAACATCTTGGAAACAGTACCAATCAGTTGATTTAACATTGTTGTCACATTTATTATGTGTTTTGATGTGCTGAATCTGTTATCTCTGATTAAGAGGACTTTCAGAAAATTCAAATCCAGTGTTTTCAGCCATCAGCCAGGCCAGGCTTTTTCCTCTTTTTCTTAAACTACAGACAATAAAGTAAAATAGAGTTTTTCTTTCGTTAGTGTGTAATGTTGCCGTTAAAGAGGCGGGACACACTGATTCAGCCGTCCAATCAGTGCACTTTGTGCTTTTCAGAAGGAGGGGCTTCATAGAGACAGGAACTAAACAGAGCGTTTCTGACAGACTGGGAAGAGACGAGCTGCAACAATGGAGAATATGGAGATAATAATCAACATTCAAGCAGGAAAACCTGCTCTAGTAGAGACAAAAACAACATCAAGACTTTGTTTGGGTCCGTTCATGTTGCTACTTAAAATGCATTGTACCTCCATCTTGGCTGAGCTTTCAGTGTTAGAGAAAGGGTCAAGCTTATTGGGTGGTTCTTGTCACATGACCTGCAGTGCGTTTGCGACTTTTCTCTCTAGCTGTTGTGTAAATGAGAAAAAATGAGACCGTCTTGCCACACATCTACATTTGAAATGACATATTTGGGCACACAAAACAGCCCCTGAAGGAGCATGATATGGCCTCTTTGAAATGAATTGTTGTGGTGTGTCTGTTTCTTTGCAGCCACTGAAAAACAACAAATTCAGGATCAATAAGTCAAGGTATGATTCGATTGACAGCTACCTCTCCTGCTGTGGTGAGAAGTACAATGACATTGAGCTGACCATAGATGAAGAGATCAACAAACAGCTCCTCGACGCAGGTAAAGACACGGCAAACCTCAATGGGACGACTTTCCTCATTTCTGTGTCCCGTTGGTTTAAAGTGTCTCCAATGTAGAGCGCATCTTTGACTGTAGTGTGTTGGGTTTGCACCGTGAAGCGGGTCAGTGCGCTCGTCAGTATTTTTACAGTACGCTCTGTATTGCACCGTTGCAGGCATTGACAAACTGCTGGCACAGCACATTGCACACCTCTTCATCCGCGACCCGCTGTCGCTCTTCCAGGAGAAGATTCATTTGGACGATGAGAACGAATCGGACCACTTTGAGGTATTAATAAATGAACATGGTTTTAGCATGTTGGTGAAGCTCAATGAAAAGAGGTGTTGATATTAGACCAGGCTTCACTACAGGTGGACTGATTTGTTCCAATGGCGTGTGAAAGTGAAACACGGTTTATTTTGCGTGTTACAGAATCTTCAGTCAACCAACTGGCAGACAATGAGGTTCAAGCCTCCCCCCCCAAACTCTGACATCGGATGGAGAGTTGAGTTCCGTCCAATGGAGGTATTAAACAAACAGCTGTCTGTGTGCCAAATGATGCAAGCAGACGCGGCTTGACTGACTGTGCTTAGCAAAGCATACACACACACACACACACACACACACACACACATATATGTATACAGTAGAGTTTGTGCAAAAAGGCGTCGATATAACTGATGATAGAGAAAACCAACACCCAATATGGCGATTTGTTTGATGAAGCGATCGGCATGCTATAAAAATGTACACACACTGTATATGTTTGCTAACAACAAAAGGCATATGTGCACCAACTAACAGCAGAGATTTACCAGTATACAATAAAAACACCTTCCATTCTTCATACAAACCTTTAATTATATTCTCCAACATTGCAAACACAATTTCGCTCACAGCGTAAACACAGTCACAACACACATAAACACATTCACTCATAACACAGTCATTTCTCTCGGACACAGTTCTGAAAGTATTGCACACGCGGTTACTATGGTTTCTTTACAAACTCTAAATGCTTTGTTGCTTTTTGTCTTTAACGTCTGCTTGAACACAAATGCTTCTAAGCTTCTATCAGTAACGACGTCTTTGTCGATGTCAATGTAATCTGGGAATTGCTGGACAGTGAAGGAGAACTCTATCTCTTCCAAGATAGCGTCTGTAACGCTTGATTATTGTGCGAGTTGTTCAGCGGCTGCACGGCACTGACCGCAAGAGTGAGTGAAGCGTCATTGGAGTGAGCGACTATACAGACGTGATGCTCGTGCAACGTGAACTCAGCGCATGCGCAGTGAACTCGTACTATCATTAGTCACGGGATCCAGATCACTGATGTGAAGTGCCGACTTTCCCTCTTTTGTGCTCGAGATATCAGGGTTCGACGACATAAAAGAATCACATAAAGAAAAATATGGAGTTTGGCGGTTCAAAAACGTGACATAACAGGGTTGGCGAGTTAACCGAGCTCCAGATAAGTGAACTCCACTGTACCTACTTAATAAAAACATCAGAACATGGAATATTTTAATCCATTTTTACATTTTAATTCATCGAGTAGAGTGAGTTTTTCACTTCGTCATTGGAAAGTGCTCATACAAATTATACTTAACTCGGCCAGGCGTTCCTAAACACTTGTTATAAACTTAAATATTTCATATGAAATGATCACAACACTGAAATGCCTCGCATGATTTGAGTTAGCCTGGGAGCGTTTAATGTCGCTTCTGCTCACCAAGCCAGCGTTTATTAGATAGAAAATGCTGTAAAAACATCATTTATGTTGTTAAATATAATTACTACAATAATATATTTTACAATATAAGCTATGTTAGCACACAGTGTATGTGCACACGTATAGTGTAGTTTATGATCACGTGATTCTGCAGACGTCATGCTAATATGCTTGAAGTGTTGAAAACAGTTGTGCTGCTTCTATTGCTCTATCATAAAAAATATGACATGACATTGATATTGATCCATATGGGTGAAGTTCATCCTATTGAATGTTATCTTGTTGGATTTGTTTTGCACAAATGTGTAAAACATAGACACTTTTTTGTTTTTTTCTCTTACAGGTCCAGCTGACAGATTTTGAGAACTCTGCGTATGTGGTATTTATCGTTCTTCTGACACGTGTGATCTTGTCCTATAAGCTGGATTTCCTCATTCCATTATCAAAGGTTGGTGTGTGTGTGTGTGTGTGTGTGTGTGTGTTTGACATGTTTAGCATTTTAACTGCTTTATGCACCGCAGAAGTTTTAAACGGCAGAAAAACTGCGTATTGATGAAACAGAAATGCACATTCATGATGTTTTTGTAATTTGTTGCAACTCTTGGTTTAGGTTGATGAAAATATGAAAGTTGCTCAGAAGCGAAATGCCGTACAAGAAGGCATGTTTTATTTTCGAAAGGACGTCTTTAAAGGTTAGTGACCATAAATGACCTTAGATGGAGGTCATTATCATATCTGTGTTATTCTGTCACACATTCAGATAAAGGCACAACATTTGTGACCATGTGTGCCGGTTCCACATTTATACAGTGTTTTTAACGACTACTAACATTTAAATGAGTCATTTGATGCGACGCACTAATTGTGTTCATACAATGTATTTTAAAATACCTGCATGTAATTAATATCTGTAATGACATCTATAATTACACTGTTGACATGAACTGTTTCACTCACCAGCCACTGTCTCTACTGGTTTTCTAATCTTGACTTGCCACTCGGCATTTTCACTCGCCACTGTTTTGTTGTTGGGAAAATACATTTGACACGATTAATGTTGAGTATGGCGTGCTAAACTTACCCGAGCTAGATTTACAGTCCTTTTAAATGTGAATGACAAACGTATACTTGACTCTGTTAAGGTTGTGTGTAAAGCTTCTCTTTATGAGAATATGCTGTCTAAAAAGAATAGCTTCTTATTGCACATAAGATTTTTTCATTTCTAACTTTTATTAACTACAGCATTAAATACTGTAATGCAGAATAGAACAAAAAGTACATCGAACTTCCTTGTATCGAATCGCCGGCGGGCTTTAGCATATCATTACCGTGAGTAAAAGTTGGACTTTACTGTGCCTAGATGACATTCTGTGATTCAGTTCAATCCACCCAATCGGTTTACATACGACTGAGTTTTCATTTCTGTGCTTGGCACTTACAGCCAGCAAAACAGGTTAATAATAATTTCAGATGGAAAATTCGACTTTTTGTGCCCACCCCAGTCCTGTTTTCACCGCGGAACGTCCTACAGTCGGCGCAGTACATGAGCCCTGCTTGATGTGACGTCCACTTATCCATGTGTATGGGAGAAAAATGACAAATGTATTTGAAACAAACAGCATGCTGAATTGCACTAATTAGAAAATATTACATCTGCGTTTGAATTTGACATTTTCAGGCCCTGCATTTTTACGGTGTTTTATTTAAATTCAAAACACTTCACAAACATTTCCACTGATGAAGAGGAGTCAGCATGTCTTCATCAGATGTGATGTGTGTTCTCTAGACCACATGAATAACGGTTTGTGTACATAATCGCACTTCTATTATTAAAGCACCCAGTAATAAAATAATAATCTTAATCAACTCACCAACACTAGAAACCAGAAAACTTCTCACTCAAGTCATTCAGTTATATTTCAATACCTTTTTATTTCTTATAGTTTATGCTTTTCACCAAAAGGCATCAGAAACCTACATTTTGCCCCAGTTATATAATCCTTGGCACGGCGTGTTGAAAGTTCAGTGGACTGTTGGACTAACTGGATGAGTTGGCTAAAAGCTTCTGCTTCTGGATATCGACTTGTTTTGAGATGGAGCGACTGTCAACTCAACTCACCTTTATTTATATAGCGCTTTTAAATAGAGATTGATTCAAAGCAGCTTTACAGAACAGAGATGGCAGGAAGATAACGCAACAAGGTTTGTTTTGGCTCTAGAAGAGCAGTCAATCAATATTAAGAGTGTTACGTGTCCCCAACTAAAGCCAGAGCGACAGTGGCAAGAGCCGAAACTCCCGCAGGTGACGGACTGTTTGATCTGTGCTGACTTTCAGACCGATGTGGTGAACTAGTGTTCATGTCACGTCCTGCTGACCTTCCCTTTCCTACTAACCTGTCCTAACCTGCTCCATATCAACACAATCAGTACCTTTGTATATGATGATTAGTTTTTATGCAAGTGCACAGCAGTTGACGAGACCTAATATGAGTGTTACCCACATTCCTTTACTCCTGGCCGGGTTTGAAGGCTGTAACCCAGTGCTGGACCCCCCCTCCAGCGCTCAGAACGGGGTGGAGAGTGACGCCAGTGACGGCGAAGAGTTCACGCTGATGAGCATCGACACCATCATCAACGGGAAGGTGTGTGTTCCTCTGCTCTGGAACTGTCGGGAGGATTCTTGTCATCCGTGTGTTGATGGAGTGAGTGTGTGTGTGTGTGTGTGTGTTCAGGAAGGGGTGTTTCACGGGCTGATCCCGATGCTCAACAGCTACCTCGAGAACATGGAGGTGGACGTCGACACGAGATGCACGATCCTCAACTACCTGAAACTCATTAAGAAGCGCGCTTCTGGTATGCAAATGTCTTTAAGCTGATTACGGCGCTTTTAAAGCAGTGACTGTTTTCCTCACACATTTCTGCCGTTTTATAGATTTGTTCAGTTTCGTGTGCCATCTATTTAGGTTTCTGTTAACTTGTGCTGGTTTAATTTTTTATTTTTTTTTGTGTTTTTATTATTTATTTTTTTACAGTAGAATCGTATTTGTAGTTGCACATTTAAAGGATACTTCACTGCTTGCAAAATGGGCTTTTCATAAAACTTTGCTGCCTATACTGTAGGAAGGTGGGAACATTTTTGAAATCGGTGCTATCTGACTAGAGAAAACAGAAACAAATGGGTGGGAAACTTCAACACCCATAATGGTGTCCACTCGTATTGTTTCCAGGTGCAAAGATTCAAAAAAGTAAACTTGTCATGTCCACACGAAGCCGGAGCATTCCCTATCGATCTTTTTTCCTCGTTCTAAAAAAAAAGTTCTGTAAACACTGCGTCGTCTCAAGAAATATCAGCGTCCACACGAAACCACTAAAACCGACTGATAACGGTGTAGTTTATATGCCAGACCAGTATGGGGCGCTGTAATTCTGCCACAGACATACACTATACACAGAGAAGACGACTTTGAGCATGCGCATAACCTCGCGCGCTGTGTACGTGTGACGCAGTCGACACAGGATGTGATGACATCATCGTTTCACAAAACATACGGATTGGCTGTACACACGAAACCGCAAGGGTGTCGGATTCAGATCTATCCACTTTAGGACCCAAAACGCCGGATCCATTTGGACGAAACGGCAATACGATAAAAAATGTATACGTATACAGTGATGCGCGTCTCCGTGTGGACGGGGCCTAAGGGGGAGTGAATTACTGTGGGTTTCAGATCCAGCGCTTAAAAGAAAAACATTTCAGACAGGATGAGCACAAACGGCATTCTGGGCCAAGAGGAGGGCAAAAACTGAAAGAAACCTCCGTTCTCCTGAAGCGCAGTAAAGCCACGGAAAGAGTCGCGGCTTTATGAGAGCGACTCTTATGTAGATCAGTGATGGACACACTTTTAGTGTGAGAGCAAAACCTGCGGGAAAGACTAAAGTTACAAGCACTATTCAAGAGAGAGAGAGAGAGAGCGAGAATACAATACTCTGCTGTTATTCACACCACAGAAAAGCAGTATTGGAACGGTTTCAGATATTTCAGTATCGATACTTATCAAAACATCAGTGTTTTTTGGCAACACTCGTGCCGACATTTCATACAAAGCAGATTGAAAATCAAGTTACTCTTTAGGAATGCCGTACTCTATTCCAGCAGTTTGATTGTTTGGAGAATTCTGCTCACGTTTGCTTTGCCTGTCATGTTTCTCTCAGGTGAGCTGATGACGATGGCCAAGTGGATGAGGGAATTTGTTGCCAAGCATCCTCAGTACAAGCAGGACAGCGTCATTACCGACAAGATCAACTACGACCTGCTGCACAAGTGCGACCGAATCGCCAAGGGGGAGGACAAATGTCCCGAACTCATCGGAGAGCCGGTTAACCGAGGAAAATGAGGCTTGCTTGAGACACATGCAGATTATACATATAAAAATAAATAAATACAAGCTCCTTTGCATGAGAGTGAAAGACCAAGTATGTGACGCAACAGTCTAGAAAAAAAACACAAACTATTTAAAACAGCATGTGTTGATTTTGTAAATAGCAGATTTGTATGATTCGCAAAATTATTTTAATAGCTCAAACAGATCCACGATGCAATTGTACCCGAATGTGTACATATTAATCACGGCGCTCTGAGTTTGTGAGAGATTATGTAAATGTAGCAAACCCTAAATTGTACATTAGTGATATTTTCATCGTTGAAATGTAAATACTGTACTTCATCAGGCATTAACAAGTGTACTTTCTTTTTTATGGATGAAACTATCGATGATTCTTCTTTTTGCATTTAATATTGCACCCAGGTTGAATTAAAAACAGTAGGAATTGCTAGGATTTAAATGTGGAAGACCATAATAGTGTGCAGTGCATTGTGTTTTTCACTAACAAATTATGCTGAATCATTTTGTTTAAACTAAGGACAGCTGAATTTACCCCATCTTAGTTAAGGTTATTGCAGTGGTTAAGCTTTGTCCTCCACTAGAGGGAGCAGAAGGTCTTTTTAATACAATCATGAAGAAATGAATTTGATTAACATTATGCTGTAGTTTGTCAGTTTTAATATCTGTGTACGGCTGGAAATAAAGTGATTACTGTACATATTTCAGCTTATTGAGTGGCCAACAATGCTCTATCTAGACCAGATTCAAGCCTTGCAGATACAGCTCTTTAAATACTGTTTGTGTGGAATATAATTCAGTTTATTAGCTGATTGAATCCTCATCATCATATAGTTGCTGACAGTGTCTGCCAGCTGTTGTTCCCTCAGAAGCAATAAAAGCTTACAATAAAGTACAAATGTAAAAACACTGCGAGGCACTGATGCCTGTGCTCCGTATAGCCTTGCAATTGCTAGTAACTGTTCACACTATATGCCTTACATTTCAGCTGCATATATGTAATGAGGCTCTAATAATGAACCTCTTTGTGCAAAATCTGAATGGACGGGCCTAAAGGAAGGCGGTAACAAGGGCTCTTAATAAAGTGTCAGGGGATCTGGAGTGTCGACTGTGTGAAATGAGTAATATTTACAAACATTAAAAGTAAAGTTTATTGGCTTTTAGTATAAATGTGTCAGCATGTTATCTGTGAGCTAGTGTGCTCACAAAAAAGAAGATATAAGTACAGTAATACCTCGAGATACGAGCATAATCCGTTCCAGGGCGGAGCTTGTAACAAGAACTGCTTATATCTCGAATCATGTTTTCCCATAAGAAATAATAGAAAACAAATTAATCCGTTCCAGATCCGTAACAATGGGAAAAAAATGTGTTTTTTTTTGGTATACACACACACACACAATTATAGTACATGTATACAGTGTGATATCAAATAAAATGTGGTTCTAATTATAAATTTAGTAGCGGCAGGTGCGGAGAAGGGAGGGGGCTGGTACTTGCACAACAAAACATGACTTAAATTAACATAACTTAGCGTACATATATATTTTTACCTTTCTATTTTATATTGTTGTTTTGATTTTTTCGATTTGTATTCTTTACTTTTGATCACTTTTCTTACCTTTTTTCGCCTGACTAACCTCACTTTCACTTGGCGCAGAGCTTTTAACGAAATATCTATCGAGGGAGATCCACGGTCATGCGCTTCTCACTGCCATCCTTACTACCCACTTACAACTTTCCCACTTTCGCTATTAGGCAGAATAATCCACAACGTAGAGAGAAAATCAGCTACTGGCGGGCGATGCTGTACAGAAGTCAGCGAACACCTGAAGTGAAAGTGCGTCATCATCAGCGTCTGTACGCGTGCTCGTATCTCGAATATTTACTCGTATCTAGAAGCAAAAATCTGCCCGAAGGCTTGCTCGTATCTTGGAAAACTCGTATGTAGAGACGCTCGTATCTCGAGGTATTACTGTACTTAAAATGGAGTCTCTCACTTCCGGCAATATTGGCGGAATTATCCGTTGGAACCGTTGGTTTTGATGACGTCACTGCACTTCCGCTTCTCATCCGGGGAAACTGCTGGATATAAGCTAAACACTATTGGCTGTTTTTAAAAGAGGATGAGTTGATTGATATGCCCCTGTTCTCCTTTTTTATTAAACTTCCAGAAAAAACATACAATTACATTTATCAAACACAGGCTAACCCACCCTTCCTTCCTGTTTCAACAGTAATTATGTCAACAAGGAATAACTGCGTGTTTCAAGGTGCTTCGGTGGGACTTTTACGTGTAATAGGACCTTGTATCACTGCATCATAAAGAACCAGAACCCTGAACTGTGGTCTGACAGACCAGAGATCCATTAAATTCAGCTTTATGACCTTTAATGCTTACGGACACATTTCCAATACTCTCCCGTGTGTAACAAAACACCACATAAACATTAACAAGAGCTGACAACGGCACAAAATGACAATGCTCATATATATATTTAAAAAAGAATAATTATTAACCAAAGCTTTAAAACACAAGTAGCATAGTTGTTGTGTGGGCCACGTGAGCGCTTTCTTTAGACGCTTTTCCTGTGTTTGTTCCCCGTGACGCGCTCGACGCATGAGAGCCGCGCTGTGATTGGCCCGATCTGGTTTCCCATGAGAGGCGCGCTGTGATTGGCCAGTTCTAACTTCAGATGAATGGGGTGACTTCAGTTCCCGCAACAGTTCACGCCTCGCAGCAGAATTCTTCAAAGCCGCTGCCAAAGCGCGCGCTTTCATTTTAAGAACGTCACAATGGAGTTCACAAGAGATACATTAACGTTCTAAACACAGTTGGAACGCAAGCGCAGGAAAGTTCACGCGCGAATACGTCACGACTTGAACAAGTTTGTTTTCAAACTCCATAAACGCCCCGAACACACACTGACACCGCTGCTCGCGGCATGACGCGTTTCTGAGTCCTTAAATCTCCAGACGCAGTGAAGCGCGCGAACGCGACGCGGCGTGCGCGCAGACTTTGCCCTGGCGCGGAAGTATAAGAGCGTTTTCCGACGCGTCCCGTTATACGCATCACTTTAAGGCGGGCTACTGACGCGCTTTAGTTCGCGAGGTTTTTCCACTCTTTCACACTGATGACACCTCGCGCGCAGGACTGAGCACTGAAGAAAACGCCGCTTATTTTCGAGAGGACTAAATAAAGGTGAGATGCTGGACGCGAAGGGAGATTTAAACAGCCGAACGTCGAGTGGGTGACGCGCGCATCTCGGGTTTGATGGCATGTGACGCCGTTCTTCACTCGCTCTCACGGCGAACACGTTGATGCTGAATGCGCTCGGGAAGTGTCGTTTTGGATGTGTTGTGTTGTATAAAAACAACCCGATCCTGTCGTGGAGTTGAAGTGCTTTAATTCATAAAGCAGTCGTTGAGTCATTCATCTCAAGTTCAGGGAAGGATGTCACCCGTTGGGTGGTGGTGTAATTCTCAGGCATTTTAACTTTTTAACTGTTTTTTTAGTGTATTATGTCTCATAAAAGCAGTCTTATCATCATGCACAAGTATAATTAAAACTCTTAATGAATGCATGCTGTCAGATTGGCATCGGGAGATTATTGCTCATGCATCGTAATATTGTGATGATAAACCCTAAAGTCAAACAAAAGAAAATAAAGCCTGTTTTTAGGATCAATAGCCTTTGTTTTGGCAATGTCCTTCCACCTGCATAGGCTGTGAAATGTAATTTCTTATATAGTGTGTGTGTGTATACTTTTATATATCTTATAAATGAACAGTCTGAGGCATTAGATGTTTTCTGTGTTGGGGTTTGAATTACTGCTTTTAGTAAAGAGCTCTTTTTTTCTTGGTAAAACAGCTTTTTTTGATGGCGAGAGAGACTCAACAGGCTCTGTTAATAAAGATGGAAACATGCCTGGTAATAATTTCTGCTCATGTTCTCATCTTTAGTCCTGCTGAAAGGGGTTCTGGGTCAGGGATCTTCATAAGCACCCTGTCTTGACCTTTACTGGACTGATGGACGGCAGTCCTCGCTCTAGGCTGTTAGTGCTTTAATCAATAAGTGTTTCTACAAGGTTTTATTAGGTTAACTTCCATTGACTTTGAAGGAGTTTCATTATGTGAGTTATGTGTGTGAAAACAGCTGAAGTAATCTTCATATGATTTCTCTCGAAGGTTGGAGATGGAGACCATTAATCTCAGAGTTAACTCTTATATTGAGTCTTGGATGGGACCCCGGGGTAAGACCAATACTCTTCTTACTACTACTCTTTCTTGCTGAATTTTTCTTTATATTGTGTTACTATGCAGAGCATTATTCTTTGGAAATTGTGACTAAATCAGATTGGAAGCAATTAGTTTCAGACTGTTAATGGAGTTGTGCGTTTCTGCTATGGAAAAAGAAAATGACCTTTTATCAGAATTACGATTGCAAGTTAAGTCAGAATCATGAGAGATAAACTCGCAATTCTGAGAAGAAAAGTCAGGATTGTGAGATGTAAAAAGCAACTGCGAGAGAAATTTGAGTCTGTTGTTTGTTTTATTCTGTATTAGAAACAAGCTTCCGTTATTAGTCCATGCAACACCAGGATAAATAGGATTTATGGGAAACATGCATTTTTGTCAAAGACTGTCCAGATGGGATTCAAATTATCATATTATTTTAAATGTGTTTCAGCAATGCATATTTCGCTTGTTTCTGCTTCTTTGCCTGTGTTTTGACCTGTGCTTTCAGAAGATGTGTAATAGCGCCCCCTATAGTATAATTAAACGCATAAATGAACACCCATGATCTCAATGGCGTTGCACACGCGTGAGGATGCTTGTGCTCTCATTACAGATCCTCGGGTTAAAGGATGGCTTCTGCTGGACAACTACATCCCCACCTTTATCTTCACTGCTATGTATCTTCTGATTGTGTGGATGGGACCAAAGTACATGAAGAACAGACCGCCGTACTCCTGCAGAGGTCTGCTGGTGCCGTATAACATCAGCCTGACGCTCCTGTCTCTCTACATGTTCTATGAGGTGGGTTCCTGATGAAGAACGCATGCATTTATTTGAGGGAGTCATGAGGGATTTGATATAAAAACTGTGAAAGGAGATCAACTGTGAGAACGTACTGTAATTTTCAGAAGTCAAAACTTCATTCCCATGACCATTCGTGCCAACGACGTCAAATGAGAGATCAGAAACTTGCCATTTCCTGTCATGGTGAGGTTTTATTATTCCTAGGGATGAGCGAGTACAGCATTACCTGTATCTGTACTCGGACTGGGCGGGGCCTAACCCAGAAGGGGGCGGGTTGTCTTGAAATGGGCGGGGATTTAACCGGTATGTTATGTTTAATCATGCAATTGATATGGGTTGATCAGAAATTGTTATATTTATTGCTGATTAGAAAACTATTTACATGACAGCATCAGCATTGAGCTTCAGATCAATGGTTTTGATCACGATAACAAACGAAATGTATACAGAACAAGTTTTGCAACAATTAATACAACACATGCGGTTGCAATTATGAAGAAAAATGTTTTCATTTAAAGAGTTTCAAGAGTTTTTATCTAAACGTAACTTTTTTTTTATAACTTTTTTATGATCAGTGTGATTTTATTTTTTAATTTCCACATCAGGTATGTGTGTGTGTCAAGAAAGTGGTTAGACCTAGCAGACGGTTAATAAAAAATCTCTGCATAGAGAGGGAGAGAGAGAGCTAATTAATTTGTAATATAGTTTTTATACCACTACTTTATTTTTTGCGTGAAGTCGAAAAACTGGTTAGAGGCAGCAGACGGTAAAAAAAAAAATCTCAGACAGGCAGAGACGCAACGCTAGTCGCATTCTACCCAGCACCACGTCTGAACAAACCCCACGTTTACCAGAACTCTACTGGTTAATAAGTACTACAAACAAACCAAAATAAAAAACAAACCTGAAGCTGCAGGAACCCCAAACATTAACGGAAAAGACCAGCGAACCTGAGAGACAGAGAGAGAAAGAGAGCTGTTCTCGTCTCAGTGTTCTGTGTGTGAGTGAGCAGAGCGGGACACAGCAAATCTGTATGTGTAGGGGAGGGGCGCTGTGACTAGCCTATCACAGAACACAGACACAGTCAGCTACCCAATGAGGATTTGTATTCAATCCGAGCACAGATATTGACTCGTATTACTCTTATAATACTCGTACTCGGCAAAAGTGCTTTATCCGTACCGGATACTCGTTTCAGCCGAAGATCCGGCTCAACTCTAGCTAATTCCTAAACATCAGAAAAACCAGCAATGAGTGCAATTTCAGTGAAGATTACTTTTTGAAACTGTCCGTCTGTTTCTGATATTTCATGTGCAACAGGGCATTTTCATGCAGCATTAAAAGCCATTTCCTCACAATGAGCAACGTTATAGGCCCATTTTCCCCTTGAATAATTCTTGAATGAAAAACAAAAAATAAAATCAATAATGGTAACTCAATGATACTAAAATAACACTGGTTTTCAAAGATGAGTTAGTCATCCTTCTGTTCTGGAGTGCGTTCAAATCCTTCCTACACTCTTGTATTTTCATTGATTTTATGCTGTAACAGATGTTACACAATCTCTATATGGCATTGTGCTCGAGACCTTTAAGGACATGCACTTTGATACTGATGGTTTGACTTTTTGGAAACTGAGCAGGTCTGATGTCCATGTGCACCTTAAGGTTCAGAGTCCTTTCTTGCCTCATCTGCTGTCTGCGTTGCAAAACTCACTGACATAATGCCTGTCTTTTCTTGTAAGCGCAGAGTTACGTCAACCTCCGGCTCTCTTAACCTTAAAGCTGTTTTACCACAGCCTCATTAGAATAAAATATCCACTTCTTCTCTCTTAGAGGGATAGTTCACCCAAAAATGAAAAGTCATTTACTCGCCCTTATGTTGTTCCTAACCTGTAAGTATTTTGTAAATACAGAGACATTTTATTGAAACCTGAATGATTTTGGTCTGTACGCCCAAAGAGTTCGAAAACTGATGGTAAAAGTAATCCATATGAATCGAGTGGTTTAATCCAAGTTTTCTGAGAAGTCGCAACGGCTTTATATCAACAGATTTACATCGTAACATTGATCAACACACACATGGAGCTCATCAAGTGTGGTCAACGAAAGCTCAAACGACGACAGATTTTATCCGTTTAAAGTTATTGATTTCTTTATGTAATAAGATTAGCGGTTTGGTGATTTGGCTTCATAATAAGATTCAGGTAATTAATGGAAACGGTTAATTCCAAGTATACATGAACACAAGATAACGCATAATGAGTGAAACCTATTTAATTTATAACTTAACTTCAGCTAATACAGTATTATTAATAACACCTATAATGCATTAAAGTCACTATGAAATTATTTGATCTTTATTTTTTACTCTGTTGCTCAGACTCACTTTTGTTGGTGAATCAGCTTTCTGAGTCTAAAATCTAAATCACTTAATATTAACTTCTTGTTTATTGAACTTATATCTTGCTTATGTGGTTTTGCTTAACTATTTATATCCTTTAAAATATTACTCCCATACAGGGACTTTATTTTGCCCTATATCTTGAATTTGCAAATGGCAAATTCCGTACATTTGTTCTTGTTCCTGAAGCAGTTTTATTCATATATTCATTGATTGAAGAAAAGACCAGCGCAACTTCTTTTCATGCTGACTTTAACTATCCATAAGCCAACTGCTTTTCCAGGAGTATGTAGGGTCGTTTAAAAGTGACTTCATGTCCGAGCGTGAGAGATGGGACTGCGCTTTAGGACTTTAGAGGGAGGCAGTGGTGCACAGCGTCCTGTGATAGTCTCTCTAAAGTCAAAATCAACCCGCTGACCCTGAGACGCTCCATCAGGACAAAGCAATTAGGGTTCTGTTGGGACAGTTGAACTGCCCTTTCTGTCCCTGAATGTCCTTTTTAAAGAGGTTACTTAAATCGAGACGTCCTCTTCTGAATACATTGTCACCTGTAACATGAAGTCAGGCAATAATGAAAACGTTTAGTAGGATTTATATTTGGGGACAGATGTGCAGTTTTCATTCTGGAATGGCTCAAAAACTTTAGCAGGAAGAACAAGGACTTTATTCAGAATGAGACAATGAACAATGACACATTATAGGCTCATGGGAGATTTTACTGAGGCCTGCACAGTGAGAGGTAAGAACAAGAGCATGGAAGACGGTTCAAAAGAATAATAAAATGAAGCACTTTTGTCCACTTCCTGTACAATTCAGCAGTAAAGTATCTCCATGCATCAGCCGTACACCTGAGCGTCTCTGCAGCTGCTCGTGTTGTGCTGATTTATAAACTTGCGTAGATATGGATCACCCTTGTGTGTGAGAGTTTAGATCTATTTGATGGCTTGTATGTTGAAACTGCAAGAGAGATTTTTGATTAGATGGGAATCATCAAATGTTTTGAACCTTATGTCATCAGTTTTTAGCAAGAGTGCGCATGAATTCCTTGCATTACATGCGTTACATACTAACAGGGAACATTCTTATCTAATCTTGTGGAAAGGTTCTCAAAGTTATGAACAAAATTGAAGCATTAACCCAACAGAAGCATTTTTTCATCATTTTCACAAACCTTTCATGGCCCCCAAAATGTATAATTTTGTGTATTGATATCTGAACGTGTGTGTGTATACACATACATATATACACACACTTGAATGTGGGTAAAAATTCATTAAAAGTTGCTCTAGTCTTCATTAAAATAAAGGCAACTTTTTGAACATCAACGTTCGGATGGGAATCAGAGCGATGAACAAAACCGATGGAGTAGATCAAGTCCATCAACACCCACAAAGCTTTTATTCTACATTTAATTCAGTAACTTTAGGCAGTTTTGATTTGCTTAATGCAGATGATTGCGTTTTTTACATGTGTGTCAGCAATGCTTCTATTGCTGGTTTCTGCTTCTTCACCTGTGTTTTGATCCAGAGATTCTGTACTAGATGCGTAATAGCGCCCTCTACCGTATAACAGTGAAAACGCTCACTGACAGAAGATTCTGTCAATCAAAGGGAAAGAGTTAATTATGTTCTGAAAGTGTTCGCACAAAAACATTTATACGTCATTCATGGAATGTTTTAAAAAAAAAAAGAGCATTTTACAGTACAGTAATCCCTCGCCACTTCGCGGTTCAAATTTTTCAAAAAAATTATTATCGAACATTAAAAATTCAAAAATAGCGCCATATTGGCAGCCATATTGCGGAAAGCAGCGTTGCTTCATCGTGATGCAAGAGAAACAGTTTCCCAGGATACCAGACAAAGAGAGAAACTCTCTCAGAGGCTTTGAACACGCCCACAGCACTCAGACAAGACACGTGATTGGTTCCCGGAGCGAGATCCACCAATGAGAGCACGAGTGGATGTTTCCCGTGAGCTGATTGGCTGATCCTCTGGATTTTCACCTATTGCGGGGGTTCCGGTCCACACTAACCGCCATAAACGAGGGATTACAAATGTTACTACTTGTTTCAGATAATATTAAAAAGTAACGCTTCCATGTTTGCAAAGTGAATATAAAGTTCACGCACGTCCTGATTTTGCAGAGTTAGATGTGTTCCAGTGTTATAGTTGAATTTCACTGATGTTGAAGCGCCAAACCCCAACTATAAGCCGTAAACTTGTCCCTCAAGTCTGATTGGTTGGTTGGAATGTTGATCCAGAAACATGTTGCACTTGGCGAAATAATATTTTCATGTCTTAATGGGAATGTTCTCAGAACATATTTTTGTTCACTGGGTACGTTGTATGTTTTGTTAGTGTAATTTGACTCTCAATGCTGCACAAGCATGTGTACTAATTCCACAAATGTGTTGCATATTGAGAAGGCTGATTAAATTGTTGTGGAGCGTGATTACTCACTCTGTTATCCTTCTGTCTCTGCAGCTGGTAATGTCAGCTTATCAAGGCGGATACAACTTCTTCTGCCAGAACACCTACAGTGGAGGAGAAGCCGACAATAGGGTAAAACAACAAACTGAGCTTTACATGTATGAAATGCAAAGATTCAGCTTTGCTCTTGTATCACAACTCAGAAAAGATGCACTATTTTTCATTGGAGTATATTATATACAACATTCAACGTTATACAATATTCTCCATTCTATCAGAGAATGGCCCTGTCCCAACTAGAGCCCAAAGCCCTTGCAATCTTCCTACGAGTCCACACTTTTGGGACAATGCTGCTTTGACAGTTGGGAATAAGTCTGATGTTGAACTGATGTTGAACCTTTTGGGGCGTGTGTCCCTTTAAATGCAAATAAGCTGGTGCTCCTCAAGACAAGAGTGGAGTTTCAGGAGCTCACACCGGCAACAACAAAGCAGGACAATCTCACGCACCGAAAAACAGAAACTCAGTAGCTCAGACTTATCTGACTGTTATGTGCATAATAAATGTGCATTTATGAATTCCACAGATGCTGCGATTAAAAACAACGACATCGCTCTGGTGTGTGTCACTCAGAGCTGTATCTGTGCTAATTGGGCAGATCGTCACCGGCTGTGGGCGTGGCTTCTCTCTGAATCTGAATCAGTGTGTTTGAAGAGACTGCATTTGATTTATGGGAATTATAAAAAAAAAATGTATGTCAGCATTAGAAAAGAGCCAAAGCTGGTCTGATGAAACAGTTTTTTTTTAATGCTGTGAAAGTGACTGAGCTGGTCAGGAAAGGAGGATCTGTAGGCAGCAAACGGGTATTTATATTTGCATGTTAACTTAAGCGGAGAAAAAACAAATTTAACCGCTTTGAAACCCAAAGACAATACTCTGTCTGAGGAAACGGAGGGCGTTAAATACAAAGGAAAATGAGGAACTAAACTAAATTCAGGTGAGTGAAATCTGTTAACTGATCAGTAGCAGAGGAAGCCAGAGGAACAAACAACATGGGAACTAAATATAGAAATATGAAAAATAATAATATACTTGAGTGCGAACTGAATGTAGTGTTTTTGAAGACTTGAAATGAAATGAAAAGGTAGTTCTATTAAGTGCAATTAGCTGGACTTCAGTGGGCTTTTCCTTTGACCCAGAAGGATCTTTATATGTAATTTCATAATTGCTTCTGCTGTTTTTGAAATATAATTACTATTTAAGTATGATCTGGCAAGCATTTATGGTTATTAACATAGTTTAATTTCTGTTTGAAACTTGTATTTCATGTATATTTGTAATCGCACGTTTGTAATGATGCAGTTGTAATTTAAATGAACATGACACTGAATAAACCCGTACAGTTAAAATTACAATCAAGTACTTAAAGTACACTTCAGTGGCCCTTTATTTCCTTCATGTTATATTATCTGCAGGTACAGTTATGTTAGTGCACTTTTTGTAGCCTGTATATATTTTAATAGTATAGAGACCAATAAAATGAATATAATAACCTTTAAGTGAAAATCAGAAGTAGACTGAAATCAATTCCCACTCCTCGTTTCTGTAATACGCTTGGAGAAATGAATTGTGTAACTGATTGTCTTCTCATTCTTCCTCAGATGATTCATGTGCTTTGGTGGTATTACTTCTCTAAACTCATTGAGTTTATGGACACGTTCTTCTTCATCCTGAGGAAGAACAACCACCAGATCACCTTCCTGCACGTGTACCATCACGCCAGCATGCTCAACATCTGGTGGTTCGTCATGAACTGGGTGCCGTGCGGCCACTGTAAGTCACATCGCTTACGCTGCATATCATATGCTGAATTATTCAGATGCATAAAAACAAAAGCACAGAAAAGGGTCAAAGTGCTTGTACAGCAGGTGTAGAGATGGAGCATGGAGAAGCGGATCTTCTTAACAGCCGTTTTGGGCTTCAATAAAACCACAATAATGAGAACTTGACAAGACACCGGTGGGAACTAAGATACAGGAAACAAAACTAACTCACTGGCAATGTGAACAGAAACGGATCAGGCTACACACACACGGCACTGATCGTTGATTTAAGGTGTGTAATGCTGGAATAAATTAGAATAAATCCCAGTTTTCTTTTAGAAATGTTTATTTATATAGCACACGACGGTAATTCAAAGTGCTTTACTTAGAAGGAATTCAAGTGAAGGAAATAAAATCACCAATAAAGTTGAGAATAAAAATATATTTAATCTACATTTTATATTCATTTATCAGATGCTTTTATCCAAAGCATCTTGCATTGCATTCAAGAAACGCACTGATATTCTAATCAGTTCTTGCTTTCCCTGGGAATCGAACCCATGACCTTGATGTTGCAAGCGCCACTTTTTAAAACAGTTTAGAATAAAGTGGTTGAAAGCAAAGTACACAGGGACTTCAATCCTCTGACTTCCCCATGGTGTTTTTTTCAGCTATGTAACTCAAATCAAATATGTTCATGAAGTGATGCGAGTGCTCGGTGCTGATGTGATTGAATGTATTTGAAGTAAATGCGTTGAAAAATGCTGCTGTTCTCTCTTCATCAGCGTACTTTGGCTCCACGTTTAACAGCTTCATCCATGTGCTGATGTACTCGTATTACGGCCTCTCTGCCGTCCCGGCCATACGACCGTATCTGTGGTGGAAGAAATACATCACTCAAGGGCAGCTGGCAAGTGCACACTTTTACTCATTTTACATTGACTTTATTAAATAGCATGTTCTCTGTTGTAATAGAATATGTGGTCACTGCTATTAGAGTCTAACAGCTGATCCAATTGCCTTCAGTCAGAATTTATAATAAATAGGATACAAAGTTTCAGCTTTTTCATTGTCTTCTGATTATTGAAGCTGTATTTATGTGATCAGGAATACAGCAATATTGTGAAATATACAGTGGAGTTCACTTATCTGGAGCTCAGTTAACTCGCCAGCCCTGTTGTATCGACGTTTTTGAAGCGGAACCGCCAAACTCCCTATTTTTCTTAGCATTTTCTTATCGGTTATGTCGATTCTTTTATGTCGCCAAACCCTGATATTCCGAGCACAAAAGAGGAACAAAGTCGGCACTTCATATCAGTGATCTGGATCCCGTGACTAATGATAGTACGAGTTCACTGCGCATGCGCTGAGTTCACGTTGCACGAGCATCACGTCTGTATAGTCGCTCACTCCAATGACGCTTCACTCACTCTTGCGGTCAGTGCCGTGCAGCCGCTGAACAACTCGCACAAAAATCAAGCGTTACAGACGCTATCTTGGAAGAGACGCAGGAGTTCACCTTCACTGTCCAGCAATTCCCAGATTACATTGACATCGACAAAGACGTCGTTCCTGATAGAAGCTTAGAAGCATTTGTGTTCAAGCAGACGTTAAAGACAAAAAGCAACAAAGCATTTAGAGTTTGTAAAGAAACCACAGTAACCGCGTGTGCAATACTTTCAGAACTGTGTCCGAGAGAAATGACTGTGTTACGAGTGAATGTGTTTATGTGTGTGTGACTGTGTTTATGCTGTGAGCGAAATTGTGTTTGCAATGTTGGAGAATATAATTAAAGGTTTGTATGGAGAATCAAAGGTGGTTTTTATCGTATTCTGGTAAATCTTGTAACGGCTGTCAGACGGTTGACGACTGTCCAGATGTTAAATAAACTGCTCACACGAGCTTTATAGATGGGTTTCACACTCTTCTTAAACATGTAAAGAGTGTAAGTACAAACCAGGAAAGAGAAAACACTGAAAAACATCACAAATAAAAGAAGGAAGATGGAAACAGTACATTATGGTGTATAACAGTCAGCGGTAGAGCGGCATCTCTCTCCTCACTCACACACACTCTCCTCCCCGCGCGATCACACCAGAACAGCACACACACAACATACAGTCTTAAAGGTATATTCCCAACATAAACATAAAGTAGCCGTTACAATCTCTGCAATTGTTGTTAGCAAACATATACAGTGTATGCGTATTTTTATAGCATACTGATCACTTCAAACAAATCGCCATATTGGCTGTTGGTTTTCTCAATCCTTGGTTATCTCGACGTTTTTTGCAAACCCCGAGACCGTCGACACAACCGTTAGTTCCTCCGACTCAACCGTTAGTTCCACTGTACAATGTAAAGTAAAACATGATCCTGTAGACTGAAATGGCTTTAAAGCGCATGCAAATCATAAACGTTCATGATGAACTGCAATGTTATATGAGCGTGACTCAACAGATGTTTGGCAGAGTATCAGAGGCACGAGCTGTAAAGGCTCCGCCCTCTTCTGGAGAAGGGGGCGGGGAGCAGTAGCAGCTCATTTGCATTTAAAGATACATGCACGAAAACAGCATGTTTACCTTCCACTCAAAAACAGGCATTTACAACATGGTATATTGTGGGTATTATGAGCTGAAACTTCACAGAGACATTCTGGGGACACCAAAGACTTATATTGCATCTTGTAAACGGGGACATAATTGGATTCTTTTAATCTATTAAATGTGTATTTGATAAATAAAAATATTAACAAACCTACTGATTCCAAACTTTGGTTACATTTTCCAGAATTTGGTCTTTTTACAAATGAACTGATCTGACGAAATGGAAGAATCTGCCACTTACGAGAACGATTAATGACTGCTGGCTGTTTCCTCTCAGGTCCAGTTTGTCCTGACCATGTTCCAGACGTCTTGCGCTGTGGTTTGGCCGTGTGGTTTCCCAATGGGCTGGCTGTATTTCCAAATCTCTTATGTGATCACACTTATCATACTCTTCTCAAACTTCTACATACAGGTAAACCAATTCTCAGTCTGGCTTAAAGAGAGAGTTTAATGGAGCAGAAGTTAAACTGCGGGAAACATTCCCCTTCTTTGATTCGCAGACCTATAAGAGACGCGCGGCATCTCGGAAGACCGATCACCCGAACGGATCGATGAACGGCCACGCTAATGGCGTGACGTCCAGTGAGAAGGTCAAGCACAGGAAGCCACGTGCAGATTGACAGTCCTGTCATTGATGAGCTACATGTATGTGTGTCATCTTACCGCGCTAAAGCCGTTAATCCTTAAGAGACTCCTTACATGTTTGCACACTGCAACCTCATGTTATTCATATTGAATCCAAAAATTAGGAAAAGAGCGCTACAATTAGAGTCCAAGTTAGTCTATGTCTCAGAGTATTTTTCTTTTTCATATATTTTTCTCGGAATATAAAGACGGCTAACCTTATTACTGTACTCATTTGCACTGGAGTTTTCACTATATAGATATAGAGTTGACCAAATACACAGCAGTGCGCTCCACCTTTAGAGCGGATTGTGCACGGTTATAGCCTATGCAACGCGTCTTTACAGTACAGACCGACGATCTGACAGTCAATAGATGATAATACATGGTGAAATAGGAGGAAAATGGAAGCTAATTAGATTTACTGAATGCTAATGGATTGAGTTAAGTAACTTACAATAAATTTGCAGAAGAAACTGGACTGTTTGTTTTGTTAACACTGATTTAGCGTAGTTTGTGGTAAGCGCTGTACTGTACTGGTGGATCTTATGAAAACATATCCAAAAAGTTTTTCTTTGCGTAAAATACGTGAATATATATTTGTGTATGTATATATGCATGTATACAAACACGCATATTATGTGAACAATAACTTTTACATTAGATTTCATTCAAACTTAAACTTTTTTTTTTAGTATTACAATTTAAAATTTGACTGTAGTACAAAATCATTAATATTACTATTTAAGTCATGTTTAAGTGGATTTTTTCATTACTGTAATGCAATAATACTATTTGCTTACAGTTTACAATAAGGCTTCAGTAGTTAACTACATTAGATAACAAGAATACCTCTAAAGCATTTATTAATCTTACATAATGCCCATTTTCAGCATTTGCTAAACCATTATTAAAATCAAAAGTTAAATCTGTTAATATTATTTCCTGGGCTTGAGCTAAAATGAGCAGTTTTATGTTTGATGAATAAATCCTGAAACAAACGTATTGCACTTTGCTAGTTAATGCATTAACTAATGTGACCTTATTGTAAAGTGTTACAGACTTTTTTCACATTTCATGTCACAACTTTAATAGTTGTAGATTTAGGCGAGAAATATTAGACATTAGGATTTGAGATTGATCCAAACAACCCTGTGCGAGAATATAAAACAAATCCGATCACTAATAAGCACTTGTTTGTTGAATATGAACCTGCTGTAAATAGATTTTCTGGTGTCAGAAATGTCATCATGAACCTGTACTTCAGCATATCGCTTTAATGAATAACTGCTTTCACTGTAATGACCGCACATGTTTGAACTCTGTACCACTTTCCTCTCTTTTTTTCGGTGAGGCGCTGTAAGTGCTGCTTGAAACCTTTTGTCAGTTAGTGAAGGAAATGAACACAATGCTTTAAAGCCTGTCCTGTCTTGAGTCGCCTGAAAGCAGCGTGTTTCGACAGCTTAACGCTCTCTGTGCCAGCATTCCTGACATAGGCAAGCACTGTTCATTTTGTCCTTGTTTTAATATTTCCCTTCATCTAGCCTGTGTTAAAGTTAAACCACTAGCGTAGTAGAACTGCAGGACAACAATTAAAACTACTTGTGCAACTTCTGTAACGTTGATTTGTCATTAATATATCCTTAGTTTTTGCTGTTAACAATCAAGCCATTCTCTCTGTTAGTGTCCAGTTTATGGATAAGTAATAATATCTTGCATATTTCCTGATAAACTATGTAATTTGAAGAGAGTTAATGAGGTATTTCACAGAACTATTAAAACAGAAAGTAGAACATTCCATGACCATTAACCGACACAAAACCAATAAAGTGATTTTTATTTGGAGATAAATTTGTGCCAGTGTTTGATTTACAGATTTACAGGTATTTGAATATTGAAAAGTTGTTTACCTGAATTCTACTGTAATGAAGTATTATATATTCTACTGTCATTCTAATTACAAATAAATGCAATCAAGACACAAATTGGAATAAAAGCCAAAAACGTGAACATTTGGCAGATGCTTTTATCCAAAGCATTGCATTCAAGAAACGCATTGAATCAGTTCTTGCTTTCCCTGGGATCGAACCCATGACCTGGGTGTTGCAAGCACCAATGCTCTACTGATTGAGCTACAGGAAAGGCAGTGAAGAAATGAGCTCTTGATAATCTAGCAATACTAATCATAAGTTATTATGATGCGGGTGTTGTTGCCTGGTCACATTTCCCAATGACATTCAGGGATGTTATTCCATATTGTAGACAACAAATCTGTTTTTTAAAGGGAAAAGATGTAGAATTCAACCTGCTAAAATGACTAGGAGTGACTGCGTAACTCGCCACTGCTGAAATACACCCACATTTTGCGGGTGCTCATGTCAAGACCCGGAAAAGACTAAATATAAATAGAAACGGTACATAAAATGTTTAATATTAAAGATGGAGAAACAGCGGGTGCTTCTTTTTTTGCCTTCGCTGCATTTTATCAGCGGCGAAAGCACAAGCACTGAGTTCATGAAAGCATTCAAGCTCAGAGTCAGCACAGCGAACATGGACACATAACATAATTCATAGAAAAGCTGCTGACCACTAAAATAACTTCTCCATCTCGTCACCGACACTCTCACCACAGGATGTAGTGACAGACCACGTGTGCGCCACTGACTTCTAAAACATCACATTGTTCATGGGACATTTTATTTCATGGGACATCTTTTAAATGTTAAATATTAAATAAATGCCATAATGATAACAATAACTGATTCAATGTGTGTTGGATAAAAGCGTCTGCCAAATACAAAAATGTAAATATAACAACATTTTAAAACGCAATGTTCTTTCAGCATTCACATATACAACAAATTACGTTTTTTAAAAATAAAACATTAAGAGAACATTCAGAAAGAGGCTAAACTTAATAGAAATGTTATCTAAACGTTCTTAGAACATATTTTTGTGAGCTGGCTCAATGGGTCTATCAGCCTCTCTGTTTTCAAATGTTGTGCAACCTGACTTTATATAGTGGAAAATTACCACTTGCATCCTTGATCCCCTTCCTACTGGTTTAAGTCTTGTTTTGAGCATTTGTGCCCAGCAGTGCTTAATTAATGAATCCTTAAGTTCTGTTGTTATTCCAGCTGCACTCAAAAATCGCTGCTGCTACCCCTGAATTTAAGATTTGGATAATTTAAATAGCTACCAACCTCAAATCTTCCCTTCCCTGCATAAATTTTAGAACATGTTGTTGCTTTACAGTTGCATAATCACCTTTCTGTTAATAATCTTTTTGAGCAGCTTTAATCTGGTTTTTCATAGCACTGAGATGGCCCTGATTGAAGTGACTTACTTTTGGCTTCTAAAGCTGAATCTCCTAATATCCATATTCTCTTTTGACACTGTGGATTATAATCTTTTACTCAATTGCCTCAAGAATTTATAGCACAGTTTTACACTGGTTTAGATTCTGTGTGACTGGATGTAGTCAGTTTACAGTTTCTACTGGCATCCCTCAGGGCTCAGTTTTAGGACCGTTATTTTTTCATCTTTATTTATTCCTCCTTGGCCAACTTTTACAAACTCTAGATATTAAATATAATTTTTATGCTGATGACAGATTTACATTAATTGTAAAGTGAGGTCAAAGTGAGGCTGTTTCATTGCTCATTAAATGTATTTCTTAGATAAAGTAATGCAGAGCTAATAATTTTCTTTCTTTAAACGGTGATAAAACTGAGGTCATGCTTATTGGTTCTCCTCATTAGCTCCACAAGACTGGCCAAACTCTTATCATTGATCGTTCTGAACTTTATTTTCAGAAATAATTGAGGAATTTATGAGCGATCTTTGATTCTCTTAATTATTAATATATTTGTTTTCAGCGCATTGATTATTGTAAGGCGGTTCTTACTGGGGTTTCTAAGCATACTCTAAAAAAAGGGGGGGGGGGGAGGGGCATTACTGCAAAAACCAGATCTAAAATATCTCAAAGAGATTAGGATATTTGGTACGAACCCTTATTCTAATCTTTGCTTTGAATAACTCGAATAATATAAATATTATAATTTATTATAATAAATATTTTTTTCAGTCTTTGAAGGCATTATCTAATGAAGAAATATCTACAAAAGCTTTTGCTCAATTGGATATCTAAACCTAAGAAAGACCAATTTGTCTGTTAAACTGTGATTATAAGATATTATCTTAATAGTAAAATACTATAACATTGTTTTGGGCACAATAACAGATCAGCTGGATCAGGTTTCATCCCAAATTGTTCACAATATAGGCCTTGTACTAGATTTGCTGAGCGGATTAAGGAGGAAAGCTTTATTCTTCTTTTAGATTTTTACAAAGCCTTTGATTCCCTTGAAAACAAATTTATTTTACAAGCCCTGTACAAATTTGACCTTGGTAATTTATTTTGCAAAACAGTCTGAACGTTATATAAAAATGACAACTTCTCAATCAGTCTTAAATCTGGTACCTCCCTCAGGTTTGATGTGTTTAGAAGGGTTTGCCAGGGTATCGCTGTACATGTTCTTAATAGCTGCTCAACTCCTCAGCTCACCATCTATCAGTCACATCGTACCTATACGGAGCTGCATGTGGAAAGGTCTTTGCAGTGGGTGCTGAACATCCTCCATTTAAACTTCTCTTGCAGAAGGAAAGCACAGAGCTGATCATGCATTTCCGGGGAGGGTCTTATCTTCGAATCAAAGGCATCCGAAGAACCCAACCCAGATGCCAGACAACCCATAACTTCAGACATACTCAAATGAATCTCTGCTTAGGCTACCACTCACTACGCAATGTTTATAGCAGCTTTCTTCGGGTTTATCAGATGCTCAGAACTGTCTATCAGATTCAACCCAAATAAATAAAAAATCAGGGCAAAGTGGGAAGTATTTTGTGTGAAAAAACGTTCAGCAAAGACCTGGCTTAGCATCTGGCAGCTTCATCGGGATGACCTTTGGAAGGGTAGCAGCCAAGAAACCTATTTTTCGGAAAGTGAAGCTAAGTGAAAAAGAGTATTATGGAGTGACAAATCCAAGTTTGACAGTTTTGGGTCCAATTATCAACAGCACCATGTGAGAAGATGATTTGGAGAGAGATGGAATGAGTGGAGGGGATCTGTGCTGGTTTGGGGCTCCAGTGGTGTTGGGATCATGAGAAGACCAAACAGGTTTTCCATTCCTTCTGGAAAGTGCCAGATTGGGAATGGTTTTGCTTTTAAGCATGATAACGAGCCCAAGCACACTGCTAATGCAGTGAAATCATATCTAGAGAGAAAAGCCGCTGATGAAACACTCACAGTCATGGACGGGCCTCCACAGAGTCCAGATCTGAATACTATAGAGGCAGTATTGGATCAATAAAAGAAACAGAAGACAGCCAATCTAAAGAAGAACTCTGGGAAGTGCTAAAAGAAGCCTGGTAATACTTACCAGAAGTAAACTTACCCAAAAGAGTTGAGTGCTTAGTGCCAAGGAGGACACCCAGCCTCTCTCTCGGCTGGTTCTTATCCCAACCAGAGATAATAATAATAATTCATTACATTTATATAGCGCTTTATCATAGACACTCAAAGTCGCTTTACATGGAAGAGGGAATCTCCTCCACCTGGATGATGCGACGGCAGCCATATTGCGCCAGAACATTCACCACACACCAGCTTATTGGTGGAGAGGAGACAGAGTGATGAAGCCAATCAGAGAATGGGGATGGTTAGGAAGCCATGAATACAGGTATTGGAATACAGACATACAGGGAGTACTTTGGGTTTGGGCCAAATCCCAAGCTCGGAGCTCTTCCCCTCGGACAGCACATCAAATACGCATACTTTTAACTTTTTACTAGTACTTTTTATCCAATTAATTGTAAGTGTGAACTCCCACTCCACCATCACTAGAAGAACAATTTGGAATGTTAAATATAAACTTGTTAACATGATAAATCTTATATCTATTTAAAGAAAAAACTTGGGTGTTGTTAAAAATGTCTGTCTAAACTAAGGATGAATAAAAACGTTTTCATATCATTCATTCAGCTTTTCACTTACCCCCATTTCCATAGAGATTAATCTGTTTGGTTTCAAATATAAACTTGTTAATATAATAAATCTTATATACATTTTTTTAATACAATAATATAAAATATGAAAACTTGGGTGTTGTTAAAAATGTCTGTCTAAAGGATGAATAAAAACGTTTTCATATCATTCATTCAGCTTTTATCTTACTTGACCTCCATTTCCATAGAGATCAATCTGTTTGGTTTCCATGCCAACAAGGTGGCGCATAAACTCCTGCAACACAGTTGTCCACTCAAACCATAATAACAAAGCTTACAATAAAACGTACAAATCTGCATTCCGACATAAGTTATCTGTGAAGGATGGATAATTGTGATTTAGATGAATTATCAATGTCTGAGGGGGAACTAAACCCTTGTTTCAGATCAGATATTACACAGTACACAGCAACAGTTGAGAGCGGCGTTCAAACCACAACCCTGCGGCTGCACACCAGTGACTCTGCTGCTTCCAGTGCTGTCGTGAGTATGACCAGTGCTTATACTAGTGCGTGTTAAAGCGGGACTAATGTCACTCACCAGTGACTCTGCTGCTTCCAGTGCTGTCGTGAGTATGACCAGTGCTTATACTAGTGCGTGTTAAAGCGGGACTAATGTCACTCACCAGTGACTCTGCTGCTTCCAGTGTACAGAGTACAGTGATACCTCGAAATACGAGCGTAATCCGGTCCAGGGCGGAGCTCTTAACTTGAATTGCTCATATCTCGAATTGTGTTTTCCCATAAGAAATAATAGAAAACAAATTAATCCGTTCCAGATCTGTAACAATGGGGAAAAATATGTTTTTTATTGGTATAGACACACACACAATTATAGTACATATTTACAGTGTGATATCAAATTAAATGTGTTTTTAATTATAAGTTTTTACAGACAGTAGAGGCAGGTGCAGAGGAGGGACGGACACTTGATTCCGTATTTTACCTTACACAAACACTACATAACTTAGCTTACGTATTTCATTTTTTACCTTTCTATTTAATATTATTGTTTAGATTTTTTTCCGATTTGTATTCCACTTTCACTTTCACTTGGCCCAGAACTTTTAACGAAATATCTGTAGAGGGAGATCTGCTTCTCCTTTATCCACAACAACAGAAGCCATCTCATCATTTATATTCAAACATAACTTCAATAATCGCCACGCTCTTGAAAGAATTTAGATTCTTGATAACAACCTTCTGCTTTAGGATGGTACATATCGTGGATGTGCTCTCGATCATAAGTGTGTGCTAGATCATTCACGCGGCACCAGCTCATATTTATCCACAGTTTCCTGCTTCATTTCCGTGCTCATCATGCGTTTCTTCTCACTACCATCCTTACCACTCACTTTCTTAGAGCTCATCGCTATTATGAAGAATAATGCACAAAATAGACAGAAAATCAGCTACTCGCGGGTGACGCGAACAGAAGTCAGCGAACACGTGAAGGGAACCTGGAACGGATTATGCTCGTATCTCGAGGTATTACTGTATATGTTTTCATGCTGCAGTCATTCAGGCAAAAGGAGCCCCAACTAAGTATTGAGTGCTGCTCATATTTTTCAGTTGGCCAAGATTTCTAAAAATCCTTTCTTTGTATTGGTCTTAATATTCAAATTTTCTGAGCTACTGAATTACTAAATCCTTAGTTGTCAGTTATAATCATCAAAATGAAAAGAAAGAATCATTTGAAATATATCAGTCTGTGTGTAATGAATTAATATAATATACAACTTTCACTTTTTGAATGGAATTAGTGAAATAAATCAACTTTTTGATGATATTCTAATTATATGACCAGCACGTGTATATGCATATGCTGAGATTGATATCTCTAAATTTCAGTTATTTGGCGATGGATCAAACACCATTAAACTTGAGGATGGATTAAATCAAATAGAGATTGAGGTTGTTTCTGAAGATGGCACAACAAAGACGTATAGCATTGCGTTGTCCAGACTTTCTGCCAGCGCAGCGCAGCTGAGCGATCTGGCCGTACAGGGAGGACATTCACTTCAGCCTGATTTCTCTCCAATGACCTATGAGTACTCATGTGAGTTATTTCAGGACTTGCATTCTCTGAGAATCACTGTTCCCATGGCAGTTCAGTTTATTCAGGCCATTCTGTTCCTGAGATTTAGGTCCCGTCCATTTTGACTGTTGTGAGGTGAGACTGAATCCTCAGAAACCAGACAAGAGCATGCGGATTGCTGTCAACGACGCTTCCTGTTCTGAACCTGTCATGTTAAACACGGGAGAAACGGTAGTTATTATAAAGGTGATGTCAGCAGATGGCGCCAACTCTCAAGTAAGAACTTAGACCTGCCTATACACAACAAAACATACTAAGGCTGCCTCTGAAATCATGTACTTTCCTACTATGCAGTAGGCGAAAAACATTAGCCTATGTGGCAATAATATGTCAGAATTCAAAGTACTCATGAAAGAGTAGGTTAAAAGTCCCCGGATGAAGTGTGCAAACAATGGACACTTTAATATCCCATGAGGCCATGCAGGAGGATTTGTGAAAGGCAGTGAAGCGACGCAACTGAAGCTGATAGGTCACATGATGACATTCATACTTCACACACTCATGCTATATGTGAAGTATTACTTATTCACAATAAGTACTTCTTTAGAGAGGATGTGATTTAGATGCAGCCTAAAAGGGTGAAAAAGTTCATAATAAAAAATAAAAAAAGGTAATTGTGACTTTTATCTTAAAATTATTTTTTTAATCTTAAAATACTTTTTTTGCAGCTGCTAGTTTACGTCTTGCAATTCTGAGATACAAATTTACATTTTACATTAATTCTCAGAATTATGAGTTTATATCTCTCAATTCGAACTTTATAACTTTCGAACCTCACAATTCTGAGGAATCTCTCAAATCAGAATTTATAATAACTCGGACATAATAAAAAGTTGCAATTACCTTTATATTTTATTTTTATTCTGTGGTTGAATCAAATTTCTTCATCAAAATCTTTTATTTAAATTTGTTGCAGCTGCATCTACTAGCAGTTTATATTCTTCCACCATAGCATTCTCATTCTCACACAAACACAACATTCATTTTTTTGTAATGGTATAGATATGTATAATATGAACAGTAACCGTGTATATTATTTTGTCGCACTTAGCCGAATGTCTATTTGAAATCATCCTCTAGTCTGTTTTTTTAAACACTGATAAAAGTAATGGAATGGGGGCAAAAAATGTTAAAAATCAAAACACTTTTTTTTGCAGGTGTATACTGTAAACATTACTAGAGAGCAAATTCCTCTAGCTGTGACTTTCTGTGATGTGAGAGACCAGATTGAGTTTGAGTGTCCTGTATGTTTAACTGCCCTATACAAACCCGTGTCAATACATCAGAGGTAAGAGCGGTTTTTCTGTGGCCTAACCCCTTCATGCATCCCAACATTATCATTATCATGTGTTTATCTGTCATGTTTGTATGCAGTGAACCAAAGAGCGTGTTTTCAGCCCCATATATTGACATGCTGACACGAAGATCTAAAGTGGATCCATTCACACAGTGTCCCTTGGGAGAAGGGTGGAAAGTTCGAGAATCAGAGCTTGAGGAAAGAATGTCAAACGCTCCCGTCAAATGTTTCTTCTCATATCGTGGTATGAATATCATCTGTCGATCTTCAAAACTCTCTTCAACCACACCTGAATAAAACATAAGCTTCAAACCTGTAATTTCTTTGTATAGATTGTTTTTGTAACTTTAAAGGTTGTATACTAGATATAGAATCAATTATTGTCAAAAAAAAAAGATTGGGTTTTTCACAGGATGCAGAAACCAGATGAGATTTGCAGACATCGGAGCTCATGCAAAAGAGTGTCGTCACAAACCATCATCAGATCCAGATTCTGTCAGTGAGAGGCATTTACACTTTCACTGTGCCTGAATTTGTTTCTCTTCAGTTATATTTGTTTCTGCCCAGGTTTCCACATTGGTCGTTTGGATACTACTCATGTTTATGCTGCTCATGAAGTAATTTGTCTCACTGCAGGACGTTACACAAACAAACTGGTACAGAAAGTATTTTGCATCCTCGAATAACCTGGAAATAACGACTAATCACACACTTGAGGTATGGACTGAACATGGGGACCTATGATGCAAAAATCACTTTTACATGGTGTTTGAACATAAATGTGTGTCCACAGCCACCCTATACAGTGACACCTCGGTTTACGAGTCACTTTGTATACGAGCAAATCGGTATACGAGCATTGTATTGGTGTGCGAGAAAAATATTCCCTCGCCCACACGCATTTTTCTGTGTAAAAGTCCTAACGCTCAGCATCTTCACGCGCATTTTTACTGGAAATATCCTAACGACAGCCTCTCATAAAGCCCATCACCCCTTCACTCGTTCATTCTCTCAGTCGCTCGGTTTGGTTCATCATTCACCACAGTGATACTTTTATAAGTGATTTACAGCGGTTTTACCTCGTGTTGTTAACATTAATTGTGATCGCTACTGTTCATGTAGTGAAATATATACGTACAGTACAGCATATAGACAATGACCTCAAGATGAGTAAGAAAGAAGGGATGAAATTCTCCCTGTAAGCAGTAAAACCCTCCTCTCGTCTCCTTCACGCCAGCAGCGACGCGACTCAAAGATAAAGTGCTAATTGTCAATTATTAAGAGGAGACTGAGGATACAATGCAGAAGTACTTTATTTACAAAGCGCAAAAACAAAAGACTTTATACATAAACAAAAACGGCACTCGTGTGCAAAACTCGAAGAGACACAAAAGGAACACAGAACAGCATCCCCACACACGGAGAGACAACATCCAACAGATTCAGCGATCAACAAAGACTAGGGAATACGAGATGGTATTTAACAAAAACGGGATGGGAAACAGCTGACGAGGCTTAGGTAGTGATTAGACACAAAGAACATTCAGAGGTAACGTTCCCATAATGTTTGCAAAAGAATATAATGGAATGTCTCTTTAATGTTCACATAAAAAACAGGTTATGAGCAAATGTTCTTCAAGTAACATTGATATAAGTTTCGTTCAAAGTTATCTGGGGTCTCATTTATAAAACAATGCGTAGGATCCTTACTAAAAGTTTATTTGCACCCAAAAGCCAAAAATAGCATACGCCAAAAAAATTCCGATTTATAAAACCTCACCATCTGTATCACCAATTCCCTTTGTCTACACGCGGCTCAAAGTTTGCTTAAAGGTGTGCACATTCTCCCGTCAAGTTTGTCTTTTATAGATCACAACCTTTGCGTGGAACTGGCGTACGTACGTTTCCAGTCCTGTTTTGTGCGTACACACGCTTTATAAATGAGACCCCAGGTCTTTAATAATGTTATCTGTCACGGTTCTGTTAGGTTCAGTTTCTGTTTCCAGTGTTCCTAGTAGACAGAGCTGTGGAACTGCTCTCTCTCCTTTTTTTTGTGAGAGCGTTACATTTCGTCGCGCTCTTGTGTCCTCGTGTCTGCTTGTTGTCCTTGTCACGCGCAGTGGGTGTGTTCACCCGTTGCGCGTCGTCTCGGTACTCTGTAACTCGCGGCGATGCGTTCTCGCATCTCGTTCATGTCTTGTTAGCGTCAATTCCCGCCTCCTTGTCCTCATTATGATTCCCAGCTGTTCCTGATCACTTCCCTTCCTCCTGTGTCCTATAAGAATACCTCGTGTTTGCTGTCCTTTGTCGTATCGTTGTCGTTCATGTGTTTCCGTGGTCGGTATTCCTGTCGTGTTCCCTTCCCTGATTTCCCGTCCTCCCTGTTTGTTCCGTGACAGTTATCAAAACATTAGCACAATTGTTTTAGAAAATATGGCTTCATACTTCCTATTCTTACTTTCATACTTCATGTTCTCTTAAAGTTCACATAACCAAAGTTTTTTTTTTAACATTTGAAAAATTGGATGTTTTGAAAGTAATGAGAACATTCAGAAGAAAACATGGTTACACTTTATTATGATGGTCCCATTCAGACATTCTGTTGAGTATTAGTAGCATTGCATCTGTCGACTAACTCTCATTAGAGTATGAGTAGACTGCTAGGTTAACATTAGTAGTATAAGATGACATGTAGTTTTAAATTTACTTGTAGTCAACAGAATGCCTTAAGTGGACAATCAGGGGGGAAAAACGCTACCAAATCCCCTTTCATAACTTAATGGGAATGTTAGTAAAATGTTCTATGAACATATTTGTGTTTGCTGGGAAACTGTAAGTAACTTTGCTCTTCTTGTTCAAATAGATTAGGAACTGGGAGAAAAGACTGCAGACAGCAATTGGAGAGCATGATGTGGATAATTGGATTGCTCATGCTGAAGAACACTTAAAACTCTACAAGAAATGGCTTCCCAATCCAGGTAGATCCTCATGCTCACACACAGAACATGAGAGCTTCTAAGATCCAGTTTCCACCTGTTAAAGTCTGAGATCGATCCATTCTCAAATGGTTATTCACAACACTTGACAGTCGGAAAGTGCTCATATAGTGTCCGATGGACCGGCTACTCACCTAACACATAACTGGCATCAACCACAACAACAAAAAAGGCATTTTCTATAAATTTGAGTTGTGAATTGATTGCAATAGCTTTCTTAAGAATAACGATACACAGTAAGAACTGTAATCTCTAACATGCTTACTAGTGGTTGTTGTGCTGTTGTTTCTTCAGGTGACATGATGCAGTGTGATTCAGGACAGTCTCCACTTGATCATCTGGAGCAAGCTGCCGTCCACTACGCTACCGCTGTGAAGGTTAAGCCCCACGATGCTAAACTGCATTTTCTTCTTGGGCAGACATTAGAGGAGCACTACTTTGCAACAGAGATGTATGGCCTGAGAAAGAAGGTAGGTCACGGCTTTGGAATTGAGAGTCAATATGAAACTTTAGCAATGTAAGCATTAAGTGGCACTCACACTACACTTTTCATTCCATTGACTTCCATTCATACTCATACAAATCTGGGAGACCGTAAATGCAAGCCCATGTGAATTTTTTGAAGGGCTAAGTTTACCAAAGTTTAGAATGCAGAAAAACTTGAGATGAAAACTTGACATGCATGGAATTGCATTTACTGAGTTTGTGCACTGAATCATTTTCACACTTGAATTGATGCACCTTTGAGTCGATATGTTCCAGTGCAGTAACTGACTTTCTGAGATCCCACAGGCTGAGGACGGTGACCAGGATCTCGGCCAGGCCAAGTCTGCCGGGAGGCAGGAAGAGATCTTGGCCATCTGTAGCCTTCATGGCTTTCTAGGAACGCCAACAACAGAGAAGCAGCTAAAAGCACTTGATATGGAGTTACAGGATCTCAAACAGCAGGGCAAGTCAGCAGAGGCTGATTACGTCCAGACACTTTTCCTCTGGCTATCAAAAAAAGCTGGAAAGGTCCTTATTTTGCCTTTTTCTCAATCATCATTTACATTTTGCAATTATTCATGTAACATATGCCAGATTTATTTATCAATACAACACCAAAAGCTTCTGAGCTGCCTTACTGTCCTCTGCCTACTTGTCTCCCTTCTAAAGGCCAGTTCACATTCCATTATATACATGATGAACAATAAGTGATACATTTGTAACGTCTAATTCAACACTTCTTTGTGTGATTAAAAGAAGGTATTTTATAAGGCAACCTTGTGTTTTGGCGAAATTCTCCATTATAATTTTGGAATAGTCAGTTCATTTAATGTGTGCAAATCTCAGGAGATTTGATATACAGTGGAACCCGTTTATGTCGATGGCCTCGGGGGTTGCTAAAAAGCGTCGAGATAACCGAGGATGGAGAAAACCAAAAGCCAATATGGCGATTTGTTTGATGAAGCGATTGGCATGCTAAAAAAATGTACATACACTGTATATGTTTGCTAACAACAAAAGGCATATGTGCACCAACTAACAGCAGAGATTGTAATGGCTACTTATGTAATGGCTGTTTATTTTGGGAATATACCTTTAAGACGGCGTATACTGTTGTGTGTGTGCTGTTCTGGTGTGAGCGCGCGCGGGGAGGAGAGTGTGTGTGAGTGAGGAGAGAGATGGCCGCTCTACCGCTGACTGTTATATAGCATCATCTACCGTTTCTATTTTGCTTCTATTTGTCGGAGTGTTTTCCTTTTCCTGGTTTGTGCTTACGCTCTTTACATGTTTGAGAAGAGTGTGCTGATACGAAACCCATCTATAAAGCTTGTGTGAGCAGTTTATTTAACATCTGGGCAGTCGTCAACCACTCTGACAGCCGTTACAAGATTTACCAGTATACAATAAAAACCACCTTTGATTCTCCATACAAACCTTTAATTATATTCTCCAACATTGCAAACACAATTTTACTCACAGCGTAAACACAGTCACACACACATAAACACATTCACTCATAACACAGTCGTTTCGCTCTGACACAGTTCTGAAAGTATTGCACACGCGGTTACTATGGTTTCTTTATGTAACAGTAGGGACTCACAGGCAGAGATCCAATCACATTTCTTTATTAAGAGTGGTCGTACAGGCAGAAGGTCAGGGCAAACAGAGAGCATACGTAATCGATAATCCAGGCAAGAGTCAGAAAGGCAGGCAGACAGAATCAGGTATGATAATCCAGGCGGGGAAGTCAAGACAGGCAGATAACATTCACGAGCGATAATCCAGGCACAGGTTGGGGCAGGCAGAACAGAATCAAACACGGGTAACAGCAGAATCAGCAACAGGAAAACAGACAGGGATAAAAACGCTTAGAATGATAACCGTAGTAAATCAAGACCTCGCGATGTGTGTGCATGCATGTGAGTTTTTATAGTTCATGTTATGGTGTCCAGCTGGTGTGACAATCAGTCCAATGTGTGGGTTTCTGGGAAATGCAGTGTGTGTGCGTCAGTATATATGTGAGCTCCCTCCGGTGGCCAGAGAGGGGAGTGCTGATCTCATATTCATAACACTTTACAAAGTCTATAATGCTTTGTTGCTTTTTACCTTTAACGGTCTGCTTGAACACAAATGCTTCTAAGCTTCTATCAGTAACGACGTCTTTGTCGATGTCAATGTAATCTGGGAATTGCTGGACAGTGAAGGTGAACTCCTGCGCCTCTTCTAAGATAGCATCTGTAACGCTTGATTTTTGTGCGAGTTGTTCAGCAGCTGCACGGCACTGACCGCAAGAGTGAGTGAAGCGTCATTGGAGTGAGCGACTATACAGACCGTGATGCTCGTGCAACGTGAACTCAGCGCATGCGCAGTGAACTCGTACTATCATTAGTCACGGGATCCAGATAACTGATGTGAAGTGGCGACTTCTCCCTCTTTTGTGCTCGAGATATCAGGGTTCGGCGACATAAAAGAATCGACATAACGATAAGAAAATGATAAGAAAAATAGGGAGTTTGGCGGTTCCACTTCAAAAAGATCGACATAACAGGGTTGGCGAGATAACTGAGCTCGAGATAAGTGTGTTCCACTGTATTAGAGAACTGACTGTTCAGGATAATTTCAATGGCATTTTCTCTGCCTAAGAAAGTAGTTTATTGCTGTTTATAGTTTATTGCTGCTTTATGCACAAGGCTCATTGTTTAAGTTCAGACAAATTATACAGCTCTGGAAAAATTGCGAGTTTCTCTGAATGTTGTCAGGCGTAAGTGAGGGATGAAGGCGCAAAGATGATTATGAAAGATACATTAAACTTTATTTTAACAAGACAAAGATACAGAGACGTACCTACTGAGTTTCTCGTGTCTGGGCAGACAGCATGTTGGTGTTGCTGTCGCGGCTCGCCCTCTTTGATACGGAGGTTTGAGCCCCCTCTGCTGCTACCCATGTCCCCTCTGCTTCTCAAGGTAGAGCTGAGGGGTTGGTTAGCACTCTGGGTGACCTGAGGGTTACAGTGGGAGCTACTTCGTCAGGCCAGCCCTCACGAACCTCCCACTCCTCTCGCACACCGTGTGCCGTCGAGTTGCCAGGCGAGCCGCCAGGTCCTTCACGTGAGATACCTCGGGTCTCGTTTGGCGCTCCGGATGAGGATCGGATGTCGTTCGCTGCATCGGAGTGGGGTGTCATTCTCGTGTGAGGAAGCCGAGCAGCCCCCCTCGGAGGTCGCTGCTCATTTGGAATCAGATAAGGAGATGATGGCCATGCTTTCCCGGGCTGCCGCGGGTATTGGGCTCGAGTGGAACCCTCCACCGTCGCCCGAGCTCTCGCGGCTGGACGATTGGTTTCTTGGCGCGGAGCGCGGTTCACAGCCTCGCTCCGCCCCGGTGCCTTTCTTCCCGGAAGTGCATGAGGAGGTCAGTAAGTCGTGGAAGGCACTTTTACTGCCCGAAGCCGCTCTCTGACCTCCTCCGCTCTCACTACCCTCGATGGCGGGGCTGCCAAGGGTTACGCGGACATTCCCCAGGTGGAGCGTGCAGTTGCGTTGCACTTGTGCCCACAAAATGCTGCCACCTGGCGCAATCGTCCGTGCCTCCCGTCCAAGGCGGGTAAGTTGACCGCAGCCCTGGCTGCTGGACAGGCAGCTTCCGCCCTGCATGCCATGGCCATCCTGCAGGTCTGTCAGGCAAAAGCTCTTAAAGAGCTGCACGAGGGTATGTCTCAGCCGGGGTTGATGCAGGAACTGCGCACGGAGACCAATTTAAGGTCACGGCGTGGGCCCTCGGCCAGACGATGTCCACACTCGTGGTCCAGGAGCGCCATCTCTGGCTGGCTGAGATGAAGGACGCCGACAAAGTTCGCTTTCTCGACGCCCCCATCTCCCAGGCTGGCCTCTTCGGTGACACTGTCGTGGATTTTGCACAGCAATTCTCGACAGTGCAGAAGCAGACTGAGGCGATAAGTCACATCTTGCCCGGCGGGATTCTGCCAAACCACCGCGGGCTGTCCCTCAGCCTACTCCTCGCCGAGGGCGTCCCCCTGCGGCTGCAAAGGGTCTGGCCGGACCGGAGGCCTCCCGTCCGGCCCCTCCCCCCTGCAGGAAGGCGATGCAGCCTGTTCAGAGCGCTAAACCCTCCAAGAGAAAATCTAAGTGGTCCTGAGACGAGCGACCCAGAGGTGGTAGGAGCTACTCGTTTCCAGGAGCTGGTGAGGGCACCACTCCTTCCCCCGGAGGAGGGCCGGATGGAGAATCTTTTGTTTCCTTCTTTTCCCCACATTTTCAATAAAAGAGCAGTTTCCTCCATCTCTGGGTCATACTCTGTCCAAACTGACAGTGAGCGACACGTTGCTTCCTCCATCTCAGTCGACCTTTCTTTCGCCACGGATGGGGAGCGGGCAGCCCCAGGACGCGTTGCTTGCTTGCCCCTCCCTTCAAGGCCCCTCACGGGGGCTATGGAGCCAGGTAAGTGCACCACACTCACCGCCTCGACTCCGGGACGCCTTGCCTCCTGGGTTGGGCCTCAGAGCTCCCTGCTGCCCCCCCGCGGGTTCGTCGGTCATCCCCTTGGTGCCTCTCGAAAGGAGTTTGGGGGCTTGGTTAGTGCTTCCCACTCCGTCTCGTTGGCTCATTCGGACAATCAGACACGGCTATGCGATTCAGTTCGCCAGGCGGCCCCCCAGGTTCAGCGGCGTTCTGACTACCTCAGTGGCAGGCAAGGACGCCCCTGTACTTCGGGAGGAGATCGCTGTCCTGCTGGCGAAAGGTGCAATCGAGCCTTTCCCTCCAGCCGAGATGGAGTCGGGGTTTTACAGCCCCTACTTCATCGTTCCCAAGAAAGGCGGGGGGTTACGGCCTATCCTGGACCTGCGTGTCTTGAATCGGACCCTACACAGGCTTCAGTTCAAAATGTTAACGCAGAGACACATCCTCACGTGCGTCCGCTCCCAGGACTGGTTTGCAGCAATCGACCTGAAGGACACTTTCATGTCTCGATACTCCCTCGTCACAGACCGTTCCTTCGCTTTGCGTTCGAGGGTCGGGCATACCAGTACAAGGTCCTCCCCTTTGGTTTGTCCCTGTCTCCCCGTGTCTTCACCAAGGTCGTGGAGGCTGCCCTTTCCCCCCTCAGGGAGATGGGAGTCCGCATCCTGAATTATCTCGACGACGGGATCGGGTGTGCGAGCACAGGGACTTGGTGCTCAGACACCTCAAACATTTGGGGCTTCGGGTCACCTGGGAGAAGAGCAAGCTCTCCCCTGCACAGAGCATTTCCTTTCTCAGGTTGGAGTTGGACTCGGGGGGGGGGGGGGACTCGGGGACTCCATGTCAGCACGTCTCACCAACGAACTTGCACAGTCAGTGTTGAACTGCCTGAAAATAGTCAGGCGGAAAACAGTGGTCCCACTGAAACAGTTTCAGAGGCTCCTGGGGCATATGTCATCCGCAGCCGCTGTAACACCGGGTTGATGCATATGAGACCACTTCAACACTGGTTACGGGACTGAGTCCCGAGGTGGGCTTGGCACCAGGGCACATTCCGTGTGGTAATCACACCGGCTTGTCGCCAGACGTTCGGCCCTTGGTCGGACCTTGCTTTTCTAAAGGCTGGAGTTCCCCTAGGGCAAGTGTCCAGGCATGTTGTTGTTACAACAGATGCCTCCACCACGGGCTAGGGTGCCGTGTGCATTGAGCATGCTGCCTCGGGCTCCTGGACAGGAGTGGCATATCAACTGCCTCGAGTTGCTAGCGGTACCCCTTGGATTGCGCCGGTTCCGACCGTTGCTGCAGAGCAAGCATGTACTGGTCCGCACGGACAACACATCGACCGTGGCGTACATCAACCATCAGGGTGGTCTACGCTCCCGTCGCATGTCGCAACTTGCCCGCAACCTCCTCCTCTGGAGTCAGCATCGGCTCAGGTCGCTGCGTGCCGTTTACATTCCGGGTGAGCTCAATCGTGCAGCCGACACGCTCTCACGACAGCTCACGTTCCCGGGAGAATAGAGACTCCACCCCCAGCTGGTCCAGCTGATCTGGAGTCGATTCGGGGAAGCGCAGGTAGACCTGTTCGCTTCCCGGGAATCCTCCCACTGCCAGTTGTTTTTTTCCCTGACCGACGGGACCCTCGGCACGAATGCACACAGCTGGCCCCGGGGCCTACACAAATATGCGTTCCCCCCAGTGAGCCTTCTTGCACAGACCCTGTGCAAGGAGGACGAGGAGCAGGTCTTGCTAGTTGCGCCGTACTGGCCCAACCGGACCTGGTTTCCAGAACTCTCACTCCTTGCGACAGCCCCTCTCTGGCGTATTCCCTTGAGGAAGGACCTACTTTCTCAGGGACAGGGCACCATTTAAGGGAAGACCGGTGGTAGACACTATCACTTCGGCTAGAGCCCCCTCTACGAGGCTGGAGTATGCCTTGAAGTGGAGTCTATTCTCTGAGTGGTGTCCTTCCCAGCGAGAAGACCCCCGGTCTTGCCCGATCAGCTCTGTGCTTTCCTTCCTTCAAGGTGGGTTGGAGCGGCGGCTGTCCCCCTCTACCTTGAAGGTATACGTAGCCGCCATTGCAGCTCATCATGTTCCCGTCAATGGCAGGTCTCTTGGAAAGCACGACCTGGTCATCAGGTTCCTGAGAGGGGCCAGGAGGTTAAATCCTCCCAGGCCGCCGCTCTTTCCCTCCTGGGACCTCTCTGTCGTCCTCACAGGCCTACAGAGAGCTCCCTTCGAGACCCTCAAGTCAGTGGAGCTCAAGATCTTGTCTTTCAAGACAGTGCTCCTGACTGCACTAGCTTCCTTTAAGAGGGTAGAGGACTTGCAGGCATTTTCGGTCAGTGAAACGTGCCTTGAATTTGGGCCGGCCTTGTCTCACGTTGTCCTGAAGCCCCGGCTTGGATATGTGCCCAAGGTTCCCACAACTCCCTTTCGGGATCAGGTGGTGAAACTGCAAGCACTGCCCCGGGAGGAGGCAGACCCAGCCCTCGTGTTGCTGTGTCCCGTCCGTGCACTACGTGTCTATGTGGACCGCACGCAGAGCTTTAGAAGCTCTGAGCAGCTCTTTGTCTGTTTTGGGGGACAGCAGAAGGGAAAGGCTGTCTCCAAACAGAGGTTGGCCCACTGGATAGTGGATGCCATCGCCCTGGCATATCAGGCTCAGGGCGAGCCATGCCCCCTGGGGGTGAGGGCGCACTCCACACGGGGTGTTGCTTCCTCCTGGGCGTTGGCGCATGGCGCCTCTCTGACAGATATCTGCAAAGCTGCGGGCTGGGCAACACCTAATACATTCGCGAGATTCTACAATCTCCGGGTGGAGCCAGTTTCTTCCTGTCTGTTGGGAACAAATAGGTGACCGGCTCTGTGTCCTGCTTGTAGCGCCATGCCCCTTAATAAGGGGATACGAGCGCTTATCTACTCCTCAGGTGAGTTCCCCATCTGGCGAACCCTGATTCGAGTTCCTCCTGCATCCTTCGGTGGCGGACGCAGCGGAGGCGTCTGACGCTAGGCCCAGTACTCGTGTGCATGCCCCAGTTGTCAGCCCTTGTACTGGACTAGATTCCCATATCGCGAGATTCCCTCTTGGTAATCCTATATGTGTACGCTCCACGGTACGGTTTCCCTCTGGGTAAACCCGTGTCTTTCCCTTGGCAGTTTTGCTCTTCCAGTCTCTTTGGTACGCGTTCCTCCCTGGGGTAGGACCTACCATGGGGACTTTACATATGTCGTACTGCCCCTCGGGTCAGTCCATATGTGTCCTACCGCACATTACCTCCCCCTTGGGCAGGGTGTGGTCTCCGCGCTCCCCCAGCGTAGACAACTAAGGGGATTGAGATACCGAAGCTCTCTTCCCCGTGAGGCTCACGCAGGAACAGCAGCTTAGTCCTTCCTCACGTTGGCCTTCCCCTCCATCCCGACAGGCGTGGAGGCCTAAGTCAGCTTCGCGGGGCGCTGGGTAGGTTACGTCCACGGAGGCAGCTGTCCCTGGCACGCCACTGCTTGCCAACATCTGCATCTCCGATTCTCGTAACATGGCCAGTGCCTGTGGCGCTTTCCATAGGGACCCCATGACGTCAGTCCGACGTAACATCGAACGTGACTGACTGATAGGGAACTTCTAGGTTACTATTGTAACCCCCGTTCCCTGAAGGAGGGAACGGAGACGTTACGTCCCCCGGCCACAGGCCTGAGCCACCGCTGAGACCGGGATACACTCTCGGCTCCTCAGCAAAATATGAATGAAGTGAGCGATACCGGTCCTATTTATACCCGGAAGCCGGGCGGGACGGGACTCGGCATGCAAATCTCACTAGCCAATGTTCATTGGTGCGTTTAGTTATACTGGGAGGTGATTGGGCTCCTAAGCGAGACCCCATGACGTCAGTCCGACGTAACGTCTCCGTTCCCTCCTTCAGGGAAACAGGGGTTACAATAGTAACCTAGACGTTCTATTCTAATTTCAGAATGATCCAAAACGTAAATGCTGATTCCAATTTGCCATTCCCATTATGCCGTTTATGAAGAAAGCTAAGTAGGCAGCTCAACAGTTCAATTGTCTCACATTGTCTGGCATTTGTTATGTGCTAAAATTCATTGGGATCAGAGAAAGTGTGTTTTTCATTACAATGGCCACAGTGTTGCCACAGCTTGTCTCCTCTGTCATAGGATGGCAGTAGTGTTGTGTATGATGAGAAGTGTTGGCTCTCTCGAGCCCTGCTGAAATATCTAGATGCCTGGTCCCTGAGTGCAGACAACTGGGAATATAACCTACATGTGGGGCGTTTGCTGCTACTACAGGGAAGAAGCAAGGAGGCATTACAACACCTTCTGACTGCGCTGGGCCTTCAACCCTGTCATCCAACAATCAGGTTTGGCCAATTATATTCATAGCTGTTTTAGACAAATGTAGTTTGATGATCGCCCCCCAAAAAAGTAAAAAAACACGAGAATGAACCTCATTGGTTCTTGCTGAAGCTCAAACGTGACGCGTAACACGAGAATGAAACTCATTGGTTCTTGTTGAACCTCAATCGTGATGCGTAACACGAGAATGAACCTTATTGGTTCTCGCTGAAGCTCAAACGTGATGCGTAACACGGGAATGAACCTCATTGGTTCTGCTGAAGCTCAAACGTGATGCGTAACACGAGAATGAACCTTATTGGTTCTCGCTGAAGCTCAAACGTAATGCGTAACACGGGAATGAACCTCATTGGTTCTGCTGAAGCTCAAACGTGATGCGTAACACGGGAATGAACCTCATTGGTTCTGCTGAAGCTCAAACGTGATGCGTAACACGAGAATGAACCTTATTGGTCTTGCTGAAGCTCAAACGTGATGCGTAACACGAGAATGAACCTTATTGGTCTTGCTGAAGCTCAAACGTGATGCGTAACACGGGAATGAACCTCATTGGTTCTCGTTGAACCTCAATCGTGATGCGTAAAACGACAATGAACCTCGTTGGTTCTTGCTGAAGCTCAAACGTGATGTGTAACACGACAATAAACCTCGTTGGTTCTTGCTGAAGCTCAAACGTGATGTGTAACACGAGAATGAACCTTATTGGTTCTCGCTGAAGCTCAAACGTGATACGTAACACGGGGATGAACCTCATTGGTTCACGTTGAACCTCAATTGTGATGCGTAACACGACAATGCACCTCGTTGGTTCTTGCTGAAGCTCAAACGTGATGCGTAACACGGGGATGAACCTCATTGGTTCTCGTTGAACCTCAATCGTGTTGCGTAACATGGGAATGAACCTCATTGGTTCTTGCTGAAGCTCAAACGTGATGCGTAACACGAGAATGAACCTCGTTGAAAAAAAAAAATCTTTTTTTATTTTATTTAAGATGAATGAAATTCATATTGGTTTTGGATGAAATGAGGGTAAGTAAATAATGACAGAATTTTCATTTTTTGGAGGAACTAACCACTTAACCAAAAACACATTCAAAATGCCATTTGAATTAGGGACATTCAAATAGTGTTTTATGATTATTGCTATTATTATATTGTTTTTTTAACACTTGGGTATGGAAATGATTTTCATGCAATGCAGTATGGCAGAGTTTCTCAACCCAAGTCCTCAGGACTGATCTCACCCAATTTAACACATGAACAAGCTGAGATGAATCATGTGTTTTAATTAGTGGACATTGCAACATCCACAGACTGCGTTGAGAAACACTGCACTTAGAGATAGTCTGTTCCACAATGCTCTTTGATGCCTAAACATTGCATTTTGGAACAGATTTAAAGTCTAATTTGGCACTAGATGTCTTCAGGAGAGGCCAGCATTTATTTCCAGTCCTTCACAAACTTGTTTTTAACTGTAGGTTTTATACTGGCTTGGCTCAGCTCCAGGAGAAAGACGAAACCATGTCCATTGAGCAGACTGTATTGTTCCTACAACAAGGTCTCGAATACGTCATGGATCAATTCTTTGTCCCACATGATCACAAAGAGTATGTAAACAGAGAACTCACATTCAGTAGCTTTCAATGTTTGATCCAGATTTTTTTTTATGTCACTTTTGTTTTTTTCAGACAAGAGCAGTCTCTCGGATGTCATTTGTCTGTGGTAAACGCTCAGTTTCTACGCGGTTGTCTCAGTTTGGCGGCTTTGCTTTCCAAGTACTCTTCCTCTGACCAGGCCATGAGTCCAGAGCAAGTCTATCACATGTGTGTTACATTGCAACATTTGACTCTTTATGTTAGTTCTTCAGGGGTCTCATTTATAAAGCGTGCGTATGCACAAAACGGGGCTGGAAACGTACGTACGCCAGTTTCCACGCAAAGGTTGTGATCTATAAAAAACAAACTTGATTGGAGAATGTGCAGACCTTGATGCAAACTTTGAGCTGTGCGATCGCACATTCTGGAGACAAAGAGAATTGGTGAACCAGATGCTTAAATTTTGTTTATTTTTTTGGCGTATGCCATTTTTGACTTTTAGGCGTACGTAAACGTTTAGTAGGGATCCTACGCACAGTTTTATAAATGAGACCCCAGGTGTTTAGGAATAACATATAGTATCTAGTAAGCACATGCACTGATGTTGAACTTCTCTAAGCTGTGACCCCTGTATTAATTCTCTTCAAGTAATGACAACGTTTCCTGATCTCTTTGGTATTCCGACAGCTGCTCCGGGCTTGCGGCACAGGGCATCAGCAGGTGTGTGAATCAAGGTGAAGTGGTGCAGCAGCTGGAGTGGGTGTTGCTGGATGCTCATTTTGCACTCCTACAAGTCCTCGTTCAGCAGGACAGAGAAGGCAAACAGCCCTGGATAGTGAAGAGATGCCAGGCTCTCACAGCTCTGATACGGCTCTCATCTATCCCCCCCTGTAGGGAGTTGCTGGACATGCAGGAGAAGGTAGATTGTGTGAGAAGAATTGTACTATTTAACGATTCTGGTTCTTTAATAGTAGTAAGAATTATTTTTGTACTTTTGATGAATTAACATATGGTAAAATGAAATCCTATATATCCTTCAATACCTATACATTCTTATATGCCTCTTGTCCGTTGCCAAATTATCAGAAATTCTAAGTAATTTTATACAAATGTTCAGAGGCATGAATGCAATTCAAGACTCGGTCCTAATTATATTAAATTAAAATACTAAAAAAGATATTTCATTCATTGATTTAATAATTGCTATTATAAAACACAGTGCCTTAAGTAATCAACACATTTATGTACTAAACTACCAGTCAGTAACTACATGAATCTGAGTGTCACGAGCATTAATTCATTTAACACAATAACTGTTATGGGTTTATTTTGAGTCAGACAAGACAAAAATAATAATGGAGGTCCAAATCAATTCATAACCACTATGACTCATATGTACTCAAAGCACTACTGACTACTGGCACTACTGACTAATGTGCACACAGTCAAGTTGTTTTTATAGATCACAACCTTTGCGTGGAAACTGGCGTACGTACGTTTCCAGTCCATTTTTGTGCGTACGCACGCTTTATAAATGAGACCCCTGGTCATTTGAATGTTTTTTAAGTTGCAAATTTAACTTATGCAAAAAATTGGAATATCACATAAAAACGTGTTCAAGAGAACAAAATGGTCACTTGCTGGGAAATTGGTGCACAGTATAATAAAAATGGAAGTTGTTGTCATCAGGAAAGAAGCTGTGGCTTTTTCCACCTCCTTCATAAACAACTGACGAAACGCAATAAACATGTTCTCTTGCTTTGATTCATGCATTTCAGAGCCAGCAAACGATTAGTCCACTCGATAGTCCAGCTGTCCATTCACAGCCTCTGTTGAGTCAGACACATTTACATTCACGTATTTGGCAGATGCTTTTATCCAAAGCGACTTACATTGCATTGCATTCATTGGATTCGATCCATACCTGGTCCAATAAAATATTTTACAAACTAACATTAACAAAGGTTTATAAATATTAAATCCACAATTCATCTCTATTTACCAAGAGTATAGAGTACCAATAAGAACATGTTCCTGAATCAATGTTTTTTGTTGATCCTGGAACAATCAGATTTGAGCATGAAGAGCTCACACTTGCAAAAATGCTTCACATTAATTTCCCTTTGATTTTCAGCATCGGTTTGTGGTTAGGACTATGTTTTGCACAAGACATTTGTCCCGGGATCATCAAAAGATATTAATCTTATCTGTGAATGTTAGATTAGTTTGTGTCTGAGCTAAATTCATTCTGACTATGCTGCTGTATAATGCAGGAAACATTTTTAGAGTGTTTAAGTAAAGTGTTCACACCACATCTGGGGGAAATGCATTTTTGAGAATAATGAACCAAATAGTTTGTGTATAAAACTCATTGCAGTCAGTAGTCCCCTTCTCACCACTGGCCTGATCGGTTCATATTTGACTTTACATTAAGAGAGAGAGTTTGTATGATTCTGGTTCTGTTCTGTCTAGGTGTGTCAGATGGCAGTGGTGGCATTGCCCCGCTGCAGTCGTGCTCTGTGTCTGCTGGGGTTGGCACAACTGGCTCAGAGCGACAGTGATGCTGTAACTGAAAGAGGTCAGGCCGCACTTGCAAATGCTTGCCTCAGTTTCCAAGCCAGCATTGAGTTAGAAGGATCCCATCAGACTGGAGAACCACTCGAGCAGCTAACCAGTAAGTCTGTCATTATTCGATTGTGCAGACCTGTATCATTTACTCAACCTCATTACTAGGGATGAGCGAGTACAGCATTATCTGTATCTGCTAACCATGTGAATTACCTGTATCTGTACTCGGACTGGGCGGGGCCTAACCAGGAAGTGGGCGGGTTATTTTGAAATGGGCGGGGCGGGGCATGTTATTTTTAAATCATGCAATTGATATGGGTTGATCAGAAATTGTTATATTTATTGCTGGTTAGAAAACTATTTACATGACAGCATCAGCATTGAGCTTCAGATCAATGGTTTTGATCACGATAACAAATGAACTATATACAGAACAAGTTTTGCAACAAAGAATACAACACATGCAGCTGCAATTATGAAGAAATCATAATTTTTAATCATTATTTTTTCTGTGAAGTAAAAAACTGGTTAGAGCAGCAGACGGTAAAAAAAAAAAAAAAAAATCTCAGACAGGCAGAGACGCAACGCTATTCGCATTCTATCAATCACCACGTCTGAACAAACCCCACATTTACCAGAACTCTACTGGTTAATAAGTACTACAAACAAACCAAAATAAAAAACAAACCTGAAGCTGAAGGAACCCTAAACATTAACGGAAAAGACCTGCAAACTTGAGTGACTGAGAGAGAGAGGGAGAGACAGAAAGAGAAAGAGAGCTGTTCTCTTCTCAGTGTTCTGTGTGTGAGTGAGCAGAGCGGGACACAGCAAATCTGCATGTGTAGGGGAGGGGCGCTGTGACTAGCCTATCACAGAACACAGACACAGTCAGCTACCCAATGAGGATTTTAATTCAATCTGAGCACAGATATTGACTCGTATTACTCATATGATACTCGTACACGGCAAAAGTGCTTTATCCGTACCGGATACTCGTTTCAGCCGAAGATCCGGCTCAACTCTACTCATTGCCCTCCTCATTATTTATACTGAAAACTCCAGCTTAAACCAGCTTGGATTCCATATTGGTCCAGGCTGTATTTTTTGGTAATGCACTGGTCTAGTTGGTGGACCAGCATAGTCATGCACCAGCACAGAAAAACAGCAATCCAGCATCCAAAACATACTGCTGATGTCAGGCAATACTGCATATTTCAGCAGGATATTTTTGTTTCTGCGCATCCATTCCCTGCTGCTTATCTGGTGCCAAGTTGCGATGGCTGCAGGATACGTAGGGTCACCCACATGTATTTTGCTGACCACTTCCTCCAGCACTTCCTGGGTGATCCCAATCCATTCCCAGGCCAGCTAGGATATATAATGCCTTGATGGAAAGTTCATGAGAAATGTGGATTATGAGGAACTGTTTGCGTTTTGTGCCTAAAATAGAGCAAACATGGTGGAAGGATCATGTGGCTGTAGTAAAGGAAAAAACAGCCAAGCATGAAGCTACTGAGCTCAAACCAAAGGTCAAGTCATCTGAGGCTACTGCAGACCGGATGAAAACAAGCAGAGTAGCTCCAGCCCGAGGGGTCCCTACATCCACAGTGAAGACCCTTGCTCCTACACAGGTCAACAAGACAGCCGCAGGAGCCAAACAGAGTCCACACGCTGCTAGGTGAACAAGACAACATATCACATCTCATTGCACTGATTGCTAAAAATATCTGCAAATATTATGACTAGACCAAAGACAAGGTTTTCAGGGAGGACAGGGAAACAATTTCTGTGACTATATTCACAGTACATCACTGACTTTTGTCCATTCAGTGGTTTCTTTATTTCTTTCATCAGAGGGAGGAAAGTAGGGCTTTCAGGTTCCAAGACTAACGGAGCAGGAAAATCAAGCATTAAAGCTCAAACATCTGGCAAATCTGGGCAGGAGCACAAACCTCTTGAAGATAAACCATCAACTTCTGCAGGTTTGCCCAAACTCTTAAACGGCTAACATGGTAAAAATATTTCTTCTGATTTTATGACAGTCAATATTTTCTCAGTAGAGATTGGCAAGCAGGACAATGAAAGTAAAGTCTCAACAGCTCTGAATGAGAAGTCCTATTTGCCACGGCTAGGCTTAGCCAGGGCACTGTCTCGCACTGCAGACTCACAGAAACAGGCATGCGGTTTGTACCAGGACGTCCTTGACATGGCTCCAGAGGTGAGAACGTAATTACCATGCAATGGTGCTCATTTCACGTCGCAATATTGCAATTCACCACCATTTCATGCATTTTAGGTACATGATGCGTATATTGAGTTGGCCAATCTGCTGTTGAAGGATGATCCTCTGGCTGCTGTGGACATTTACAGTAGATTCCCGCTGAAGCCTGTCTGCGAACAAACCTTTGATGACGCCTTCATTACAGGAGAGATTGTTCATATTCTGATGAAACAAGAGCTCTATGAGCATCCTCAGCTCCTACCCAACCTGATCGCATATGGAAAAGTTATGGGACTCGGTAAGTTTCTGAGACCACTTGTCATCTGAGATCTATTCATATTTTACCTACTGAATGAATAACCTACCTAACAAATAAACAATCCAATGAACTAACCATCTACTGAACTACCTTAAAAAATGGGCTACCTACTTACCGAACGAGCTACCCAATGAATACCGATATTGTGAAATGCATGTAACCGATGGATGATGAAAAGTTTTAGATGTAATATATTGGATCTCTGTCGCTTTTAAAATCTACTTAATGTTAACCAAGCAGTGTTACATTTTTACATTTGATTACTTAGTTTCTGTTAATGTAACATTAAGCAACGTTTACCTTGTCTAACTGCTCTTTTCCAATTGGCTAGTAATAGCGCTTAGATGCTAAAACATTCTGCTTTTATTTAAGGTTGCCTTGAAAAATATATCGAAGCTCTTGAAGGGAAATTCAAGACGAATCTTCTGAGGACGGTTTACGCTGGAATTCATGACAAGTCAGTGGATGACGAGGAGCTGCAAGACTTCTTCAAGTTCAAGTGTTGGATATGATGTTTTTAATGAGCGGATGCACTTTATACATTTGGTTGTACCTATTATTCTTTCTTATGGTCGGCCTTATGGTCGTTTTTGTCTTATTTAAATCCACTCTGAACATTAAACAGATGTCTTAGTCTACACTCACTCTGGCATAGTTTGTCTTATATATTTACTCGGTGTGAAACAGTATATTCAGTGAACAACAAGACCATGAGGAACTGATTGTTTCGTGATAAGTGGGCATTACAGAATAGAAGAACTGAATAACAACAGAAATGTGAGTCGATTACAAACTGATAACACATAACGAAGACAAGTTGTTTTTGTTGTAAAAACTTTAACATTTTGCACAATAGAACAGCTCTTAGCAGTAATAGCAACTTTTTACAAAGCAGTCAGTATAGCAGATAATATTACAAAAATGTATAACTGCTTTCTTTAAAAAAACAACTTATAATTGCACGTATGAAATTAAGACATACATGTGTCAACAGTCATCAAACAGTCCAGTTTGTTTGGGAATAATGGGACAGATGCAAACTCAGATTGTGTTGAGTTTGGTCACGATAAGGACTCGTACAGACTGGTCGAATGAAGAGCAAACACAAAGACCCTGTTTGTCCGGGCTCCAGTCCAGACTAGAAATGGGTTGCGAGGACAGCGTGACGTTCTGCAGGAGGGTCACAGACCCGGCTACACCCATGTCTACATCATCCGTGCCCCTTTTAGTCCTCTGGGCGGGATACTCACTGGAACAAGAGAAAAGCAATGAGGACTCAAAGCAACGGCATGCCAAAGAGTAATGATGAAACAAAAAAATCATCCCTTACTATTTCCATAAATGCAGATTACCGGCTCCACCAGCCGTCATGAAGACGTCGCGGTTTTGAGGCAAATGCCTCACTTGCCATACTGTGGACTTGTGAGCCTGAAATACAGAACGCAAACACTCTCAAATATGTTAAGAGTAACTTTTTATTTTGCACGCAGTCAAGTATACAAAATAAAAGTATCATAAAAGCAAATTCAATCCAAGCCATATGATTCCTCAGTGACCAACAGACGATCACTGAATGAAGGTTTGCATCTCGACATCCACCCAAGCCCTCCTCTGCCTCAAGCGATGCCCAACATGTGAACGAATCATTCTTTTGAATCAGATCTTTAAGTTTAGTAAATTGATCCACTTATACATATGGATATTTGTTATGAGCTACAGGCACAAATGTAATATTTTTGGATTAAAATATCCAAAACTCACTAGAACAATATTATACGTTTTGTTGACTTGTGTACTTACATTATCCCAAATGTTTCTAGCGTTTAAATCCCGAGAAATCAGCGATTTTAATGTTACCTTGATTTCTGCTTTTACTTCTAAAGAAACTTATTAAGCCGGTTAGAAACTGTTTGGATGCCTTAAAGAACAGAAAATGAATCACTGTTATAAAGCTCAACTGGGTTAGTCTTATTGTTTGAATCTCGTTTTCTTGATTTATCGTGAATAACATGTGTGTATAAGTGACTCTAACACAGCGTGATCAGAACAAGCTTCATTTGTAGTATCATTGATACAGATTTCTTAAAGTAACTGCATGCCATTTAGCAGCACAAGTCCTCCAGCTTTATTAATATAATATTGTAACATCGGTCTAAATTACTGACGTGTGCAACAAGTGTCTTGTAGCAGCCACTGAACAAACACACACAAACGTATTTTTAGTATGATAGTTTGAGCAAGTAAAACAGCGCTGCGTTACTCCACGATTTGAATCCGCCAGATAAAGTGTCCTGGATGAGAGTCAGACATTAAACAAACTTTAATTGTATCTTTAATCTAAAATAAAATAACGAACTGAGCGTCAGTGGTGAAACCAGCAGAGTAAAATGCCCTGCTATACCACAGTAACGCTAATAAAACTAATACGTTAGCTCAACTATGAACATGATTCCCGTCATATTGCTTTCCATTGTGTGTGGAGGGGAAGAGACAACTCCCATGATCCCACACTCATTCCCATCATCATCAAGCTAAACCTCTGTGCTGGTTTTGAAAAAGTGACCTCTAGTGACAAAACCTGCACACTGTGCCTTTAAATCTGGTTTCTTTCTTCCTCACACAAAGCATCCCCGGCCACATTTACATACGCCATTTCTGAAGCTTAGAAGTGATACCAAGCTGATAAATGACATCAGAAGAGCGCATGTTTGTAGTTCAGTGGGACATGTCCATGGGAAAGAAATATAGCCATTACAAATGTTTCTTGAAGCTGAGGAAACAGAGAGCTTCTGTTACATGCTCTTGATTTCTGACTGTGTGCCATTTGGATTAAGAGTAAATCATTAGCGGTTACATGACTGATGTATAAAAAGACGGGTTCCCCACAGTATTGCAGGAAAACATCACGTGAGTCCCGTCCTCCTGCAGTGGAGCGGCTCTAAACGCATGCTGGGCTGTTCAATTATAAATGACACAATACAGCACTGCAATGAACAGTGAGAGTAACAGGTAACTTATTTCAGTTCATTACATATATTTTTTCCCCTCACCAACCATGAATGAACATCATTTTCTCAAATACACTTTTACATACATGTTGTTCTTATATTATTGCAGCAGTTTGTGTTGAACACTGTAATCAGACTTCAGCCATGGAAAACGCCCGGAGGAGCGCGCATAAAAACCACTGAACCAAACATACATTTGCTCAACTAATATGGTTCATATCCTTTTTTTTTTATTACAAGTGCAATGAATATACAGGCATTGGTTCTCTATATCGGCGAGTGCTGAAAAGCGAAAGCATTTTATTAGACTCTTTTTTTAAAAACGTAATAAATGCACACTAAACCTCAATTGTCTTCACATCAACACGCCAAAATAAAGGTTTGGTTTAACTTAAAGAAATTATTACAGAAATAGGTTATTATTGTATATTAAAATGTGCTTACAATGTTATTAATAACAAGGAATATTAAAAAAACAAGATGTTTTCGTTTATACAGGTTCAAGTTCTGTTGTACAGAAACTTATTTGACTAAATTAAAATGTAACGTTTTGCTGTAAATAATCATATTTTTTATTTGATTACATTTTAAACGTTTGATTAAACTGTTAAAATTTGTATTCACTTGTATTCATTTGCGTTAAATCACAGAAAACAAAAAGAAAAAATAACTGAATTTGGGGGGGAAATCAAATTGATTTCATAAAAAATGTGGAACGCCTTCCCCAATAACGGTACATGAATATTGTGGTAAATGTATCGCAACATTATCATATGAGATAATATTTTTGACCAAATTGTCTAGCCATTCTTGAAGGCTATAGTAACAATTTATTGTAATAGCGTTTTTCTCGGGAGTAAAAAAAAAAAAAGAAATGAAAAAGAAAACGGTTATTGAAACAAACCTTTTCTGACACTGAAGCGAAGCCCTTGGTGGGGTGCTGGGTCCTCATGTCAAACACGTGAAATTTGCCCTCTAAAGATGTTGCCACTAGTTTGTTCATGTTAATGTCTTTTCTGTCAAATTCAACAGAGCACACCTGTCAAAGAAATGCAAAATATGTCGTCATTACACCGCATCTACTCAGAACTGCACCGCTCACACTATACTCTCCACAATAGAAAGCCAGATGGACGGTTTCTGTTTTCTGATGTGGTGCTCTAGAGCAGTGGTCCCCAACCTTTTTTGTGCCGTGGACCGGTAAACGTGTGATAATTTTTGGGGGGGGGGGGGGGGGGGGTTGCGCGCGACATTGTTTAAACACACCTCCTCACCGCCAAAGCTGCAGCGCCACAGCCGCTTGCAGCCGCTCACGGACCGGTCCGCAAATTTGAGGAATCACAGCATATCTGCATGTGTAGGGGAGGGGCGATGTGACTAGCCAATCACAGAATGCAGACACAGTCAGCTACCCAATGAGGATTTTTATGCAATCTGAGCACAGATATTGACTCGTATTACTCGTATAATACTCGTACTCGGCAAAAGTGCTGTATCCGTACCGGATACTCGTTTCAGCATTAATGTCTTCTAATTTGTATTATTTTTTTCTTAACCATTGTGTAAAATATTCCCCATTCATCTTTTTCAAATGATTTCAGATGAAAGTGAATGCTAAAGTTATATTCATCTGAAGTGTACTAGATGTCTACCGTCTACACAAACAGCTGCCAGTCATGATCAGATGTTGGCAGGCATTTAGCAATGTTTACTGAAATAGTTTTTAAGACGCAACAAGCTGAAGTTAAATATGTCTTAGCCCACTTACCCCATTTTTGATATTTGTCTCCCATCGTAAGGACATATTTCTAAGATCAAATAACTTGATGTCCCCATTGTCATATCCAGCACACACACAGCGGTCTTGATCGTTGAACGCATGACCTTGAGATTAAAACAAGGAAAATTACAATTAGTCTTCCCCCCCATGCTTGTATTTCTAACACTGAAAAGCACAGTTATAACATTTCATAAATGTTCCAGCAGAATCTGACAGTTCTATAAAAAATAAAAGTAACAATAACAGCATTAAGAGATTCTAAAGGCCTCAAAATAAATAATTTGTTGATTAAACAGAATGAAGGAATACTGTGTGAGAATATTCTGATGCACAAACACACAAGCAAAATGCCAGCGATGAGAAGAGAGCAGTTCAGAAAGATCTGATCACAGTTTGCTCCAGCTCTGCAGGTCAAGCCACATTTATTTATGCAGTGCTTTATACAATACAGCAGGGGTTTTCAATTACAACTCGCTCTCTACACTTCCTTCCCAGCGGAGGTCCAATATCACACCAATACTTCTCTGGAATAGTTATATATATCCATCTGGGCAGCAGTAATACTTGTAACAACAATAAAAAACTAGAAAGGATAAAGTTCGTCGAGACAAACTTTAGAAGTTGGCTGAGAACGTTGCACCGGAAATGTTAATTTCGCATGTTGGTAGCACAATTTAACATTAAATACAAAGTACGTTACGAAATCAGAAATTAACAGGTTGCTAAGGTCTTCTGTGTGGTTGCTAGGGCATTGCTAGGCAGTTTCTTAGGTATCCGGGGTGGTTGCTAAGGTGTTGCTAGGTGGTTGCTAGGGTAACCAGAGTGGTTGCTAGGGTGTTGCTAGGAGGTTGCTAAGGTAACCGGGGTGGTTGCTAGGGTAACCAGAGTGGTTGCTAGGGTGTTGCTAGGTGGTTGCTAGGGTAATCTGGGTGGTTGCTAGGGTGTTGCTAGGTGGTTGCTAGGGTATTTTGGGTGGTTGCTAGCGTAACCAGAGTGGTTGCTAGGCGGTTGCTAGGGTATCCTAGGTGGTTGCTAGGGCGTTGCTAGGGTATTTTGGGTGGTTGCTAGGCAGTTGCTAGGGTATCTGGGGCGGTTGCTAGGTGGTTGCTAGGGTAACTGGGGTGGTTGCTAGGGTATCCTGAGTGGTTGCTAGGCAGTTGCTAGGGTATTTTGGGGGGTTGCTAGGGTAAAAAAGGTGGTTGCTAGGGCGTTGCTAGGGTATTTTGGGTGGTTGCTAGGCAGTTACTAGGGTATCTGGGGCGGTTGCTAGGATGTTACTAGGTAGTTGTGAGGTCTTCTGGGTAGTTACTATAGCATTCCTAGCACAATTTAACACTTAGCTAACCACTATTAGCATGTAGCTAATCACTGCTAGCATATGTAGCATGTTGGAAGTCCTGTTTGCTAGCATGAGTCAATAGAGCCAACCCCCATGTCTCTACGACACTCAGAAGCAGAGATATAGGTCTGGCTAAATGGTTGCTAGGGTTCTCTGTTTGGTTGCTAAGGAGTGGCTTCACAGCTACAGTGATGTTACTCCAAAGGCTCCTTGTGAGTATGAACTATATAAACCAACCACAACGCCTCTATGACCTTCAGAACTGAAGATATCTCACTTTGTATTTGGTTGCTAAGGTGCTCGAAAATGGTTGCTAGGGCGTGGCTAGGAAGTGTTGAAGAAGTTGATGAGTCATACGAGCCCACCCTCAAATTTCTATGACTTTTCTAATCAGAGATAGAAGTCGATCAATTTGAATGGAAGTCTATGGGATGGGTTGCTAAGGTGCTCTAAATGGTTGCTAGGGCGTGGCTTAATAGCTTGACTGTGATCCTGAGACACTCATTGGTCGCCTGAGTAAAATGAGCCCTCCCCCTTGTCTCTGTGACGCTGTGATGCAGACCTATGTTCAATTCAAAATCCCTATGCAATTTGCCATAGTAGGTGGTGTTTCATGGGACGGCCTTCCCCATTCATTTCATTGGGTGCAAGCACTTCCTGTTTCCTGTCCAGGATTAGAAATATTAGGGTAGAATGGCAGCATCACTGATTCTCATTTGATTAGAAACTGTTGATAGAAGCGCCCCTGCACTGATACTGTGTTTAGATTTGAATTTTGACAGTTGGTCTTTGAAAGCTCTTGGCTCATTCTGAACATTCCGCAATGAAAGTCAATGGGATTTTTCCGTTTTTTGGGCTGCATTTTTAGGAAAACCGTAGGTCTGATCCCTTAGAAAAGATATAGCAACTCGAGTCAGAGCAGGCCTCTGGCCTGTTCTGAATTTGGGGTCTGTAGCACTAAAGCTGTGGGAGGAGATACGTTGTAAATTTTTGTCCGTAGCATTTCAATATGTTGGCTGCTTCTCAGCCAACTTAAATAGTCATCAAAGAAGAGGATATTGGTCTCTCAGAGCCAAAGCAGCAAGAGCGAAAATACAATTTCTATTCAGCCCAACTTGATATGAATAGTGATACCTCTAGATATGAGCATAATCCGTTCCAGGGCGGAGTTTGTAACTCAAATTGCTCGTATCTAGAATCATGTTTACCCATAAGAAATAATAGAAAACAAATTAATCCGTAACAATGGAAAAAAGCATGTTTTTTATTGGTATAGACACACACAATTATAGTACAGTGGAATACGGTTATGTCGACGGCCTCCATCGGAACCGATGATCGATAACCAACAGCCAATATGGCGATTTGTTTGATGAAGCGATCGGCAAATGTACATACACTGTATGTGTTTGCTAACAACAAAAGGCATATGTGCAGCAACTAACAGCAGAGATTTACCAGTATACAATAAAAACCACCTTCCATTCTCCATACAAACCTTTAATTATATTCTCCAACATTGCAAACACAATGATCGCTCACAGTGTAAACAGTCATAACATACTCGTGAGGTCATCACGCTGTACTAGATTGCATACTTTTTTGCGTTCTGCCTGTCTAATGTGCTTTCTCAACAAATTCGGCTTCGTCCCGTCTTTTAACAACCGTGTTCGGCGCTTTGAGAGAAGCGTCACTGACAGAGCGACGTGCAACGCAAACTCCACGCATGCGCAGTGAACTCGGTACGATCATTAGTCACGAGATAACCATGTGAAGTGGAGAATTTTGTCCCTCTTTTGTTCTCGAGATATTAGTGTTTGGTGACATAAAATAATCGACATTACCGAAAAGAAAATACTAAGACAAATAGGGAGTTTGGCGGTTCCACTTCAAAAACGTAAGTGAGCTTCCCTGTAAATGTATACAGTATAAGGGTTCGTGTGATATCAAATAAAATGTGTTTTTAATTATAAGTTTTTACAGACAGTAGCGGCAGGTGTGGAGGAGGGAGGGGGGGGGTTGGTACGTAGACACTTGATTCCGTATCGTACCTTACACGAACAGTATGTAACTTATGTAAACTTAAATCAACGTAAGTGAACTTAGCTAATGTATTTTTAAAAAACATTTCTATTATATATTATCGTTTTGCTTTTTTCGATTTGTTTTCTGCCCTTTTTTCGCCTGACTACCCTCACTTTCACTTGCCGCAGACCTTTTAACGAAATACCTATCGAGGGAGATTTGTTTCTGTCTCCCTTTAAAAATAAGGCATGTCGTCAAAAAGCGCCGAAGCACGACCAGTAGACGATTTATCAGGGTGTTTCTTTTCAATGAAATCAGAAACCTTCTGCCACATAGCCATCACTTCCTTAATTTCACTTGTGGAAATGTTTTCCTCTGGTTCCTCCTCGCCACTACTGAGCTCTTGCAACACCTGCGAATGTTCATCGTCTACAGCTCGATCAACTCCTCAGTCCACAGTTCCGGGCGATGCGCACATAAATCAGCGAACTCGTGAAGGGAACGTGAGTCGGCATTGGCGTCAGCACGTGTGCTCATATCTCGAATATTTACTCGTATCTAGAGTAATCGTATCTGCCCGACGGTTTGCTCGTATCTTGGAATACTCGTATGTAGAGACGCTCGTATCTCGAGGTATTACTGTATTAAAAAGTTAGATGAGATGTTTAGATCAGGCTATTGTTATTTTTACACCAATGGAAGAAGGCCATGAGACTGAGAAAAGATAACATACAGGGATTTAGGATTTTCCTCTTGAAGTCTGGACCATTTTTTATATTTTGCTTAAATGAGTAGCAAAAACAACGTACAAAAGCAAACACCTGCAATATGGGTTACAAAACTACGCACCGAAAGCTACAGTCCAGCAGTCCCTCTTGGTTTCTCCTTCCATCGGCTCCATGTTTACCACAGGTGTGTCTTTCTGCCGTGAGTCCCACACCTTGACTGTACCTATTAACAAGATCAAGACCAAAGAATGCAGAGAACAAACACATGAGGACACGTATGAGTTCCAAGTTTAATAGAGTCAATTTTCCATGTGTGTGAGATCAAAAGTGGTACTGGTTTTCAAAAGTGACCATCTCTACTGCCAGTGACGATCTCAGGGGCCCCGTCCCCAATGCCCAATCCTCCCACTCCATCAATGCCGTTTATGATCTCCTTGTGTGCTTTGACTGAGTACACTGGGGACTCGGGCGCTTCGAGATTCCTGCAAAGCAAGGCTTCAATTACTGCAACCCTCTAAGCCTGGATGCTGGACGTGCCAATGGGAAAAACTGCAGAGCGAGCAAACGTTACCAAACATTGAGATTGCCATCGAAGTCTCCTGTGGCCAGATGCCTCTGCTGGAGAGATGTGGCTCCAAATGTCCCACATTTGATTGGCTTGGCTTTTTCTATCTGGAATACACACACAACATGCTCGTAAACCCATATTGGTAACACATAGTTGTCTGTAACTACTGTGTACTTACATCAGAACGAATTGTTAGGTACAGTGATCTTATTGTGTTGATGTATTGAAAACACTTGTATGATATTGAGCTGGATACGGTTAAGTTAAGACAGATTTGCTGGTATGGGTAGGGTTAAGGCTGGGTTACGCAGGTATTTTTTTGCATAGGGTTAGGGTCCATTTAAAAACATGTACATGAGTGTATTGTATTAAATGATTTATTTAAATTTCATAGTAGTCATATTTATAAAACATGAGCTATCACATAACAGAACTAAATAAATCATGTCTATTCATGATGGGGAAGGAGAGTGAGCCAATCAGCACTAGGGTGTGTGTCACTCATGATGTGGGAGGAGAAAGTGAGCCAATCAGCAGTAGGGGGCGTGTCCATTCATGATGGGGAAGGAGAGTGAGCCAATCAGCACTAGGGGGTGTGTCACTCATGATGTGGGAGAGTGAGCCAATCAGCAGTAGGGGGCGTGTCCATTCATGATGGGGAAGGAGAGTGAGCCAATCAGCACTAGGGGGCGTGTCACTCATGATGTGGGAGGAGAGAGTGAGCCAATGTGTCATTTTACTAAAAGTACTGTATTTTTGTACAATTTTTGCATTTTTGTACAGTACTTTGTATTTTTTTACACCAGCCTTTTTGTAAACTTGACAAAACATGTCGATGGAAAGGTCTGAGACTTAAAGGGGTCATTAAATCATTTGTTATGTTTCCTGCAATTATAGTGTTAGTACGATTTTTACATTAAAAATAGTTGTCATTAATAAATAAAAGTCATTTTCAGCCTCTGATCTGAAGGATTCACAGATCCAGCGACTTTTTGATTCAAAGCTCCAGCGACTAAAGCGTTCTTTGATCGCTTTCTATTTTTAATAACAGTTTAAATCACAGACTAATTTCATCCTACTCAGAGAATCTATGTGAAGTTGAGCGATTAGTCACTGGTTTTAATTACCAACACAAATAACTGTCTGTATCTGAATCATGATCAGAAGTCACTGATCTCAGATCAGGCATCAGAATAAACACGGTTACTCACATGTCTCTACATTATATTATAATTCATATCATAAAAGTCTGTTTGCAAAACCTGTGCCGAAATTGTGACTGATTTACCAAAGGATCCACTGTGAAATGTACCAAATACAAATAAATGATACATAACTGAGACATTCAGATTGTTGAAAATTAGCAACCAGATTCTCAGTATGAGGATCTTTAGGAAGGTGAAGTTATTTTCAGTGCGATGATACTGTCCGGCTCTCCAAGATCTCAGGAGAAGCTTCAATTAAAGCCGTTTCTGGACTAACAAGGACGTTTTCAGTTAAAACTCACAGGATATTCTTACAGTTTGATGAACTCTTATAAGTCAAATTCTCAAGGTCATGACCCCCATATTTGGCCTGTTTTGCTAATATCAGGTCAGAAATAAATGAATATGTACGTCAAATAAAGGTCAACGGAGTGTGTTTGTGTCACTCACTGGCGGCTGTTTTTGGTGTGAACAACATTTCAGAGGAGCCTCAATTTATTTATTTTTGGGCAGATTAACTCCTTTAAAAAGAGACCAGCCGTAGATATGAGTTTCAAAGAGCTGGCGAATGAACACGATCACGGTAAGATGGTGTGTTTGCGCTGACAGCGCGACGGGATTCATGACGCTGATCTGAAGGCGGAGCGAAAACAAACCGTTGCCATGACGACCGGGAGTGTTCTAGAAGCCGCTCGTCTCTAATGAACTTATGAACTGATTAATTAATTAATAACCCGCCTCCATTGAATGTGAGCAGCGCAAACCTCTCTGAGCAGCTGCGGCTGCCCGTGCTGGATCTCGTAGATCTGCATCACTCCGGTTCCTCTGGCGAAGTTCCCCATGCAAACGAACTTGGCGCTGCAGGGAATCCAGCGGCTGTCGAACAGCGTGTAGTTCAGACTCTTCTGCACGTGCGCGATGATCTGCGGCTTCTCCAGGGACGACGACATGTTGTTTCACGCTCAGAGCACCAGCAGAAACACAGCGAAGAGTCAGCTGTGTTGCTGGAGCAGTGCGTTTAAGGACCTCCCTCAATCATAGCTGACCTACTTACAGCCTGATCAAAATGAACGGAAAATGCTCACAAGACGCAGACCCTAATATTTCATTATTATTGCTATTAATATTGTTATTTGAAAGTAACAGTTTTAAAATAAGTTCCACAACTAACAGGGAATCGCATGAGTACAATAATGAGGCGCCGCATTAGGCGCTGCTTGGGCAGCAATGAGGTCCTTTTCATGACATGGAGAGAGCCACATGTCCGTACTAAACATCCGTGCTGATCTGCGGTGTTCTCGATGGAGTCAATCCCTGACACGACAGCTGCTATGGACGGCGAGTTACACGCAGACGAGTTTGAAAGAGTGAAATCGAAGAAGAGTCGTAAACGCAAGCGCGACGCGAGTGAAGTGAACATGCAGACGGAGGATCCGGTCGCGGCGAAGAGACCGCAGTTCCCAGCCTTATCCGGAGACCAGCTCACGGTACAACTCTACTGACCAGATGCAGCTCTTGCTCCAACACAAGCGCTGGGAATCCTAACACGATGTACCTGTATTAGATCGGCGAACGACACCGATTCTTTTGAGTCGGTTCTGAACGACTCTTTAAACTGATTCGGTTTCGAACGTCTCTTTAATCTGATTTGGTTCCGAATGACTCTTTAAACTGATTCGGTTCCGAGCGACTCTTTAAACTGATTCGGTTCCGAGCGACTCTTTAAACTGATTCGGTTCCGAGCGACTCTTTAAACTGATTCGGTTCCGAGCGACTCTTTAAACTGATTCGGTTCCGAGCGACTCTTTAAACTGATTCGGTTCCGCACTTTGCACTTACAACTACGCAACTACCACTTTGATTTGGGGAAACAATCTAATTGCGATACTTCAGACTAAATAATTAATTAATAAAAATATATATGTATGATGCCTGGTTAGTTGTGCTTGTTTGTAGGGCTGCACACTTTGGCCTTTTGTGCTTGTACATTAATGACCAATAATAATCATGATTATTGTAAAATATATGATGATAATAATAATAATACTGTATTCAAATGTTAAAATTATTTTATGAAAAATTGCGGGGTTACATACAGACAGACCGTAAACTCATGACTGTATTTGAGTTCTTTAAGCTTCTCGGCGCTTTTCATTATAATAAAATAAATTTATAATTCAATGCCAATCAACCTTTCCTCACAAAAGAAAATTTCAAAGATGGTAATAAAGTTGTTGTTTGTTGGAAAACATTTACAAGTTTGGGAAATGATTGACTTGTGTTGCTTTTCAAATGGCTGATAAGCGAGTTTCATTCACCGCTGATCTCCTTTGACATTAAACACACTGGCCAAATTGTTAGTTCATTAAATCTATATCATTTTAAAATGGCAGCTTCAGTGATTTATCGCACTGAGCCAAATCGTGATTTCGGTTTGATTTGGATTAATTATGCAGCCCTACTTTGACCCTTCAAAAAGTTCATAGAGATCGTACAACTACGGCTCTTCATCTTAAAGATGTGACCGTCACAACTGAATATGATTTCCAGAAGCATGATTTGTTTTTGTCGTGCAGAAATCACCACGAGTGTGTGTGTGTGTTTCAGGGAGGCAGCGATGAGATGCGTAAGGTGTCTGTTCCTGCTCACCGATACACACCCCTGAAGGAAAACTGGATGAAGATTTTCACCCCCATTGTAGAAAACCTGCAGCTTCAAGTGCGATTTAATCTCAGAACAAGAAACGTTGAGATTAAAGTAAGTGATGAGCATTAGTATTGTAATTAAAAGTATTAATACAGTAGTATTAGAGTAAAAACGCCGCTCCTCTTCTGTTCCAGACGTGTAAAGAAACTCAAGACATCGGCGCTCTGACCAGAGCTGCAGACTTTGTCAAGGCTTTTGTTTTGGGCTTTCAGGTGGAGGCGAGTACGGCATTTATTACATTATTCCAAAAGTCCCTGTATGAATATTGAATAGCTCTTATTTACTTCTCAGATGCAAAATGATTGTTAGTTTGATTCAGTTCAAACGGTCTCTTTAATGAATCAATTACTAATACCCGTTCATTAATTTGTTAAACGTTCAAATATGTTTGTGGCTTTTTTGATCGATAAACTTTTTATCAACTTTGCCAGCAATGTTTGATTTTTGGTTGGTAAATGTCCATTTCAGTGCAGTTATGCTTCTATATACTCCTGCATTTATGTGATCAACAAATATTTGTAATTGTTTTCTTTGTGAATATGTAGTAAAATATCACTTATTCCTGAACTCCAGACACATGATCCTTCAGAAATGATTTGCTGCGAATCACTCAACAAACTGAAACATTTCTGATTATCAATGTTGAATCATATTTTTTTAAAATCTTGATATTTTTTTTTTACTATATTCCTTGATGAAAATAGTTCAAATGAACAGCATTGTAATACAGCGATCCCTCGTTTATCGCGGTTAATGTGGACCGGACCCCCCCGCGATAGGTGAAAATCCGTGAAGTAGGATCAGCCAATCAGCTCACGGGAAACATCCACTCGTGCTCTCATTGGTGGATCTCGCGCCGGGAACCAATCACGCGTCTTGTCTGAGTGCTGTGGGCGTGTTCAAAGCCTCTGAGAGAGTTTCTCTCTTTGTCTGCATCCTGGGAAACCGTTTCTCTCGCATCACGATGAAGCAACGCTGCTTTCCTCAATACGGCTGCCGATATGGCGGTATTTTTGAGTCTTTATTTTTCAATGAGTATTTTTGAAAAATCCGCGATGCACTGAGACTGCGAAACTTGAACCGCAAAGTGGCGAGGGATTACTGTAATATAAATAGCTTGACTAACTTTTTATACATTAAATACAAAGTTGCTGAATAAGAGTTTTTTTTTTTTTAAATCTTATTGGCGACAAACTGAAAAGTATTTTAAAGTCTAGTTAATTTAAGTGTGTCATCCAGCCCTTTCACTGCTGTTAGTAAATGATTGCATTATTTCCTGTGCAGTCGTGATGTAACGTGTTATCGTATGTCGATCCACAGGATGCGCTCGCGCTGATCAGATTAGACGAACTGTTTTTGGAGACATTTGATGTCACAGATGGTAAGACGTCCGAGCCGTTTTTATCAGGGAATGCTTTAGTTTGTGTCTCAGTCGCTGAGTTGTGTGTGTGTGTGTGTTTCTGCAGTTAAACCTCTGAAAGGAGATCATTTATCCAGAGCCATCGGCAGGATAGCAGGGAAAGGAGGAAAAACTAAGTTTACCATTGAGAACGTGACAAAAACCAGGATTGTGCTCGCAGACACGTGAGTGACTCTGCTTTTAATCTTTATCGGTCGATTGTATTAATTCTAGAGTCTTTCTGTTTGGTTTAGTATATATTTATTTTATATATCATTTAAATGGATTTAAAAATAGATATCTCATGTTCACCTTGTTTGTTCACTTTAAATGAATACAGAGTTAATTGCATTTACTTTATTTATTTACAGGAAGGTTCATATATTGGGATCTTTCCAAAATATTAAAATGGCGCGGACAGCGATATGCAACCTCATTCTCGGTTAGTGAACCTGAAATGCTCAAAGTGTCTCTTATGCTATTTTTAAAGGCTCAGATTTGGTTTTGTAAGGTTTACACGCATCAAAAGTAAAAAATACTGTATTATAATATAATATCCACTGCAGCATCAGCTCTTTCCTCTCAGTGTCTGAAACGTAGGGATGGGCATATCGATACTGTAGTATCGATATTAATCATTTCTGCATCAATTTCTGCAAAAAGTGTTTTCGGTACTTCTGTGTAATGTTTGTGCTCACCCGTGTCACGTGATGACTGTGAGAAACGCGAGCAACGTGCCCTGCCCACACTTACACATAACTTTCACGGCTCGCGTCGCGCATATTGTCCGCTCGCATAAACAGAATGGCACTATGGCAGAAAGAAAGCGTAGCGTGGTGTGGTGCTACTTTTCAACGGCAGAAAAAAGTATTGCGAGATGCAATATTTGTGACATGTTATGATGTATTTTATTTAATCAATATTTTTTGTAAAATACTGTATTTTAAACTTTTTATTTATGTCAAATTTACTTTTGTAATATTAATGGCCAATATGTCTTATGTGTCATGTGTGGATGTAATTTGCCTATAAGCGTAATATATACATAACTTTTTTTTTTGTTGAAAAATCATATACACATTTAAGAAATAAGCGGTATTGAAAATCGATATCGGAAAAATTATACCCAAAAATATAGTTATCGAATTTAAAAAGTCAGATATCGCCCATTCCTACTGAAACGCTTCCATCAAGGATTCAGTCTCTCTAAACCCCGCCTCTCTGAGCTCCTCTGCTCTGATTGGTCAGAAACACGTGTTTGAGGGCGGGGCAAAGCAGACGCTGTTCAGCCATTCAAAGCCATGTGTAGATTTATAACGATTTGAGACTGAATTACTGACGACTCGTTTCAGTTCAGAATCATTTTCTTTTAGGAGAAAAAAACCCTCAATTTTCTGCACTTTGACCTCTGAAACTGCAGATGTTTCACTCAGACAGCTGCTATATGACACGCATCTGAAATGGCATAATGGGGCTTTTAAATATATGAATATAGAGCAACAGCAAATAATTCTGTCACATTTAACTTTTACAGGAAGTCCACCATCAAAAGTATACGGCAACATTCGGGCCGTGGCGAGCCGCGCTGCGGAGAGGTTTTAACCTCTGCTCATGGACTGATCCAGAAATACTGCTCATTTACACTGTTAGCGCCTGGAAATATCTACCAATCACACGCCGATGATCTTCAGCACCAACGGACCGAGAATAAACGCATGACTGAAAATGAGACGCGTGTGGATCCATTGAGTAGTCAAGTTTTAAATGTTTATTGTTTCATACAGTATCAAGTAATCCATATATCCCATAGTAGTTAATTTGATGCAGCATGCAGAATAGACATCCCATAATTGTTTATTGTGCCTTCATAAGTATACCATTTCATTCAGCAAAAGTTGCAGAAAAAACTTCCTAAAGCATGAATTGTGCAAAGATGTGTATTTACAAAACAAAGGGCAAAATGTCGTGACCTGATTAGGATCGTATGAAATGTTTGGTGTTAATTTGGCAACGTATGAAATGCGTTCTTGGTTCTTCTGATATTGATATAACTCTCACAGCTGAAGTGTAAACGGCTAGAGTCGGTGAAGCTGATAAACATGCAGAGAACTAGTTTACGCAGCAGAAGATATGCTGAGATTTGAATAAAAAGACCAGTGATGAGTTTGGTTAAGCTGCTCTCGTCATGCACGTAAACATTCAAGAGTAAGTTAACGTTTCATTTGTTGTCTTGTTAGAGCTATTGTACTTAACTATAGCCATATAGATACTTTAAAGCTCATGTACGGTGAACACACAAGGGTATCCTGCTGCTTTTACACGGGTGTACAAAAGATGGACGTGAAAATCATCCATGAGTTACAGATGATCAGAGACACAGCGGTCCCACAAAGGTTCGGACACTTCAGCCACATAACACGGAAGATCAAAGGAAAAGCGCTCATTTTTAGAGTTTTCAGAGTGTAACTGTTTCAATGTGATAACGTGGGTTGTTCATGTATTAATCGACGTGTAATGAAACTTAAAAACTGAGCCGTTGCTGTTGACTGAATTATATGTGAAGGAAAAAAACTAAATATTATGCTGTTATACTTCCTGAAACTGCTTTAAGATCCAGTCAGTAGCGGCGTCGCTAATAACAAGCGTTTCTCGATCCTCCGCACGTCCATCTTGTTCTCTACTGCACTGACATTCGGAGTTATTGTGACTTTAGTGTCCAAATCCTATTTGTGAGCGCCGTGTGCTGAGATAGTCTCTGTTATGTTTCACATGAAGCGTTGCTGAAGTAAACCAAATCTCGTTTTGTTTCTCTGTAACTTTCTGCTGGACTCTCTCAACGATTCAGACATGAAGATGCACTTTCCAACAATATAAACATTTATACATAAACATTATATCACGGTTAATACAAAAACAGGTATTAAACATGGTTAGATGCTAAAGTCCAAAATGCTAGAATGATAGAAATAGAGTATATCACAAAGCGTAACAGGAAAAAAAGCAAACATTGCATCTTTACGTCATGCAACGGAACAAGCGTTTGATTGTTTGTTCTGTATGTTCTGCTTGGCACGTCATACCCTACGTATACTTATGTACTTAAAAAAGAGATGAAACCAAATAAATATTAAAAAAGAAGCATAAAAAACAAACAACTAAATAAATATGGACAAGCCAATGCTCTTTCCTCTTTACCTGACATGCTCCTTCAGTGTCCATAAGCCCATAAAGTGCTACACCAGGTTATTGAGCAGGTCGGAGTTCAATAACACTCACACGTTGGCTTGACAAGGCTTCTATTTGACAAAAGTGGTTTAAATACTTCCATTGAAATACACAGAGAGCATTTGCTGGATATCTTGAGCAGATCGTCAGAGATGGAGAGGAAAGCGGATCTGGTGGAGACCTGGACCGGCTCACACATCCACGACCATCTTCTTGTGTATATCGAGACCTCCGACAACCTGCGGCGGCAAAGAACAACTGTGAGAACACATTCACCCACGTAGAATAAAACCTTTTTCACAGGTACTATTATTAACAGTATAATGCTTTTATACTTATTTTATTTAAAAAAGTAGTGCCTTCCGCACCGGAATCAAAATCCCAATACGAACTCGGGAAAATGTTTTGACAGTTCATTTGCAGAATGAAAAAAATAATAGCCTAAGTGAAAGTTTGTGACTTTTTTTTAAAATCGCTTTTATCAAAGTTTATCGTGTCTTTGTAAACTTCAGAAAGCAAATATGAATAAAAGTAGTGCCTTCCGCAACGGAATCATTTGTCGGATAAACGCCCAATACAAACTCGGGAAAATGTATATGTTTTGCACAGTGCGTTTCGATCCATAGACCTTCCTCAGGCTTACAAACGCAAGTATTCGCAAATTTTGGGATAGTTAACAAATAAAAACGTTTTGGCCGTTCATTTGCAGGATTAAAAAAAAAAACAAAGCAAGTTTGTGGAAATTTTTATAGTTATCGCTTTTATCGAAGTTTAAGGCCGCGAAACTTGAACCGCGAAGAGTATATGTGTCTAATGCTATGTGTGGTTCTCCATAGATATAAACTTGCAATTGCAAGTCCAAACTGTGAAATATAAACTATTATTTCTCTTTTTTTGCTATTATTTCTATTTTTCTCTCGCAATGTTTTTGGTTGAGTTGATCCTTATAAGTCAAAATAAAATAATACAAGTTTTATACAAACATGTTTTGAAATATACATCAATACGTTTGACGGCAGCCAGACTTTAAGCTCAACAAGTATCTACTGTAAGTGTGGCTCACAGCACAGAATTCCTCGAAAGATATTCTTCCATCCCCATCCTTGTCTGCATTGATGATGGTCTTATCCACTATCTGCTGCAGCTGCGTGTCCTTCAGATTGTTGCCCACCATCATCTTCAACACCTGGAACAGCTCCCCGTTGGAAATGTAGCCATCCTTGTCCATGTCATAGATCCTAAAAGCAACTGGGATCCAGAAAAATGGCACATTACGACCACAGGCCCACAGGATTCTTTGCCGTCAGTTGAAGCAGACAGACAGACAGAAGAGAGGAGAAGTGCTTTCATACTCACAGCGGAGCTTCATTTCCTTATCACCCTTCACACTGAACTGAGAGACGCCCTCTATGAACTCTACAGGGACCAAACAACACTAGGATTATTAATCCAGGAACTGACAAATCGTACTTTTTATTGCTAGAATGTTACGGTGATAAAGAATGTGACATTTTATTAAAAGCAACTGATGAGCTCTGGGCTGATAATATAGATATAATATGATATAAAATCAAGTCTAATCGAAGTAGCGCTGCACAATTAATTGTTAAAATTGGCGATCTGGATTCAAACACCCACGCGATATTGTTATTAGTCTTTATCACAGAAGAACTGGGATTAAAGTCTATAGTTCAGATATAATCAAAATAGAGTACATTACTTCAAATAAAGATTGTATCAGTTCCATTGTTACACCAGTAGGTGGAGACAAGCGAATTAAAAATTTATCCGTCATTGAACCACTTATTGAAGAGATTTGTTCAAAAATGCCCAATTTCCCTTTTATACTAGAGACGTTTTGTGAAGAAAAAGTACAAGCTTTTAGAGTGTGTATCAGAAGAATAGATAAACTGTGAGACGAACCATCATGGCATCATTTCCAACCATATTGGAGAGAAACTCCAGTAACAAAAAGCAGGAATGTGTTCGCAGACACGAGAGCGACAGACATATGTCATTGCTTGTCTTGTTTTGATTCTTCTTGGGCAATTTCATGAATTGCAACAAGAATTCTAGAAACTTACTAAAAGAAAAAAGTAAAAAAGCGTTTGTTGCGTTTGTCGTTTTGAACCGAATCCTCCTCTGAAGTGCAACGGTTACAGTCAGAACATTGGGATGCAGTAATGAAACGAGAGACGTCATTCAAATCAACTTCAAATTACTTAAATGCTTTTAAATTGACTGAATTTAATTAATTACATTTTTAAATGAAAATCATGTAAAATGCAGTGGAACCCGGTTATGTCGACGGCCTCAGGGGTTAAAAAAAAGCATTGAGATAACCGATGATCGAGAAAACCAAAAGCCAATAAAAACACCTTCCATTCTCCATACAAACCTTTAATTATATTCTCCAACATTGCAAACACAATTTCTCTCACAGCAGAAACACAGTCACACACACATAAACACATTCACTCACAACACAGTCATTTCTCTCGGACACAGTTCTGATAGTATTGCACACGCGGTTACTATGGTTTCTTTACAAACTCTAAATGCTTTGTTGCTTTTTGTCTTTAGCGTCTGCTTGAACACAAATGCTTCTAAGCTTCTATCAGTAACGACGTCTTTGTCGATGTCAATGTAATCTGGGAATTGCTGGACAGTGAAGTTGAACTCCTGCGTCTCTTCCAAGATAGCGTCTGTAACGCTTGATTTTTGTGCGAGTTGTTCAGCGGCTGCACGGCACTGACCGCAAGAGTGAGTGAAGCGTCATTGGAGTGAGCGACTATACAGACGTGATGCTCGTGCAACGTGAACTCAGCGCATGCGCAGTGAACTCGTACTATCATTAGTCACGGGATCCAGATAACTGATGTGAAGTGCCGACTTTCCCTCTTTTGTGCTCGAGATATCAGGGTTCGGCGACATAAAAGAATCGACATAACCGATAAGAAAATACTAAGAAAAATAGGGAGTTTGACGTTCCACTTCAAAAACGTCAACATAACAGTGAGTTAACTGAGCTTGAGATAAGTGGCTTCCACTGTAGTTCAAATGTGTTTAATTGTCATGAAAATAATGTCACACTGCAAATATAATAAGGTGTTCTTAAAATTGGCTTAACGAATAGTTAACACAAAATAAATGTTTTTTTCAGGGGAGAAATGTGACCTTCGCATTTAAAGTAAGAACAACGGGGTTCCACTTTGAAACACAATGCGATCAAATGATTTCTCACACACGTTCAGCCTCACCTTTGAAATCCACCTCGCCGTTGCCGTCAGTGTCGAATATATCGATGACTCTCTGCACCAGTGGATTCTGCTGTAACTCAGGCAAAGACATGAACTCTTCCACACTGAGGGATCCTGAGTTATCTAGGTCGAGTTTCTTAAACCTCTTTCCCAGCCTTTTAATCTCATCAGCGTCGACTAAAGTGGACAGGAGACAAAACGGGAGACAGACAAAACAAACAAATAAATGGACAGCATTAGTAGACGATCCAACACACCTATGAAACCTTTCACCTTCCCGTCTGCGCAGGAAACCCACTGTCTGCGCTCCAGCCACAACACTCCAATGAGCCAAACACTACAAAACAATCAAACGCTGAGAAGTGAATCACACCACATGCACTCACATCCTGTGGCAGGATCTTTAGCGGAGACTGTCATGACATTGCTCTTTCCACGGAGAGGCTTTCCCGTCGCACTGTACCTGTGAGCCATACGGATCCTGCGATTCTGCTTCATAACACTGCTAAGCTTTGCCATATCAAACTCAGTTAGTAACGGTAAGCTCATTCAGATTGTCACATGACTCTTTAGTCGGCCTCCCCCAACTCTGATCAGTTCAACGAGAGCTACCGCTCATTAGACTGACATTTACACAATTACGCTTTACACTACCAGTCAAACGTTTGGAATAACTACGATTTCGAATATTTTTTAATTTGTGTATGAGAGTGTGTTTGTGTGCGTATGTGAGTGTGTTTGTGTGCGTGTGGGTTTGTGTGTGTGTGTGCGCGCGCGCGAGTGTGTTTGTGTGTATGTGCGCGCACGAGTGCGTTTGTGTGTGTGTGAGTGAGTGCGTGTGAGAGAGTGCGTTTGTGTGTGTGTGTGAGAGCGTTTGTGTGTGTGTGTGAGAGTGTGTGTGTGAGTGCGTTTGTGTGTGTGTGAGTGAGTGCGTTTGTGTGTGTGTGTGTGAGTGAGTGCGTGCGTGTGAGTGAGTGCGTGCGTGCGTGTGTGAGTGCGCGCATGTGAGTGTTGGAGAGAGAGACAGTGTGTAAGAGAGCGTGCGTTTGAAAGTGTACGTGTGTGCATGTGTGTGTGTGAGAGAGAGCATGAGTATGATTGAGAGTGAGGGTGTGAGAAAGTGTGTATGTGTGTGTGTGAGGGTGAGAGAAACTGTGTATGTGTGCGTGTGAGAGAAAGTGTGTATGTGTGCGTGTGAGGGTGAGAGAGAAAGAGTGCGTGTGTGAGGGTGTGAGTGTGTTTGAGTAGGAGTATTATGAGGTGCTTCTGTGACTGAAGAGTGCGGACTAGCATGTGTTCCCAAAGGCTGATGACTAATCAAAATGTAGAAGTGTATGAATATACGAATATACCCTAAAATAACACTATCACCAGATCTTCAACAGCATATAAAACAAAACTGCATAACGTTACTAAATGAAATGCTGAAATGTTGGTGGGAAATCAGACTGCAGTCACTGCAAAGGTCAGCTGGCAAATAATTCATGACTTATTATTAGACTAAGCGAGCATGAACTAAATTAAACTTTCAATCATTGAAATAATTACTAGAGTAATTATTCGGCTGAAACGAGTATCCGGTACGGATAAAGCACTTTTGCCGAGTACGAGTATTATACGAGTAATACGAGTCAATATCTGAGCTAGGATTGAATAAGAATCCTCATTGGGTAGCTGACTGTGTCTGCGTTCTGTGATAGGCTAGTCACAGCGCCCCTCCCCTACACATACAGATTTGCTGTGTCCCGCTCTGCTCACTCACACACAGAACACTGAGAAGAGAACAGCTCTCCTTTTCTCTCTCTTTCTCTCCCTCAGTCACTCAGGTTCACGGGTCTTTTCCATTAACGTTTAGGGTTTCTTCAGCTTCAGGTTTTTTCGGTTTGTTTGTAGTACTTATTAACCAGTAGAGTTCTGGTAAATGTGGGGTTTGTTCAGACGTGGTGATTGGTAGAATGCGACTAGCATTGCGTGTCAGAGATTTTTTTCTTTTTTTAACCGTCTGCTGCCTCTAACCAGTTTTTTGACTTCAATTTTTTTCATAATTGCAGACGCATGTGTTGTATTCATTGTTGCAAAAATTGTTCTGTATATATTTCGTTTGTTATCGTGATCAAAACCATTGATCTGAAGCTCAATGCTGATGCTTTCATGTAAATAGTTTTCTAATCAGCAATAAATAATTTGTGATCAACCCATATCAATTGCATGATTAAAAATAACATACCGTTAAAGCCCCGCCCATTTCAAAACAACTTGCCCACTTCCGAGTTACATCCCGCCCACTTCCAGGTTAGGCCCCACCCAGTCCAAGTACAGATACAGATAATTCATATGGTTAACAGATACAGATAATGCTGTACTCGCTCATCCCTAATAATTACCTTAAATCAGTGGTTCTCAAATAGTGGGTGATCCTGGGGAACATACTTTTTTTTGCCAGGGAGTAGGTTTTCTTGCACTGAACAAGAGCAGCAGATATGAAGTTCAGATAACAATCCCTTCATCCTTTGATGTGTACGATCACACCGGTGTTCATATGTGTCACGTGATCAACCGCTAAATTCACACGTGTTTTCACGCGATATCTGGCACTGATTCAGAGACAGACGCACTCAGAGCTTGTCATTTATCACAATTCAGTGTTTTCAACCACATAAGGTTTCTTTTAGGTTTCAAATATTTAAATACTCATAAGTACTGGCAAAATAATACATTTATACTTTGTAAAATACACACAGATGTCTATAAAAGAGGAAATAGCAATCCATTCAATTATAAACTGACAAGGTGTTTTATTCATATCAGATACACATTGTATTGGAAACTATAAACGTCACTCTGTTCTTCTCCCACTTCACCGGCCACTTACTATCACGTATTTCAGAAGAAGTGACTTGACGTGTTGTAAATCAGACAGATCATATTCTCTGAAATGCGGCGCAAACTAACACCGTGGCGCCCGTCGCGCTTCACAGATCAACGAACATGGTCATTATAAAAATTAAGCAACAAAACACATTCACTTCCACATATCTGAGAATCTGAATATCAGGTGGTTGATCACAGAGCCAACAAGTTGATGACTACTTTGAATAAAAAAGAAAAAACTAAATAAATGTGATACATCTGTCATACAGCGCTTTTTGTGACTGCGGTATACGCAGTCACGCATGACACGTTGGACACGCATGATGCGTCACCATGGAAACAATAAGGCGAAAGTCCCAAAATGGGGGGAGGGGGCGTACCAAATGTTTACCTCATCCTAGGGGGGGCGTGAAAGAAAATAATTGAGAAGCACTGGCTTAAATCCACATGTATTCAGTTTTTGCTAAATATTAGTAGTAAGCCAAGACATTGCTATTTACATCATGTATTACAGCCAGCATAAAATACAAAAATATTTATTTGTTAATATCATAATTGTTTTTAAATTCATCTTCCTGGTTATCAGAGCAACCCGTCACTCACATGAGATCCACCAATAGCAAAACACAACCATCCAATCGTTTGACTTGGTTTGTACGGCACAACTTCCCGTTCACGAGTCGAGAATGTCCTTGATTTCCTACTATCACTGCAAAAATCAGATGTTAGATCTGGCCTATGTAAATGAGTCATTGCATGTGTTACCAGGCAAATACAGGTGTGCGGATCAGAAATAACACAACAGCCCTACACCTGTACTACTGACACACAAGCCTAAACCTGGGGGAAGAAATCAAAGGGGATGACCCCTGAAATGTTACGCTTTTCTGTGTGCACATCCAGTGACTCTGTGGCGAGATGAATCACGAGAATTAGCTCAATTGTAATTAATGCAATTACAGCAAGTGAGAGGATTGTGAGGACGCTCTTAAAAGCGTGACGATTGCAGGAGGTGAAACTATCAATCCATTAGTACAATGACCTTCTCTGAGCTGCTGCTGATGTGGGAGAGCAAATCTGCCCTCAGCTGTACAAACGTTTATCCCGACACAGATACTGAATTCAAAATTGATGAGGGGGGGGAATATAAAACACACACACAAGGCATTAACATTAAAATATTATCAACCAACACGTGTCGGCAGAAAAACTGCATACAAGAAAAGATCGATCCAGCAGCGAGACACTCATAGCATGCAGAACACTTTACAAATATGTTTATAGTAAAAGCATGTATATTGATTAGTGTATTATTGCTGAATTATTTATATTTAAGCCATTACATTTATTTTGATTAGTGCATTTTTATATTTAAGGTATAATATTTATTTTGATTAGTGTATTATTGTTGCATTTTTTTATATTTAAGGTATAATATTTGTATTTATAAGTGTATTATTGTTGTATCTTTTATATTTAAGGTATACTATTTATGAGTGTATTATTGGTGCATTTTTATGAGGTATAATATTTATATTGATTAGTGTATTTTTGTTGCATTTTTTATATTTAAGGTGTACTATTTATATTTATAAGTGTATTACTAGTGCACTTTTTATATTTAAGGTATAATATTTATATTGATTAGTGTATTATGGTTGCATTTTTTTATATTTAAGGTATACTATTTATATAAGTGTATTATTGGTGCATTTTTTATATTTAAGGTATAATATTTATGAGTGTATTATTGGTGCATTTTTATGAGGTATAATATTTATATTGATTAGTGTATAATTGGTGCATTTTTTAATATTTAAGGTATAATATTTATATTGATTAGTGTATTATTGTTGCATTTTCTTATATTTAAGGTATACTATTTATATTTATAAGTGTATTATTGGTGCATTTTTTTATATTTAAGGTATAATATTTATGTGTGTATTATTGGTGCATTTTTATGAGGTATAATATTTATATTGATTAGTGTATAATTGGTGCATTTTTTATATTTAAGAGTGTATTATTAGTGCATTGTTATATTTAAGGTATAACATTTATTTTGATTAGTGTATTATTGGTGCATTTTTATGAGGTATAATATAAGTTGATTGATTGGTGTATTATTGGTGAATTATTTATATTTAAGGTATAATATTTATATTTTCGGGTTAGCGATTTTTGCAACCCCAAACTCCCTAGTGTTTTCTCTCTTCTTTTCTTTTTTATACAGATAAGGATTAGCTTGGTCCTTAAAAATAAAAAAATAAATAAAATGACAAATAATTGCATTTCTCATGAACATTAGTTCCATGATTTCCTTTGTTTTGCTCAGAGTTGATCCTTTATACTGGAGCTTTGATACTCAGTTCACCATGCAAAGACTGCAAACGAATCATCCGGACGGACGTATGGAGCTTCTCTCATGTGCAATAGCTTGCTGTTGTTGGCAGATTCTGATCCAGCAATGATACTCTCCCCACCAACAGCCAAACCTGACATCACCCGTCAGTGAGTGCAGAGCACGAGCTGTGCAAGACCTGCAGTGGTCATGTTTGCTTTTAGCCATGAGATCATAAGAAGCCTCAGGGAAACCCCCAGCAACACGGGACCCCAGCGAACGGGCTTGGGTTTATTTTGAGCGGTTCAGACCGTTTGGGAAGCTGAAGGCCACATGCCAGTGTGAGACACATTATTCCACACATGGTCTTGTAAATGGGTCATTTGCATTGCAAGCTGTCAGCTCTCAAAAAGCAACTCCTGGTCTAAACTATGTTGATGTCCTGCAGACGCTGCATTTTTGTGAACACCACGTTGTACTATAGCAGACTTTGCTCTAGTTCTTAAGGTTTCTTTAAACTTCAGGGATTACATTATACATTATATATATCGGAGCATCTGAAGTTACCATGTTCAGCACAGACAGTCCAGGAGCTTCTGATACCCTGATCCAGGTTTGGAAGAAGATCTTCTAAGACTTCATCCTCCACCTCATCAGAAACCCAAACGTACGTACAGGCATGTGGGGGCCGAACAGACTTTTGGTATGATGTTGAATTCAGCCCTCAAAGAGTTGATGACTTTGGTTTCCATTGACTGTACAAATGAATAGGTTGGTCCAGTTCATAAAACCAATGATTAGTTTAAGAATCAGACCTGAGTTCAGACAGCCGTAAAAAACTTGAATTTCAGTCTGTTCAGCAGAAAAATATGGAAAGGCTTTGCTGACAGTTTCCAGCTGCTTTCGAGTCCCCATTCAATGTTATTGCATGGGAAAAAAGTGACTACAGTGATCCCTCGTTTATGGCGGTTAATGTGGACCGAATGCCCCGCGATAGGTGAAAATACGCGAAGTAGGATTGGCCCCCCCTGGAATTTCTATATATGTGCGTGTAGGTACCAGAATGTTTAAAATATGTACATTTATACTTTATATATTTTTAATTAAATCTATTTAATTATAAAAGCTTAATATTATAAATTAACTCTCTCTCTCTTATACGATACGTATTATGGTCTCTACACTCATCAATGACAGCAGTATCTTGAGACTAATTACTCGATGAAGACCAGTGCGGTTCATGAATGTGATGATGATGATGATGATGATGATGATGGTGTTACTGCACTGCTATAATGAGGCCTTTAAATCAGTTCGGGAAGCACCTCATCGTCAGATATTGGCGCTGGATCGTCAACATTTGCTTCTGAGAGAGGTGAAGAGGCTCCCACTCCACTCGTGCTCTCATTGGTTGATCTCGCGCCGGGAGCCAATCACGTGTCTTGTCTGAGTGCTGTGGGCGTGTTCAAAGCCTCTGAGAGGGTTTCTCTCTTTGTCTGCATCCTGGGAAACCGTTTCTCTCACATCACGATGAAGCAACGCTGCTTTCCTCAATACGGCTGCCGATATGACGCTATTTTTGAATTTTATTTTTCTATAAATATTTTTGAAAAATCTGCGATGCACTGAGACCGCGAAACTTGAACCATGAAGTGGCGAGGGATTACTTTATCAGACAAAATATGCGGCATATACATTTAGAAATGTTAGGGGTGCTGTGGAGTCCACTGGCCACACCCAAAACAAATGACGAAAGATTTGCTCAATGTAGCTAAGCTTCATGCTAGCTAAGTTCTCATGTATTCCAATGGGACCAAATGCGCATTTTTGAACTAGAGGGCGCTGTGGAGTCACGTCTCTCCTGAATTACAGTCATATCATATAATAACTAATTTAGTGGTTCATTTTTATTTTTAGCCATAGTAAGACCATCAAAACGGTGCAGGAAAATGTAAAAATTGCACATTCAGTCCAACATGGCTGACTTCCTGTTGGGTAGAGTCAGCTTTAAAAACACAGCGCTCCCATTGAAAACAATCGGATAAATACACTAGGCTCAGGAAAAAGGCTAACGGCTGAACTGTTCAGAAGGCTCAAGTCCTAACCAGCTATTCCCACACAGCTAGTCTATTCGAATAGCATTTCTATTCGAGCCTCGAGCTCATTAAAAACCCACAACCTCATCTGCACACACACTCTGAGCCCTAATTCTTGCTCTCTTAGTCTTATTTCTTTCACTGTTCCCGTCTGTGAGAGATCTGGGGGTTGATCTTCAATGTGGCACATAAACGGTTAATCCTGGCAAAGAATGACTAGCGCACACAGGGACTGGAGCGTGTCAGATTCCCTGCCGCAGACGGTCCTCCTCTTCACACGTGCGTGCATCAGAGTCAAGCAAAACTAATTAAAAGTTTCAGAGCTAAAAATAAGCCTCAGCATCTCAGGAGACACGCTCGACTTGACATCATTTTCACCACTACAAATTCAGGTATGAAGGAGGTTTAATCAGCACTTTAGAGAACGAGCAAGTAAACTTAATATACTGGCTTTTTATGAGATATTTCAAGTTAATACGGAGCATTATAAAATGATGATTGTTTTAAAGCAGCTTCACAGCAATAAAATGACTCAATGACGCAAACTTCAACAAATATGAGAAGAATTCAAATATTGCTGTAAAGTTGCTCTAGAAAGACAAGCGTCATTATTCAGTCAGTAACTGTGTCAATGCTGCAAAGTTACTGTCATTATCCGGTTAATTGAGCATGCAAATTAGGAACAAACTTAATGATACTTACAATGTGAGCACATTTCCAGGGGATAACTTGCCTCATTTCCCTACAAAAGAAGAAAACATTATCAACACTTTTTAAATGATTACACATGACCACTCTCTCAGATGAAGGAGAACAATGTGAAAGTGTCAGTTTCACACTGTGAAATTTGGGTAACAATTATTCAATATGCAGTGGAACCCGGTTATGTCGACGGCCTCAGGGGTAAAAAAAAAGCATTGAGAAAACCGATGATTGAGAAAACCGAAAGCCAATAAAAACACCTTCCATTCTCCATACAAACCTTTAATTATATTCTCCAACATTGCAAACACAATTTCGCTCACAGCGTAAACACAGTCACACACACACAAACACATTCACTCATAACACAGTCATTTCTCTCGGACACAGTTCTGAAAGTATTGCACACGCGGTTACTGTGGTTTCTTTACAAACTCTAAAATGCTTTGTTGCTTTTTGTCTTTAACGTCTGCTTGAACACAAATGCTTCTAAGCTTCTATCAGTAACGACGTCTTTGTCGATGTCAATGTAATCTGGGAATTGCTGGACAGTGAAGGTGAACTCCTGCGTCTCTTCCAAGATAGCGTCTGTAACGCTTGATTTTTGTGCGAGTTGTTCAGCGGCTGCACGGCACTGACCGCAAGAGTGAGTGAAGCGTCATTGGAGTGAGCGACTATACAGACGTGATGCTCGTGCAACGTGAACTCAGCGCATGCGCAGTGAACTCGTACTATCATTAGTCACGGGATCCAGATAACTGATGTGAAGTGCCGACTTTGTCCCTCTTTTGTGCTCGAGATATCAGGGTTCAGCGACATAAAAGAATCGACATAACCGATAAGAAAATGCTAAGAAAAATATGGAGTTTGGCTTTTCCACTTTAAAAACGTCGACATAACCGGGTTTGGCGAGTTAACCGAACTCCACTGTATATATCACAATAGGTCTTCCTACCAACCTGTTCTCTACTAAATTACTTTAGCTTGGTTTAAACTTTTCAGTAGAGATGCACTGATTGCAATTTTCTTGGCTGATACCGATTTTCGAGTGTGACCTGCTGATACCGATTTTCTTTCTAATATATAACTGACAGCATATATACACAAAAATCTATCAAAAAAGAGAGTAATGAAATAAGAACCAATAAACTGCAAACAACACCAACAATAAATGCAATAGAATTAAGAGTGCTTGGCTCATCACCCACTGAGGCTAGTGGTTTGTCAAAGTTACTAGCCACTATTTTGACATTGATACCATTGGGAAAAACGTCCATATAGATATTTTGTATACTATCTCATAATTTGGCAGCAGGGATATTAGGCTTCTGTCACTTTAAGAGCAAATGCAACGTCTCTTTATACTGCCACACATGCGTTTTCTTTCTCAACTGTTTACACGCACTTAAAACCAAGACCAGCAGTTTGTGTATTTGACTGTTTAAGTGCAATAAGAAAATGTAAACAAACTCAAGATTGCTTTGGTGGTGAGCACAAAATCTGCAAAAGGAGTAAAATCAAGCCCTGTAACAGCAAACACATTCATCCGGATGGAGTGAGAGGAGGCGGGTGTGTGTCGCTTCGCCGTTGGAGAGAAGAGAACGAGAACGCGCAATTGGAAAGATATGAGACTGACCGTCGGTCACCGGTCCCGGTGCATCTCTTTTTCAGATTACAGAGAAGAAAAAAAACATTGTACATAATGACATTTCTATACCTGTTCAGAAGCAATGATTCTTTCATAGTGTTACTGTGGCACTGAATTCTTCTCTTTTATTCGATGCAAATCAAATGCTTCTGCTGTGTTCTAGATGAAATACTAAATACTAAATCCACCCTGTGTATCTCCATCTGCTTTGATTTATTATTTATAAAGTCACATTCAGTTCAAGTGCTCAAAGGCCCATATACCATATCCGTCACAACAGCGAAGGACAGATGAGAGCGTTGCCTGTGTTCTCAACGCTGACTGTTCCTTACGCCGTAATAAATTTACTATCTGCTACAAGAAAAAATTTCAAATTTCACTCAAGACATTGTTAGTGAATTGTACTATGATTTACAAAGTGCTTCTCTTATGCTATTTTTAAAGGCTCAGATTTTGTCTTGTAAGGTTTACACGCATCAAAAGTCAAAAATACCGTATTTATCATATAACATCCACTGCAGCATCAACTCTTTCCTCAGTGTCTGAAACGCTTCCATCAAGGATTCAGTCTCTCTAAACCCCGCCTCTCTGAGAGCTTCCTCTGCTCTGATTGGTCAGAAACACGTTTGAGGGCGGGGCACAGCAGACACTGTTCAGCCAATCAAAACCATTGTCTGACATTATGCACCTGTGTAGATTTATAACGATTTGAGACTGAATTACTGACCACTCGTTTCAGTTCAGAATCACTTTCTTTTAGGAGAAAAAAAACTCAATTTTCTGCACTTTGACCTCTGAAACTGCAGAGGTTTCACTCACACAAACAGCTGCATTACCAGTTAATTTCGTTTGGATTACTAAGGCTTCAATAAAAATACAGAAAAACAGTAATATTGCAAAATGTTATTTATTCCTATGATCAAAGCTGAATTTACTTCTTGCTGCTCAAGAAACATTTATGATTATTATGAAATCAATGATATAATATTATCCATGAAAATGGTCATGCTGCTTCATATTTTTAAAGAAATGGTGATATTAACAGCATTTATTACATATCTTTATTACATAAATTAAATATAAATATTCTGAAACATTATCAATGACTTTACTGTCACTTTTGATCAATTTAATGCATATTTGATAAATAAAAATATTAATTTCTCTTTTTTAATCTTACCTCAAATGTTGAATAAAAGATATGAAGCAGCACTTCTCAACATTGATAATCAAAAATGTATTATTATGTATATCATATTATATATTTATATTCACATAGAAAACAGCCATTTTAAATTCCTTTTTATTGTGTTTTTCATTAAATATATGGAGAGCAGAAGAGGCTTCTTTCAGAAATATATTTTTTTGTATTTTTTAAATATAGTTTTCACACAACAGCAACAGTTTCCGCATTAGCACTGTCACTCTGAATGCATGATGTGCTGATGTCTCTCGGCTCGATGTTGCGCAGCAGCGTGGGTTTGGTGGAGCGAACCATCTGATCTGCAGCGAGGGGTGCTGTTGATCGCTGTATAGACTATTCTGAACCCCCACAGCACCCGCTGCGCTGCCCACTCACTCACGACAGAGACGCCGATCTGCCACGAGAGTCACGGCCACTGCTGAGCTCGAGCTGCTGCACATTACGACTTGACTTTTAAGAAAAACTAACGTTGAGCTGGATATGAAACAAGTTTAGATAGAAATGACCCTGATATAACTCTCCAATACATGCATAACCCAGCTCAAAGTATGTCAAGCTGAGTGTCTCTGCCGATCTCTTGCAGAAAACACAATGTACAATCTGATGTACAATCATTGTTTTAAATGAAGGTCAATGAGTTTTGGGTCAAAATGACCCGAGGGGGACGGGGTTAGATATCATCAGGTCCATAATAAGTCTTGATGTTGTTTTTGTCTCTACTAGATCAGGTTTTCCTGCTTTAATGTTGATTATTTTCCAGTCTGTCAGAAACGCTCTGTTTAGTTCCGGTCTCTATGAAGCCCCAAAGTGATGCTTAAACAGCAACATTAATACTAAAGAGTACTAGTTTAGTAGTAATTACACACTAAAGAGAGATGGAGGAAAATATGTCCTTTTTATGGTGCATTTTTGGACACACGTAGGATACTCAGTATAGTTGAGCCGGATACTCGGCTGAAACGAGTATCTGGTACGGATCAGCACTTTTGCAGAGTACGAGTATCATACGAGTCAATATCTGTGCTCGGATTGAATAAAAATCCTCATTGGGTATCTGACTGTGTCTGCGTTCTGTGATAGGCTAGTCAGAGCGCCCCTCCCCTACACATACAGATTTGCTGTGTCCCGCTCTGCTCACTCACACACAGAACACTGAGAAGAGAACAGCTCTCTTTCTCTCCCTCAGTCACTCATGTCTGCGGGTCTTTTCCGTTAACATTTAGGGTTTCTTCAACTTCAGGTTTGTTTTTTATTTTGATTCGTTTGTAGTACCGTATTTATTCGAGTATATCGCGCACACGTGTATAACGCGCACCCCTAATTTTCGATTAAAAATCGGTATAAAATTTTGTTTCACACCAAGCGTTGTAATTGACAAAAAACGTTGTTGAACACGTGCAGCCATGATAAAAAAACATTTATTTATTGTATAACATATACTTACTTAACATATATTTATTGACAACATAAACTAATGAACACAATACCGAAAGAGAATTACCGGTAAAAATATTTATTTAAAATCCTTCGACGTCAGATTCCTCATCAGAGACACTAAAGAGTTGCTCCCATTCTTCTGGAGTTAATTTTTCATCAGTGTCTCAGTTGGCAGGAACATTTGTTTCTCCGGTTTCTTCGCTTTCTTCTGCGTCTGAATTCCACAGCAGGTCGTCTTCTGTGCCGTCCATTTTATTGCTGATGCCGGTCTTCACAAAAAACACAAAATGCCTGTCTTCTCCGTAACGTGTGTGTGAGGAAATGAAGCGGCGAGGGGACGTTTTTTTTTCTTCGCCCTCACGTACAGTGAGAGGCTGCAGCCTGTGTTACGGGATGTAATGTATCATGCAATCGGCAATCGTTTGAATACAGTTGCTGAATTGCACTCACGAGTCTGCCTTTTATTTTATGCATATATTGCTACTTAAACAGCCTGTAAAATTCAATAATAAAACTATAAATATATATAACTATAATAACTATTATAAAACTCACAATTCGCCGGCGCCCTCAAAGGACTGGCCGTCAAAACAAACCCCACCCCACCCCAGCCCTCGTGCATAACGCGCATCCCTAACTTTGAGTAATTTTTTTGGTAGAAAATTTTGCGCGTTATACTCGAATAAATACGGTACTTACTTATGAACCAGTAGAGTTCTGGTAAACGTGGGGTTTGTTCAGATGTGGTGCTTGATAGAATGCGACTAGAGTTGCATCTCTTCCTATCAGAGAATTTTTTTTTCTTTTTTTAATCGTCTGCTGCTCTATTCAGTTGTTTAACTTCGCGCACTAAGTGTCTTACACTTTCTTGCTGTATTTCATACAAAATAAAAAAAGCGTCAGACTATTTGATCCGTAGAACATACAGTCCCCCCCCAAATAAAAATAAAAAAATCACACTGATCATAAAAAAAATTTAAGTTAAAAAAATAAAGTTGTTTAAATGAAAACTCTTCATTACATTTTTCTTCATAACTGCAACCGCATGTGTTGTATTCATTGTTGCAAAACTTGTTCTGTATATAGTTCATTTGTTATCGTGATCAAAACCATTGATCTGAAGCTCAATGCTGATGCTGTCATGTAAATAGTTTTCTAATCAGCAATTTCTGATCAACCCATATCAATTGCATGATTAAAAATAACATACTGGTTAAAGCCCCACCCACTTCCGGGTTAGGCCCCGCCCCGCCCGAATACAGATACAGATAATGCTGTACTCGCTCATCCCTAATACTCAGGATGAGTTTGCCTGCAGCTGCTGATCTACAGTCAGTGTTTCTCATTCTACTTATAGTTTGAATATGAACCCAGAGCAGCCGTTGTGGCAGCAGATCGAGTCAGACCCTTCCTCCGCCTATGAATAGACTGGTTTGTTCTCATGAAGCAAAAGGTCCACACATGAGCTAATTCATGTTAAGTGACCGGTTTTTAAACAAGCTCCAGGTCACACATTTAATAAATTGTACCCTTCTCTCTCTTAAGACTAGAGGAACTGCACTAAAACACATTATCATGACATGCTAATCTCCATATTATATTTGTATATACAATCCAGATTAATGCACGTTACTGGATATTGCAATGATTCATCCATGCATTTTTACTTCTGTTGTTTTTGAGGTCGACATTTAATCAAGATGTTACATTTTTAATTGTTTGTTTTTGGCATTAGAAACATTTTAACTGTAAAAAAAAAAAAAAAGAATTCCAACAGATGTTGCAGAAAAACAGGAATTCCAATTAGAATTTAAGATAATTTTTGATTAGTAAATGTGATTCATTTTCTTATCTTTAAAATATCATTTCTTGTCTTTGATTTTGCGGTGAGATTTGGACATGACGTCCCATTTCAAGCATTTTAGTCTTAATAAATACTCCTACAATCAAACGACATTGCCGGATTAATCTCACAACCGTACAATTATTTTGATTCTCCATTACTCTCGCTGACTTGTCTTGCAGCGCACTTGCATCCTTTGAGATGCACAGATTAGATGAAACAGCACAAACCCAGATGCAACATGCAAATGAAGAGAAAGCGGCTTCTCAAGTATTTTTGAAGAGTTGGTTATTAATATCAGATCCACACAAAACCTACTGTCCATGAGCTGATGAGAACAAATCATGCCTTGCAGCTCAGAAAGGGGAAAAGAGACAGGAAAACAGAGTTTGAAATGAACTCCTGAATCATTAGAGGGCTCTTCTGAGATGTAAATGAACTGTTTCGTCGGCTGAACATTGTCTGGGAAGCCTGAGAGGCAAACGCTCAGTGCAGGTCATAAATAATGCATTCAGACTCAATTAGACTGCACAAAACACGCACCGCACAATGAACACAGCCTTGCATCCAGCAAACAAAACAACTGCATGCAAAACACTCAATATGGTTCCCGATGCTTCCTGGCTGGAGATGCTCCTCATAGCAGATCAGATTTATAACGCTCAAGCAATATCTGGATCTAGAGGGCTTGAATTCATGCTGATTTAAATGGAAAAAGATGTGCACTGAAAAGCACAAGTGGAATAATAAAAACGCTCCCCATCTGAACCCCTACATTGATGAAAATTTAAGGGGCAAATCTTCGTCCAATTGCAAAACGTTCTTACGCAAAGTATTTCTACATTTTGTATTTCTTGTATGTACACGGTCTCGTCTTAATATTATTGCTATATTGTGATGATTAAGAGCAATCGCTGCCTGACACATTTGCCGTGTTTCGCTGAATACACGACTCTTACGATTATTACATTTGGCTCACGATTAATTAAAGATAATGTGATTATGACGATTGGCTGTTTTGAATTATTACAAACATATGCACACACACACACATAGAGACTAACCCACCCACACACCCACCCACCTACACAAATGCACACACAACCACGCATAGACACACCCACCCACAAACATATGCACGCACACACACACACACACACAGACACACACACACACGCCCACACCTACACGCAATTTTCACGCAAACACACACCCCCACAACTTGTTGCAAATACTGCCCTGGCTGTGACGTGTATGAATGAAAAAGCTTTTCCTCTGTATTGTATATATAAATGTATAAATGTAAGCATCACTGTTTTTGAAGTAATTAAAGTCACAGCTTCACTGCTAGAAGAGAGACAACACAACTGGAAACAACACAATCTCTGAACCACAATGCCTTTACTGGTAAACACTGGATGCAGCCAATGTGCATCTAAATGTTTTAATTTGATTTTCTTTATTTTAACTGTAAAGTAAAAACATACGGCATTGCATTATGAGAATAATCCAAATTCCAATTAGATTTTAAGAAGTTGTTTATGTTTAAAATCGTCACCAGGTCAGAGTTCACTAAACTTGAACTTTAACACGCAACGAAACGCCAAAGTTTCAGCGTATGAGTTTGATTTTCCGGTCTGGCGCATTCGCTCGCGTTTGAATGGAAGACAATGGAACGAAGATAATGACAACATGGCGGATGCAGCACATCTGGATTACATACATACTACACACAAACTTATACTACATACATCTTTTTGACAAAAACCGATTGATAACAGAACACTTCCTAAATGGTAGCATTTTCTGCGAAGCTGCTTTGAAACAATACTTATTGTGAAAAGTGCTATACAGTAATCCCTCGCCACTTCGCGGTTCAAGTTTCGCGGATTTTTCACAAAAAAAAATAAAAAATTTATTCGAAAAATAAAAATTCAAAAATAGCGTCATATCGGCAGCCGTATTGAGGAAAGCAGCGTTGCTTCATCGTGATGCGAGAAAAACGGTTCTCTCTCAGAGGCTTTGAACACGCCCACAGCACTCAGACAAGCACGTGATTGGTTCCCGGCGCGAGATCCACCAATGAGAGCACGAGTGGAGTGGGAGCATCTTCACCTCTCAGAAGCAAATGTTGACGATCCAGCGCCGATATCTGACGATGAGGTGCTTCCCGAACTGATTTAAAGGCCTCATTATAGCAGTGCAGTAACACCATCATCATCATCATCATCATCATCATCACATTCATGAACCGCACTGGTCTTCATCGAGTAATTAGTCTCAAGATACTGCTGTCATTTATGAGTGTAGAGACCATAATACGTATCGTATAAGAGAGAGAGAGTTAATTTATAATATTAAGCTTTTATAATTACATAGATTTAATTAAAATTATTTAAAGTATAAATATACATATTTTAAACATGCTGGTACCTACACGCACATATACGGATCCTACTTCACAGATTTTCACGTATCGCGGGGTTCTGGTCCACATTAACCAAGATAAACGAGGGATCGCTGTACAAATAAACTTGAGTTGAACGGAATGGTTTCTGTGAGAATCTCCCGGCTTCATAAGCCTTAAAGCAGATTCTGATTTTCACACAAACTAGAGATTATCATTTACTAAAGGTAAAATTGCAAGCATGAGTAATAAAGGGGAGCGAACCAATATGATTGTTCTTCATTCTCCTTCCCGATGCCCACAATAAGTGACTAATGCGCACAAACAGCTGATAGCAGGCCTCCGCTTGAGTAACGCTGGTGTGTGTGTGTGTGTGTGTGTGTGAGAGATACCTGCTGAAAGCTATCTGCTAGCATTCCTATTGATCTAAACTCCACGTAGGAACAATAAAAACTGTGATGGATCACTTTACATGTCAGACAGACGGCTTTTCCTGTTCGGGTGGGTGGTTCTTGACTGAATAACTGCATAATACAGCAGACCTTATGATGTCTAGTGAAAAGTCTAGCAAAACCTTTTCAGGCTGAATCCGTGTTCAGACACACTACTGCAAATAAAAATCATCCTTTAGCACCTATGATTTCAGTAACGCAGAAAATAATAGGATTTGTTCAATTCCATTTGATTACAAATTAATTAGGCTAAATTGTCCATGTTTATACCTCATTAGCACCTTTTGATAATACATTTGTAATGAATTATACATCCAGAATCCTTTACACAGCTTTCCTGTAGCTCATTCTTACAACGGCAAGGTCATGGGTTCGATCCCAGGAAAAGCAAGAACTGATGCAATATAACTCGTTTTTGATAAAAGCGTCTGCCAAATACATAAATGTAAATATTTTTTTTATATACAAAAGTTTTGCATAGTGCACTATTACTGTAAATAAAACACACCAACATTTTTTTATAACAAATTAATTGTTAAAATTTATGAATTTCATGAACTGCTTTTCAAATTAAATTTTTAGAATTTAATTAAATAATTAAAATAGAATCCCAAAAAACTGAAATGGAAAACACTAAAATAAAATTATTAAAAATTAAAAAAAAAAAATGTATTAAACCCTAATAAAAAATGAGGTCCTTTTAAAAGTATTTCATGATTTCAATTCATCAAAGCATTTTTTTATAACTAAACTTTTATTTAACCATTCAAATGGAATAGAGAAAACATCTAGGGAAATAATAAAAACAGAAGTTGGGAAAAATAAAATTCATTTCATGAAGGGCCGTTTATTCAAGGAAATAATAATGGAAATAATTTGTTAGTGTGTGTGTTTTAGCAGTACATTTACAACAGCATTTTGAAAACAGCATCGTTATCGTCTTCATATCAGCTACAAAAATGAGTGAAAACACTGACATCATGCGTATTAAGTGTTCGAAGGCGGTTTGACGACATTGTTGTCTCTACACAAAAAATGCAAGGGAAAAACTCCACTTTTAGTACATCATTGTTGTGCAAGCGTAAGAATCTTAGCATCTAGCCACGAAGTGAAATGCAGATCCTAAAGGTGCGTCAGGAAATATCAAGCGCCGCACGACATTATCACGAAAGGCAAAAGCCATTAATCCATACTACAAAAAAACAAATGTTAGTATATCTAAAGTAAAAAGTACAATGCTTCTCTAGCTGCAATATCATCAGCATAACCCTTGATTTTTGCACCAAAACTCAAAGTGAAATGTGTGGCCACATTAAAAGCCAATGAATGGTGATGGTGGAGGTGCTCCTCATCAAGCCGTTCTGGTTTGACTCTTGAAAGGAAGAGACTGGAATTAAGTTCCAGTGCATTGAAATACACATATAAAGCAAGGCATACCAATGCAATATTCACAATATCGTCAGTGGGATTACTGTGTAAGGCACTGAATGTGCTGCAACTTAATAAAGATTGATATTTAGTTTCTTTTCCTAAAATGTCACAACTCAAACTCAACGTTTCAGGGTCGCTGTTTGACCTCAAGTTGACAGCCGTGCGTCTAACACGGTCACAAGACTCTTCCAGAAAAAGACAGACCACGGCGCAGGGTTTTATTAAAACGCCGAACCCCTGAGGACCTGGAACAGAACGCGGCGGGCCAGACCTAGTTTTTGTTCCAGTTAACTCAGATGAAAACCCTCACACAGCACCTCATCTTGTGCTAATCTGCGGCGGCGAACCGCTGATCCGACGTCAAGGACTTGCATGCAATCCCCATTGATTTTTGTCCCTTGTTGCATATCGTAAATCTCAAGATGTGTAATATTCGTCCAAGTCTAAGTGAACTGGTCAGCAAATAATACTTTGAATTCACGTGACCTCAGAACAACTAAAGCAAAAATGACTGAGCTTGAGGGTAGGCTGATGTAACGGCCTCTTCTCGACTCGCACTGCAATCTGTCAATCACGCCGAGCTTCTGTGACGGACTGAGTGGCAAAGTTTCACTGCAACACAATTTCTAGTTAAACAGACATTTAGACAACATGGTGTTCTTTAAAGTACCATGTAAATCCCATAGTCTGTGAATACGATAATCATTCAATATCACCATCAGAGCATCGATCAGTGATTTAAATATAGACATGAAGCATTTCGCCACAAATGATCTAGTGCTGCATCCTTTCACACACTGTATATTACACAATGCATAACCACATCATTCAAAGAGTGGCTATAAAAATGGGTGCAGGAAGGTGGAAATCAACCTGCGCCTTATGGCCTGCACAGGAGAGCAGTTCTCTTGTTTACCATAGAGATGTTTTTAATAACTAATGTCACGCTTAATAGCTCTGGCTTTAACTTTAAATGCCAAACTGCATCACACACGTCCAGCACTGACTCAGGTAAGCATTTGATTCTGCAATGGCTTTGCAACCACTTTGCATGAATTAGACCAACAACAGACAGAGAGAGAGAGAGAGAGAGACACACACACACACACACACACACACACACACACACACACACACACACACACACACACACACGACCAGGCAGATGCACGATAGGAAACGCATGCATCTTCGCGTTAGGAGACTTCGGTCGTGCGCTGAACTCGAGGGTTATCGCAGGCAGGACGCGTTTGAAACGGAGATATCTGCTATTTGTTTACATGTCGAGCTGCGAATGTGTCGCTTACCATGTTGCTGCCTGTGCGACGGAATTCCCCTTCGGAAATGAACAGCAATAAATGACAGCAAAAATATAAGAGGAAAATTCTGCTCTTGGTCTCGTTGTTTTGTCAGGAAAAGGCTGGTTTTGACACAGCAGCAGCGTAACCTATTTTCCGTCTGTTTCCGTGGGTTTCACTGCAGTAACGACGCGAGGACGAGCCGCAGGGCGGGGCGGGGGAGGAGCGGGGGAGGCGCGCTGCTATTGGACGAGAGGCGAAGGAGGCGGGACCAGGAAGGGCTGATGGGCGGTCCTGCGTTCGCTACATACGGGAACCCTAAGCCACACCCACTGCCTTTACCCTCACACGAACACACACAAGTATACACGCATGCACGCAAACACACATCACACACATACGCATACAAACGCGAACACACACAAACACACACATGCGCACCAACACACGCGCGCGTTTATTTGCATATTAGGGAGGCTCTCTTCACAATGCAGGCGAACTCATAGTGGGCCTCCAAATATGGCAAGCCGTTTTAACTTTTATTCATTTCAATTTTATTCATTCTTGATATTAACCACATTTTCACTAGTTAAAATGCGAATTCTTGATATCAACAATGACGTCGTCACTCGCAGAAAAACGGATTTTTGATGTCAAGATTTAAATTTCAGCTCGTAAAAAACTATTATTCTTGATATTGTATTTTCACTAGTTAAACCTAACCATATCATGCCATTCAAATTCAGCTATATCAATAAATAATTTCTTACTAGTTGAAATATCAATTTCAGAAATACAATTCTTACTAATAATAACCTTACTAATGATATCATGAATGTGACTGTTGAATGGGATTGTTACAAGTAAGAAAGCCATTTACCGTATTTTCCCGCATATAATCCGCAGACGCAGATAATCCGCACCCATGATGAATTTTTGTTGTGCAAGTTCACGATTCGAATTTCGAATGTTGCTCGCATGACGTCAATTATCCATAACTGTTCAGGCTCGGTACACAGTGCTTGTGCTCGAAATTCACACAATAAAACAAACACAAGTCAAAATCAGAAGAAAAAGAAAGAGCAGTCTCTCCCTCTCTCCAAAGTAGTCTCTCCCTCTCTCCTCTCTGCGCTGTGCTTGTCCCTTTGCTCGTCCCCCTGAAAGCGTATTGATCGGATGAGAAGAGCACGCTATCATGGCAGCACAGCCAATCACGTCTTCTTGCATGATTGACAGGTCAGACAGCTTATCAGCGCCAGCTGTAAGACTGACAGTACAGAGGCCAGACAACCTGTGCAAGAAAGAAAATACTGCAATTTTTTTTATATTGAAATATTATTACGTGTAAAAAAATTGGTGATATAGTCCACACCCTTATATATCCCGCACCCCCCCCCCCCCCCCCCCCCCTGCGGGGTTTGTAAAATCTGGTATAACCCGCGGGATATATGCGGTAAAATACGGTAGATCTATGAAAATAATATTCTATTTATTGATATCAGAACACGTTGAAATGCATTTACAGATACTGTAAAAAAGGCTATTGCTGCTGTCACACTCACATATCACATCTCTCTCTCATTTCGAGGCACACGCGTTTTTTACTAGTAACTATTTAAAGTAATTATTGGTATAAAAGATACAAGTTTTATTAGTAAGAATTGTATTTTTGATAAATCAGAAAGATTTGAAAAGAGGAAAAAAATAAATTATTGATGTAATTGAAAGTGAACACAATTACAACAGTTGGCCTCTTTGGCTACCGCTAACTGTAGTTCACCAAACAGTGATTCAACTGATTTACCACTTATTTTTCTTTCTTCTTTTGACATGCCATCTGACCAAGAAATTTCTCATCTCATTCACAAATCTAATTCTTCCACGTTTAGTTGATCCTATACCTACTCACTTGGTAAAGACCTGTTTTCCTTCTCTTTCTTCTCTTACTACTTGTATTATTCACACTTCACTTAGCACCGGTATTGTTCCATCATCCTTGAAAATAGCTGCTATTACCTGTCGTGGAAATTTATTTATCTTATGGGATCAATAAATTCAGAGAGATCTTGAAAGGTATGACAGTCGGTTTATTCTTGCAAGAAGGCATTCTCACACAGAGTGCGTCTGTCCTGAGAAGGCAAAGAGCAGCGCTTCTCAGGCAGCTTATATCTCTTTCAAAAGTTACATTAGTTAGTTACACAAGTATCAAAACAGTCTAAGCTAGTGCACACGGTTCTGTTCATTTCTCAGCTGCACGTACTAGATTTTTTCCTGTTGGCAAATACACACACATACACACATACGTCTTTTATTGAAACATCATAAGAAACTGTTTCGGCCTAAGCTTTATTTATTTAGTAAGAAAAGTTGTCAAGCAAGCTAGATAGGAATATGTATAGTAAAGATACATTTTTCCATCACATACCCCAACTCTTAAGAAACCTGGCACAGACCCCAACAATTTAAATAATTTCCGTCCCATCTCAAATCTTCCTTTTATTTCTAAAGTTCTTGAAAAAGTAGTGGCAGCACAGGTCCATGCTCACCTTAGTCATAATAAGTTATATGAGTGTTTTCAGTCAGGGTTTCGTCCCAAGCATAGTACGGAAACTGCCTTACATGAGAATGACTAATGATCTGCTAATGGCTGCTGATGGCGGATCCATTCTTGTTTTGCTTGATTTGAGTGCTGCTTTTGACACCATCTCACAAAATATTCTGTTGAACCGTCTGTCCGCTACTGGTATCACTTGTATTCCTCACACATGGTTCACTTCATACCTTTCAAACCGTACACAGTTTGTCCAACTAAAAAAAATTTCAATCCCTACCTTCTTCTGTTAGCTGTGGTGTCCCCCAAGGTTCTGTCCTCAGTCCTTTATTGTTCCTAATCTACCTTCTCCCACTTGGTAAAATTTTATCCAAATATGGTATTAAATTCCACTGTTACGCTGATGATACACAGATTTACATTTCCACAAAGCCTGAGTCCACTTTTCCACCTGCCTGTCTTACAAACTGCCTTCACGAATTAAAAGTTTGGTTTTCTAACAATTTTCTCAAACTTAACGGCAGTAAGACTGAAGTACTCCTTATTGGCACAAATGCAGTTCTCTCAAGGTCTTGCAGTTTTTCTTTATCCATTGATGGTTCTTCCGTTTTCCCTTCTCGGCAGGTCAGGAATTTGGGTGTCATCTTTGACAGCACCCTTTCTTTCAAAGCTCACATTAACAATATAACCAAGTCTTGCTATTTTCATCTCCGCAATATTGCTTGTCTCAGTTCTGCTATTCTAGTTCATTCGCTTGTCCCCTCTCGCATTGACTACTGTAACTCTCTCTTAATAGGCTTTTCTCACAAATCTCTTCATAAACTCCAATTGATTCAGAATTCTGCTGCTCGTATTATATCCCGGACTCCATCTATACAACTGTGGCGAGAAGGGCAGGGTCGAGGGACCGTGAGAGCGTCACGAGAGCCGGTGGCGTGATTGAGAATGAGCGTCACCTGCGAGCCACCGGTGTCTCGATTCTCACGGAGGAGCGGAGACATAAAAGGAGGCGCGACGACAGTGAAAGCGAGAGAGGACCAGGCCTGGATTTATGTTATGTTTTGTGTGGGCGGCAGTTGTCTGTGAGGAACTGCAGCCATTACTTTCGTTTTGTGTTTATGTTTTATTTCATCATTAAAGTCTTCAAAGTCTGCCGGTTCCCGCCTCCTTCCTCCCTGAACATTTAACTTCGTTACAACAACATATTACCCCATCGCTTCAACAGCTACATTGGCTTCCTATCAAATTTCGGATTGATTTAAAAATTATTCTCCTCACTTAAAAATCTCTCATAACCTCTCTCCACCTTACCTTTCAGATCTCTTACAGCCCTATATTCCTTCTCGCACCCTCCGCTCTTCTTCTCTGATTCTCCTCCATACACCCTCTGCTTGTTTAACCACCATGGTTCATAGGGCCTTTAGCCGTGCTTCTCCGCGCCTCTGGAATTCTCTCCCGGTCAACATTCGTGATTCAGACTCATTATCTCAATTTAAAGTTAAACTTAAGACTCGTTTATTTAGAATAGCTTATCTTTCATGATTGTGTTCCCTCAAGTCTAGCACTTTGTTTTTGTTATTCTTCAGTGGTCATGTTTGTATTTGCTGTTTTCTACTTATTTATGGTTTATTGTCATTGTTGTTTACTTTAATATTGTTGTTGTTTCTTGTTGATGTATGGTGACCTTGGGTGATCTTAAAGGCACCTAAAAAATAAAATGTATTATTATTATTATTAAAATTGAATTTTAATGGTAGCCTATGAAAACACAATTACAGATATCAAGAATTCACATTTTAACTAGTGAAAATACAATTACAGATATCAAGAATTCGCATTTTAACCAGTAAAAATGTGGTTGATATCAAGAATGAATAAAATGGGAATGAATAAAAGTTAAAATGGCTTGCCATATTTGAAGTCAAGTCGACCTGGGAAGTTCGTGTTTATGAGTTGGGAAGTCGGAGAAAGACGGTACTGCACCTTCTCTTAAATAACTACTACTACTTTGATTTATATTCAAATATTAATAAAATAGCCCGTTTAATACAATCATTTAGAAACTGAAACTTTTACAATTGACTCTATATCATGGTTTATTCTATTGACAGATCGTCTAGTAGTATAAGCGTGTATAGAAGTGTGTTCTTCAATTAGCATACATTGAATTAAATAAAAATGATCACAGGTTAAACTGCACAACAGGACTGGAAATTCAAGCATCACATTTCAAAATGAAAAGAAGACTTCAGCCCATACTGTAATAATAACCTCTCTATACAAATAGACCATCATAGCAGCATTATATTATATGCATATTTTTACAATGTGAGATGAGCATACTTGTTTTTTTCTGTCTTTATATTAAAAGTGGTCTTACCCCACCTTACTTCAAGGTCTCAGCATGGTCTTCAGGTCTTACCTTGTTTAAGATGTGAAGGTCTTTCATGAACATGCTAAAACCAAATCTTTTTGATATTTCACTAGGCTGCAGCGCCACCTGCTGGCATCCATGATGAGACCATGTGAACAGCAAAAATGTGCTTGTAATTCAAGGGCCCAGTGTACATTATCTTTATATCACACATGTGCATTTGACAGACACTTTTATTCAAAGCAACTTACATTGCATTCAAGAAAAACATTGATATTCTAATCAGTTCTTGCTTTCCCTGTGAATCAAAACCATGACCTTAATGTTGCAAACACCACTCTCTACTGGTTGAGCTTAGAGGCACGCTAGACAACATGAGTTGTACTTCTGTCGCTTTAAGCATCAGTTCATAAATTATAAGAAAATATAAATATTGTGTATGATCTACTATGTGTATTGCTTACTTTCTCACAAACATTTTTCATTTTCAGATGCAAATTTGTTTATTTTTCTACATTATTGATACACCGATACATTTTCAATCATCATTGAATTATTTGTAGTATTTTATTGTTTTACTATTTTTGTGAAATTATTGTAAAAAAACTAACAAAACAATGCTTAACATGGTGAAAAAACTACGTTCAAAGGTTTCCCACATCAAATCTTAAAGATAAAATAAGTAAAAATAGACAAGAAAAATAATAGAGGATCTCAATCACTTTCCCAAATTGTTGTCCCTCCAAAGAAGTGATGAAATGCTGCTTTATGATGTGATTTCGTTTCATTTTCCCTTATCTCATTTAAAGAAAAAGCAGTGAAAAATAACAATAAATTGATGGAAAAGCTAAAAACTTTGATTATAATGGCTCAAATAAATGTAACAATTGAAAAGAATATATACATTAGAGATAATCATTACTAATGTAAAAAAAAAATCAATGAAAAATAATCACCTATAATAAGTATTGTGTTTGCCATCAACAAATTATGATATATGGTTTAAAATGCTGTAAAATGTCTCAAATAACTTTTTATCAACTTCAATATGTTAGAATTCAAATAGTGTCATTCATGACTAAAACAGGTATGAAATTGATGTTGTACATTATTTTATGATTTACTGGGAACACAAAAGGTAACTGGGAACATCTCAGGAATCTATCCTGATGTGTCAGTATAAAGTCAGAGACCACTCCGTTATATATTGTTATATCAAATTGCATTTTTGATATGCTTTATTTGTATTCGATGGAATATTGCCATTTTGAAAAATGCAAAAATATGGAAAAAACATCCACTTACAATTATTGCACATATATCACAATGCACCATGAAAAGACACACGATAGAAGGTATATTCATACGAGTCAAATTTACTCTGAAAATACTGCATTAACAAACGCTAAAATAACAATTCTATATAAAATCTGTAAACTTATATAAAAGTAAACTTTATTCTCACTGGGTTTTTTGGAGGTAGACAACTGGATGGAACTGCAAAAAAGACAACACTACAACAAACAGGGAAAAGTGCAGATCAAACACAGGGATCTGATTTTCCAGCAGACAAATCTGATAAAACTCGTCCGTGTAACTTTATCACAATACTAGTCAGTTCTTAGGAAAGGCTACGAGGAACCGCTGATTCATGTTTCTATGACAGTGGGCTGTGTTGTTCAGGGATGTTTCTTGCACTCCACAAGACCGTCTTGACTCAGTTCACACACACTTTACACATCTTTCACAGAAACATCTCCTTATTGATCCACATGAGGGTGCGCGTGTCATTGGGTTTACACTCGTACTCGATGCTGTTGAAGCTGTTCCCCCACTGGCAGTGGTCCCTCTTGCTGTAGTTGTAGAACTTGACCTGCCAGACGGTCTCGAAAAGCCCTGCCTGAGTGAACTGTCCAGCACAGAAAACACACATCAGGAGCAAGTCTTACATTCACACTCGCTTGAAAAGAGGTTCCAAAGGGTGTTTTTGCATCGATGGCATTGAATGGTTCACTTCGGTTCCTTTCAGTGAACATTTTAATAATCTGAAGAACATTTTGTGTAATGGAAATATTCTATGGACATTCTTAACAGAAGCAGAGACAGCAATAAGAAGCGTTATCTTCTTCTTCAGGCTTTTATAATGCATTGGACTACTTATGATTTCTAAGGGAACCTTTCAAACGCCATCCTCACCTGTATATTGACTTGAACGGGTTGCCTCTCTCCACTTTTGGTGTGTGTTACTCCCTCGGTGTCGTACATTCCCGAGTACACGACAGACTGCGGGTCTTTAGACTGCTGCTCCAAAGGAAACGTCACGCCGCCCACAGTCATGGATCTGAGGAGTGAAAGAGCGAGAGGTGAGAGAGCGGGACACTGACACAACAACCAGACATTTCAGGAGCTAAATTTATAACATTTGACAGGTAATGTTAATGATTGCAGCCTTTTCCTGGAAGTCTATTCACAGTGTGTGCTTTAAGTATGGATGGAAAGAATATGTGAAAATGAGTGTGTGTGTGTTCACTCTCAGTGTCCACTCATTCTGACCTAAAATCAGCCACAACATCGTGTCTGAAGAACAACAAGCTAACATAGAAGACTCATCAACAAAGAATGTAATGGTCTTTAAAATTGTCATTTTAAAACTATGAATTTTCTATTAATTTCTTGCATTTTCCCCTGTAACAGGGGAAATCAAATCTGAAAGATAAAATAGGTAAAAATAGACAAGAAAAATAATAGAGGAATCACTTTCCCAAAAGTAAAGTTGAAGTGATGACATGCTGCTTTATGAAATAATGTCATTTCATTTTCCCATGTTTCATTTAAAGAAAACGCAGTCAAAAAAGCTAAGAACCTTGATTATAATTGCTCAAATAAATGGAAAAGAATATATAGATTAGAGAAAATCTTTGCTGATATACCCAACAATGCACCTCTCATAAATAAAACAGAAACTCAAGATTATTCAGAATGCAATATCTATTTGATTTGACAGACATCTTAGCCTAGATATCTGTAGACCTACATGTATCCGGATAGCATGCAACACACATCACAACATGCAGTCAGTCAGTCAGACTGTAGTTGATGCTTTAATCGTCTGGATTTGACTGCCAGAGGAAGCAATCTGTCAGTGCACGAGAGACACAATCCTGTAGGATAAGCCTTACAATCATGACATGTAGCTATCAAGAGATGTTTTTTTTCTCTGCAAGCAGTTAACCATGACAATAGCCTATTGTTTTTGAATGCCAAGCACAATGAGATATGTAATCTAAAAATAATAATTCAGATTTATAGTCTTGTATATGTCAGATCACTGTAAAATAGGCTACCTGTCGTTTATTTAAGCAATTCCGTCTCCACGTTGATGCAAACGTTGAATCAACATAAACCCACTTACTAACAGACAACTCATCATCTACTCACGTCGCCTCAACTGCTCCCGGTTTAACGACCACATCCACTTTGTATTTGGTTCCCGTCAGTAATTTGATGGTTCTGCTCTGACCGAATCTCGTCCCGTCCGATTTGAAGAAGACGGGTCCGTTATTCGGAGTGGTTTTCAGCGAAACGCCGATTTTAATCAGCTGAGGTATGTCTGCCATCCTGCCAAATGATGTGGAAAGGCGGTGAGGTGTGAGGGAACGGGTCAGGACGGGTCAAGGTTTATAGGTTGCCGATGTGCACTCGAGCGGAAACCCGTGCAAACCGCATCGCAGAAAGCACGTCCAAAGTCATGTCTGCTGTCCCTGTCCATAATCCCTACACAAACAATAATCCCAGCAAACGCGCGTGCGACCTAACGAGATCAAGGCAGAGATCTAATCTGGAGCCCAGATTAAACCAATGCGACATTTGTGCATGTGGCTCATTGATTATTTAAATATGTTTCTACCAGTACTTTTAATCAAGGGCATCAGTTCTCAATAGTTAAGATGAAAAGCATGCATGTACATTAGCATAAAAATATTACTGTATTGGTTCTGAACATCTACTATGAAAAAATCATGTGGTTTTTGGCACACAATACAATATTATTCTTTTAAAGTCCCCATGAAACCAGAATATATATATTTTTTGGTATTTTTTTAGTATGATTCTGTTATCTATATATCTAAAATCACATTTAGAAGATATAACTGTTCAAATCTTACAGTCTCTAATTAACAACACAGATGTAACAAGGGCACGGAAAGATACACAGACAGGACAAGGAAGTGAAACATGACGAGACTGTGACAAGACGCCTCCTCCCGTAAGGCGTGACCTTACACTGAATGAGTAAGGGAGGAAGGGAAGGGGAACAGGAGAAGGACAAGACAGACACGACATCAGACAAGACCTGGGTGGGGGGGGGGGGGGGGTGGGCACCCTGGAGACCGGGATATACATAGTCAGGGTGGTGTCCAGGGTGGGGCAGGTGGAACAAGGGGCCAGGCAGACAGGAATATTCAGGGCGTCGCCGGGGGAACAAGGGGCCAGGATGCGCTGGGAGCCTGGATTTTCCCTGAGGCTCCGCCTCCTTTGCCCCACCTGCCCTCAAGGTGTCAGTCTCACCCCCCGGGCAACAGTTCAACGTGCTTAGGCTCGGATAACAGTTCAAAGAGCTTAGGCTCGGATAACAGCTCAACGGGCTTAGGCTCGGATAACAGCTCAACGGGCTTAGGCTCGGGCAACAGTTCAAAGGGCTTAGACTCGGATAACAGTTCAACAGGCTTAGGCTCGGGCAACAGTTCAAAGGGCTTAGACTCGGATAACAGTTCAACGGGCTTAGGCTCGGGCAACAGTTCAACGGCCTTAGGCTCGGATAAAAGTTCAACAGGCTTAGGCTCGGGCAACAGTTCAACAGGCTTAGGCTCGGGCAACAGTTCAACGGGCTTAGGCTCGGATAACAGTTCAAAGGACTTAGGCTCGGATAACAGTTCAACGGGCTTAGGCTCGGATAACAGTTCAAAAGGCTTAGGCTCGGGCAACAGTTCAAAGGCCTTAGGCTCGGATAACAGTTCAACGGGCTTAGGCTCGGGCAACAGTTCAAAGGGCTTAGGCTCGGATAACAGTTCAACGGGCTTAGGCTCGGGCAACAGTTCAAAGGGCTTAGGCTCGGATAACAGTTCAACGGGCTCAGGCTCGGGCAACAGTTCAACAGGCTTAAGCTCGGGCAACAGTTCAACGGGCTTAGGCTCGGTCCACAGTTCAACGGGCTTAGGCTCGGGCAACAGTTCAACGGTATTAGGCTCGGGCAACAGTTCAACGGTCTTAGGCTCGGGCAACAGTTCAAAGAGCTTAGGCTCGGATAACAGTTCAACAGGCTTAGGCTCGGGCAACAGTTCAACAGGCTTAGGCTCGGGCAACAGTTCAACAGGCTTAGGCTCGGGCAATAGTTCAATAGGCTTAGGCTCGGGCAACAGTTCAAAGGGCTTAGGCTCGGATAACAGTTCAACAGGCTTAGGCTCGGGCAACAGTTCAACAGGCTTAGGCTCGGGCAACAGTTCAACAGGCTTAGGCTCGGGCAATAGTTCAATAGGCTTAGGCTCGGGCAACAGTTCAACGGGCTTAGGCTCGGATAAGAGTTCAAAGGGCTTAGGCTCGGGCAACAGTTCAACAGGCTTAGGCTCGGGCAACAGTTCAAAGGGCATAGGCTCGGGCAACAGTTCAACGGGCTTAGGCTCGGGCAACAGTTCAACAGGTTTAGGCTCGGATAACAGTTCAAAGGGCTTAGGCTCGGGCAACAGTTCAAAGGGCTTAGGATCGGATAACAGTTCAAAGGGCTTAGGCTCGGGCAACAGTTCAACGGGTTTAGGCTCGGATAACAGTTCAAAGGGCATAGGCTCAGGCAACAGTTCAAAGGGCTTAGGCTCGGGCAACAGTTCAACAGGCTTAGGCTCGGGCAACAGTTCAACGGCCTTAGGCTCGGATAACAGTTCAAAGAGCTAAGGCTCGGATAACAGTTCAGAGGGCTTAGGCTCGGGCAACATTTCAGAGGGCTTAGGCTCGGGCAACAGTTCAAAGAGCTTAGGCTCGGATAAGAGTTCAAAGGGCTAAGGCTCAGGCAACAGTTCAAAGGGCTTAGGCTCGGGCAACAGTTCAACAGGCTTAGGCTCGGGCAACAGTTCAACGGCCTTAGGCTCGGATAACAGTTCAAAGAGCTAAGGCTCGGATAACAGTTCAGAGGGCTTAGGCTCGGGCAACAGTTCAACGGCCTTAGGCTCGGATAACAGTTCAAAGAGCTAAGGCTCGGATAACAGTTCAGAGGGCTTAGGCTCGGGCAACAGTTCAGAGGGCTTAGGCTCGGGCAACAGTTCAACAGGCTTAGGCTCGGGCAACAGTTCAAAGGGCTTAGGCTCGGATAACAGTTCAAAGGGCTTAGGCTCGGGCAACAGTTCAGAGGGCTTAGGCTCGGGCAACAGTTCAAAGAGCTTAGGCTCGGGCAACAGTTCAACGGGCTTAGGCTCGGGCAACAGTTCAGAGGGCTTAGGCTCGGGCAACAGTTCAGAGGGCTTAGGCTCGGGCAACAGTTCAAAGAGCTTAGGCTCGGATAAGAGTTCAAAGGGCTAAGGCTCGGATAACAGTTCAGAGGGCTTAGGCTCGGGCAACAGTTCAACAGGCTTAGGCTCGGGCAACAGTTCAACGGCCTTAGGCTCGGATAACAGTTCAAAGAGCTAAGGCTCGGATAACAGTTCAGAGGGCTTAGGCTCGGGCAACAGTTCAACTGGCTTAGGCTCGGGCAACAGTTCAAAGGGCTTAGGCTCGGATAACAGTTCAAAGGGCTTAGGCTCGGGCAACAGTTCAACAGGCTTAGGCTCGGGCAACAGTTCAATAGGCTTAGGCTCGGGCAACAGTTCAAAGGGCTTAGACTCAGGCAACAGTTCAACGGGCTTAGGCTCGGATAATAGTTCAACGGGCTTAGGCTCGGGCAACAGTTCAACGGGCTTAGGCTCAGGCAACAGTTCAACGGGCTTAGGCTCATGACACAGTTCAAAAGGCTTAGGCTCGGATAATAGTTCAACGGGCTTAGGCTCGGGCAACAGTTCAACGGGCTTAGGCTCGGCCAACAGTTCTACAGGCTTAGGCTCGGATAACAGTTCAAAGGGCTTAGGCTCGGATAACAGTTCAAAGGGCTTAGGCTTGGGCAACAGTTCAAAGAGCTTAGGCTCGGATAACAGTTTAAAGGGCTTAGGCTCGGGCAACAGTTCAACGGCCTTAGGCTCGGGCAACAGTTCAACAGGCTTAGGCTCGGATAACAGTTCAAAGGGCTTAGGCTCGGATAACAGTTCAAAGGGCTTAGGCTTGGGCAACAGTTCAAAGAGCTTAGGCTCGGATAACAGTTCAAAGAGCTTAGGCTCGGATAACAGTTCAAAGGGCTTAGGCTCGAGCAACAGTTCAAAGGGCATAGGCTTTTTGACAATAATTTTTGACAATACCTATATTCAGCTTTGCAGAATATGCTTGTAACAAAGACATGTAAAAACCATGGTAAAAAGTATTTGAACTGGTAATCATTCAATAAAATAACTTATATTAGTTATAAATACCAAGTACAGCGGTATTGGCCGATACACAATCACACCACCTCAGTCCTTTTTGTGTTTGTCTTGTTTTGACTGTAAACTTAGTTGTAATTGGCTTTCGCTGTTAGCAGCGTATGAAGACAGTAGATTAAGATATAAGATATGAGGTGATGAATTAGATACCATAAAAATTCTCTCACTTCCTTTCAAAACCACACATGAAAATACCTTTCATTTGGTGTGAGTTTTTTAATAGACCAACAACAACTTTAACATGGTAAGCTGTGAAATTTAAGCAGTGGGGTAAATTGTTTTAAATAATGTTAATAAGGAAATACTAAACATTAGCAAATTTTGAATTTTTTTCTGTTTATATTTTGATACAAAAAATAATACATTTTTGTTCAATAAATATATAATGACATTAAAGTATGTTACTACAAAAATATATTTAAAGTTTAAAGTTTAGAGGATAATAAAATCAAATGTGTCGTTAGCATCTTTGTTCCACATGCGATTAGATTATATTTTAAATTCTTAAATTGGTGTTTGTTGTGATCCCAGCCTGTGTTCTCCCGGTCATGTGTGATCTCTTGTTATTTCCTGTTCTGCATCATCATTTGTAGTTTCTCTTATTGATTAGTTCTTGATTCTCGATTACCCTTGTGTATTTAAACCCCAGTGTCTCTTATGTTCCTTGCATGGATGTTTCATTGAGGTTCTCTGTTCTGCATCCTGGCTTTCTCGTGTTTATGTTGCTTGTATTGTTATTATTTTCATTAGTTCTCCTTCACTCATTTCTGCGTGAAAGTTTTTGGCCCTTTGTTGTAATGTCTGCTTGCCCTGGGTCTTTCTTCAGAAACTGTGAACATGCAATGTACAACTCTTTTGTAACACCTCTTGAACTCCCTTCATTCAACTTCCTGTGAAAAAAATTGCTTCTCTAACAAAGCTAATGTGACTTGTTTGCTGAAGTATCATTCCCACACACAGACTCTTCAAAAAGGCTCTTCAATGGTTAATGGCTGCACTGAAATCGGTTCAGTAAAGGACCTTCTCATTAACAACCAATTTTTGAGCAGTGTTTAAAATGTTCTAAATTGTGTTTTTTCAGATATTGAAAGAAACAGAAAATGTTTGTTCCAGCAGTTAAAAATGATATGTTTGTTTATATATTAGGCCCAGAATTCACTTTTTTTTCAAGTAGTGTGACTGAAAAAACCTCTTTCTCTATCACTGACAAGCATTCACTCATCACTGGTTGATTATCATTAATCACAAATGTTCTCATCTGGCTTCTGACTCATTTACTGTGGGGGCTGAAAACACAGAGGAAACTAGCCTGACCAAGTTGCATGTCAGGCAGTGTGCAACTTCCCTTTCATCAAAATATGTCTATAACTGTTAAGCGCGTCACAGACATAAACTCAGCTGAAGCGAATGGTTCTAGCATTCACCGCTCCCTGTAGAAGATATCTGAGACGCTCTTTGTAGTTTATAGCTATGGAACCGACGAAAATCAGAGAAGGATACTTGGTGAAAAAGGTAAGACTTGGAGTTTTATCTATGTGATTCTGTGGAGCAGTGAGACACAGAAAATATGTGTCAGTATTACTGGAAGGCAAGAAGACCAAAATTTTACCAAAAAGTCAAACTGAAGAAACTGAGACTCACCAAACAATGTCACGTAATGATGTTTTGTCATTTTTCCTAACATGAAGTTATTAAGTTGAAGTGTGAAACTTTCCATGAAGTTATGAACAGAAGTGGAAACGTCCTCTTTCTTTTCCAAAAAAATAAATGAAACCTAATCAATTTAGCATTTAACACATTCATTTTTTGACCTTCTTTGGATTAAACTCTTACAAAAATGTGGATGTGGAAATATTTGAGTTAACATTTTCCTGTTTCTCTGTGAAAAAATATATTTGGCAACTGGAAATATAGTAGAACTAAGAAAAAAGTTAAACCGAAAAAATTAAAAATTAAAAATTCTCAATTTAGCATTTTTTGACCTTCTTTGGATTGAACTTCTTTCAGTCCTTCCTTGGATTGAAAAAAATATATTTGGCAACTGGAAATATAGTAGAACTCTGACCACAGCATATGTGCGGACTGAAATACAGAACTGAAAAAGACAGAAATTGAATGGTTGCACTTCACTAAATTCATTTTACGCGAAATGATTTGTTTACTTTAAAGGTATATCTTATATATCTCAGTCAGTGCAATAACTTTAGTCATTTTAGGAAGCTGAAGTCCTTTTGTTCTGCAGGGCACTGTGCTGAAAACATGGAAGGTGGTGTGGGTTGTGTTAGCAGATGATGCCGTAGAGTTTTACAAGAAGAAGACAGACAACAGTCCGAAGGGAATGATCCCTCTGAAGGGAGCGACACTGACCAGCCCATGCCAGGATTTCACTAAAAGAACGGTGGAGGAATCACACGTCTTTAAAACCGCTTTACCTCTGACACATCTCGATTGTTTCATTAATAGCAATGTGCTTTTCAACAGCTTGTGTTTAAGATCAGTACTGCTAAGAACCAGGACCATTTCTTCCAAGCGACCCACCTGGAGGAAAGGGAGCTTTGGGTTAAAGATGTCAGGAGAGCGATCACTTGTTTACAGGGGGGAAAGAAGTTTGCCAGGAAGTCAACGCGGCGATCCATCCGATTACCGGAAAATGTAAACCTGAGGTATTACCTAGTGGTTTCTGTTGTAAAACAGCACTGAAAAAAGGTGATACTTAAAAAACTTAAAAAAAAGAAGATAAATCTAAAAACATTTTGGGTCACACTTTAGATTAGGATCCAATTCTCACTATTGGAGACTTTTGCCTCAATAAATGCCCAATTACTGCTTATTAATAGTTAGTAAAAAAGATAGTTATTAAGTTTAGGATAGTTGTTAAGATAGTTTAAGTTTAATTGTTAGTTGTTAAGTTTAGTTGTTAAGTTTTCCAACATCCTGGTAATATGCATGTTAATAAACAACTGGTTAATACTGGTAGGAATTGGACCACATTTTGTTAGTCAGTGTTTAATTTAGTTTACTTACTATAAATAAAGACAGTTTAAAGACCTTAAAGTCATTCGGAAAGGGAAGTTGCGCTCGTCTTTTCTTCTCTATTTTGTTTTATATCAAAGTGAAACATTTCTGAACAAGAACAAATGTGGGCGGGGCTTGATTGTGTCTGTGGGGAGTTGATTGGATGGTTGTGGTTTGCTATTGGTGGATCTCGTGTGAGTGACAGGTTGTTGCTCCGCCCTCGTCATCAGAGAAGAGATGAAGATGTTGCAAGAGAGGGAGGGGAAGTTACTCTGATTCAAGATATTACCAGGAAAATCATGATATGCACGGATAAGACATTTAGAATAATTACTGCAATAATTAAAAAAGAAAAAAAAAAGAATTCTCCATTTTATTTCATGGTGATTTTTATGTTTTTTTGTGATGTGCATCATATTTATATAAAAAAACAAAAACAGAAAAATGTATTAAACCCTCAATTATTTTAGTCAACCTTTCCATCATCCTTTCTAGTGAAAACTACAGTGGCTGAGAGAACTCAATGCACTGCAACTGAAGAAAACATGCGCTGATATACGTAAAAAAACCCACCAGCAAATAAAGAAAACATCTTCATCAGTTTGACAACACATGTGCCGCAAATGTTCACAATGCAGCCAGATATGAAATGTGCTGTAAATATCACAGACCACAGTGAACATGCTTCAAGGGAATCACACGCAGTGATGAACCCGCCAGACTCGTGTTTAGTGTTCAATGTCTGCTCGATGGCCTGAAAGGAGATTGTTGTTTGATATTTTATCTTGATCTTACGTGTGTTGATTATTTGCATCGTGTTTCACGGGTGCGTTGTGAACTTTTGCAGCACATGTGTTGTCAGACTGATGAAGCTGTTTTCTTTTTCGATTTGCATGTTTTCTTCAGTCGCAGCGCATTGTCCTCTCTTAGAATTGTTTGACTTTTAGCTGGACAAAACAGGTTTAAACAAAAACATGATTTTCCATTAGACCAATATGAAAATGCACTTTAAATAAATAACACAGTTGTTTAAATGTTTTCTGAGTGGATCGGATTTGCAATAGCTGTGGCTTCCAGCCGTTTTGAAGTAGGCTCACGTTATGCAACCATTTATATATATATATAAAACACAGTTGTTGTGTTGTAATAAACTTGAGGAACATGACAATTAAAGTTTGAAAGACCCTGAACTGTAAAATTGTCAAAACATTTCCTTTCTTCTGTCTGTCTTCAGTGAACTGTATATTTTAATGAAAGATCAAGACAGAGGTGTTAAAGAGATGAAGCTGGAGAAGGACAAAAGGCTGTTTAATCACTGTTTCACAGGTAAGATATTATTTTCATAGCATAAAATAAAGAACTAGACAAAACCCTGTAGTCTTACTACTACAACTGAATTGCCTTGATTCTCTAATCTTTCTTTCTACAAGATTTGTTTACCTGTACATGTCATCTGAAGGATCTTCTGTGATAAACTCCCTGCAGGAAACACAGTGATCGACTGGTTGATCTCTGAGGAGAAGGCCAGAAACAGACCCGAGGGACTGATGCTGGCCAGCGGACTGCTCAATGAGGGATTCCTGCAGCCCGCCGGAGACGTGTCCAAAGATGGGGCAGAAAAAGGAGCAGAGAGTGTTTTCTTGGACCAAATAGAGGCTCTTTATTATTTTGTAAGTGTGCAACAATGATTGCCTCTATTCCACACCCTAATGAGCTTTCAGGAAAACAAAATGTGCAAAAAAGTGCAAAAACAGCTTGTCACTGGAGCAGAACACTTAGAGAAAACCGGTTGAGCTTTTCTTACATGTTCATCTTTCTTTAATGTGTAGTGTTGCTGAACTCCCTGAAACGCCTCTATTGTAATCTTGAGTTTTCTTCAGACACATCACAATATTCTTCATTTAAATAATTCTTATACAAAATATGATACGCTTAATGATAATATGGTAAGATTGGTACATTTTTCCTCTTCAAATCAAACTCCAGTTTAAATCCAGTCTGGCTATTGCCCTTCCGATAATGCTTAGAGGCTGAGAGTAGGTGGTCTTTTGGTGGCTGTTCAATCGGGTTTTTACCAAATGAGCATTTGCACATTACAATCAATCGAATCTAATGAGTGTTCAACTACCTCTAGAAGTGTTTGAAAGTGGTAAAGCTGCTTAATACTAGGTAATAAGGTACTGTCATAAACCTTTCAGGAATCTTTTTAAGTGTTCTCCCCAACTGGAAAGCTGTTGTACCCCAAAATGTACAAATTGCAGCAGTATTTGAAGATATCATGAGCACTCTTGAAACAAATGTCTATTTTAAAAGGACAAGAAATATAAACTGGTATGGTATGTTGTAAACATAATAATTCAAAAAGTAATTAAAAATAATATGCTATATCATATCGCAATAAGAGAAACTCTGAAACGAGAAGATTATCCTATGCACATCTCATGGGAAATACTATTATTGTGATGCATGCTGTTGCTAAGTAGAGCATATCAAATCGATCTCTTAAAGTTAACGTTTGCACGCTATAGATTTTGGAATAGTGATAGATAATCTCCACATGCCACTGCGGGATGTGTACAAAGCATGGACAAAAAACTATGAAACGAGAGCTGTTGTTGAGGCTGTGTGTGTTTTTGCTGATTTGCAGGCAGATAGTGGTTTCTTCTGCGAGGGTTATTCCAGTGATGAAGATACGATCTTGAAGGAGGAGTTCAGAGGTGCAATAGTCAAACAGGGCTGTTTGTTGAAACAGGTAAGCTAAAACATACCAAGTTCCAAGAATTAGATTTCTACTTGTAACAATGTCAATTTTGGATATCAGGAATTGCATTTCCTATAGTAAGTAATGTTTGAAAAATAAGAATTCAGTGCTTACTAGTAAAAAAATATAAATGACTGATCAAGAACTCAGTTTTCACTAGATTAAATTTTAGTTTTTGATACCTGTAAATGTATTTTCGATATCAATAACCAGAAGAGTCTAGAGGTATCAACAATTCAACAGAGAATAAAGACCATGGGGAAGTCCCAGAATACTTTATGTTTGTATCCTCCTTTTTATTCTAAACTGTTTTAATGTACTTATTAGAGTTGAGCCGGAAACTCGGCTGAAATGAGTATCTGGTACGGATAAAGCACTTTTGCCGAGTACGAGTTTCATACGAGTAATATGAGTCAATATCTGTGCTTGGATTGAATAAAAATCCTCATTGGGTAGCTGACTGTGTCTGCGTTCTGTGATAGGCTAGTCACAGCGCCCCTCCCTTACACATACAGATTTGCTGTGTCCCGCTCTGCTCACTCACACACAGAACACTGAGAAGAGAACAGCTCTCTTTCTCTCTCTGTCTCTCCCTCAGTCACTCAGGTTTGCGGGTCTTTTCCATTAACGTTTAGGGTTTCTCCAGCTTAAGGTTTGTTTTTTATTTCGGTTTGTTTGTAGTACTTATTAACCAGTAGAGTTCTGGTAAACGTGGGGTTTGTTCAGACGTGGTGCTTGATAGAATGCGACTAGCGTTGCGTCTCTGCCTGTCGGAGATTTGTTTTTCTTTTTTTAACCGTCTGCTGCTCTAACCAGTTTTTTGGCTTCACGCAAAAAATAATGATTAAAAATAATGATTTCTTCATAATTGCAACCACGTGTTGTATTCATTGTTACAAATTTTGTTCTGTATATAGTTTGTTATCGTGATCAAATTCATTGATCTGAAGCTCAATGCTGATGCTGTCATGTAAATAGTTTTCTAATCAGCAATAAATATTACAATTTCTGATCAACTCACATCAATTGCATGATTAAAAATAACAGCTTGGTTAAAGCCCCGCCCATTTCAAGACAACCCGACCACTTCCGGGTTAAACCCCACCCTCTTTTGGGTTAGGCCCCGCCCAGTCCGAGTACAGACACAGATAATGCTGTACTCGCTCATCCCTAGTACTTATATATATATATTCTTCCTATGTAAAGCACAGGACTTTGAATTTGCGTCGTTTATGAAATGTGCTAGATAAATAAACTAGTCTGTCTTTGCCTTACACAGGGTCATCGGCGAAAGAACTGGAAAGTCCGAAAGTTTATCCTTAGAGATGATCCTGCTTATATGCACTACTATGATCCAACCAAGGTAAGCGTGTTTTTGTTATCTTAATACATACAGTATGTACATAAATTAAATGTAGGATTGAAATCAGGATGGTCTGTGTGTCTCTGTAAGGGTGAGGATGATCCCCTCGGCTCCGTTCACCTGCGTGGCTCAGTTGTGACTGCGGTGGAATACGTGCCTGATGGTATGACGACTAGTCCATAAAAAATGATAAAACACAGCATATTTTACCACCATTTTTATGTACGGAAATTCTAATGAGACACCAAATCAGCCAAAAACATTTTAAAAATCATAAAGCACTTATACAATACAGAAGTAATGCAAATATTTCTCTCCTTGATCTAACACCTGCAGCCAAGAGACAAGAGGTTGATGGGAATCTCTTTGAGATCATCACTTCAGACGAGACGCACTACTACCTGCAGGCGGCCACAGCCGATGAGCGCAAGGACTGGATCAAAGCCATACAAAGTGTTGCAAAGTCAGGGAAATAACGGTGTTAGATCCATCCTGTTCAACAAACTCATTCATCAATGACATGCATAGTTGGGATCTGTTGGAAAGAAAACACCAATAATGTCTCCTCTGCAACATTTTCTAAAAATAAAACATTTATTGTTTCTTCACTTTCTGCTTTTCACAAAAACATTAGGTTTCCTAACAGTCATATGACACTTTCTTGTGTAAAAAAAAAGAGGTTGAGACAGGATGTGGGCAAAGTGTTGTTCCACCAGAGACAGATAGTGAATGACATTTATCTGTCCGTCCAGAACTGTCAGCACAGTGGAAAGCGTGACAAGGGAATCTTTGATGTCCAGCATTTTCCTGTCTTTATTTATAACAGTAGCACTTCCTGTTTCTCGTCTTGATATGTAACAGTCTGGAGCTGTAGCAACTCAAAACATCACAGCCCTACTGCTAAACCGATATATAAACTTACAATATTCTAATTATATAACTAAGCAACCATGTATCAGTTGCATGCTTTCACAATGGAAGTAACTTAGAGAAACACATTAACATTTTTAAAGCTCCTGTGCTTCATCATGAATATTCATTAATCATCACAGGTGTTAGTCATTAGTTCCCTCATTTGCCCTGTATTTAATTTGCTCTGTTTTACACTTTAGTTGTTGGCAGCACATTGTCATGCCTGATTGCCTTCTTGTTTATTAAACCTTGTTAGTTTTTTAAATCCTGCCTTCAGTCTTTATCTTCTTCATTACTGACAGAACAACCGACCCTCAAACTAAAGGAATATGTGACTAAGTTTGCTGCAGTGGCCCAGAATAGCCTCAATCTTTTGGACTATATGGAACAGTTCTGCTGTTTCACCGTCAGCATGCCCTTCACCTCATGACTTGACTGGAGGGAGCCTGAAGAGCATTTACCCTCACTCCACCACCAGCAGAGAGCGACTGACTGCCACGATGAGTGAGCCAGAGCCCAAAGAGGAAGCCCCAGAGCCTGGCCTGAGGTGTGAGCCAGCGACACCAGAAGCAGAGGGAATACCGGTGGAATTGTGCACAGATGACTGGCTGATATGGCTGGATATGGAGGTATTGCCATCCATCCATCCTATCCCACCCTGTATCATCTGTTTGTTAATCATTATCGCTGTTTCAAGACAGCATTGAGACTTTCATTAACCTGTTGGGAATTACCATTATTGATCCTGTCAAACTTACCGCTGTCACCCTCAGAGTAAAGCTTAGTCAGTCATCCATCCCCTCCCTCAGATGGATGCCTGAAGCCCTTCGCCTTCACCAGAAACGCCTTGCTGTGACATGAAGCTTCATTCACTGCCTAAATTGGAGGATCATTTGGCTCAGGCTCTGGCCTCTGATCTAGGGAAGAGCGAGTACAGCATTATCTGTATCAATGGTTTTGATCACGATATCAAATGAACTATATAGAGAACAAATTTTGCAACTGAATACAACACATGTGGTTGCAATTTTGAAGAAAAATGTAATGAACATTCTTATTTTTTATGATCAATGTGAATTTTTTTTCCACACCGGGTATATGTGTGTGGCTATTTAATTTGTAATTTAGTTTTTATACCACTACTTTATTTTTTGCGTGAAGTAAAAAAAACTGTTTATAGCCAGCAGACGGTTAAAAAAAGGAAAAAAATCTCCGACAGGCAGAGACGCAACGCTAGTCGCATTCTATCAAGCACCACGTCTGAACAAACCCCACATTTACCAGAGCTCTACTGGTTAATAAGTACTAAAAACAAACCAAAATAAAAAACAAACCTGAAGCTGAAGAAACCCTAAACGTTAATGGAAAAGACCCGCGAACCTGAGTGACTGAGAGAGAGAGAGAGAGAAAGAGAGCTGTTCTCTTCTCAGTGTTCTGTGTGTGAGTGAGCAGAGCGGGACACAGCAAATCTGTATGTGTAGGGGAGGGGCGCTGTGACTAGCCTATCACAGAACACAGATACAGTCAGATACCCAATGAGGATTTATATTCAACCCGAGCACAGATATTGACTCGTATTACTCGTATAATACTCGTACTCAGCAAAAGTGCTTTATCCGTACCGGATACTTGTTTCAGCTGAGTATCTGGCTCAACTTTACTCTGACTTACAAGCTTTTCACTGACTCATTGACTTACTGACTCACCTTCCACTGACCTATCTGACTCACTGACTTACAAGCTTTCCACTACACTCAGTCACTCCCCCCAATGGTTCCTCCTTCCCTCTGGCTCTGACTTTTAGTTTTACTCATCAGCTTTAGTTGTCCTCACGTCACCATACTTTCGCCATCAACTGGCCCACCTCCAAAGCTGTCTCTGTCTCCTACTCCCGCCACCGAAATTGCACATTCTCAGTCATTATTCTTAGTTTCTTTTTCATTAACTTTTAGTTTGTATTTACATTTATGCATTTGGCAGACACTTTTATCCAAAGTGACTTACATTGCATTCAAGAAACACATTGAATCAGTTCTTGCTTTCCCTGAGAATCAAACCCATGACCTTGGTGTTATAAACACCTTACTTAAAGTATTAAGTAGTTCCATATGTTTCATTGATTAATCTCATTCACCTGTCCCTTGTTAATTAACTCGTTTGCTCCTTTGTTTGCCTTCTGTATTGAAGTACTCAGTTTCAGTACGTTCCTTGTCCTGAATTGTTTAATGTCTAAGTTTAGTGGTTGTGATTCTGAAAGCTCCTGTGATTTCGTGGTGTGCTTCTTGGTCACCCAACTATCCATGATAATTGTGAGATAGATTTGCAATTAAGGAAAAAGTCAGAATTGTGAGATGAAAATAATGGACTACTTCCACATTCCACTTATTCAACTTGAGAGTTTTAACATTTTAGGTCATATTAACTCAGATTAATGTTTTAATCAGCCATAAAATGTAGTAACAATCTGCGTTAACATGACCTTAAATGTTCTTAGGAATATTTTCTTTCCAACTGTGCATTATAGATACATTTCCCCACTAGCCTGCTTGTCCTCTTCTCAACAGTGTTTTTCTCTTACTGGTAATATTTCATACATGTTGAGTTTATATGTGACTGAAAAAATAAAGGTTTGCACTGATCCTATTCATTAGGTCTCACACATTTCAGCATCATGGTCATTAGCTTAGAGGAGAACTGACACCCTGTGGTGAAATAATCACATATATTTACCAGTCGTTACGTTCTCAGATCAGCTTGGGTTGAATTACAACTACATTTTCTGTTGAGTTTAGAAAGTTCTTAATGCAGTCACCATCAGAATATCTCTGTCTATGAAAATGTCCAGAAAGATTTTCTCTTTCATTAAACCGGCCAATTTGTGAAAGCTGTATGGCATTTATGTAGCAAAATAAAAACTATAATTATAATGAAGAACATAAGTTTGATCCTGCAGAAAGATGTTTAGGACACTAGAGGGCAGTAAATATCAAACAATCATACAGAATAAGGACCCATTCAACTTTGATTTCTGTTTTATGAACAGATAAACAGAAATACTGCATATCTACCACCTTAGTTTAGCTTTGAATAAAAACACATTTTGATAAAATATATTTATCAGATTCTATTGAGGATATCTACGTCTAATAAACCAGATTGGTGGTTTAAATGTTTGTTTAACCTGGCTGTTAAGATGCATGTCTCACTTCAGAGTCTTCGTTCTGGTTGTTCAGCTACCGCTGAAATGAGTCTACAGATGTCATTTAATGATCATGCAATCTTGCAGATCTTTAAACCCATTTCTGATAATTCAGGGTTTGATGTTAAATTTTTCATGAAAATACAAATTATGGCTGACAGAATCCCTAACCTATAAAAGCTTGTTTCCACTGCCAAAAGTGGAAAGGTAATTTCTGCTATAAACTCTCAATTGCGAGAAAAAAAGTCAGATTTACGAATTGTAAAGTCAAAATTGGAGACACAAACTAGCAATCTGATTAGAATGTTAATGTGTTTCTTGAATGCAATGTAGATCGCTTTGGATAAAAGCATCTGCTAAATGCATAAATGTAAAATGTAAATGTGCAATCAGTGTCGGGGCATTTCATTACAAGTAATGTGAGCTACGCAGTCAGGTTCCTTTTTCATGTAACTAGTAACATGACTTTGTTGATGTTACTTTCTTTATTTACAACAAAATAGTTAAGTTATTTTTTCTCATTGACGGCTCTCCTGTCCCTTAATTGGGAGTGAGATACAGAAGCGTTGAGTGCGCTGGGTCTTTGATGGATCATTTGACTTTTGTGTGAAAGAGACTTTACATTTGCATTATTACATGTAACATCACTTTTAACTGCTCACAATTACGAGAAATAAACATTCATCTTCCAAATCAGAGTTTAAAACCTCTTTATAACTTGCAACCGTGAGTTTGTGTCTTCCCATTCTTATTTCTATTTAACTTATTTCTCACATTTCCAACAATTTCTGACTTTATATCTTGGAATTCAAAATTTATGACTTTCAGTTGCAAGTTTACATCTTGCAATGTTGGCTTTCGTAGTGGATACAAGCTTCCATACTAACCCCATTACTTTAAGTAACCAAAAAGATCAAAGATTTTGCTCAGTCGGTCAAGTGAATTATTTTTTTGACCAATGGCTGATGCTTTGAAACCTGTTTGAAAATGTTTTTCATAGACAATTGTTATTTTTGCAATTTTATTCATGTCAAAATGTGAAATTTATATTCGTCATCAACATTTGTGGTCTATCTTCCCAAAAAAGATTTTAATGCGGCATATTTGCTGTAAACTAATTGGTTGAGCTTACAATGCGGATGTCTCTGTCTACTTCCTGTTTCCTCCCATCATTTCCATCATTTCAAGCTGTGTCTGATTCCCTCAGTCAACCCTTGTGTATATATGACCTGTGTTTCCTTCAGTCTTGGTCTGTCAATGCTCAAGTTTGATGTTGTGAATCCCATTGGACGTTTCCCGTTGGACTACTTATCCCGTTTAGCAGCAGATGTGCTCTTTTGTTTGTAGTTTGAAAGTGTTCTGTTGAGTTTGTTATTAAAGATGTTTCAGTTTGCACAATGCCTAACAGTGGGTGTTAAAGCATATTGTTACGGCCCTGTGCTGCTTCTCCACGCCTGTGGGTGGCGATATACCTTTTGAGAGTGCAGAGGAATGCATCGACCCCAGGAAGAGTCACCTTTGAACATTTGTTTGTTTTGTTAGCCTGGTTATCCTTTTCCTTTCCTATATTATTATTATTATCACTTACTTTGCTTAGACTTTGGATATGATTTGGTTTTGTATTACTTTGACTCTAGAATAAAGAACTTTAAGAACTTTGAATTTAGCGAACTTGGTGTTGTGTCATGACCGAGAACGACACATATTCACTGTCACATAAGCTCAGTTTTGATATCATGTCTTTAATAAAGTCTTTAAAAGGAGTCATTAATAAAAATATTAAAAAGAAAACAAATGATAGATATGAATTCAAATCAGTTGTGTATGTGTATTATGACATTAAGTAAGAATAAGTTATGACAATAATTTTTTTTAAATTAAAAAACATTCAACTAATTTTTTCAATGTAATTTAAGTTGAAATGACTGAAACATCCAATCTGATTGTACTTAAAACTTTAGGCAGCAACTTTTTTTTCAATCATAGGCTCGTTCTTGTGTAGCATATGGACCGTGGGCTCAAAATACTCGATCAAAAACCAATATATGGTTGTGATGTTTGAATTAACACAGAATAAGACTTGAAGACTCAGCAATGAACCAAGTAGGTTTACGACCCTGAACAATAAAACTCTCCCTTCTCCTCCAGCCCTCCCCCCACGCTACAAGGAGGAGAAGGCCATCTGGTTACTTTACACACACACATATTCCACAGAGAAGGCCTGACTGGCCCTAATCTGTGAGACACACACATACATTCACATGGAATAAGCAAAAATGTCCACATACTCTATGTAACTCCTCCTCTGCCATCTCATACCTGTATATGATCCCTTCTAACAGCAGGCTGAGCGCTGTTGTTCAGACTATACACTACTTCCAGCTGTTGTGAATGTTCGTTGCAACTACAGTTTTGGGAATCACAGACTCGCTAAACTATGCTGATAATGATGGAACTTGCGACCATAGTTTGCCATCAACACTTTTGGGAAACCCCTTTATGGTTTTTGCTTTAGGATTCAGTTGGCGACACAACAATAAAATGTACAAAAGTAAGTTTGCTCGTAGTTTTTGAGGATGAAGGCATTGCCTCACAAATTGTCAATATTCTGACACCTGTCTGTTTCTGTAGGGACAGATGGATTTGTATCGGCTTGCATTCTCCATTTCAAAAAAATGCATAGTCTTGTTTTGAAATGCTGACTATATGCAAATATACGTTAAACATTCAGCATCATCTTTAGTTGTGACCCAGCAGCTGTGAACCAGTGCTTTAGAAAGTCAAAGCAATTTCCATTCAGACATCATGCAGCGCCAGCAAATCCAAATGCAAAGATATTCAAGCCCACACACAATGACAAACTAGAGCTATCTGTGAGCTAATGCAGAAATCTAGTCAGTTATCTGTGAATGATAAACAACATGTGCATGTAAAACATGGAGCCATTTAAATAGGTGTTATCATTCGTACGCACAACATCTGACATCTGTGTGGACGTATTTCATGCTTGCCTATTGCTCGGGATCAGCCGATTGTTTCACGCAGAGATGTTTAAAGCCCCAAGCACACAGACGTTACAGATAGCTCACATTAAAGAACTGTGCAAGAGCGGAGTTGAGTTGAAAGGTAAGTACACACATAAGGTACTTTTTCACTCTTTTCTGCACCAGGGGCCAGACAATGGGGTTTATTTTTTTTTTACCCCAAATATTATTTAATAATTACTGGATATTTGTCCTGCAAAACCTACCAAAAATACAGAGGAAGGAGTTTAGTTAACATTGTCGACTTGAGGTATGTAATGTATATTTACGCTATATAAAAAATGTGTTACTGTTTTATAGAACTTGTTTACTCTCAAAGTATTGCACCTCAATGCTTTGATCTCTTGAATAAAAGATGCCCTCCGCACAGCTGCATCTTCATTTTTATTTGAAGTGCTTTTAATTTTAAATCCCAGCCCTAGATGTGTGTCCTAGAAACTCATATGAATGTCCAGGAATATAAAGATCTGATGCATATGAAGCAAGAAAGAAAATTGCATGTCAAAACATACAGGCAATTCATTAAAGATGAACATGATAAGCCAAGAGTTTTAAAATGAAGGCCTGTCTGAAGGCCATACGCTCACCGCAATGCAACTGCGACATTCATATGATATTGGCATTGCAGGCATGACAAAAATAAAAATTTGTCTGAAAAAATACACATAGTGTCCACTTTAGACACTCTACAGGCTGCAAGTAACTTTGCAATTACATGTCAATTAACTCTTGTTATTACTAGAGCATTAGTTAGGTTAGGATTAGAAGAAAAAGTGGACATGTAGTTGTAAAGTTCCTTATAGTCGGTAGAATGTTTGTGGGGAGGATTGGGGAATCAAATTAAAGTGTTGCAGATATTAAACAGACAGTCTACTAATACTCTATTGACTGAGAGTTAGTTGCAAAGTTACTTGTAGTTAGTACAATGTCTAAAGTGAAGTATCGATACAAAGTGTTCTCTTGGGGATGAAAATAACTTGATCATGTCAAAAGACAAATCCCCCAAATCACCTAGAAACTTGTAACATTATGGTGGCAAGATTTGGGCTGACAAATAGAGTTCAACCTGTTTTCAAAACCTGTTTTTGAATCATGTTGATTTAGTAACAAAACACTTTCAGTAGCAATTTATGGAACACACACACACACACATACACGGGACAGACTGGTAAGTTTTCAAACAAATACAAATACTTTATTTTTTAAACTGGAGAATGTGGAGACTAATAGTAGGGATTTGCAGCAAGGCAGTGAAGGGAATATAAATGGGTGAGGAGCCACACTCACACACACACTTTGAATGTTACTGAATGTAACATAAATAACTTTCCTTTGTCTGTTTGTCGATAGATCATCCAAGAACTGGAGGAGAAGCAACAGGAATCTGGAGACTGGGAACGGCAATGTTTGTATGATCAACAAGGTAAGTTAACTTCAGCTAGGTAGTAGTTCAAGCAAAAGTAGTCTGAGCTGTTGACGAGACCAGAGAGAGAGTGCTGGGTGACAGCTGGTGATTGAGTTCAGAGTGGCTGAGTGAGGAAAAGAGCCTGGTGTTTTTGTGACGGCTATAAACACCTCTGACATTTTGTTTAGTCTTAATGTGGCTCTGTATTTTGGGTTCTGTGTAGACTTATGGGTTCATTTCGTATATATGACAATTTCGATTCATTTACATTTACATATATTCATTTAGCAGACACTTTTATTCAAAGCGAGGAGTACAGAAAGCGATTTGTCCTGAAGATACAAAGTACATACAAGTGCTTACAAAACAAAGTTTTGAACATTTCATACGCAAGTAGAACAAGCATATTTTTCATGTTTTTTAATGTGTGTGTGTCATGTTAGGTGCTCATGAAAGAAATGTGTTTTCAGTAGTCTTTTAAACTTTGACAATGAATCTGGATGAGGGCAGGGAGATCGTTCCACCAGCCTGGGGTGCTGAATGAAAATTTTCTTGTGATTGATCTTTTTAATCTCTGTGATGGAACCGCGAGTCGTCGCTCATTGATCGATTAAAGGTTTCTTGCAGGTGTGTAGATTTGTAACAGTGAGTGAAAGTATGAAGGTGCTGAGTTTGTGTAAGTTCTGTATGCAAGAGTCAGTGCTTTGAATTTGATGCGTGCTGCGAGAGGGAGCCAGTGTAGTGAGATGAGGAGTGGTGTGACATGAGTCCTTTCGGGGTCGTTGAAGACCTGACGAGCTGTGGCGTTCTGGACAGTTGCAGGGGCTTGATTGCACTTGCAGGAAGCCCAACCAGAAGAGCATTGCAGTAATCAAGCCTGGAAATGACCATGGCCTGCACCAGAAAATGTGTAGCTTGCTCAGTTAGGAATGGCCTGATCCTCCTGATGTTGTGCAGTGCAAACCTGCATGATCGAGCCGTCTTTGCGATGTGATCTTTGAAGGTCAGCTGGTCCTCAAAGATCCCTCCGAGATTTCTGGCAGACCTTGATGGGATAATCTTGGTGGCGCCAATCTGGATGGTGAAATTGTACTGTAGAGTACTGTACTGTAATCATACTGATTCTCGCAGCCACTGTTGGATCATCTGGTTGAAATGATATGTAGTGCTGTGTGTCATCGGCGTAGCAGTGATAGGAAAAGCGTGCGCCTCTATGATGGGACCCGCTGATGTGGTGTACATGGAGAAGAGAAGTGGTCCAAGAACTGAGCCCTGTGGAACACCGGTGATCAGTTGACATTCTTTGGAGACCTTCCCGCACCATGCCACCCTGAAGGACCTATCCGTGAGATAGGATTCAAACCACTGAAGAGGAGTTCCAGTGATGGCTTGTCAAGAGAGGGTTGATAGAAGGATATGATGATTAACAGTGTCAAAGGCAGCAGATAGTGTCAGGGTTTTAGGAGAGCGAGGACTCAATTTGCAAAAAGGATTAACTTTATTAACAAAATAAAACATCAAACATAAACAGTCCCAGGGGGGACAACTAGAAACTAGACTAGACAAGAAATGAAACGACATAGAATAACGACAACTACGTGACACAAGACAGCAAGCATGAGGAGATTAAATACACACAGGAGGGAAGGTAAATGATCGGGAACCAGATGGGACAAATCAAACTGATGACAATGAAACAGGACGGGCGGGGTAACAGACAAGACATGAACACGCAGACAATGCGGACTCGTCTTTAAACAAAGACGACGCGCAGCTGGTGATAACCAAACTGCGCATGACAAGAAAACACAACATGAAAGCACGCGGCCGATGAAAACACGAACCGCGCGCCAAACATAACACACAGACGAGAGAGAACGCTTCTTGAAGCCAGACTGGTTGATGTCCAACCGGTCATTCTGATAGAGACAAGAAGATACTTGGTTAAAAACGACACGTTCAAGAGTTTTAGACATGAATGGTAGGAGACAAGTAATTCTAATGTAATTATCAATGGGTGATGTGTCTAATGTGTATTCTTTTGAGCAGTGGGGTTACCCGAGCCTGCTTGAATGCGGTAGAGAAGGTTCCCGTGTGAAGAGATGTGCCAATAAGATTGTAGGAGAGATGGCTTGTAGAAAGTGTGAGGGGATGGGGTCTAAAGGGCAGGTGGTTGGGTGGCTGGTAAGGAGAAGTTTAGATGCATCTACCTCTGTGAGTGTCGGTCTATTTTCACGTGTGTGTGGAGGTGAGAACTGACTGCTGATAGTTGCAGTTTTGTTAATAAAGAATCAAAACAAAATCATTGGCAGTTAAAGAGGTAGAAGATGGTGGAGGGGGACATAGGAGAGAGTTGAATGTTTTGAAAAGTGCATGCATTTTTCAGTAGAAAAGGTAGAGAGCAGAGATACAAACTCGGGTCAGACGGGTCCTTAGCTGGGTCCGGTGTTCACGAAGAACATCCGTCAACCAGGGGTTTGGAGGAAGTGGCACGCTCTGGCATGAAATGTAATGAAGAAATGGTCAGAAACATGCAGAGGTTTAACTAGAATGTTGTCTGTGATGCAGTTGTGTGTGTAGATCAAGTTGAGTTGGTTGCCCGCCCGAGTTGTGAGTACCTGTGGTGATGAGTCATTTGAGATTCAGAGACTGAAGGCAGCCTTTATCTTACTGTTATGAAGATGAGGGCTTTTCGTCATCTGTTGTGCATGCACTGCTTTTGTTTGTAGTGATTTATCATCACACCATGGGATACATGAAATGAAAAGGACTTGTGGGACTTGGATGTCAATACATAAGTACACATAAAAATTACAGATTTTTCTGGCATGTCTGCAAGACAGAGAGAACCTCATTTTATGCTGGTATTGAATCAAAGGATTGTTGATGATGAATTTCTTTTTTTCCTCATCCTTTTATGACAGTGTTTATGTGGATACAATCTATTGATGTTTGCAGAGCAGCCTGAGATTTGTATAAGTCGTGGTTAGATGAAAAATAGATGTGGTGGGAATGTTTTGCAGTTCTGCTGTTATTACAGCAATACAGACCGCCGGAGACAAACCTTGACATGCTCTCAATGAAGATAGAGTTTGTTTGTGCAGGTGTTTGCAAACTTTTCTATTTGAAATGAAGCTATGAAGCATCATCAACAACAATGTAGAAATATTCCTGCTAAAACAAATGCTTGAAAACAAGACCAATTATAAAGAGTACATTAGAATTGTAGAGAATGCCAAATATTATATGACCCCGATTAAATAAGGAACACTAGCAGAACTTTTGCAAGTGACATTCTTTGCATTATATTTACAGAACATTATTTCAAAGTTATCTGATCTTTTAAAAAGTTCTCAATGTTGATAGATGCTATTTACACAGAGCCACAATTTGAGCACCTTAGTCTATTGTAGTATGTTATAAAACAGTATGCAATAACAACATGTTCAGTGTGTATGACTATATTTCTAAAAATCATAACTGGATGTTGCTTTGTTGGTGTTACAAAGCTGAAGTTCCACATTTTTGAAGATAAGATAAGAGACAAGTTCCAAATCGAAGGTATAGAATAATAAAATAAACTCAGGTAAATCTAACAGGCTGTAACAATGGTGACTCACAGGCAGGGATCCAAGTGCTTGTCTTTATTAAGAGTGGTCGTGCGGGCACAAGGTCCGGGCAAACAGAGAGCATACGTGATCGATAATCCAAGCAGGGGTCAGAAAGGCAGGCAGACAGTTTCAGGTACAATAATCCATGCGAGTAGTCAAGACAGGCAGATAACAATCACAAGCAATATTCCAGGCACAGGAATTTCAGGGAATTGTAGAGGAATGGAGGACTCAACTGCGGTGAATAACCAAGTTGTTTATTACAAAAATAAACTGAACAAAAAATGAGGAAACAGTCTGTGCACAAATCAAAATGGTAGATCCAAGTGGTAGCTCCAGGGTGTACAACATAGACACACCAGCGGACCCAACAAACGAGAGGATAAGTCCGAGCAAGGAAATCAGTCTTGCTGAATTAGTCTCTTAACTAGTGATGTGCTTCTCGGGTCGAATCCCTGAAGCGTGTGCCGAGCAATCTAGATCATGGGTCGATGCACGTGTTGCTGACGTAAGTGCTGACGCCCCGCGTAGCGGGTGTACCACGTGACTGCTTCAGGAAAGGATTCACTAGGTTTGAGTGCAGTTCGAAATAAAAGCGGCAGTGAAACACTATGGATTGCCCCTCGCTTTTTGTGTTTTTGAGTCCCTTTATTGCGCTGTTTTTGGCATTCGATTCAAGCTTCTTTTTTTGCGATGGAACCAGCAAGAAAGAGGAGATTTTCCCGTTTGGGAGCACTTTGAGTTGATCTCACCTAAGAAGGTAAGTCACCTGCAATTACTATGTAATAGATTCCAATAATGAATAAAATAAAATGTGACAACTTTTCTGAATACTTGTAGGTGAAGTATCTGGTGTGTTCCAATGAGCTAAGTTATAATAATAACACCTCAACTATGCTAAGGCACTTTAGAGTCTTGCATGGTAACAAGGAGACCCGGCTCAGGTAGCCCATTTATATTCATAGCCCCACACTACACCGTAGGGTTGTTTTTTTAACTCTTACATATGTAATTCAATTTAGCTGAGAAGGTTGACTTGGCTGAGCTGTTGGTGGATATAGTTATTGAGGATTCACAGCCTTTTGCCTTGGTTGAGGGCAGTGGATTCAAAAAGTTTATGAAAGCTTTAGCTCCATCCTATGTTCCTACAGGCAGGTATGTATGTCACAACATGAAGCACTTTATTATCACATTATCCATTTCAATACTTTTCAATTCAGTAAATTATATTTTTTTGTGTGTTTTTTTCCACCAGAGATAAAATGCTATATTTTTTTTTGTGTTTTTAGTGTTTTTTCTCATGGTGGAAAAAACACTGTTTTTAAATAAACACTTTATTTTACCTCCTTATTTCACATTTTCACTTGTTGCATGAGCACAAACAAAAAACAAAAGTAACACAAAACAATTCATGTTAAAACTCTTCAAATCATATTTTTGTATTCAGAGCATGATTCACATCCTACCATTTCATTGCAAGCACCAAGCATGTTATACATTTTTCTGCCCACATGATAGGGTAGTCGAGCAAATAAATCATCTTGAAGCCCCTATGTGTGTGTGAAGCATTTCCCTGCAGGGCTTCACTGCTTCATGGGGCTTCATTTTGCCATCACTACTCTTAACACTGGTTAACACAGGCAGCACTGATTGCTCAACTCACGTGCTGAAGAAACTGACAGGACAATACAGACAACAGGAAAAAACCAGTGACACACCCTGACCCGTGACAAGGTCAGGGAAGGTAGAACAGGATCACACATGGATGACATCAGAATCGGCAACAGAGTAAACAAGACAGGAATAATAACACTTGGAATTGAAAACCACAGCTAATCAAGCCTTTGTGCACAGTACCTGTGTGCACAGATACTGGAGTCTTTTATAGTTCGTATGATGAATAACAGCTGGTGTAACAAACAGTCATAATGGTGTCCAGCTGGTGTGTGCAATCAGTCCAATATGTGGGTTTCTGGGAAATGTAGTGTGCAGTGTAGTGTCAGTATATAAGTGAGCTCCCTCTGGTGGCCAGAGAGGGGAGCGCGGAGCTCATATTCATAACACAGGCATAACACATGTAACACAAAAGACAACTGACACTGAAGGGTGACAAGGAGTATCTTATACACACAGAGATAATTACAACATAATAAACCGGTGTGATGATTACATATATATTTTGTCCATAAAAAACAAATGAGTGGCTGGAGACATAAATAAATAAACGTCCATGAAAATATCTAAATAGAAGTGTGACAATTGAGACATTGCTTGTACTTGTAGTTCATTACCTCTGTCCTACACCTATCTCCAACCCTATCCGTTAAACCAGTTCTTCTTAATTATTTTCTGTTACGCCCCCCTATAAAGAGGTAAAAATTTTGCGCGCCCCCCCCTCCCCCCATTTTGGAACTTCCGCTTTATTGTTTCCATGGCAACGCGTCATGCTTGTCACGTGAGATACCGCAGTCATAAAAAGCGCTGTATAAAAGATAATTCAAAATTGTCACCAACTTGTTGGCTCAACTTGTTGAAACCTAAAAGAAATCTTATGTGGTTGAAAACACTGAATTGTTGTGATAAATGACAAGCTCTGAGCGCGTCTTTTTTTGTATTAGTACCAGATATCACGTGAAAACACGTGTGAATTTAGTGGTTGATCACGTGACACATGAAATCCGGTGTGCTCGTACACGTCAAAGGGTGAGGGGATTGTTATCTGAACTTCATATCTGCTGCTCGTGTTCAGTGCAAGAAAACATACTCTCTGGCAAAAAAAAAAAAAAAAAAGCATGTACCTCAGGGTCATGCGCGCCCCCCCTGGCATCGCTCCCCCTGGGGGGGTGCGCCCCACTATTTGAAAACCACTGCGTTAAACACTGATGATGACAAGGGGTATGTGACGGTAAAAGAGTGAAGTTGTTCTGTAATAGGTGGATATGAAAAACTAATGCGACCTGCCATATTCTCTACACCAGTGGTCCCCAACCCCCGGGCCGTGGCCTGGTATCATCATCCCATCATCCATCTCGCTCGTTCTGGCTTTATTCACTACAAAAGGTTCATACTTTGCCAAATATGTTTGGAGAATATGGATATAAAATGTACTTGCAAGCAATACAATATTCTCTTTTTTCCCTCAAATAATCATAGTAAAAAAATAACAATATATAAAGCATTTGCTTAAAGTGAAAACATGTTGGTTTTGCTGTTTTCAGGAGTTTCCTGCTATTTCACATTTATACAGCTCAGCTTTTTATTTCTTATGAAACATTCTCATGAATTGGCTTTACACAGCAGATGCCTCTCAGCAAGCGTTCTCAGCTAGATCAAAAGCAAATTTTAGTGAGAGAACATGTTTGTGTCACAGTCATGTCATATCATCACTTTCCTCCTGTGTGATCCTTGTGTTCCCGTTGAGTATCACGTCAGTCACTCCCCATTGTTATTAGCGTCAGGTGTATGTCATTATTCCTATGTGTATTTAAGCCCGTATGTAATGCCTTGTCCTTGTCGATTGTTAACGATCCCATGTCTGTGTTTCCTAGTTCCGTGTCCTTCCGAGTTTCTGTTGGTTTTCGCACAAGTGTGCCGTTTCATTTTGTATTTAAAGTGTTTTTCGTTTTTGTTATAGTAAAGAGTTTTGAGTTGATCCCTGCCGTTCGTGTCTTCCGTGTTTGTCATCCACTATAGCCGTAACAGAACAATCGACCTGGTTTGTCGCCAAAATAGACTTCATGGATTCCCCTGATGTTGCCCTTCTGCTGCTGGAGCAGGGAGACCGCTCGCTGGAAGAGCACACGCAAAATTTCTTTGATCTAGCGTGCCTAACCCGCTACCCGGACGACGCGCTCTCCAGTTTCTACCGCGCCGGGCTGAGCGCGTCGTCTAAGGCACGCATTCCAGCGAGCGGTCCGGAGGAAGATTTCGCCGCCTACGTGGAGTGGGTGCTGGTACACAACGGATCGTCATGTACCGTCGGTCAAGCCGAGGACGACGCCAGCCCCACTCCACCGCCGGAGACCAGCCATTCACCACCGTGCACGATCGACAAGATGACGTTACCAGAGCCCACCGCAGACCGTGGAGACGCCGCCGCCGCGATTGACGAGCCCAGACCGAGACAGAGGTCGGAAGGATTCATCGCCCCGGAACCCGTCCCTCAGAAGTCTGACCAGGTGCGTGAGCCGGCAATGTCAGCCATCGATGAGGGCACTTCGGTTGAGAATTGGGGCTGGTTTGCGGAACGACGTAAGGGTCGTGTTGAACTGTGTCCCCAGGCCGTTGAACTGTGTCCCCAGGCCGTTGAACTGTGTCCCCAGGCCGTTGAACTGTGTCCCCAGGCTGTTGAACTGTGTCCCCAGGCCGTTGAACTGTGTCCCCAGGCCGTTGAACTGTGTCCCGACTTCCCACCCAGCCTCCCTCTCCCACCACCACTACCCAGCCAGCACTCACTCCCACCTCTGCCATTGTCCCGCGCCCCTTCACCAGCTCCCATTAACATCTGGGAGCTGCCATGTGTCGGCGGTCCACCGGCATCGACTGGAACAGAGGTTTTCTGGATTCCGCCTCCTACCTCTGTGCCAACCACTCCACCTCGGCCCGTCGACACATCGGCTCCACCTTGGCTCCTCCCTCCCTCGGCTCCACCAAAGACCCTCGGCCATACGACTCCACCGGGCTCCCTCGTCCCTCCGGCTCCGCCTTGGTCAGTCATCGCCTTGCCTCCACCTTCGGCTTCGTCTGGCTCCTCCTTCCCTCCGGCTTCCCCTCTGTCCTCCGTCGCTCCGGCTCCGCCTCTGTCCTCGGTCTCTTCGGCTCCACCTCGGACGCTCGTCGCCGCGGTTCCACCTCGGTCTCCAGGGCCAGCGGTTTCGGGTGGGCTCTTCGGATCGTCGGCTCCATCTGGACCTCCTGCCGTGACGTCGTCTAAGTCGGTCGTCCCCAGGACTCCATCCACCACCCGACCGTCGCCATGGCTCCTCCCACCTTCGACTCCACCCTGGGGCTTCATCCTGGCTGGTCTCTGGACCATCATCTGGTGCCCCCTGCTCCCGGCTTCCCCCTGGCTCCTTCCACCTTCCACTCCACCCTGGACTGTTTAGTGTGTTTTTTTTTTTTTTTGGACTCTTGTTTCATCCTCCTCCTGGTCCCCCTCCCTCCGCTGTTAGTTCAGTTTAGGCGCGAGGTCGCGCCTTCCGGGAGGGGGAGCTACTGTCACAGTCATGTCATATCATCACTTTCCTCCTGTGTGATCCTTGTGTTCCCGTTGAGTATCACGTCAGTCACTCCCCATTGTTATTAGCGTCAGGTGTATGTCATTAGTCCTATGTGTATTTAAGCCCGTATGTAATGCCTTGTCCTTGTCGATTGTTAACGATCCCATGTCTGTGTTTCCTAGTTCCGTGTCCTTCCGAGTTTCTGTTGGTTTTCGCACAAGTGTGCCGTTTCATTTTGTATTTAAAGTGTTTTTCGTTTTTGTTATAGTAAAGAGTTTTGAGTTGATCCCTGCCGTTCGTGTCTTCCGTGTTTGTCATCCACTATAGCCGTAACAGTTTGCTTGTGAATAGCCTCTTTCTACTACTCAGACTCTGCAAAGAACCAGACAGATGGCATTGAAGAGTTTTATGCTAGAGAATAAATAGTGAAGGTGAGCCTTGATCTCAAGTGTTTATAAAATGCATTAAATAACCACTTATGCCTGGTTACTTTCTAGCTCACTTCAAATTATTCTTCTCAACTCTGTAACGAAATTATCAGCTCAACCCTGTTTCCTTAAATGTGTGAATGCATGAAAAAGTTTTGGGCTTTAGTTCTGATTCCCAGTTTGGGCATTTTAATTGGATTTATGTTAATTTACACACAATCTCTTCCACACCAACAACTGTCTAACATTTGTGTTTTCACTGTTTAAATTTTTCTTTTGATTTTGTCATAAATACTATGAAATGTGAACAACACAATACCTCAGACATTGCCTCGACTATTCACTTACAGAACAAATAATTTTATAATGAACATTATTGCTAAAATTAGTGTTTTGTGAGACCTAGTTCCCAGCATGAATTGCAGCATGGTGTAACATGATTGGACCAAACACAAAGGGAAATGCACAATGGCTACCAATCCATTTCCTAAGTTTGTGCATGTCGTCCGGCAGTCACAACTTCAGGATTCCAGCACTTCCTTGACCATCACATCATCCACATCAGTCTGGCCCAACCAGCGACCTACTCTGGAGCAACAAAGGATTGCAGCAAGTTCTTGCTTCAGTGGTCTCTTTAATTTGAGATGCACTTCCAGTGCTTTCTGAATTAAGATCCAAAATCATACATTCTCTCCTGTCTGGATGAGCTCTTCAGTGGGTTAAATCCATCTGGGAACAGGAAGGCCTCCTCACTCAATCGCTAGAGGACTTTTCTGACCACATTTGAGAGGCATTTGGCCAAACCATGAACACCATATCTGTTCATGATCAATGACTACATCTTCTATGGGGTAAATCATGTGTGGGCGAGTATGGCATTAGTTTCCGCACTCTAGCTGCTGTCAGTGGATGGAATGAGGCTGTTTTCATCATGGCTTTTCTCAAGGTTTATCCTCCAACCTGTTAATCAATGATGATTCTAATGGATTGGAGATTCTAATGGATTGGAGAACATCATTCAATGCTACAATTGAGTGGCTCAATGCATCTGTGCTTTCCATCAGGACAAACCCCCTCTGCAGTCCTCCTCAAAGTTTCCATCTGCCACTCCAGCTGCACTAGTAAGAGGGGTAATGCTTTTAATGCTTTTCATCTGGCCTCTTCAGAATGTCAACGACATCTAAAATAACGTCTGCTTGTATTTTGGATCAGATTGTCATCTCATTGCAATCTGCCCTTTTTGTCTTCCTTGGCCAGTGGTAAGTTCAATTCGATCATCATCCATGATTGTGAGTGCAACACCATAGAACATATACATGTCACAGTCTCGTCATGTCTTTCACATCCGGGTCCCTTCTGTGTATCTCCTATGCCCGTCCCACACCTGTCTTGTTAATCAATTACCCTGTTTGTATCGCCAGCTGCTTCCCATTTCCTCATGTATAAATTCCCTCTCGTATTCCCTTGTCTTTGTCTTTCGTTGAAGTTGTGATGTTGAAGGTGTTTGATGTTCCCCAGTTCTTCCTCCAAGGTTTGCACACTGGGTGCTGTTCTGTTTATATTTAAAGTCTTTTGGTTTTACGTTTTGCAAATAAAGAAAGTTTCTGTTTAGAAACCCGCTACCCTCGTCCTAATCCTTGCCAACGCGTGACAGAATGAAAGACCAGGTTTTAGTCGCCTAAAAGGACTATAAAAGCTACAATATGGAGAAAGTTGTCGCCGATACCACCCTCTTCAGCGCCCGCCATGACAAGGACTTTGTGAGGAACTCCCGGGAGTTTGCCACCATTGCTATGCTCACACGATGCGGTGCTGAAGACACTGTACATGATCGGAGCTCAAGCACAACATCCCAGAGAGCTCCCAAACACCACTGGACTAACCTGGCGTGAAGCGGTTGCTAAGTGTCTGGAGAGTGTCTCGCCTACAGCGGCAGCGCGCTCGCCTGAGCCTTCTCCTGCGATGACCCGTCAGTCTGCACCAGAGCCCGCTCCAGAACGGCCACGCAAAAAGAAAAGCCGCAAGAAGAGGAAGAAGGCTTCCTCCACTCCTCCTGTGCTGCTCACCCTGCCGCCTCCTCCAGAGCTCCTTGCCCTGCCTGGCCCTCCAGAGCTCCTCCCTAAAAAAAATTTTTTGGGGGGGGGGGGCTATGAGGGTGGGACAAAAAAGGCGGAGCCTCCTGGGGAACCCTGGCCCCCTTATCTTCCAGCGCCGTCCTGGAAGGCTGCGCCACCCTGAGCTCCAAATCCTCCGGTACCACCCTGGGCCCCTGATCCTCCGGCGCCGCCCTGGAGACCACCCTGACTCTGGACTCCCCAGTCTCCGTTCCACCACATCCCAAAGATGCTTTATTGGGTTGAGATCAGGTGACTGTGGGGGCCATTTTAGTACAGTGAACACATTGTCATGTTTGACAATCAATTTGAAATGATTCAAGCTTTGTGACATGGTGCATTAGCCTGCTGGAAGTAGCATCAGAGGATGGGTACATGGTGGTCATGGATGGACATGGTGAGAAACAATGCTCATGTAGGCCGTGGCATTTAAACGATGCCCAATAGTCATTAAGGGGCCTAAAGTGTGCCAAGAAAACATCCCCCACACCATTACACCACCACCACCAGCCTGCACAGTGGTAACAAGGCATGATGGATTCCTGTTCTCATTCTGTTTACGCCAAATTCTGACTCTACCATCTGAATGTCTCAACAGAAATCGAGACTCAGACCACACAACATTTTTCCAGTCTTCAACTGTCCAATTTTGGTGACTCGTGCAAATTGTAGCCTCTTTTTCCTATTTGTAGTGGAGATGAGTGGCCTCAAGGTTGTGTGTGTTGTGGCTTCACAAATGCTTTGCTGCAAACCTCGGTTGTAACGAGTGTTTATTTCAGTCAAAGTTGCTCTTCTATCAGCTTGAATCAGTCGGCCCGTTCTCCTCTGACCTCTAGCATCAACAAGGTATTTTCTCCAACAGGACTGCAACATACTGGATGCTTTTCCCTTTTCACACCATTCTTTATAAACCCTAGAAATGGTTGTACGTGAAAATCCCAGTGACTGAGCAGATTGTGAAATACTCAGACTGGCCTGTCTGGCACCAACAACCATGCCACGCTCATTGCTTTAATCACCTTTCTTTTCCGTTCTGACATTCAGTTTGGAGTTCAAGAGATTGTGTTGACCAGGACCAACCTCTAAATGCATTGAATAAACTGCCATGTGATTGATTGATTAGATAATTGCATTAATGAGAAATTGAACATGTACATATAGTAACAATAACAACAAAAGTAGTAATAATTGTACATTTCATAAGTATTCCAGTAATTCAAAAATGACATCTGCATTTCTTAGCTGCCAATTAACATACCTGTGGTGAAACACAAACAGACAGGCTATGTGGAACTTTTGCTCTTGCCTGCAAACCACAAAATAGTACATATATGTTAAATGCACTAGCTAAGCTAAGCACTAGTCAGCCGACATACATGCTAAAATTATTTCCCTTTTCAAAATAAAACCCTAAAACACATTAATAATGATTAAACAAAATAGAATTGTATTTGTTTTTTTATGTTATATAACAAAATGTGTAATGTGTTTATTTAAGCACAAAAAATGCAATACGTGCAACTGGAACTTTATATTTGATATATATGTATGTGTGTATATATATATATATATATCTTCTCATTTCAGAACACCGTTGGAAAGTAGGTAACTGTTGTAAACACCAATGCTCTACCGATTGAGCTACAGGAAAGAGGCCTTAACTAAAGGAGAAGACACAAAAAAGATTCCTGCCCCTTATTCACTGGCATTAACCTTAGTGACTTTGAATGGATAGTTGCAATCTACATTCATCTTCGATGGTGCACTTTACTTTGATCAAGTACGTCCTTTCTTTACAATGAACATCCTGGCTCGACCTTGCTGCATTAACAGTGTAGTCCTGTTCCAGAGAGCTGCCTGGTTCTAATCTAATTTTTCTACTTCTTATTTGTGTTCAAGCACTGAAAGTAAGTAATGCCTGTGTGGCATTTAGGTAAAGTGGGAAAAAAGTTTCTTCTGAAGAGAAACAAATCTCATATTTAATTGTATATGAAATTGTGATGGCACTTCTAGCAGAGAGTGGGTGGCATGTTCATGTAGACTCAAGGTTTTTACACAGGTTACTTTTGGAGCTCCACTCAAAACAAAAATGTAGTACATTTTATATCTAACTAAGTCTAAATCTAAATCTATTACTTTGGTTATTGATGTTTACATAAACTTTGGTGACAAAATGTGTAAAAGAAAATCTGACATTGAAAAGCTTCATTTTTTTTTCTTTCTTTTTTTTTCTTTGGTGTTGGAAAATCCAGTTTGACAAATTTACAAACAATTTAAAGTATCTTCTAGAAATAAGATAATGAAGTATATACAATAGATATGAAGACAATATCTTTTTACGTATATAATTATTAGGGATGAGCGAGTACAGCATTATCTGTATCTGTATCTGTATCTGTTAACTATATGAATTATCTGTACTTGGACTGGGCGGGACCTAACCCGGAAGTGGGCGGGATTTAACCAGGAATCGGGCGGGGCTATACCTGCTATGTTGTTTTTAATCATGCAATTGATCAGAAATTGTTATATTTATTGCTGATTAGAAAACTATTTACATGACAGCATCAGCATTGAGCTTCAGATAAATGGTTTTGATCACAATAACAAACAAACTATATACAGTATAACAAGTATACTATAACAAGTTTTGCAACAATGAATACAACACATGCGGTTGCAATTATGAAGAAAAATGTAACGAACAAGAGTTTTCATTTAAACATAACTTTCTTTTTTTAACTTTTAATTTTTTATGATCAGTGTGATTTTTTTTAATTTCCACGGCAGGTATGCGTGCTTGTGTGTGTGTGTGTGTGTGAGTGAGTGAGTGAGTAAGAGAGAAAGAGAGAGAGAGAGAGAGAGAGAGAGGGGGGGGGGGCTGAGGGGACTGTGTATTCTACGAATCAAATAGTCTGACGTTGTTTTTAAGATCTGCATACCTTTATGAATGAAATACAGCAAGAAAGTGTCAGACACTCAGTGTGTGAAGTTAAAAAGCTGAATAGAGGCAGCAGACAAAAAATCATCTCCGACAGGCAGAGGCGCAACGCTATTCGCATTCTATCAAGCAAACCCTACGTTTACCAGAACTCTACTGGCTAATAAGTAGCTAAGTACTACAAACAAATCGAAATAAAAAACAAACCTGAAGCTGAAGAAACCCAAAACATTAATGGAAAAGACCCGCAAACCTGAGTGACAGAAAGACACCTGTTCTCCTCTCAGCGTTCTGCACGTGAATGAGCAGGGCGGAGCCACGGAACGCAACAAATCTGCACGCAGACACAGTCAGCTACCCAATGAGGATTTTTATTCAATCCGAGCACAGATATTGACTCGTATTACTCGTATGATACTCGTACTCGGCAAAAGAGCTTTATCCGTACCGGATACTCATTTCAGTTGAGTATCCGGCCCAACTCTAATAATTATATTATTACATGATTTCAATTTTCAGGTTAATGTGGAGGATACTCATTGTCACACCTTCACAGCACTAGGACTCTTATTTTGTTTTCATGTTTCAGTTTCTCCCGCCACTCACTTGTTAACATGGACACTAATCATCACAGCTGTTTGTCATTTGCTCATCGCCACATGTTTGTAGTTACTATTACCCTCATGATTTGGATTATATTTTTCGTTTTCATCAAAGTATTTGAATTCTTCATCATCTTCTGGACTTGACAGTAACACTGATGAACTGAGAGAACTGATGATTTGGAATAAGCTTTTCCACTCCTTAGAGCTTCTGTGACTGATAGCAATGCAGTCTGGGTAGAATGGCCTTATTGAAGGGTTGAGAGGACGAAAAACAACACGTTCAAGAGCTGGAGCTGAGAACTGACTGCTCATAGTTTTGTTAATGAAGCAAATGGGCAAAATCATTGGCAAGTAAAGAAAGAGAAGATGAAACAGAGGAAAAATTGGTGAAGGAAGAAATGGTCATAAAAACATGCAGCAAAGGTTTTACCAGAATGTTGTCTGCGATGCAGTTGCGTGTAGATCATCCAATGAGTCTAGGAGTAAGAGGAGGTCTGTAGCGTAAGGCTTCTCCAAATAAATGTTGAAATCACCAAAGACTAGAAGTGGAACGCCATCCTCAGGGAATGAGGACAACAGTATGTCCGTCCTCTCAACAAAGGTGCCCAGATTACAGCAATGTGTATTACGGCAAGAGATGAAACTGTAATAGAAGGAAATTCAAACGAATTGTACTTGCATAGAGAAGAGTAAGTAGAGTATTTCCAATTGTTAGAAATAAGAAGACCTGTACCCACACCCCTCCCAGACTAACGAGGAGTGAGAGAGAAAGAGAAGTTGTTGGAGAGAGCAGCGGGGATTGTCGAGTCCTTTGGACGAAACCACGTCTCAGTCAAACCTAAGATATTGAGAAATGGAGAGAGGTGCATTAGAAAAAGGAAGGAACAGGAACCAGGTTATTGACATTGGCATATGATGTCAGGGCGTTGTTGAGAGACAACAGGAATGTAATGAAAGCACATGATGAGCAGAAAAAAGAAGGGTAGGGAAAAATTGAGAAGTTATGAGGACTTGAGAGACTTTCCGGTGGCATTGCTTGGTGGAGTCGTGGAGTCGAAGGTCTTTACCTGAGTCGGTCTTCACATGAGGAGGCTGAAACAGATTCTGCTGATGCTTCCATGACAGTGCAAACAGCAAATAAATATCCTGCTTCAAGGAAAACAGCAAATTGCCACGCCCACTAATTCAAAGCCCCTCAGAGCAGTGATTACTTCCAATCGGAGCATAATTTAGTGCAATAAAATACAAAAACCACAAGGCAAACAAGGCTAATCAAAACTAAGGTGTTATGTCACGAAACAGTACAAATGATAATTCTGTATAATTTTTCATAGTCGTTTATAGTTCTTAAACCATGCTAATCATCTCACATTAATATTGTAACCATAGTTCCTTGTGAACAGGGAATGAGACACTGCGTACCTTCAGTGTGACAGGTGTCTGAAGCAAATTATCTAATTACGTCAATGAACTTGACAATGGCCGGCAGCTGCCTATGACGTCACCACAGGTGGTACTGCAGGTATAAAGAATCACCCAAACAGTAAGTCATCCTCTTCATATCGGAAGGAGACAGCAGCAGGAAGGCACAAAGCATGGCAAAGGTACACAGCATCTCGTTCCCTGTTCTCAGGGAACTATGGTTACAATAGTAACCTGAGACATTCCCTTTCGAAAGGAAACTCTACGCTGCGTCCCCTAGGGGCCGCTTTGGGGAATGGAATATCAACGCCGCCATGCTGACGGGCGTGACTGCAAAAGCCAGCAGTCAAAGACCCCCCAGGGGAACTGTCCTCCGACCTGCAGTGACCTGGGTCGGGCTACTAGAGAAAGGAGGCCTCAAGGAACTAGGGCCGAGGCCTAACCACGCTCGATCTAGAATCCGAGGGAGTGCAGGAGCCACTCCACTCAGGACTGAGGCCGCAAAGTGGAGACCTAGAGCCGCAACTGCTAGGCTTGCAACACTTAGGTGCTAGCGACCAGCACTTTGCAGCTGTCCTTCTTAATCATAGAAGGGGAAACCACTCGACGCTTGCGGCACAGCAAGGGGGTTCGGAGGAACCATTTGTCTTACAAGTGGAGCTCACTGGAGCGGAGGCCATACGAGTCGGCCTGACAACACTCGTCAGCCATGTCTAGTCAGGGAGTCAGGGATAACTGGGAGTACACAGAGGTTAGTGCGCGATAACAGGTTTTATTGAAGTTAGGACACGAAACAGTGAAGTGGTGAACAGGTGAAAACACAGGAACTGGTGAGGAACTGGAGCGGTGAACACGGTGAACAGTCTTGTGGAACCTTGGAATCTTGGAATCTTGCAAGCGTGGAAGCGTGGAATCTCAGGAACAGGAATGTGGACGTAGTGTAACTTGGCAGCTTGGGGAATGCGAAGAGTTGTGAGGCAGACTGTGTAGCATAATGCTAAGACCAGACATCGAGTGCAGGGTGAGGGCTCCAGTGATGGGAAACGTCTCGGGTTACGAATGTAACCCTGGTTCCCTGAGGGGAACGAGACGCTGCGTCTAGCGCTAGGGGAAATAGTCTTCCTCGGTCACGTGAAGATCTGTGCAACCAATGAGAGACGAACGCGTGCGAATGCGTCACTGCCGGCGGCTGCCGGTGACGTCATGAGCTAGAGCATAAGAGCGCGTCCGAAACCCGGGCGCCTCAGCATGAATGTCTGAAGCGGGCACGGAGGCTCAAGGAGCTGAGGCAAAGACGCAGCGTCTCGTTCCCCTCAGGGAACCAGGGTTACATTCGTAACCCGAGACGTTCCCTTTCAGGGAACTCGAGCTGCGTCTAGCGCTAGGGGAACGCAATACCAACGCCACCTCAGTGACGCCGGCCTCCGGGTGTGTCCCAGCTTACTGAGAGAGCACCCTAGTCCCCGGGGCGGCATCGAGGTCCAAATGGTAAAACCTCATAAAAGTGTGCGGCGAAGACCAGCCAGCCGCAGCACAAACATCAGATAAGGACACTCTGGAGAGGAGTGCCTTGGATGCCGCCATGCTCCTAGTGGAGTGGGCTCGGACCCTCAGAGGAGAAGCATGTCCGGCCGACTCATAAGCTAAGCAGATAGCCTCGACTATCCACCTGCTTAGGTTTGCTTAGAGGCAGGAGCCCCCTCAGGGGTCCCAAAGCAAACGAACAACTGGTCTGACTTACGCCAAGTGGCAGTCTTGAAAACGTAAGCGTCCAGTGCTCGCACTGGACAGACCTTGTTCTTGTGCTCCTGCTCATGATCATCAAATGGGGGAGGGCAGAAGGCCTGCAGCGTGATAGACCGAGCCACATCAGTGGGAACCTTGGGGACATAGCCTGGCCTCGGGTGGAGAAATGCCTTTACCATCCCGGGCACAAACTCAAGACATGAAGGGGCCACTGAGAGGGCCTGAAGATCCCCGACCCTCTTGAGCGAGGTGATAGCCAGCAAAAGCAGGGTCTTAAGAGAGAGGTACTTGATTGAGATTTCCTCTATAGGTTCGAAGGGTGCCTGGGACAGGCCTTGTAGTACCACAGACAAGTCCCAAGCCGGCACCCGGGTCTGTGCCGCAGGTCTCAGCCTTAATGTGCCACGGAGGAAACGAGTGACCAGGGGGTCCCTGCCCAGGGATACCCCACCCAGAGGTACTTGGCAAGCCGCTATGGCAGCCACATAAACCTTCAAGGTGGAGGGGGACAGCCCTGCCACAAATCTTTCTTGCAGGAACTCCAGTACTTTGCCAACTTGACAGGTTACTGGGTGCAACTGCCTTTCAATACACCAGGACGTGAAAAGTTTCCACTTCAAGGCGTAGAGTTTCCTCGTGGAGGGAGCTCTGGACTGAAGGATGGTCTCAACAACCTCGGCTGAGAGACCAGATTCTATGAGCTGGGTCCCTTCAGGGGCCAGACCCACAGTTTCATTAGCTCTGGTTGCGGATATAGAATGCAACCCTCCGCCTGGGACAGAAGGTCCCTCCTGATTGGAATCTCCCAAGGGAGTCCATCTAGAAGGGATACCAGGTCCGAGAACCATATTCTGGATGGCCAGTGGGGGGCCACTAGCGTGAGACGGACCTTGTCCCGGCGAATCTTGGCCAGAACTCCCGGGAGCAGAGCGATCGGGGGAAAGGTGTACAGGCGTGACCTCGGCCAATCCTGTACCATGGCATCCCGCCCCAGAGGCGCTGGATGCGTTAGTGAAAACCACAGAGGGCAGTGGGTGTTCTCTACTGAGGCAAACAGGTCGACCTGTGCCTTGCCGTATCTTTCCCAAATCTGCTCCACCACATCGGGGTGGAGCCGCCATTCCCCTGGTCTTGCCCCCTGTCTCGATAGGGCATCTGCTCCCACATTCTGGACCCCCGGGATGTAGGCTGCCCTGAGAGACAACAACTTCCCTTGGGCCCAGAGGAGGATTTGTCGCGCCATCTTGTACAGTGGTCGCGAACGTAGACCCCCTTGGTGATTGATATAGGCGACCGCCGTCATGCTGTCGGTGAACACAGTGACATGGTGGTCGCGAAGGTCCGGTAGGAACGCACATAGTGCTCTGTGGATCGCCAGTAACTCTAACATGTTTATGTGCCAGGACTGGTGCCGACTGTTCCATAGACCTTGTGAGGAGCGGTTCTTCATGACCGCCCCCCAGCCCGAGAGGGAGGCGTCTGTCGAGAGAGAGACTCTCCGAACCAGAGCCCCAAGCCTTGGGCCTTGAGACAGGAACCAAGAGTTCTTCCACATGCTCAGGGCGCGTAGGCATCGCCCCGTGACCCTGATAGTGCGTAGTGGATTCCCCTTCGGGGAAAACCCCTTGGTCATTAGCCACCACTGCAGGGACCTCATGTGCAGAAGGCCCAGTGGGATAATACTGGATGCCGCTGCCATGAGCCCTAACACCCTCTGAAAGTGTTTCACCGTGAGTGGCTGGCCTAGCTTGATGCTCTTGACGGCTGAACAAATAGCTTGGATGCGCTCGGGGGAAAGCCGAGCCGACATCGCAACTGAGTCCCAGATGACTCCCAAGAAAGTGGTTCTCTGAGCGGGAGAAAGTACACTCTTCTTGGCGTTCAGCCTCAGCCCCAGCTCCTTCATATGTGCGAGCACCACATCTCGATGTTGCTCCGCTAACTGCGGCGACTGCGCCAAAATAAGCCAGTCGTCGATATAATTTAAAACACGGATGCCCCGTAGCCGCAGTGGAGCTAGTGCAGCGTCCACGACTTTTGTGAACGTGCGGGGTGAGAGCGCTAGGCCGAACGGAAGCACCTGATACTGGTACGCCTTTCCCCCAAAGGCGAACCTCAGGAACTTCCTGTGTTGCGGAAGGATGGAGACATGGAAATACGCGTCCTTGAGGTCGACTGTGACAAACCAGTCCTCGGATCTGACCTGCACTACGATCTGTTTGAGCGTTAGCATTTTGAACTTTAGACGCCTGACCGCACGATTCAAGAGACGCAAATCCAGAATAGGCCGCAACCCTCCATCCTTCTTTGGAACTAAGAAGTACCGGCTGTAAAAACCGGACTTGCTTTCTGCGAGGGGTACATGCTCGATGGCCCCTTTCGCCAGCAGAGTGTCTACTTCTTGCTCCATGACCAGAGCCTGCTGAGGGCCTACCACTGACTGTAGGACCCCCGAAAAGCGAGGTGGAGAAACCCCGAACTGAATGGCGTACCCTAAGGTTACCGTCCGCAGGACCCACTGAGAGATACCGGGTAGCCGTGACCACGCATCCCGGAATTCTACTAGGGGAACCAGCCTCCCTGGGCTGGCCTCTGGTACCAAGAACATATCCCCCACTGAGCCGGGGCTGATTCCGGAAACCCGGGAGGATTGCTCTAGGACCCTCCTTAGAGGGGGTGGTTTTCCCATGGCGGGCTGACTGTTGAGCTGCTCCAGGGACACACCACCTGGTTGCGGCTTGGCGTCAGGGCCGCTTACTCTTAGCCTTCTTAGCCTCCAGGACAACCCTTAGATCACCTTTACGACCTGTGGCTTTAACTTGTCGACCCCCCCTCCCGGCATCTACCGGAGGGAGACGGGTTGCGACACTGTATTTTTGAGCGGCCCTGTATGAGGAGCTCTGAGACCTGGCTTGGCTGGCGGTCTCACGTGGAGGGCGGCGTGGAAGAACTTTACTGAACGCTGCCTGCTGTCGTGCAGCCTCCTGAAACTTGTCGACGACGCTTCTCACGGCATCGCCGAACAAGCCCGAAGGGGACAGAGGAGCGTCCAGCAAAACAAATTTGTCTTTATCTTTCATCGTTGACAAATTAAGCCAAAGGTGTCTCTCCGTGGCCACCAGAGCTGCCATGGAGCGGCCGACAGAGTAGGCCGTCTCCCTAGTGGTCCGAAGAGACAAATCCACAGTCCGGCGCAGCTCTGTCACTGCCTCCGGACTAATACTGCCGCCCTCGTTGAGGTTCCCAAGCAACTCAGCCTGATACGCCTGCAACAGTGCCGTGGTGTGCAGGCACGATGCGGCTTGACTCGATGCTGAGTACGCTTTCCCCACCAAGGACGATGTGACGCGCATCGGCTTGGAGGGGAGCGCCGGAGCTTTAATGGAGGATGAAGACTGGGGAACGAGGTAACTCGCGAGAGCCTCATCCACTTTTTTCATCCCTCCATAACAATAATTTTGACCCCCTACTAAATTGTTATACATTCCGCTATTGCGTGTATGAACCTTTTCGGAGGCTGGCCTTCCCCAAGATCTAGATACCTCGGCATGCAAATCTGGTATAAAAGGCATTGCTCGGCGCGGGGGAGTGACGCGAACTGGTAAATAGTGCTCGTCCAACATACTTCTTCTAGGACGAGCACTTCTGGTCTCTGCTGGCCAATCAAGCCCCAGACAAGAGACCGCTCGTGTCACAACCTCAAGAAGCTCCTCAACTGCCGGCGAGGAGGGTGGCGATTCCTCCTCGGCCGGACCAACACTAGCTAAATCCATCTCACTTTCTGAACTAGATAGAGCTAATGTTGGAGTCACAGCACGGGCACCTCTCTCGGAGTGCTCGTGACTGGGACCCGCTTGATCTCGCGAGAGCTGAGGTAAGGCGGGACCCACCCCAGCTAACTCGGCAAGATCCATTTGTGATCCCCAGGAACGAGAGCGCCGCAAAGCCTCGGCTGCTGCAGGTCCTGAACCACGGGGAACACTAGCCTGGGCGGCCTCTTTACAGACCGCCAGGCGGGAGCGGAGATCATGCAAGGAAAACCTCTCGCAGTCTTTGCAGCCGGCATTCTCAAGTGCCGACCGTGCATGCTCCTCTCCCAAACAGATTACACACATAACATGTGTATCCTTGCCTGTTATAAAACGAGGGCAAGGATGAACACACGGTGTGAACCTCTGTTCAATCGCCACATTTTCCGCACTCATTCTGATTTTTTCGATATCTCACACTCAAAAATCACTCTCGCACAAACACAGCACGCTGAAGACATTCAGAGCTGAGGCGCCCGGGTTTCGGACGCGCTCTTATGCTCTAGCTCATGACGTCACCGGCAGCCGCCGGCAGTGACGCATTCGCACGCGTTCGTCTCTCATTGGTTGCACAGATCTTCACGTGACCGAGGAAGACTATTTCCCCTAGCGCTAGACGCAGCTCGAGTTCCCTGTGACTGGGAATGAGTGGGCGGAGCGTGGGAGTCTGAGTCCATGACAGGATCTTATTCAGTAATTATTGATTATCTAATAAGGAACTATCCAGTCCGAAATTGGCTATTATTTACTGATCAGTAAATCTTGTTTCCAGCAGTAGTTTAAGTAAGACTCTGACCTGGTTCAAGGAATGAAAACAAAAATAAAAAAGTCAAAGGAACTGAATAATAAGTTATAAATATTTTATTTTTTATTATATTTTAAGTTATAAATATTTAATTAATAACAACCACTCTGGAGTTAACAAAATATAGGGTAGCATCAAAGAAGACAGACAAACACCCTGGATGAAGTGTTAACAGCTCTATTCATTTGTCTTGCATTTCATCCTGCTTAATTACCCATTAATGATGGACCTTTATTCTAATTGCAACCAAATTCATCTTTAATGCAAGCCCTGTGGATGAAGTGAATTTAGTTGAAGCTACCATACAAAATTGATTGTGCACTTCAAGTGAATTTCAAATGATCACAACCAGTTTGCTTTTAGATAGTTAGGGAATTAGGGAATTGTTCACACTGGGTACATTCTTGCCTTCTGAGATAGAACAGATCCTTTTTATTTACATGATACTTTTTGTATGCAATATTCCTTATATTCCTGCAATAAATAATAAATAATCCTTAAAGCTGAAGTGCAAACTCATTTCAGTGATGTCAAGATGTCGAGATCTAAATGTAATTGTAGCGTTGCTCTCTCTTATGTTTTGGTAAAGAGTGTGGTGAAGTGGTACTTTTCCATCAGGTTTCCACATATCAGAACAGCTTAGCATCAACATAGACCTCAGTGAGCCTTTAATCTAAACCACAATCGACCTCTACCTCAGTGCAAGTCCATCATGGCCTCAGGGTTGCCCTTCTCTCTCTCTGTATGTGCATGTATGAGTGTGCGCGCGTTTTGATAAACCCCTCCGGGCATAGACATTGGGCTGTTGTATCAAGAAGTGTTGGGAGGGAGGGAGGGATGGAGGGAAGGAGAGACGGACATGTAGCAGATCTGTTTGCTGCCATCTTTTTATCACTGCTTAACTCTTATCTTTCAAAACCCATCATAACCCATAAGGAACATCACAAACAAGACCTCTTTAGCATCTCAGTTGTTTTTCTTAAATTGGAATGAGATTAAATATGAGAATACATGTGGCTTGACAGATTAGGATTTATTTAAAGAAGTCTCAACAATGTCTTGTAGTAGATTTGACATTATATAAAAGCTTGCAATCAAAAGTCAGGGATTTCTGTAATCGAACACCTGTAATGAATGGTATTCACATGATCAAGAAGAAATATAGAAAAGCAATTTAACTTGTAGATTTCTATAAGAATTTAAATACAGATCAAAATTGCTCTTGCAAATAAAAAAGACAAAGTACATTTATAAAGCTAAAAGGGAAAAATAAAAGAGCTAAAAGAAAATTTAAAGAACTCAAAAGATTTGTGAGTGAACGCAACGTTTCTCGGGGGAATGCAAAAACTTTGAAAGACATATAATTTTTCCTCATGTCTCATATATTTTTCTTAACATTATCCTTAGAGGCTCTATATAAAACTATCATGAAAGAGATCTAATGTATTTTCAAAGAATGAATAAGATTTAATGACGGGTTTAACTGACAGCATGCCCAGGATTTTAATCCACCCATTTTACCTATTCACTTTATTTTGTGTTAGACGCACTATTTCGAAACTGGTTAGATACTAATTGTCACATGTATTTTATGTTTGCTTTAGCTCTTGTTACTGTGTACTTCAAAGTGAGGTGTCTAGATCCTGGAATAGGCCAGCCACCTCCAGAGTGTTTACCCCTCAGCAGGGGCGATTCTAGGATTTTGATTTTAGGGGGGCTCAGCCCCCAATAAGGGTATGATTAAAAAAATATTATTTGACTATTAGGGTAGGGTGGTATGCTACTAACCTTACTGCAATCCACTATTCCATGATTACATTATGTAAACTGCAATGCATTTATGACAAAGAACTGCACCGATGCAGGTGTAATATCATAGCATTAGCAATCTATCAATAAATGCACGCACACACGACACACACCTTGATGTTCACTCTGCTCGGCGCCCCTGCAGGTTGAAAAATGCGCTAAAACCAAGCAGACTCAGATAAGGGGAGGAGCCGAAACTTGCCGCAGCTTGCCGCCGTTTCAAATGAGTTTTTTTTAAAGGGGACTGAAGCGATCAAAAATTTATTAAAGCCCCCCTAAAAAGGGCCTAGTGACGCCCCTGCCCCTCAGAACAATATGTATGCCACTCTGGTTGGTGTGCGAAATTATGGTCATGGCGCGATGCCGAAAGTGGAGGAGGCGCTTGCGAGCCACCTTTCTCGGCAATCAGTGTCGTCGCTTAAAGTCCCGGCGCTGCCCACTAAACCTATGAGTTACATCAGCTCATGTGGGCAGAGCATATTCTGCGGCTAGCCAGGCAGCGGCGTGTCTCCACACAACCGCCCAGCTTCAGGCTTACCAAGCAGAATTGCTGGCGAACCTCGACGAGGGCGGAGGCATTGGTCCTCAGGCTGTGGCAGAAATACGTGGCTGAAATAATGCCGCCTCTATTGGTCGTTCCATGGCAGCCTGTGTAGCCACGGAGAGGCACTTCCGGTTAAATCTTACATGTCTGAAGGACAAAGAGAAGAATTTTATGTTGGACGCCCCTCTGTCGCCTTCTGGGCTTTTCGGCGATTCAGTAAAAACAGTTGTCGAGAAGTTCCAGGAGGCGGCAAAGCAACAGGTGGCGTTCAATGTTCAACCTGGGGCTGTGAGCCAGCCACATCCCCAGGCCTCCTCATACGCCCAGCGGGCCGCTCAAAGGCAGAACGTCTCAACCCGCCAACCTCCCCAGAAAACCGGGGATCGGGCAGGCGCTCCCAGCCTCCCATCCTCGCCAAGAAAGCTACCTCAAAGAGGTCCTGACGCCAGAAACGTCAGGCTTGCTCAGACTTTTCTAAGCTGCACGCTCCGGCTTCCGGCACGTCTTTTATCACCTGGTTCGTGACGTCACCGACCCGCGACCGTCACTCACATGCGGTCGATCCATCGTTCGATTGTTTACATATTGTGCTTCGCGAGATAGCGTCCAAGTATTCCCCAAAGCGTTCAACGCAGCGTCTCGTTCCCTCATACGTAACCTGAGACGTTTTCTCTGTTTTCCAGCCATCTGTTTGTTACTATGTTTCCTGATTAATCCTAACCTGATTGAGGTTGTTCACTATCCCTGTGTATTTAAGCCCTCAGCTCTTCAGTCCTTTGTCTTGCATTGATGTTGTTCTGCAAGTTATTCTGTTCCTGTGTTCATTAAAACTCCTTTTTTTCAATTTATTCTTATTTTTCGTGATTATATACACACTCCTCCCCTTTTTGAAAATAGCCACATGGCGTTTAATTTACAATCACAGCTCAGCCTGAACCATTTAGCTTAATAAAGCTCTAGTTTCCTTCTAATCTCTGAGCGTTTCTCCTCCTAATCTCCTCCATGTTGCTTTCAAATATAGAAATCTCTGCAGAATTCAAACAGGTTCGATACGTTGTATGGTCTGACCGACTCGATCATATGATCCTCTCAGGTCTGTCTTGTCTCTGGGCGGTTCACTGACACTAAAATGAAACCAGACTTTATTCCCCCAATCTCTGTCCCTATTCCCCACACTTGTTTCTATAATGCAGCAATAATATGGCTAACATATACATATTAAAAGCCTAAAAACCTTTTTAAAGTAACTTTAAAAATTATGAACAGTGACTCATTCAAGCCAATTTCATCTACTTGTTAATGGCTTCCTATACGCAACAGGTTTCCTCTAATTGCTGGCTGGCGGTTGATTGTGTGCACTTTTAAAAATGTCATGAAGTACCACGTAATCAAACAGTAATGCAACAACAAAAGCATATCGTCATGTGGGTGGCTTTGTATTTTCATCAAATGTCTTCAATGACTACCTAAGTGACATTTAACAGACATTGCCTGTAGGTCCACAGACACACGCATTAAAGGTACTTAACCTTATCTGGCCGTAATGAATGTGCAGTGCAGTAGCTTCAGATAATGGCACACCACACTCACTCACATACGCGCCACAAACTCACACACAACTAATTCTCACTGGAGGGCCATAATGTTGTTATTAATGGATGACACTGGAAAAGGTCTTTGTGAGTATCAGCCTGGCTAACCCTCTCGTCCACCCAAGACACCTTGAGGGATCCTGTGAAAATCAAAACAACATAAGACCTCTCCTCCATTTACGAGTCTTAAGTGACAGTCCTTCTTTCCACACCATCCCTGTTCAGAAATAATGTCCCAATAAGAAATGCTCCTATAAGGAAATGCTGTTGTAATTTATTTCCCATAGCCTCTTGAAAGCAGGACTGAAAGCTGAAGGAAGCTTCAAAATTAATTCAATCCCATCACCATATTGTATAACTCTGTCCATCAGACAATTCTGTTCTGTGAAGAGTAACGACACTATTAATTGTGGCAAGCAGAAGACATAAAACCTGACAGCTTTGCGAGATCGTGTCTCCAACACTCCAACAGAGTAAATATCTCTATGGTGAATCTTTCAAAATATAAACATCTTGCAAATGGCACCCAGTTTTGCCAGGCCAATAAAATGCTCCATGGAACCTGTTAATTCTTGACTGAATAAAAATGATTTATTAATAATATATTCAACAGGCAAAGTCATTTTGAAAATTACTTTCCTGAGCTTCCTTTTTGGTAAACTGAGGTTTTTAAATTGGTTATGTTACAGATTTTTTTGGATGTCCAGAGTCTAAGCAGATGTCTTGCAACATGGATCAAACCCAGAAGGGACTTCTCAATTAGACAGAATAAATCATATATGCTTTGTCATTAACTTTCACACTGATATAGCCATTGGGGAAGAGCATCTTGACTCCAGTGGTTTTCCCCCCAATGTAGCAGTCAAATAAATAAAAACAAATAAAAAGATTAACAAAATGTCTTAGATTAAAGAAAAGAAAAGATTAAACCAGCATGAATTTGCATGTTGAAAGGGCTAAATTCTTTGACTAAACATTGATGAGTTTTTTACTACCTATATATTTTAAAACATTGCCTCTGCTCAATCATGGTTTTTGGAAATGTTTCCCAGAGTTCCTCACCAAGATGTGGTTGCCCTAAAAAAAATGAAGTAATGTGAACCTAATTCAAGGAAGGAATGAGACGAGTAGATTGACGCTATGGGAATGATTGAAGCATGTAAAATCGAGGTGACTGTCAGAGGTGGGTGACGTCATGAAACAGAAAACTATAAGAGGCGCGCCAGTGGCTAAAGTAGCTGCTGACAGGCACTCGGGAGATATGGCAGGGTGACACAGTGTCTCGTTCCCTCTTCAGGGAACCAAGGTTACTTAAGTAACTAAGACGTTCCCTTTCTGAGGAACTCTGAAACACTGAGTCTATTAGTGGTATGGGAACGTCAATGTCAATACCGCCATAGTAACAAGTGAATGTCTGGTGACAACGCCTGTGACCTTGGTGTGGAGTCCAATTATAGGTCGTAGAAACTTGCAGATTGTGTGTGGTAAGGACCTATTCTATTTTATATTATTGTTTTGCTTTTTTCGATTTGTTTTCTTCCCTTTTCTTTCATTTTTTCGCCTGACTACCCTCGCTTTGACTTGGCGCAGACCTTTTAACGAAATACCAACCGAGGAAATTTGTTTCTGTCTCACTTGCAAAATGAGTGAGACACGTTGTAATGCAGTTAAATGTTCAGGGAGGAAGGAGGCGGGACTCGGCAAACATTTAAAGACTTTAATACTCAAAATAAAACATAAATCCAAAACGATAGTAATGGTGGCAGTTCCTCACGGACAACTGCCGCCCACACAAAACACAACATAAACTCCAGGCCTGGTCCTCTCTCGTTCTTCACTGTCATCGCTCCTCCTTTTAAGTCTCCGCTCCTCCGTGAGACACGAGAACGATGGCTCGCAGGTGACGCTCATTCTCAATCACGCCACCGGCTCTCGTGATGCTCTCACGGTCCCTCGACCCCGCCCTGCCCGCCACACACGTGTTGTCAAAAAGTGCCGAAGCACGACCAATAGACAATTTATCAGGGTGTTTCTTTTCATTTAAATCAGAAACCTTCTGCCACATAGCCATTGTGCCCTGTGCCCTCGCGTCTGTCACATCCAGGTTCCTCAGTGTCTTCCAGAACCTTCCCCCTTCTGTCTTGTTAGTTAATTACCCTGTTAATCATGACAGCTGTGTATCATTTCCTCGTGTACTTAAACCCTCATGTTACCCCTGGTCTTTGTCGGTTATTGAATGTAGTGTTTTATTGATGTCGTGTGTGTGTGGATGCCCTCCGTGTCAGAGTTTGCACCCTTGCGTGCCGTTTATGTTCCCAGTTTTGAATAAAGCATTTATGTTGGAATCTCCGTGTTCCTGTCTTCTCCGCATCGCACACCAGCGTCAAAGCGTTAAAGCCATCACTTCCTTAATTTCACTTATAGAAATTTTTTCCTCCAGTTCAATTCTTCCTGATGCTCCTGCTGCTAGATCACTCACATGGGTACCACGCTCATATTTATCCATAATTGTATGCTTCATTTCCATGGTCATCATGTGTTTCTTCTCCTCACTACCATCCTTACCACTCACTTTCTTAGAACTCATCACTATTATGAAGAATAATGCACAAAATAGAGAGAAAATCAGCTACTCGCGTGCAATGCGTACAGAAGTCAGCGAACAAGTGAACTCAAAGGAATGAGGTGAGCATGATGGCCGCCACATAATCCTTTAAAGTGGATGGGTACAGCCCTCTTTTGTAGAAACTCCAGCACTGTACCAACAGGGCAGTTAACTGGGTCTAGCTAGCGAGCACTGCACCACAAAGTGAAATGTTTCCATTTCAGGGCAGACAGTTTCCTTGTGGAAAGACAATGGTCTCTCCAGTAACTTTAGCTCAGGGTCTATGAGCTGGACCCCCTCAGAGACCACACTCTTCAGAGGCCAAGACCACAGTCTTGGGGAGGGGTGCCGAATCAAACCCTGTGCCTGGGAAAACAGGTCCCTCCTTACAGTACTCTCCCAGGAAATCCGTCTAGGAGGAACACAAGGTTCAAAACCTACAGCAAACTTTCTCCAGAACTCGCAAGATCAGAGCAATCAAGGAAAAAGCACATAGAGGTAGCTTCAGCCATGTTTGAACCATAGCATCCAGTCTGAAGGAACTGGGTGGTTGAGAGAGAGCCAGAGTGGACAGTGAGACTCAAGACGCAATGTTGCTTCGACAGGATGTCTGCCCCCTGATTTGGGAACACGGAGATAAAAACTGGACCACAAGAGAATTTGGTGCACAAATTTGAAGAGTGGATGCAAATGCAATCCCCCCAGATGATTTGTGAAGGCGACCACCAATGTGTAATCTGACTGGACAAGCACATAGTGAGGTCTATGAAAATTATTTGGCAGGTTTAGTTTATGTATTTTCATCAACTTTATGAAGAAGAAACACATTGAAAATGATAATGGACAATGGTCTTTGGAAGGATGTTGAAATCCACTTTTTAATGTTGAAATTTCTCTAGCTATCTTTAACAACATTTTACTTTTTTACGCAATTAATTTTAGCATCTATGTCAGCTGACTAGTGCTTATCTTAGCTAGTACATTTAACATATGTGTATTATTTTGTGATTTACAGGCAAAAATAGCCGACGGGATATATGCGGGAAAATATGGTAATTGGCAGTCAAGAAAAGCAAATGTTTTTAAAGTTATTTTATGCTTTTATCACACGAATACCACATTAACAGGCCATAAAACAGTTTTCAAAGTGATATTAATTGAGGATTAAATGGTGTGAAAAATGAAAGAAAAGAATAATTTGTGAAATGACAACGAATGAAACATTCAAATGTTACACAAATTGAAATATATGATGAAGAGTCGAGACAACTCGTGAAGGATTCAGGGCCTATATTGAATAGATGCACCAAAATGTAATGGTGAATTGCAAAAGCTTGCAATATGTCTTCACCATCCTGCATGATCCATCTGCTTTTTTGTGCAGATTTAGAAACAACACTCAAATATAACAAGCCCATTGTGTTTAAGTGCATGACTGTATAATGGAAACTGGCTCCAGCTGCAGAATGGTGCCCAATAATTTGAGAAAATTGTTCTGAGCAGGTCTTCAAAAGGTCATGACTATAAAACCTGAAATCAGAGAGCACTTCCTCATTTTAACCCAACAAACACACCTGCAGGTCAGCATGTCAGCAGTGATTTTAAAGTCATGAAACTCTCTTCCTGACCCGTTTCACCTCTGTGAACAAAATTAAACCAGTAAAAATGTAGGGTCTGAATTAATTTCATCCATATGGAATTTATGTTATCTTGAAAAGGGAAAGTTGCATAACACAATAGAGGCAGGTCAGACTGCGTTTGGTCAGGCATTTTATTGATTCCACAAAATAGATCAGCAGCACCAGGTTTTAACAAAAACTCAAACAAATGCTTTTCAGCAGTCCCCAGAAGCCGCATGTGGTGTGTCCACCATCACCCACTTCTCTCTCTCTAGGCCCGGCTTTTATCCTGTCTCTCGAGTCACTGCAAAATGAATACACCTGTTAGATCTCGTTAACAGAGGCGGGTCCCTTAACCATCAGCCCTCCCAAACTACTCCTCCGCCTGCAGCAGCCTCTAGACCACGCCCCACTGGCCACAGATACCAATTTATGAAAGGATTATTTTTGTTAATATTTTAATTCTAGAAAAGAACACTGTCCTCTCTGGGGTAGACTGTTATCTAGATTAAATTTGCTCATAATCATATGCCCATAAAAATAAGAATGGAAATTGCTCTATGCCAGAAGCTGTGCTGATCCCTGAAACATTCAATTCAAGTTCAATTAAACAGAAGGCTTGCAGTACAATGTATCTAGGCACGTTAGTGGGGACCTTGGGGATGTAACCCAAGCAAACTCGAGAGATCAATAAACATAACAAACCAGGAAGTAAGGCGGGGGACACGGATCAGGAGCATCCAAAAACACATGAATGACAATAACATAGTTGGATTAAATAGGGAACACATGAGGAAAGGCAACAAGCAGAAACAGCAAGGATAAATTAAGGGAAATGATGGAACAAGATGGGAGGGGTTTACAATCACAAGACACAAAGGGGCAGGGTCAGAGCTCTGTCAACCACCACACTAGAAACCAAAACTAAAGTGACAGAACCCTGACACTCGCAATCTCTTATCCTTTTAAGAGATGTAAAAGCATGTAGGAACAATGATTTAAAAGTTAGAAACTTGACTGGAACCTCTTAAATAGGCTCAAAGGGAGCCAGCGATAAGTACCCTGGTACCCATGCAACGGAGGAAATGTGTTACCAATGAGTCTCTCCCTGAGGATATTCCACCCAAAGGAATATGGTAAGCAGCCATGGCTGCCACATAAACACTTCAAAGTGGATGGAGCTAACCTTGCAGTAAAGAACCACATTCTGTTTGAACAGCGCAGGTTGATCAAGGCGAGACAGATCTTGTCCCAGCAAGCGCTCTCCTGAAATCATGGGAACAGAGTGATTGAGAGAAAATCATACAGATGTACCCCAGGCCATGTCTGAATCATAGCGCCCAGGCCGAGAAGAGTTGGATGTATGAGGGAGAACCAGAGCAGACAGTGAAATGTCTCATGAGATGCAAACAAATTAACTTCTGTCTGGCTACCTAGGGGTGGATACTCAATTCCCCAGGCCTCAGCCCCTACCTCCACAGTATGTCAGCTCCCTGGTTTTGGACCCCAGAGATGAAAGCTGCCCTGTTAGATTCGTTGTCGAACCCCAATAACTAATTCACTTCTGTGCTTTAGTAACAGCGGGACCCGAGCCTTGATGATCACAAGGCTGAGAGCTCCCCTCAAAGAGCACCAGGAGGGATCAGAGCAACCATAATGGAAGTTGTTCATATTGTACATAGCCAGCACCCTTGAGCACTGACTGTGCACTCTCCACTCCCAGACAATCAACTCAACGATCATGTGTATCCTGACCCGTGATGTAGTGTGGGCAGGGATGAACACACAATCTGCAATATTGCTTAATCGTCACATCCTTGTGGTCATCACAACCTGATGGTAGACCAAACATACATTTCACTGAAGGTACAGATGGTACCGCTGCATTGTTTGGCATACTTTTATAGTTTCCAGGTTCTTGCCTCTGATGTCTCTACGCACCATTGATCTCATTTCACATGCTTCACGGTGCAATGATAGTGTTCCTACAGCATCAATCGACCTTGAAAGGAAACTACCCCGTGGTTTGTTGGGAACTGATTACATTGGCAAAATGAATCAAAAAAGGCAATATCGTGTCTACAATGTAAGTCACTTAATATTGTCTTTCTTGTTTATCAAACTGTTGTAGAAAATCAATTTGCAATCATGCTGATATTTGGAGCAAAAACGGATAGTCCAAAAACATGTACCTAGACGAGAGCATGCACATCAAACGTGCTGATCATGTAATCTTGCTGATATTTGGAGAAACTCTCTTTATGTGATATTGATTAACCACATTAAGTGAAATAAATATAAAAGAGATACACTGGCATTTTGGTCCCTTGAATTTTGGGGACATTATAACTGTATTTTACACAAGCACAAATCTAATCGAGTGTATAGGTGCACTCTAGTTCAGGGATATTCAGTTGAAGTATCAAGAGGTCAGACCTCCATATTTAATTCCAAACCAGATGTCCAGACAATACTTTTTTGGAACAGTTATACATTTCCATTGGGGCAGATTGAGTACTTTGGAAAAGAAAAAAGTCCAGGCCTGGATATTTTTGTTTTTGTACTGTGTTTGTGTGGGTGGCAGTCGTCCGTGAGGGACTGCTGGCAGTACTTTCATTTTGTATTTGTTTTATTTCACATTAAAATTTGTTAAATGTTTGCCGGTTCCTGCCTCCTTCCTCTCTGAACAAAGAACTGTATTACAATAACATTGTTAAACATGAAACGTTCTTACTATACCAATTAATGCTAAATATGTGCAACAGGGCAATATGTGCAATATGTGCAACAGAGAGATAACACTTCTAAAATGTAGCTGACAAATATTGATAGTTCTGTATTATTTGCTTACAATGGACATACAAGAACGTGGTTTCAAATAGAGGGCCTAAGACGTGGATACCAAAATACAAAAATTGTATTGCCACAGTAAACAAACAATCTTAAAACATTTAAAAATTACTATACAACCAGCATTGCAATAAACAACATTTATGTTGTGCCAAAGAGTATGGAAAAGAGATGCAAGGCTGACCAGTGACAGGTAAACCAGTTGGATGAGCACAAGGCTCCTACAAGAGTAGATATCTTACCAACAGGTGTAAATATCTCACTATACCACCCACACATACACACACACAAATAATACCAAGCAGGAATGCACACACACTCACACACTACACTGTGATGAAGGCCCACCACCACACACAAAAGGTTGACTAGTGGCCTAGCCTGAAGCCTCAGTTCCTAAAACAAAATTAACCATATATCTCAACAAAACAGAATTACTTACAAAAAGGTCCTTTTGCCAATACTTAAACCAAGTACACATTTAAGTAACAAATCAAAAGAATACAAAACATCTGTGAAAACAAAACAATACAGAAAATATAGGCAAAAGCAACAAACAAATCTAAATAAAGCAAAACCACACCAAAACAAAAACCTAAGTAAAAGCCAAATACAGACTCGAAACTAATTCAAACACAGCAAAAGCAATAAGCAAGACAGACCAAACAATAAAAGGCTCCCAATGTTCTTTATGTTCTTCCAAATTAAAGGCTTCCCCAATGTTTAAGCACTGGAACGCTTCGGGTCTAATCCAAGTACATCCGTGTTGTGTGTTGGACTGTTGCATTCAAGGCTCAATCTACAGTCAGTTTTATTGATTGCACACTGTTTATCACTATAGATGGAGATGGGCTCAAATACATCAAAAAGTATTTAATTAGAAATTGTGTACCAAAATATGTACCAAAAACCTTTGAGCAGGATATTATTAATCCACTTATTAAAAATCAACTCGTATCTACAAAATTAGCTATTTACCGGTTCTTTGAATAAACCCTGTTCTGCTGTTTTCCTGGATTTCGCCTCGTTCTCCACATCGCACAACGAGCTCCGCTTCGTGACTGTATCATAATACTGAGACTGCTCTCATTAGAGTTTGCTCAAACAATTTGCTCTAATCATCCGATTGTGGTTGTATTTCTCTGTTAGTGTTACTGGATCTTGCTGCATTTGATACCATTGACCACAAACAACAAACAACACTCAGCACTTGAATAGACTCAAAATTTATGTTGGCATTAGTGGAATGGCATTAAAATGGTTTAAATCATGCTTCTCTAACTGTTATCAGTCTGTACCAGTAAATAAATAAATTGTCAGGGTTCTGTCACATCAGTTTCGGTTCTTAGTGTTGTGGTTGACAGAGCTCTGACACTGCTCCCTCATTGTGTTCGTGTGAGGGCGCATGACGGCTCATGTGCGTTCTCGTGTCCACATGTTTCCATGTTGTCCACGTGTGGTTGGTTGTTCACCAATCGCGCATTGTCCTGTTAATCTACGTGTGTGTGTTGTTAGGTGTGCTCCACCCTCCTTGTTTCTCGTGATTATCCCCGGCTGTTTCTCATCACCACCCTTCCTCCTGTGTCTACTTAATCTTCTTGCGTTCTTTGTTCTAGCGTTGCGTCACTGTCTGGATTGTCCGTTGTGTCTCTTCCTTGGATGTTCTGTTCCCCTGGTCATCCATTTCTTCCGGTATTCCTGTGTGTGTATTACGTGTTATCATTTATGTTTGTGTTCTGTTTTCCCCCTCGTGGGTTATTTTCTTTCTTGTGTTAGGTTTCTTTGGTTATAATAAATATTCTTTATCTTCCTCTTATGAGCCAGACAGCTAATCCTCACAACCACAATCAGCACTCACCAAGTCCACACTCCCGAGACCCATGAGTCCCGAGTTAGCGCAACGCCACCAATGCCGACGGCGAGGCAGACGTAAGGGGAGGAAAAGGATTTCCTCCGTGGCCCCAGCTCTCCTCGGCCTGTCGGCACTCCCCGAACCCTTGCCCCTTGCCCAATTTCCACCTCAAAAAAGGGAGTAGGAGTAACACTTTGAGGGTGGGTTGGGCAAAGGAGGCAGAGCTTCCAGGGGAGACCAGGCCCCCGGCACCACCCTGGACATGCCCCTCTGCCTGGCCCCTGGTCCCACCTGCACCACCCTGGTCCTCTGAAGCCCCAGCACCATCCTGAATACTACCCAGACTCTGAGTATACAGACTCTGTGCCTACCCCCCACCCATGTCTTGTCTGATGTCTTGTCCTCCTCCTGTTCCCACTCCCTTCGTCCGCAAGGTGTTCCTCATTCAGCGTGAGGTCACTCCTGGCCGGAGTCTCGTCATCTTCCACTTCCAGGTCCTGTCTTTGTATCTTCCCGTGCCCTTGTTTCACCTGTCACATTAATCACTTTCCTTTATTAAAGTCATGTCAGGTGCTCCTCCGTCTTTCAGATGAGACATTAAACCGAGGTCCTGACTCTCTGTGGTCATTAAAAATACCAGGGTGTCCTAAACAAGAGTACTTTGCAAGTGGTCCATCACGGCCTCCTAATCACCCCCATACTCTGATTGGCTTCATTGCTCTGTGTCCTCTCCACCATTAAGCTGAACGTTCTGGCTCAATATGGCTGCTGTCGCATCATTCAGGTGGATGCTACACATTGCTGGTGTTTGAGGAGATTCCCCCCTTCTATGTAAAGCGCTTTGAGCTCTGGAAAAGCGCCATATAAATGTAACGATTCTTCTTCTTCCTCATGTGGTCCTCTATGAATACCCTCCTCTTTTCCCTTGTCTTTGTCGATCGTGTTTCATGTGTGTGGATGTGTTTCCTTCTGTGTCCTGTGATTTCCAATATTTCCAAGTTTTGCACCATAAGAGTGCCCTTTATGTTTTCATTTGTTAAATAAAGTGTTTTCTGTTAGATCTCCTCACCTCCTCATCCCTCCGCATCGCACACCGCACCATCAGTATTACAGCAACAGGATGTGTGATGTGATTTTTCTTGCATCTAGCCAAAAAAACTGTGATGGGTTATTATATATAAAATAACATTTATATCAAGTGATAGGTTTATATCAAAATGACAGCTATAATAAAATGGCATTTCTGAATTAGTATTTCAAAATATAAAAATATAGTAGTTCAAAGTATTTAATTACAATTTAGAGTTTTTTTAAGGAAAATACAAATGAAAAAAATACTCCAAAAGTAATTAAAAATGCATTGAATTAAAGCACTGCCCATTTCTGATTATAGACTATATGAATAAAGGTTCCTTTATGTATTGCAAAGGAGTACTGCAGGTCAGGCAGTGCCTTTGCAAACCTTATATTGGAGAGTGACCAGTTGTGTGGGTAAATGTAATTACCTATATTGCAGAAGTAACCCCTAAAATGTTAAAGATATCATTATGCATGTAACACTAGTGTGAAGGGAACGTTGATATAACCTTGACTGAAGGCTCTCACAGAGAGCATTTCAAGGATCAAGCCACACAGAATGAAAAATTAAACTAAATGTGTCCAATATAAATATTTGACTACATAAACATTCTTGTCAAGTAAAGACTGTGGTTTGAAAATGTTTTCTTCTGTTACAAACTTATAACCTTATAACCAATCACGTCAAGAGGTGGGCGGGCTTTAGTTTATTTACAACAAATGTTTACAAGAACAAATTATCTGAGCTGTGCTGTGTTCATGGTTGGGGCTTAATTTTCTTGCTGCCCAAAAACATTGACAAAATTTGTACTAATTCAGATTGAGTTCCAGAATGGGCCATATTAGCCATACACGGTCAAATCTCTGAGACAGTACAAATTCTGTCTCATCGCCGATGAAAGCTTTTGCACTTCAAAGTTAAAATTTTCCATGTGATGCAGGTATAGATATTTTTGAGGCTTTAATTTAGTTGTTTGTTTAGGTTGTTTCATGCATTTCTGTGCTTATATACAAAAAATAATTTAATGCAAAATAATGACAGGAATTTTCTGTGGCTCTGCATGGAAATCATATGAGCTACTTTACAATTACAGTTACTTTGGAAACATGCTTGTGAAAATGTATGTGCAAAGGATATGTATTCTCAACTCTGAGATGGAGATCAAATGAAAGTCTTGCTTCATCATTGCTCTAATCACAAGATGACTGTGTTTGGTGTGGCTGCAAGAACGAGCTGAAGCTAAAGGCCTGTCCACATGAGGAAGATAGCTATAAAGATAATGACAAAGATGTAGTTTATAGAGAAATTGTCATGTTTTCTCAAGTCTTGTTCTAGTTAGTTATTGCCTTTTTGTGCGTCACAGTTTTTTTTAGCTAACTTCTACTTATATTCTTCTCCCTGCAAAGTTGTTCTTTTTTTGTCTTAGTCATAGTTTATTTTTCTAGTTCTGTTTTCTTTAGTCATTAGTTGCTCTCATTTGGTTTAATGTTGCATCTTGTTAATTTATAATCATCTCTCTTGTCTTGCTTTGCTGTCTGTTCCTGCCCTGTCCTGCACCCTGAGGTTTCCTGTCCACTGGCTGGGAGCAAGACTGGTCCAGCTGTCTAACAAGCCTCTGCTAGCAAGACTGCAAGACTGGAGCCAAGTTTGAGATCTTCAACAAGTTTCAGGTCTGGTGTGCTCCTGCTTAGACTCTTTTTAGGTGTTGTCTCTCCTGTACTTCTCAGCCCATTATCACCCAATACTGGTGTCAATGGTCATCATTCACCTGCCTGTCATCTACCTGCTTGTTAAACTTTCACACCTTACTTCCTCTGTTCTGCCTTGTGATCAGTCGTGTCAATAAAACCTCACTTTTCATTCTGCATTTGGGTCCTCTCTCATGCAGAACCTTGACAGGAATGATATTGTTAAGACCACTTCAGAACTATTTCTTCTGGCTGTTGAATGATAAATCGCTAACAACCAATTTAAAATTGATAAGCAGTTTGGACTTTTAATAACTCCCAGGATATGACCAATTTTTGCAATTTTCTATACTTAAAATGATAGTACAGTAATCCCTCACCACTTCGTAGCTCAAGCTTTGCGACCTCAGTGTATCGCTGAGTTTTCAAAAATATTAATTGAAAAATAAAAATTCTGCCATATCGGCAGCCGTATTGCGGAAAGCAGCATTGTTTTATCGTAATGCGAGAGAAACGGTTTCCCAGGATGCCAGACAAAGAGAGAAACTCTCTCAGAGGCTTCGTACATACACATGGACGCAAAATCGACGAATGAGAGCACGAGTGGATGTATCCTGTGAGCTGATTGGCTGATCCTACTTTGCGAATTTTCACCTATCGCGCAGGGTTCCGGTCAACATCAACTGGAATAAACAAGGGATCACTGTACTTGATATCTGTAATTGTATTTTCACCATAGGCTGTCATTCACATTCAGTTTATATAAAGAATTGATTTCTTGTGAAATTGAAATACAATTTGCAATTTCACAAATCAGAAATACAATTTACACACAACGTCAGCTTATATGTCTTCAGTAAGGTATATGTTGAAACGTCTGTTCTATTTGGTGTTTTGTTGTCCCTTATCTTGTTTAAAATGAAAGTGAAGAGAATGATAATGGTGAGCAAAAAAATCAAATTGTGTGTTACTCCCTGCCCTCGCTACATACACAATCTGAGCGTTGTTTGTCTGGGAGCAGAGTATGTTCAGTTATCTTTGGGCGTGCTGACTGTGTTCACTGTGGCGTGCTGACTGTGTTCACTGTAAGCACTTACCACTGCGAACGCTCCGCTCCCGCCTGCCGTTTTTTTAATAAGAGCACCCATGCTGGCAGTCATCAGGGCTCGGGTTCAGCTGTTGCTGAGGCACAGCGGTAATCTACATTTTGGGGATTGCAAATGGACCTGTCAGAGGGGTTAGAGTTGGGGCCTGCCTTATCTCTGCCTTCACCTGGTGGGTCCAATATCCTCTACCAAGGCTCGGAAGCACATACTGCGACTACTTCCACCAGTGCTGCATCTATCCAGCTCTGAGGAGCTGGATGTTGTTCGCACTGAGGATGGAGATAAAGACTCGTCACTGACTCGCTGTTGCCAGTCTCAACATGAACTGGCCCGATGAGAAGCAGGACACTCACCAAAAAAGACCTGCAGGTCTACCAGGCAGAGTTGCTAGAAGACTTCGATGAGGGCAGGGGGTATTGGCCCGAATGGACTAGCTGAGTTGTGCTAGATCCATTGACCACTCTATAGCAGCCCTGGTTGCCACTGAGAGTCATATAAGTTTAAATCTGTGTGCTATCAAGGAAAAAGATAAATACTTCCTTGTGGATGCCATGCTAGTGCCAACTGGCCTCTTTGGTGAGGAAAGAATATCTACCGGGTGTGGAAAGAATAAAGCTAGGCCAGTCAATCATTGCAAAACAGTTCCAGAGACTGTTGCGTCTCATGGCAGCAACATGTCAAGCAATGTCATCCTGTCATCAATGCCAGCCTTCTGCATATTAGACTCATGAAGTGGTGGCTGAAAACCAGAGGGTTTTCCCTAGGGAGCAATCCTTTTTACAAGATCAAGGTCACACAGTGATGGTTACGTACCTGTAATAATGTGGAAGAATCCCTGGTTCCCATCTCAAGGGCCCGTGCTGGGACTTCCTTGCCATCACAAAATGCTAAAGATATTCTCAAGGGGTTGGGAGCGGTCCTAAAGAATCACTCAGTAAGGCCTGTAATGGGCACATAATTCGCCTAGAGATGACTTTTTGAAGTTTTTTGAAGTTTTTCTCCCTGACTTCAGGGGCTACCATGTGCTTGTCCGGACAGACAACACATTGGTGGTTGCTACATCAGGAAGTTCTGCATTTGTGTCTTTTTTGCAACTGGTGCGTCAGATCCTCCTGTATTCCCAGGGAAAGCAGCTCTCACTCAGGGTAGCCTACATCCCAGTGGTCAAAAATGTAGGAGCAGACATTTTGTTACAGCAGAGGCCAAGGCCCAGTTCATCAGATATGGGAGAGATTTGGCCAAGAAGACTTTGCCAAGATTAGTTTGCGTTTCGAGAGATGCATTGCTTTCTCCTCTGATTCTCCTTAATTCCTCTAGCTAGTCTCAGATTGGATCCTGTAGTTTGGACGTGGCCAAAGCTACTTATGTATGCTTTTTTCCCCAATTTCTCTGCTCCAGGGAGTTCTTGAGAGAGTTTGCTGGGACAGGGTCCGGCTCACCTTGATCGTCCTGCACTAGCCGGGCAGATTGTGGTTCATGAACCTGGTACAGATCCCCTTGGGAGATTTCGATTCGACCTATTTTCGACTGGACCTAGTGTCTCAAGTAGGGGGCTTGATAGTCCATCCTTGCCCAGAACTGTGGATGCTGTGAGTTGGGCCTCTGAGGGGGCCCAGATCATACACTCTGGTCTCTCAACCTAGGTTGTTGAGACCATTCTCCACTCCAGATAACCCTTTTTGGTGCAGTAGTCATCAACTGGACGATACACTGTAGGGTTTTACCCACCCACTCTAAATTTTGTTTTCTTAACAAAGTTCAGGAGGACACGTCCAAAGGATCAATGCAATCATCTCGTCATTGCAAAATTACACCTCATCCTATCAGCATGAGAGGAAGTGTGTATATGTAGACATATTCGACTCACCCACACCTCTTGACAATTTCCAGCATCCCTCCGCCACCCCGACTCCTCACACTTGATTGTTCCTATCACAGCCAGGAATATGGGGGCAGTGCTCTGGGTTCAGGCTAACAGAGCTGGAAGCCCTCTCCTCGGACAGCATGCCAAATATGCATACCATTAACCGCACCTGAATCGTTTGTAAGTGTGAACTCGTGAAAGGTTTATGTGGTGGTCATCGCTGCTTACTATCTCTCATTGGGTGTAATGTCTTTAGGGAGAGACCCACTAGTTACACATTTCCTCCATAGCTTGAAGCTTCAAGGCCTATTTCTGGCTCCCTTTGAACCAATTGAGGTTCCAGTCAAGGTTTTTACTTCAAAATCGTTCCCCCTGGCTGTCACTCTAAAAAGGCCTTCCTTCACTCTAGGCTGGATTACGTTTCCAAGGTTCCCATTAATGTGGTCCAGCCTGTAGTGCTGTAGTGCTGCAGGTAGTGCTGCTCGGTCCCCTCTCCATATTAGCTCACATGTATAAGCTATTGGACTTCTTATGGGCTCAACAGTCCTTGCAAGTTTGTCTTTCTCCTCTTCAAAATGAGCATGTGTTCAAAAAGTAAAGCAATTATTATATTACTTCACTGGCCAAAAGAGCAAACAAACCCTGTGATGTCACATGATGAGGTATTGCAAGATGGTGGCACTATTACTCCAAAAGCTTTCACAAATCATTATTTTTTCTTTAAAATGTTTTTTTCTGGGCATGATCTTTGCCCAGAACCCGAGCTACTTGCCCTGCTGGCTTGACCCATGCTCCCAGCTTTACCGGCTCCTCTCACGCTCCTCGGCCTGCCGGCTCCTCCCGTGCTCCTCCCCTTGCACCACACAAGCCTGATCCAAACGCCAACCCAGGGAGTTCTCCCAATAATTTATTTCTGGGGGATGCTAAAACCACACCTTGAAGTCGGGTCGGGCAAAGGAGGCAGAGTTCATGCCTTGCGGGAGGGGGGCGTTGTCACAGTCTTGTCATGTCTCTACACTTCCTGTTCTCTTTATTCTACTTCCTGTGTTGTTTCCTTCACCTGTTGTGTCAATCACTTCCTTGTTAGTCTCGTCACCTATTTCATCTTGGCCTGTGCATGTAAACACTCAAATTGTCCCATGTCTTTGTCATCTGTTGACATTGTTACTTTGTATGTGGATGTCCTCTCCATGTTCTGTGTGTCTCCAAGTTTTCTCCAAGTTGTTGCACAAGTGTGCTTCTTTTATTTTGTTATTTTAAAGTCTTTTGTTTGCTTTTTGAATAAAGAGGGTTTCAGTTTAATCCTGCTCATCCTTTCCGCATTGCACACTGCCGTTTACATAACAACATTGTTATATCGTAGAATTTAATGTAATCTGTCTCTCAATGGCTTTGCTATTAGCTTTTAAATGTATTTCTCAGAGATTACTCTTTCATACTTTATCAGACTTGGATGGAGTTAAATTACACACAGATAAGACAAATATAAAGATAATGTGGAGATCCTTTGATCTTGGAAAAAATGTTAAGAGAAATATTTCCATTTCATATTGGGAGGCCTTTACAGCAGACCATCTTGGCTAATTTGCGTACATTTCACATCACTGAGGTTTCTTCAGAAAAGCTCACTGGAAATATATAGTTTAAAGTGCAGTTTTCTTTTCACTGTGAGCATTTAATAAAATAAATAAAATTGTTACTCACAATGACAGGTAACAGAGATTTGAATATGCAGGCACGGTAACTGTTGTTGATTACTGTGACGTCTGTGCTTTTGCCATTTTGGAAAGGTCAAGTGTCGCCCGCAAATGTAAAGTAGCAGATGTGTTCTGCAATACGCTGTCTTTCCAAGTGATTTTTCACAAGATTTTTTACTTGTTCTAAACCTCATATTATATGTAATATTATGAATAAGCTCTTATTAGTATGACTCAGAGCTATCAGAGCACAGCTTGTTTTTATTAAACCTATTATAAAAGCTATTTTCCTGTAGATTACTCAGAATAAAGTTTTGTACAACATACATTTATCATTCTAAAGGCTAAGGTTTGCATGTATATGCTGGCACAATTCCAGGAAGGTGCATACTTTCACGATCACACACTGTCTGGACTTTTGTTGTCATTCTTCACCATTTTCCCTTAGTTCGTTTTCATGACTATTGATTTGATTTGCTATTATGTTCAGATGTATGTCGTTAACCTTCCTTATGTATTTAACTTCCCATGTTTTTGTTCATTGTTGTTGTCGGGCCTCATCTGTGGTTGTGTTTGGATATGCCTGTGGATTTATTGATGCCTTTCATCATTATTATGTTTGTGCATTTTCTACAACATATCCTTGTGGCACCCAGGCATTCAATTGATGTACATAATAATTTCCACACAAAAGCTGTTATGCATCCAGCCATCTACTATATGAACTTCAAACAGAACCTGAATGCAGTGTCAGTGTATTAACATCAATGGCAGGTGGTTTTATGAGAGGGTGGATTCTACATTACCTTTTTTTCTGCTTTTCTTCTTTGGACAAAATACTGCATAACCAAAGAAGCACAACAAGCCAAAACACATTTGGGTTACACATTATTTTAAGGCGTCGTTACAGTGTGATCATACATTTCAGTACTTTACTTTAGGGTTAGGGTGCAATTAGGGTTTGCAGGTAATTATGCATAATTTTTAGTTATTACTATGATAAGTACATGTAACGTGTAACAAGGACACAGTAAAATAAAGTGCTGGCCACTTTTGTTTTAATTTCATGGGGTCTTCATGGGGTGCAACAACAGTAAAACTTTCTTGACATGAAGATAAACGTAGAGATGAGAAGCATTCAGCTGTGCTTTAGGGAGTCAGTGACCGGCATGGTCTGATTTGTGTTAAAAGCAGAGGCGGCAAACCAGAACACTACATGTTCAATGACTCCGAAGGTTACCGGTACACAGTGTTCTCATCTGCACACCAGACCACCAACTGAATCACCACTGATGGACTGTGAGTGCTGTGGCATCAAATGTCTGAAACCGACTGAGAATGGCCACCATGTCAAAAGAGGAGTGGGCAAATTGCCTGAATTCATGAGAATTTACAAGACATGTCTAGCAAAGGCAGATGGGAGTCAGATTAGAGCTTTTCTAATTGCTCGAGGATCAGTGAGTATACCAGTACAAGTTCTTCAAGGATTAAAATGCATGAAATGCATTCATTATTTTAACTGTCCAGCTGTTTTCTCAGTCTCGCCTCACCAACTGAACAATGAATTTAATGTTAAATGCTAGGTTTAATTGCTAAACTCATTCTAAATAAATGTCAATATTTGTCTAGGTGTAACAGTGGGGACTCACAGGCAGAGATCCAAGTGCGTGTCTTTATTAAGAATGGTCGTACAGGCAGAAGGTCAGGGCAAACAGAGAGCATACGTGATAGGTAATCCAGGCTAGAGTCAGAAAGGCAGGCAGACAGAATCAGGTACGTAAATCCGGGCGTTGAAGTAAAGACGGGCAGATAACATTCATGAGCATTAATCCAGGCACAGGTCGGGGCAGGCAGAACAGAATCAATCACGGGTAACAGGCAGAATTGGTAACAGGCAAACAGACAGGGATATAAACGCTCAGAATGATAACCGAAGTAAATCAAGACCTCGCGATGTGTGTGCATGCATGGGAGTCTTTTATAGTTCATGAAATGGTGTCCAGCTAGTGTGACAATCAGTCCAATGTGTGGGTTTCTGGGAAATGTAGTGTGTAGTGTCAGTATATGTGAGCTCCCTCTGGTGGCCAGAGAGGTGAGCGAGGAGCTCATATTCATAACACTAGGTTTTATCAACGACTAGGTTGATGCTGGAAGTGGTTAGGAGGCCACTGCTTCTGATATATGGGGAGTGAGAAAAGAGGAGTGGGTGTCATCAGTGTACACAAGGTAAGATTGTGTCAACACGAACAGACAAAAACCAGCAACCAAAGCAGTGTTGTTTTGTCGTGATGCGAGAGAAACGGTTTCCCAGGATGCCAGACAAAGAGAGAGAGGCTTTGTACACGCCCACGGACATGGATCCTGGCGTGAAATCCACCAATGAGAGCATCCCGTGAGCTGATTGCGTGATCCTACTTTGCGGATTTTCACCTATCGCGGGGGTTCCGCTCCACATTAACCGCGATAAACGAGAGATCACTGTATAGACACAAACAACAACCAACAATCTATTTTATTACTTTGGCAAAACATGAACACATAGCACTAAATTAAAAAAAATCATAATATGTTATACTAAAATGAAAACAACACTGCTAGTGAATGACCACATAAATGAACCACATATATTCTATAGAACTGGTCAAATAACAACCTCATTAAAAATGATAACCAAATAAAAACATCCCCCCCCCCTTTACAATATAACAAAATACACAACTTTGCCAGTGAATTTTAGTGAAAATTTGTCCCGAAAAAATGTATACGATTTTAAAAATGAATCACAAGAATTATAATCACAAGAAAAAAATATAACCAAATATATATAATGTATTTTTCTTTACAATAATACACACCGTCAGATCGAGACATGGACTCGAAAAAACAATTTATTGAGAAAACTGAGAAAATCCAAAAATCAAAAGACAGGTGGCAGTCAATAAACCAAAAGAGAGTAGCTTCAACGAATCCTCCAGGATAACGTCCTCAAACAAACATCACGAAACGGCACGGCACAACATGACACGACACTGGCTAGAGCAATAGCTTTACAAAAAGGAGGAGACAAATAATTGGGTAATGAATGGGATAACAAGGGGCCTCTTATGACCCCGTTTACTGCTCTGTCTCTGATTTGTTGTTTTATATTGTACTCCAACCCATGCCTGTTTGTACTCTGAACTCGATTTGTTTTGATAAACTGCCCATGGAGCTCACTCAGTCTGAGTCAGAAACATACTTGTGCCATATACGAATGTAAGTGTAATCTATGTAACTGGTCTGGTATATTCATTGATTTAGTCTTATTTAAATTATTTTGGAAACAATAAAAAACGTCTCAGGCTACTATTGTAACCATAGTTCCCTGAGAATAGGGAACAAGATGCTGCGTACCCTAGGGGTCGCTATGGGGAAACACCTTCGGTGTGACAGGTGTTTGAAGCAAATGATCTAATCACGTCAATGAACTTGACAATGGCTGGCAGCTGCCTATGACGTCACCACGGGTGTGGCTGCAGGTATAAAAGTAGCACACAAACAGTAAGTCATCCACTTCATATCTGAAGGGAGACAGCAGCAGGAAGGCTCAGAGCATGGCAAAGGGACGCAGCATCTTGTTCCCTATTCTATTTGTTCCCTTTCAATGTACTATGCTGCGTCCCCTAGGGGTCGCTATGGGAAACGGAATACCAACGCCGCCATGCTGAAGGGCGTGACTGCACTTAAAACCCCCAGGGGAACTGTCCCGTGACCTGCAGTGACCCGGGTCGGGCTACTAGAGAACGGAGGCCTCAAGGAACTAGACCGATCTAGAGTCCGAGGGAGTGCAGGAGCCACTCCACTCAGGACTGGACCCGCAAAGCGGAGACCTAGAGCCGCAACTGCTAGGCCTGCACGCTTAGGCGCTACTGAGTTCTAAGAACGGCTGGGCTCACAGCCAGCACTTTGCAGCTGTTCCTCTAGAGGGGAAAAGCACTCAATGCTTGCGGCACAGCAAGGGGGCTCAGAGGAACCACTCTCTTACAAGCGGAGCTCACCGAAGCGGAGGCCATAGTAGTCGGCCTGACACGCTCGTCAGCCAAGTCCAGTTCGGGAGTCAAGGGTGACTCCACTGCCCTCGCGTCGACCCAAGTCGTTTGGGTTTAAGCAAGAACTGAGGTGCAGTACCGCTTCGCTCAGAAAAGTAGGGCCAACCTCCCGAAGTGTACACTCTCAAGATGAGAGGGCCAAAAAACTCCTGTACTTCAAGAGCGCAGCGGGGTCTCACAGGGCGGAGGCCCGATCTCCTCGGAGAGGCCTGACGACACCCCTACGCTTCAGCCGACCAGAGGAGGCAGGAAAACTTTACCTCGCCTACCACTCGCTAAAAGTCGCCGAGCGGAGCTTCGTGAAGCGGAGGCCTCGGCAGAGAATACTATGTAACGAGAGGAAGCCTACAACGGCCGTAGAGAGCTCAGAGAGCGAAGAAGGGCCCTCTCAGACCCCAGGCAGTGAGAAGGAGGCTTAAGAGAAGCCGACGACTCGCAGAAAGTGCCTGAGCGGGAGCTCACCTGCAAGGGGACAACTCTCAGAGAGAGGAGCAAGCCTCTCACACCTAACCCTTTTCTACAATTAGGCTCCTCAAGAGCTCAGACGTACACACGACTTGAACACTCAAGAGTGACTAGAGGGGGCTCTGCTAGAGCCACCGTCCCTAAACCAACTGAGCAGAGCTCCGGCGAGCAGGGAAGGCACACCGACCGGATTCTCAGGGCCCTCACACACTGCTCTATTGCTAGGGTCTAGTAAACCAAGCACAGGAAACAGCAAGCAACAGTGCATAGCCTCCAAACCTGGATGGCTGCCCAAGTTCACTGGTGAACCGGGACAGTGCACAGAATGACTATAGGGAAAGGACAATGGTCCACCCAAGGGCTGTGTCAGCATGCTGTTATCACACTGTACTCCAGGCCACTAGCAAGAGGGCTCGGGAGTCATACCCCAGCCACAGCTTGGGGGAGCAAAGGATACAGTGAGTTACCAAACACACAGGAAGACTTTGCTCATCTCGCAAAGACCTAGCAGGTTGAGCTGTCAACATGCTCCTTCTTAGTCAACATGCTCCTTCTTAGGCCACAGGCGGGGGCGAGGGGGCTTGACTTAAGCCGCCGACTCTAGCACACATCCACGTAGCCCGGGCGGAGCTCAGGGAATGGAGGCCTCGCCGAAAGGCAGCGGACTCTACTATTAAGAGGAAGCCTGACAACGTTCCCTGCGCTTATGAAGCCCTAGGGTGAAGGCCAAGCGCAGCAGCCTTACCGCACCAAGAGCGGAGACCTACAACTCCCCTCAAAGAGGAGGCCTGACGACGCTTATAGTGGAGCTCCATGGAGCGGAGGCCTCAGTAAAGAAGACTCTCATATTGAAAGGAGGCCTACTATGCTCTCTACAGGTTGAGCTCAGGAGTGAAGGCCTCGGCCCAAACCCTCCTCTTTATACCACAGGCTTAGGCGAGGGGGTCCCAATGGGGCCACTGACTCTAGCTCAAATAGCCCAGGCGGAGCTCAGGGGAACGGAGGCCTCACCGAAAGGAGGCAACTCTAGTATTAAGAGGAGGCCTTCCAACGCTCTCTGCGCTGCAAAGCCTCACCACACAACGGCCTCACCACACTCCGAACCCACAAGGAGGCCAAAGGGGGCCCACACTTGGGAAAGCCAGCCGAGCGGAGCTAACGGGCGTCTACACAAGCAAGCACTATAACTCCTGAACACCATGAGCGGAGGCCTACGAATCTGCTTTAAAAGGAGGCCTGACGCCGCTCTGGGAAGCAAGCAGATGTAGCCTCGGCCACAGCTGCCTCTACAAAACCCCAACGGGTGCCGGGTGCACAACAGAGCAGGGCCCCCAAAAAGGGGATAACTCTAAACGAGTGGAGGCCTACTAGTGCCTATCTAACTGCAGCATGGCTGGCTCAGGGAGCAAGGCTCAACGCTCTCAATGCGAGAAGAAGCAGAGCGCTATACTCTAGGGAATTCGTGAGGGCTTCTGGCTAGGAACAGGACGTCTGCCAAACCACCTGACTACGACCTCTACGGGAGCAAGTCCTCCAAAAGGGGAACAGCTTTAAGAGCTCAAGGGCTTCTCTCTAGGAAAGACCCAGGGCCTACCATGCCGCGCAGGAGCACCGCAGTGCGGGGGCCTACCCAAGAAACCATTTTCTACCAGGCAAAAGCTGAACACCGCTCGCTGTTGCTAGGCAACCTCAGGTGGGCAGAGCTCACTCACCCCGACACGGCATACATACAACTCTCGTGACAGGGGAACGCCTGAATAAGCAAACTGGCAGTTCTTCTAATTCCGTTCGAAGAAACAACCCCGTTCCATGAGAGGAGATCGCTCCTAGCAACCGGCTCTAGGGCAGAGGCCTCAGCCCTGCCTCTTTAGCCTTCTTCTGCAGTCTAGATGCTAACAAAATCAAGCAACTCGGTCCTGGAAAAAGTGCATCCCACCAGGGTACGAACCCCGGTCTCCCTCATGATAGGCATACACTGTACCACAGCAGTTGTACTAATAATTAACAACTAGAGTGTTTCCGGAACTTGAGAAATGCCCGCCATAGCGATCGCAGCTGAGCCTCAGCTTCAGCAGGACCGAAACCGCGAGCCTGAACAGTCTCCTCGAAGACTGTCAGACAGGACACATACCGTTCCGCTCCAGCGCTTGTTGAAGACACTAAAGCTGGAGAAAGCATGCACAGCATGGCTTTTCACCTGATCTCCGCACCTCAGTGTGGAGCTCAGGGAGAGAGAAGGGCTGCACGAGACTGGCATAGAATGACTCGTGGAAGCGCTATTCAGACGGCAGGGCCGATCGAATCCCACGCGCTTCCACAGCCGCTCCCCTCGCGGGAAGGAAGCGCGAGTCATAACTGCCGGCAGCTCGTCATACACGGCACAGGGAAGCTGTGAGTGCCACACAAACAGTCCCTTGCACGCCTAGTTTTTGCGGGGGCAAATGGGCAAATTACCCGTGATGAGGAGAGAGAGAGAACGCGTTCTTCCGCGAAAGCTTGCTCGCGTCAGCGACCAACGGCTGAGATAAACAACCCTCTCCTGGCAAGCACCAGCTGCTTGCAATTCAGCGCAAGCGCAGCCTCGGAGAGAGAAGCGCTCGCTACGCACACAAACAACCTCCTCGAAGGTTGGCGTGCACACTCCTCACCCATCTTAACACACATCTCGCATGTATCATCAGGTGCCCGAAACGCTGACACAAATGAATACAATGAACGTGGTTTCCTTGCTGACCAACGTGACAGACAATCGCCTAGACAAGCTGTCTCCCTAAAGATATGAAGTGGATGACTTACTGTTTGTGTGCTCCTTTTATACCTGCAGCCGCACCCGTGGTGACGTCATAGGCAGCTGCCAGCCATTGTCAAGTTCATTGATGTGATTAGATAATTTGCTTCAGACACCTGTCACACCAAGGGTGTTTCCCCATAGCGACCCCTAGGGGACGCAGCATAGAGTTCCCTTTGAAAGGGAACAATATTTTCATGCATTAGAAAGCTGTTCATAATTCTGACAAGCTCAGGGTGTTTATTTAAGTGAAATTTATTTTAGGAGAGCCTGGACCTCTGCATTTCGTTTTAATGTCTGTTTTTGAAATTAGTTTATTTTGCTAATCACATTCACTGAGGGGACTGCTTATTTCAATACCTGTAATGGTTTCAGAATTACACAGGCTGCTTTTAGTGAATAGTATGGCCACTCAAGCTCTATGTCACTAATGACTGGAGGGGGTGTGAATTAATCATTCAGCTGGAAGGGGCGCTGATAAATTGTCCAAATCAGATAATTCAGCACTCATGCTCTGTGTGTTTGTCTTCAGAATGAGTATTTGCTTATTCTCATTCATTCTGTCTTGTTATGCGAGCATGTGCTTTTGGGTTTGGTCAGGCCATACACACTTCTGTCTGCATGAGTTGTGTTCTGTAAAGCTGCTTTGAAACAATCTCTTTTGTAAAAAGCGCTATATGAATAACGTGACTTGACTTCTGTGAAGCACGCAGTCAAAGAATGCAAATCGAAAGTTCAGTAATGCTTAGTTCCAGCTATTCAAGAAAATTACAGTTTTTACTAAACGAAAAAGGTTCGAAAAGTGATCAGAAGTAAATGCAAATTGAAAAAAAAATCTAAACAATAATATAAAATAGAAAAGTACAAAAAAAAAAACTAATGCAAAGTTCAATAATGTTACGAATTGTATGTGTAGCTAGCGCTGGCGTGTGATGTGGAGACAGGTGCAGAACTCGGAGCGTCAAACAGAACTGGTTTATTAAAGGAAAACAAAACAGCACATGGGAGTGCATAAACTTAGGGAGCATCCACACATAGACAATACAACATAACGATAACAACTGACAACAGACAACTAAACCCTCCCCGGTTTAGATTATGAACCCATCTCCAATCGGACCAAATTAGACTTAATATTAGACTTTAATTATCAATATAATAATCAAACTATCAATCAATCAAATCGATCAATAATCATAACTTAGCACTTAATAAATCATAACTTAGCACAATAATCATAACTTAGCACTTACCACTGTAAAGCTGCTTTGAAACAATCTGTTTTGTAAAAAGCGCTATATAAGTAAAGGAAAAAAAAAACAGGGGAGTGCACACGGAGAACTTAAATACTGACTATGATTACACTGAAACACAGAACACCTGTGAATGATAAGTGATGATGGGACTGATGAGTGACGGTGAGATAAGGAACAGGGAACATGTGACAAAGACAAGGCAAAATAAGAGTCCATGGTGATGGTGAATGTGACATAAACGTGACAAGTAAGGCTTAGTTCCAGCTATTCAATAAAATTACAGTTTTTACTAAACGAAAAAGGTTCGAAAAGTGATCAAAAGTAACGAATACAAATCGAAAAAAATCAAAACAATAATATTAAATAGAAAAGTAAAAAAAATATGAAAGCTATGTTAATTTAAGTTATATAGTGTTCCTGTAATGAATGTGAACCTGCCGCTACTGTGCTTAAAAACATAATTAAAACCACATTTTATTTGATGTCACACATGTATCATACTGTATACATGTACTATAATTGTGTGTGTGTGTGTGTGTCTATACCAATAAAAACAAATTCCCCATTGTAACAGATCTGGAACGGATTAATTTGTTTTCTATTATTTCTTATGGGAAAACATGATTCTAGATACGAGCAATTCGAGTTACGAATTCCGCCCTGGAACGTATTATGCTCGTATGTAGAGGTATTACTGTATAGGGGAAAAAGAAGTCCTGAAGATCTGTCACCTCTACTAGTGAAAGGTCTTGTGTCATGACACAGACTCAAGACAACAGAGGTTAGTTAAGCAGGTTTATTTGAATCGGCAGGACACAAGGCAGACGGGTGCAATGCAGTGAGTTGGGAATCTTGAGTGATCTTAGCTGTGTTTAGGGTAGTGGAATGCAGGTTCTCATGACGGTGACCAGGAAGTGTGGAGATGAGTCTTGGAAGCGAAGATCTGAGGAAGCATAGGAATAGGCAGTCATAGGGAATGCTCATGGAAGCGAGGGTTAAGTCCGTGTAACTCTTGACGAGACCAGACGCTGACTGAGGGGTGCGTGCATGTTAAATAGTGCAGGGGTGATTGGAAACAGGTGCTAGTATTCTGGTGATGCAGAGCGTGTGGGCGGAGTGTAGGGGGAGCCTGGTGCCGGGGGCGTGGTTGAGTCCGTTACATCTTGTCTGTGTCTCCTCAATATCCACCAAAAAAAAAGATTTTTGACCAGACCAGAGTTTGAAGTTTGTTAAGGTTTAATTCTGGGAGTTTTTTAAATTATTGTTGAATCATCTCTGTGTCTGAAGTTAAAGAGAAGACACTGTGTGATGTAATGACACCACAGAAAGGCCTGCCATTTTATACTCCAGAAGACAGTAGTGATTCAAGATACTGTCAGCATTATTTTTCCAAAGATTTACCCACAAGACATACAACTAGGCCATGGGTGTCACGATACATGAAGGGAGGACTCAAGGTGCAGGGAAAGGATATTTAATGTAACAGAAAATAAACAATAAACATACAAAGGAAACGCCCACGAGGGGAAAACCATAACGTAAACAAGATCAAAACTGAGACATAACACAAACCAGGAACATGGCAGGGAACACGGCAGGAATCAGGAAACATAAGAACAACATTCAGGAAATGACAAGAATGACAACGACGCAACGCCGGACAGTAAACACTGAGGGATATTTATAGGACACATAGGGAAGGTAGTGATCAGAGACAGCTGGGAATGATTACAGGAAACAAGGAGGCGGGGCAGATGCTAACGAGACACAAACCCGTGGCCAATGCGAGAATGCCTCGCCGTGAGTTCACAGAGACAAGACGAGATGACGCGCAACGGGTGAACACACCCACTATGCGTGACAAGGACAACAAGCAGACACGAGGACACAGGGCGCGCACGGAACGTAGCGAGCTCTCACACAAAATGGCGAGAGAAAGTAGTGTCACGGTTCCGTCCACTAGAACAGGGTTTTTCAAACTTTTTTTGTGTGTGGACCACTATTTGTAATCAAAAAAATTTGCGGACCATCTCATAACACACATAATAAAATGTCCACACACAGTCTTACCTGAATTAATCCTCACCTCTAAATAGGCTTACTAGCACTACTATAACTTAATTAATAACAATTTAAAGCAAATGTTATGTCAATATAGGCCTACATATTCTTTTTTTATGGGAATTTCCTGGTAAAAAGAAGGTAAAATATTATTTTATTTTGCCTTTCCACGGACCACAGTTTGGGAATGACTGCACTAGAACAGTCATACCCAAGTTAACTCCGCCAAGGACGGTCCCAAGCCCGTCTGAAAAAGGAGGAGGGTTGGGCGAGGGGCTAGGAACCCCACCCCAGAAAAACAACTCTTGCTACGAAAACAACAACAAGGGAACAAAATACAAACGGCGCTGGGAGCGAAGTAGACCAGGCAACTGGCTCTATGACGGTTGGGGAACAAAACTGCAAGGAAGTCCCTACCCTGATAGCGGAACTCCTGTCGCCAAAAGCATGAATTGGGTGCTGGAACGTGCGAACGCTCAACCAGACTGGACGGTTGGCACAAGCAGTGAGAGAGTTGCACTACTACAACCTGACCCTCATGGGTGTAACAGAAGCCTGATGGATTGGTACAGGCAAGCAGAAATTGAGCTCCGGAGAAGTCATTATCTGGTCTGGACGAAAGGACAATATTCACCGGGAGGGTGTCGCCATTATTATCAGCAAGAACAAGGCCAATACTGTCCTACAATTGGAACCAGAAAATGAACGCCTGTTGTACATCAGGATAAACTCCAAGTATGCCAAACTGTCAGTTGTAGTGGCCTATGCACCAACAGATGGCGCGGAAGAAGAGGACAAAGATACTTTTTTCTACGCTCTACAAACCGTTTTAGAGGACATCCCTCAACATGACGTATTGTTGTTGCTTGGCGATTTCAATGCTAGGGTTGGCCGCAACAACAAAGACAGAGAGAAGGCCATGGGGCATCATGGAATAGGCATTACTGACAACGGGGAAAGGCCGATCAACTTTTGTCAAGAGAATGACTTGGTCATAGGAGGGACTTTGTTTGAGCACAAGGACATCCACAAGCTTATATGGATGTCACCAGAAATGCTGACATTGGCAGTGATCATTTTCTTCTGGTGGCCAAGGTGACTTTGAAGCTTAGGAAAGTTAGAATAGGGGTCTCCAGGAGTAAATGCTTTGATGTGGACAAATTCAAAAATCCAAAAGTGAAGGAGGAGTTCAGTGTGGCCTTAAGGAATAGGTTTAGTACACTAGAAGATGAGACAGTGCTGACAATTGACAATTTTAACAAAGCAATGAAGGAAGCAGGAGAAGAAGTTTTAGGTTACAGAAATAATAGGAAGACAGAGTGGATATCAGAAGAGACATGAACTCGAATAGACTCGAAGAGACTTTTGGATTCAAATTCACCAAGACTGAAAGATAAAATTTCGAAGGAATATAGAAGAAAAGATAAGGAGGTGAAGACATCATCAAGGAAAGACAGGAGAGAATGCACACAGAGACTAGCAAAGGAGGTTTATCAGACGGTTTATCAGAACACCAAAAAACTGAAGGGCGACTATAATCAGCATTACGACCTTCCAGTGAGAGATTTTATTTATTTTTATTTTATTTAACCCATATTTTACCAGGAATAATCCCATTGAGATAAAAATCTCTTCTACCAGGGAGTCCTGGCCAAAATGATGATGAAGAAGATGATGAAGATGAAGTTGGTGCTTATGTCACAGTGGAACAGGACAAGCTTGAAAGATGGAAGAAACACTTTGTGTGTATCCTGAATCGCCCAGACCCACCAGTACTCGCTGATATTTCTGAAGCAGTGGAAGACCTTGACATCAACTGCGATGACATCACTGTTGAAGAGGTCAAGCAGGCCATTCACAATCTGAAAAAGGGGAAGGCACCTGCCGATGATGGAGTTTGCCCCGAGATGCTGAAGCCAGATGACACAGAGACGCCGAAACTTCTTTGCCAAATTCTCCAAAAGATATGGGGTAGTGAAAAAGCAACAAAAGACTGGAACACAGGAGTCATAGTCAAACTTCCCAAGAAAGGAGATCTGACAAACTGCAACAACTGGCGAGAAATCACTTTACTATACATCTCCAGCAAGATCTTTAGCTGCATCATTCTCCAACGCATCACAACAGCTGTGGACGGCATTCTACGCCAGGAAAAGGCAGGCTTTAGGAAGGGCAAATCTTGCATACACCACATCTTCACACTGAGGCAGATACTTGAGCAGTCTCATGAATGGAACGGTTCCCTTTATGTGGTCTTCGTGGACTTTGAAAAGCCCTTCGACAGTCTGCACCGAGCCTCTATGTGGAGGATCCTACGACACTATGGCATCCCAGAGAAACTTGTCAATGTCATCAGGTCCCTCTACGAGAACTTTGAGTGCAGAGTAATCGACAACAACCAACTCACTGAACCATTCAAGGTGCAAACCGGGGTGAAACAAGGATGCAGTCTTTCTCCAGTCCTTTTCTCACTTGCAATTGACTGGATCATGCGCCGCACCACAGAAGACAAGGTCCAAGGAATACAGTGGACATTGACCTCAATGCTGGATGACCTGGACTATGCTGACGATATAGGGTTGATGGCAAGCAAACACCAGGATATTCAGCAGAAGACACAACAGTTGGTACAGACAGCAAACACCATAGGTCTTCGGGTCAACATAGAGAAGATAAAGGTCTTGAGGAAAAATATTAGAGCGGACAACCCAATCACCATTAACGACCAGCCGTTGAAAGAACTAGATGACTTCACTTACCTGGGCAGTAAAGGTTCCACAGATGGAGATTGCATAGGGGAAGTCATCACAAGAATCAGCAAGGCCAACCATACCTTCATAATGTTGAAGCCCATCTGGAAGACAAGAAATCTTAGTATCCATACAAAAATCCATATCTTCAAGAGCAACGTGTTGAGCGTCCTCTTGTACGGTTCGGAGTGCTGGAAGTCCACTGCAAACATCGAAAAGAAGCTTGAAGTTTTCCAAACCAAATGCCTGCGGCGCATCATGAGGATCTTCTGGCCAAACATGATCTCAAATGAGGAACTTCGCCGCAGAGCGGTGTAAGCACTATATCTGAGATCATTGCAACTCGACGATGACGATGGCAATGGCTCGGCCATGTCTGCAGAATGCCCATTGACTCAATACCAAGGTTAACACTAAGATGGACCCCACAAGGAAAAAGGAACCGTGGCAGACCCAAAGAAACTTGGAGACGAACAGTGGATAGAGACCTTAAGACCAGAGGCCTCACCTTGCAGACAGCCCCAACAATAGCTGCCGACAGAGCAAAATGGCGTTCCCTTGCTGTTGCCTCAAGCACCAGACGGCGCAGAGAGGATTGATTGATTGATTGATGATGATAGAAGCTTTTCTTTTAGTCTTACAAGCATGGCCTGTATTCCATCAACATGAACTGCTTGAAAACAACTAGCCATAAATACACACCTTGGAAGCTGGCAGTGCCTTTGTGGATCCTGCTTTTGTGACTACCTGTGATTTCTGTGCACATGTGACCTAAATGCAGCATTCCACACAACAAATGAAAATATTTTGTTATTATTAGTTCTTAGTTGTTGTAAATATTAGTTGTTTTCTTTTCGTATCTTTATAAAACACATTTAGTTGGTGGTGTTGGAATTAACTAATCAGACAGAAATGACTCCTTCAACCTGTGAATAAGAGACAAATTCCAAATCAACACTCAGAACCATTTGAGATGTAATTTAGTCTGGAAACTTACTGACTCATATACAAATAAGACAAGAAACGGTTGCAAGTTTTGGTACCAACTAGAGAACGAACACCTCAGAAGTCAAGTTTAACAAGAAAGATTGTTTCGGAGATGGCACATCTTGTGTTTCACAAGGAAAACACTAAAGATCGTTTGATCCCCAAAACAGACTTTAAACAGACACTTGTTTTTTCCTTCCAAGACCTTTGAGTGACCTCTGGAATGAAAGACCTCTCTAAAATCCACAAAGAATGTCCTGACATACCAAAATTGATCAGGGGACCTATTGCTGAGACCAACTTATACTGAGGAATTGAGAGAAGTCTTGAGTTAAAATAAAGAGAGGGGTTGACCTTACCAACATGCTTACCAACTGTGATTGGCTGATGGGGAAGGGATCTCTGTCAGTTATTTAATCATAGAACTATCGGAGAATGAGGTGATGTTTCCATATTCAAATAAAGGTTTTAAAATAAAAAGGTTGCCATATTCAAAAGTCACTAATTAAAAATTAAGTATATGTTCCGCTGATTGTCAGCCTCTTACATGTTTGTTTCATAAACAGAGTTCTGGAGGATCCCATTCAAATAGTCTTAATAGTATCAGCTTGAGAGGAGGCATATTCCTAGTTACCTCAACAGTTTTATGCATGTCCTCACTCTCAACTGAGAGTATCTATATCCAGCTGGGGGAATGTGGGGACCATACACATGACTGACTTATATTATGAGCTGGTGTGATGAACTTCATTCAAGTTGGATCAGCCTGTAACTTCAATTTTTACATTGATTTCTGTGATTTTGGTTTCCACTGACTGTCATCACATATTTTTGTTTTTAACAAGTTATAGAGTTTATATAAATGAAGACTTTCAAATTGAATAGTTTATTAATTGAGATCCAAAGTGTGATTTAAGTGTCCCCTCAATTTGTTTTGAACAGTGTAGTTATTTAAAATGGATGTAAATTGTGTTTGCACAATTTGTCACAAAGAGTGATTTCAGCATAATTCTCAAATGTGTGGGTTACAGACATTATGAAGAATTATGTGATGAAACTGTGTTGTAAATCTGTTTATTCCATTCCTTTGTTTTGGAATGATCTGGGGCCATTTTCACAAAAAATGTCAAGTCTCAAAGAAGCTCAATTGCTTCTTTTCTCTAAGAGTATTTCACAAAGCATTTTAGCACAAAAACCAGCTTCTAAATCTGTGTAAAGTTAGAGGTAGTCAAGAGGACTCCTAAGAAACAATATGATCCTGATATGGGCAGTAGCTTGCAGAAAATGAAAGTAATGTCAGATTTCTTGTTTACTGTTTTCATTCTTACAAATGATGGGATAGAGTAAAAAAATAAAACAAGTATATTTTATGTGTTTTTTGAGGTGATCAACCACTCGGAATCTCAGAATTTAGCCTAAACCATACCTGTATCCACTCACATGTATCCTAGTGTATTATTTGACAGAACCCTGACACTGCTCTCACATCGTGTCTCTCGTGTCCACGTGCCTTTATGTTGTTTGTGTCACATGCAGTTGGTTGGTTACCAACGGCGCGCTGTCTCGTCTGCCTTGTGAACACGGGGCGATGCGCACTCGCATTGGCTGCGTGTTTGTGTCTTGTTAGCATTAGTCGTTCACGTCTTTTTAGCGTTATTAACGATGTCCATGTTACCCCCTGTCATTCCATCTAGTTTGTCTGTGTTCCTTGAGTGTTTGGTTATCGTGTTTAGTTAATGTTTTCCCCCTTGTGGGTAGTTTTCTTTTGTTTATTTAGTTTAATTTTCTGTTAAATTAAATATCCTTATTTTCACCTCTTGGCTTAACCCGCCGGCCCCGCTTGATCCGCCGAACCCTTCTGCCCTGCCAGACTCTGCCTGGCTGGTTCCCCCAATGACACCCTGGCTGCCTGCCGGATCCTCTGACTGGCTGGAGTCCTCCTGGCTCACACCTCCCGCACCACCCTGGCTGCCTGTCGGTACACCTAATCCCCTGGAGCCACTCTGGCTCATCCCTCCCGTTCCTCCCCCTGGACTCTGGTTTTGATTTTCTTGATTTTGGTGGACTGTTTTTTTTTCATGATGTTGTGGCCTGTTTTGTTGTTTTTGCTCTTTTATTGGCCTGTTCTCCCTCCCCTGTTTCTTGTCACGTTCCCGTTGTCTCTTTAGAGGGGGTGGGGAGGTGGGGGGTTGTGTCAGGGTTCTGTCACTTCAGTTTGGGATTCTAGTGTGTTGGTTGACAGAGCTCTGACACTGCACCTTTGTTGTGTCTTGTGATTGTGAAACCCCACTCGTCTTGTTCCCTCGTTATTGATCCCAGCTGTTTCTGCTCGTTACCTTTCCTCATGTGTTCCCTATTTAATCCCAGTGTGTTTGCTGTCCTGTGTCGTGTCGTTGTCATTCTATGGCTGTGCTCCCTGTTCATCTGGTTTGTTGTGTTCCTTGGATGTGTTGTTATCGTGTTTAAGTTAATGTTTTCTAGTAATGTTTTCCCCCTCGTGGGTGTTTACTTTTGTGTTTTTATGTTCATTTATGTTATTAAAATAATCCTTTTCCTGCATTTGAGTCCTCCCATTAATAATCCGTGACATATACAGAAAAGGTTTTGCAACAATGTGGTTGCAATTATGAAAAAAAGTAATGAACGAGAGTTTTCATCTAAACATAACTTTCGTTCCCTTTCAAGGGAACTCGCGCTGCGTCTAGCGCTGTGGGAACGCCCCTGCATGAATGCATCATGAAGCACGTATGTAATCTAGCCAATCGCGTGAGAGGACGTCAGAGCGGGTGACGTCACGAACCAGGAATCTATAAATGCACACTGGGATTAAATAGGGAACACATGAGGAAAGGTAACGAGCAGAAATATATACCCCACCTCATGTAGTTGTTTCAGACAGGTGGATTTGTTGGCATCTCGAGGTACGTCTCTGTCCACTCTGTTTCTTTCTCATCCAGCTCCTCTGGAATGGATGCTTGGGCTCAGACTTGGCTGAGGCTTGTCGGTACCTCATAAGAATTCCCTGATCCCTCTGCTCCCAGGGGTTCTGAAGATTGTTTGAGTGTGGCTCGGCCTCTGATGGGGCCCAACTCATAACTCTGGTCCTTTTGAGTCAGCTGGGTTGACCGCACCCTGTCAAACAGCCAGTAGCTCCTGTGCCTTCAGTAGCGCTATATGTGATCTGTCTGTCATATTTATTATTGTTTGTCTACCAACTAAAAGTGAGAGTATATGGAGAACAAGAGTATACTAGGCATGTGTTCGGCCCTGCCCTCGCAATCTTGGGTGGGGACACACATGTGTTTGGTGTGCTTGTTTGTATGCGGAGCAGCACAGACAGTGCTCGAGGGTGCTGTCTGTGTGTCACTATAACAGTTATGCGCTGAAAACACTCCGCTCGCGCCTGCCGCTCTTTGAGGAGAGAGCTCGGGCTCGCGGTCCTCGCAGCTCTGTTCCCACTGCAGCCGAGGCTCAGCGTTGTTTCAGAGCATAGGGATCGCAAATGGATCTGTCGGAGGGGTTTGAGACGGGCGCCGCCCTATCTCTGCCCTCACCCGTTTGATCCAGTGCTTTCTCTCAGGTTGGAAGCACGCTATGCGGTTTCTTCCACCTATGGAGAAGTACCAACGCTGCAGCAATCCAGTTATAACAGCAATAGGGACTGGATGATGTCAGCATAAACTTTGACGGTCCTGCTTATGCTCAACGCTGATCTGGATCGTTAAAGATGTACACATACATGCATAAAACTACATGTAATAAATAGAATGTGTGTCTGTATATATTTATATATAATTAAGAGGATCTAGAGTTCTCCAACACAAACTATAATATGAAGGAGCTGATTTAGATCGTTTCTATGCTGCCAGGTTTAAACTGAAGTACACTCTGGCCAGCAGAGAACAGGTTTTTCTCAGATATATGTATATATAACAAAGAAGAGAAATGAAAACCAGCTTTCAATCTATGCATATGCAATGAATGAATGTGTATATATATATATATATATATAATTTATTATTTTGATGGAACACTTCAAGATCTGTAGTTCGGCTTAGAGACAGGTTTTCCTCATCTCTTTTTCCATTACTCAGATCTAATGGCTCTCCCTGGGGCTGGAAGCATGCTTTGTGGTACTTCCATCCAGGAGGGAGGCGCCAGTGTTGCAATCATCCAGCTCTGAAGAGTTGGACTTTGCTGTCTCAGAGACTGAGATACGGGTGACTGCTTTCTTGCGAAGTCCCCCCCCCCACACACACACACTCAGGTCTCAGGGGCTGCTGAGCGGGAGCAGTCCCAGGAATTTCAGCTCCTCACACTCTAAAAAAAAAAAAAAATATGTAGACTTGATGTCATTAGCGTCAGGTCCTTGAGGGCAGTCCCCAGCGAAACGGTTTACAACTCATTTGCGGTCCCTCCAAGGAGGGTCCTAGAGCCAACAGTTTGGTTGTTTTCCTGCCGGTTCACCACCTCAGGCCTCCGAGCTGGTTGCTCACGAAACACCAGAGACTAGTCTTGAGAGACTGGTTCCCTTAGTAGAATTTCTGGCAGCGTGTGATACTTCTGCTAAATATTCTCAGTGGGTCCTGCTCACAACGGGGTTCTGCCCATAGTGGCGACCCCCGAGCAGGCTCTGGTTATGGAACAGGGAGTGTAAATCTGCCTGGGTAAAGGGCCCCTCCCAGTTAATGAGTCAGGCTTCTAAGCTGTTATTTTACGGTTCTATACTAGGGGGGCTGCTGAGGACTGTCCCCATCGAGGCAAGGTGGTGTTTACCTCCGCTTATGGTTTCCATCCTCCCTCGATGCCCTCAGGGGGCCATCTCGCAAACCCTGCCACCTTGTTTGCTTCAGGGCGCAGCGGCCCCCAGCGAGCTTGTTCCCAGTGTCCGCCCAGAAACGTTGCAGCACCAAGATGCTCGCTCACTCCAAAGAGGGTCCTATTGCAATCAGTTCCGTTATTCCCTGCCGGTTCGCCGCTTCAGGGCACCGAGCTGGTTGATTGGAAAACACCAGAGAATAAAGGAGAAGGAAAGCAGCGTGTGATCAGCTGTCCCCATCGAGGCCAGGCGGAGTTCGTCTATCCCTACGGTGCCCGTCCTTCCTCGATGCACCTCGGAGGGGCCGTCGTTCTAACCCTGCCACCTCGTGTGTTTCAGGGCGCAGCGGCCCCCGGCGAACTTGTTCCCAGTGTCCGCCCGGAAACGTTGCGGCACCGGGATGTTTGCCCCCTCCGAGGGGGATCCTTGTGCCATCAGTTCGGTTGTTCCCTGCCGTTTCGCCGCTTCAGGGCACTGAGTTGACCACTCGAACGACACTAGAGGCCAGTCCCGAGGGGCTGGTTCCCTTTGTTGTTTTTCTTGGCAGCGTGGGGACTTCTGCCAAATATATTTCGAGGCAGTCACTCACTGTGATGCAGTTCCAGAAACTGTTAGGTCTGGTGACAGTAGCGTCCAACGGCCCACCTTTTGGCCTACTGTACTTTAGGCATCTACAGTGGTGGCTCAAGACCTGGGGGTTTCCCCGAGGGGCAACCTGTCTCACATGATCAAGGTCACGCGGCTATGCCTTCGTGCCTTAGACATGTGGGAGAAACCTGGGTTCTGGCCCAGTGTCCCGTGTTGGGAGCTCCTTGTCGTCGCCGAGTGCTTGCGACGGATGCCTCCCTCACTGGATGGGCAATGTGTCAGTCACTCACTGTGATGCAGTTCCAGAAACTGTTAGGTCTGGTGACAGTAGTGTCCAACGACCCACCTTTTGGCCTGCTGTACATTAGACCTCTACAGTGGTGGCTCAATACCTGGGGGTTTCCCCGAAGGGCAACCTGTCTCACGTGATCAAGGTCACGCGGCTATTCCTTCGTGCCTTAGACATGTGGGAGAAACCCGGGTTCTGGCCCAGTGTCCCGTGTTGGGAGCTCCTTGTTGTCGCCGAGTGCTTACGATGGATGCATCCCTCACTGGTTGGGTAATGTGTGGTCCCAAGGGCGGTTGCTGTCGCCAATTGCAGTTAATGTCCCGGCGACACAATCTGGGAGCAGACATCCTGTCAAGACAGGGGCTGAGGCCCGGGGAATGGAGGCTTGGAAGATATTGCAGACAAGGGAGATATTTGGTCAGGCTCAAAGTGGTTCTGTTCGTGTCTTGAGAGACTTCGCACTCTCCACTCTGGTTCTACCTGTCTCATCCAGCTCCTGGTGGACTGGATGCTATGTCTCAGGGGTAACCGAGGCTACCACTGTATGTTTTTCCCCTATCGCTCTGCTCCTGGGAGTTCTGGAAGTTCACCGGGATGAGGTATCCCTCCTATACGGCTCTCCCTGGGAGATTCCGATCAGGAGGGACTTTCTGTCCCAAGCAGGGGGTCTAATACTGCACCCCTGCTCAGAACAGTGGGAAGTGTGGGCTTGGCCTCCGAGGAGGCCCAGCTCATAAGGTCCGGTCTCTCAACTGAGGTTGCTCAGGCTGTTCTTCACTCCAGAGCTCCCACCATTTTGGGAGCAGACATCCTGTCGAGGCAGGGGCCGACGCCCAGGGAATATCACCCCACCTCATGTAGTTGTTTCAGACAGGTGGATTTGTTGGCATCTCGAGGTACGTCTCTGTCCACTCTGTTTCTTTCTCATCCAGCTCCTCTGGAATGGATGCTTGGGCTCAGACTTGGCTGAGGCTTGTCGGTACCTCATAAGAATTCCCTGATCCCTCTGCTCCCAGGGGTTCTGAAGATTGTTTGAGTGTGGCTCGGCCTCTGATGGGGCCCATGTCATAACTCTGGTCCTTTTGAGTCAGCTGGGTTGACCGCACCCTTGTCAATCCAAGCTCTCTCCACTAGGTGTCACGGAATGAATGGGGAGGACTCAATTGCAGGGGAAAGGTGTTGTATTTATTATAAACAAAAAAACATAATAAAAGAAATGAAAACCCACGAGGGGGAAGAAGCTAAACTAAACATAATGACGAAACACTCAAGTAACATAAAACAATCTAGAGCACAAAGAACAAGGATCAGGATCACAGGGAATACAACCAACAGGATGACAACGACACGACCCAGGACAGCAAACACACCAGCATTAAATAGGGAACACATGAGGAGAGGTAACGAGCTGAGAACAGCTGACAACACTCAGGGGAAACGAGGTAACAAGATGGGCGGGGTTTACAGTCACAACACACAACAAAGGGGCAGTGTCAGAGCTCTGTCAAGCAACACACTAGAAACCCAAACTTAAGTGACAGAATCCTGACACTACCCCCCCTCTAAATGAACACCAGACAAAGCAGCACCACAAGACAAGACAAGAAATGAATGACAGGGGATCAAACTGACATGAAACCAGGGGAGGGAGGGAGGGAGGGAGGGAGGAAGAACAGACCAACCAAAAGAGCAACAACAACAAAAACAATTCTCAATAAGGAAGCAAAAGTCAATAACAGAGTCCGGGGGGTGATCAAACAAAATAAACAGTCCTCAATATCCTGATAAAAGTAAAACAAAACAGACTCCAACCAGGGTGGTGCCAGAGGGGTGAGCCAGGTAGGGTCCGGTGGATCAGGCGGCGCTGGCGGGTTGAGCCAGGTGGGCTCTGGCAGAACTGGCGGATCAGGTGGGGCCGGCGGGTTGAGCCAGGTGGGCTCCTGTAGGGCCGGCAGGTCTGGCGGGGCCGGGCGGGTTGAGCCAGGTGGGCTCCAGCAAGGCCGGCAAGTTCAGCGGATCTGGCAGGACCGGAGGGTCCGGCCATAAGAGTTCACTGCCCGGCTGCAAAAGTTCAGGGTCGCCCGGCGGGACGGGCAGCATGGGTTCAGGGTTGCCCGGCGGTAAAAGTTCAGGGTCCGGCGGCGGCAAAGGTCCAGGGTCCGGCGGGGCCGGCAGGGCGAGCCAGGTGGGCTCCAGTAGGGCCGGTGGGTCTGGCAGGTCAGGCAGCGCTGGTGGGTTCAGCGGACCTGACAGCAAAAGTTCAGGCAGACAGAGTTCAGGCTGCGGAGGCTCTGGGAGGTCTGGCACGACGACCGGCGGAGGCTCTGGGAGGTCAGGCTGCACGGGCTCTGGGTCGGCCGGCGGGTCAGGCTGCACGGGCTCTGGGTCGGCCGGCGGATCAGGCTGCACGGGCTCTGGGTCGGCCGGCGGGTCAGGCTGCACGGGCTCTGGGTCGGCCAGCGGGTCAGGCTGCACGGGCTCTGGGTCGGCCGGCGGGTCAGGCTGCACGGGCTCTGGGTCGGCCGGCGGGTCAGGCTGCACGGGCCCTGGGTGGGCAGCCCCGTGCATCTTCCAGGCACGCAGGGCCGCCAAAACAAAAAAAAAGGTCAACAGCCCTCTTGGCCATGGCAGGGCTGATAAGAGGTGCTTCGGCCTCCTGGCCGACTGCGGGCTCCGGGGCGACCTCTTGGAAAGTAGAAGGGGAGGAAGCCCTCTTTCTCCTCCTCCTCCACGTTCTAGGGCCTGGTGTGGCAGTGTCCGTGGACGCCTCTGGTGGCGCTGTACTTGCCGAAAACTCCTCTGGGGGAGCACCTGCCAAGACTTCCTCTGGGGTCAGAACATCGGTGGGGGGCGTGGTGAGGAATTCCACGAACTCCCAAAAGTCTAGATGTTCCAGCCCCCTCATCCTCCTCCAGCTTAGAGGCTCATCTAGGGCAGCATTGAAGAGGTCCTTGAGATCAGCCTCATTGAACACCAGCCCCGCTTGCTAGGAGAGGTAACGAGCTGAGAACAGCTGACAACACTCAGGGGAAACGAGGTAACAAGATGGGCGGGGTTTACAGTCACAACACACAACAAAGGGGCAGTGTCAGAGCTCTGTCAAGCAACACACTAGAAACCCAAACTTAAGTGACAGAACCCTGACACTACCCCCCCTCTAAAGGGACGCCACTTGGCGTCCCTACACTAGGGGTATGGCCAGCATTCAGGCCCTTCTGTCAGGAGTTATGCTTGTCATGCGGCAGGCTGTTCTCTCCTGTTCGCACACTTCTTTAGGCTCTACAACTTAGACCTAGACTTCTCTCCTGGGGCCCAGGTGTCTTCACCTGAGGGTGATCACATCTGACATGCACTTGTCGCTATGGCAGCGTTGGTATATCATTCCCACAGCGCTAGACGCAGCGCGAGTTCCCTTGAAAGGGAACGTCTCGGTTACGTATGTAACCTTAGTTCCCTGAATAGGGAGCGAGATGCTGCGTCTCTTCACCATACCTCCTACGTGCCTGTCAACAGCATCTACTTCAGGCACTTTTAGCTACTGGCTGTTTGACAGGGCAGGCATTTATAGATTCCTGGTTCGTGACGTCACCCGCTCTGACGTCCTCTTACGCGATTGGCTAGATTACATACGTGCTTCATGACACATTCACGCAGGGGCGTTCCCACAGCGCTAGACGCAGCGTCTCGTTCCCTATTCAGGGAACTAAGGTTACATAAGTAACCGAGACGTTTTTTAACTTTTAATTTTTTTATGATCAGTGTGATTCTTTTTTTTCAGGCAGAGACGCAACGCTAGTCGCATTCTATCAAGCACCATGTCTGAACAAACAACACGTTTACCAGAACTCTACTGGTTAATAAGTACTACAAACAAACCGAAATAAAAAACAAAACTTAAGCTGAAGAAACCCTAAACGTTAACGGTAAAGACCCGCAAACCTGAGTGACTGAGGGAGAAACAGAGAGAGAAAGAGAGCTGTTCTCTTCTCAGTGTTCTGTGTGTGAGTGAGCAGAGCGGGACACAGCAAATCTGTATGTGTAGGGGAGGGGCGCTGTGGCTAGCCTATCACAGAACGCAGACACAGTCAGCTACCCAATGAGTTTCCGGCTCAACTCTAATATCCATGAAGTTTAATTGTCTTGGTGTGATGATTAAGTGTTCTCTTAATTTTTTTGAGCAGTGTTTGTTTGTATAGATCCAACTTTCCAAAGTGACCAAAATGTAAACTCTGCGCATCCGTCTCAAGCCATTGAGTTTATTTGAAATGACTGTAGAGAAATGCATAAGTAAAAGGCAGCTGCAGAGTGCCTGTCTGATTTCATGGCTGCTGGTGTTTTCTGACAAGTGTGAATGTACTTGAGACAGGAAGCTTTGAAACTCAAGGAGGCCATCTGTGCAATGAATACACCACTCAAGTGCATGCAACACAGCAAATATATTCAGCAATGTGCCCACAAAGAAATTGAAGTTTATATGTGACACTGAACTTGTACCATCTCAATAATCATTTGTTGCTGTATCTTCAATTTAAAGCCTTGATTCCCTGTCAGTATGTGATTTCAAATTATCCGAAATGCACTTCAATCACAGCAATTTGAAATCACTCAGTCCACTTGGCTGACAATCAGTATCAATTTACTTCACTGCCATGGAGAAATTACACCAATTTAGTTCACACTCCTCCTGTGCGGGTAATATCAGTCTTAGCAGCAGCAGTCTTTGGAGAAAAGTTCAACTTTGGGGATTTGACAAGTGGAAATTTATTTTAGTCCATCATTATTTTTAGTTGAACATCAATTCACACCTACAGTCTCCAATTCACCTATAATGCGTGCCGATGGATTTTGGGAGAATGTAAGCTACAGACACATTAATCTTAGTTAATTATCATGCATATCATGCATAATAATAATAATACAATACCAGCAGAAAGCTGTGAAGTATGTTTGCATTCCTATTCATCTCAGATGTAGTTGTTTGGCTGGCCTTGAATGACCCGCTGCAAATATGGGATTTGAAATATGCTATCTTTGCTCATGGCATTGAGTTCTGGACAGAACAGTTTTTGAGCCAAGCACATGGCATGTGATTAACTACAGGTGCTTTGTTTATGGTTTGTATATCGACACTTCAGCTGCATCTCAAATCACATACTTCCCTACTACGTAAATAGTAGGTGACAAACAGTGTGTAACAAAATAAGTATGTCTGAATTGACCGAGTAGGCCAAAAGTACCCAGATAACCTACTTCTTCCAGCAACATTTTGAAGTGTGCATATGATTGAATATTTAGGCACTACACAGAAGAAGCACTTTCTATGGTTTAATAAAATTATTAGGCCAAATTTAATACATCGAGAAGCGAATACAAAAATGCTATTCTTCACAATGAGTGATATTTTGTGACCACCAGATGCTTTTTCATTACATTTGCATTTGAATGTTTAATGTGATTCTTTTTTAATGATGCATTTATGGAAAATTAATGATATAATGGAAAATATTAAATAAAATTTGATAAATCACAATAAATGACCATGTATTACCTGCTTTTCTTTTCAGATTGATAAATCCTTGACAGCTTTTTCCATTTTCTATATGCCTTCAGTAAACAATATAACTGAGTGTGCTAACAATATCTAAGTCTACAACTTGCCAGTTAGATCTAGTCTGCAAGTCGTCCATTTCACAGAACAGAGAATGAATACAAATGATTTGTTGATGGCTGCAGATTCTGGACTTTTATAAGTACTCATTGTTCATTTAAGCAGTAGATCTGTTGCACATACTATTTTATTGAAGAGATTGTTTTCCATTGCAATCACTGGTATTCCGTTTGACTGGTTTAGATCCCACTGATCAGGTCAGACTCCGTTTTTTTAGTTAAAAGTTGGAGATCAACAACCTCTCAGATTACAAGTGGCATGTCTCAGGACTATGTTTTCTTTTTATCTTTTCTAGGTCAAATTTTCTGTACATTTGGTATACTGTAAATTTTCAGTGTTTGCTTATTGCGCCCAGCTCTTATCTGGAAATACCTAATTCAGCACTACCTCTACCTCGACTTGTTTATCTTAAATTAAGTAATGGTTTACATGCAACTTTCTTGAGGTTAATAGTAAGAAATCTGAGATTGTATTGGTAGGCACTGCGAAAGACTATTGTTAACTGTTATCTCTCCTTCCCTTCAGGTTAAGAGTCTGGGTGTCATCCTTGACAGCAATTTATTGGTTGAAGCACAAATAAATAGCAGTTCACATTATCATCTGTAAAATATTAATCGTTTTCAGCTAATAGTATTACTGTCCTTGTACATGCATTAGTTTCATCTTGAATTGATTATTGTAATACTCAGTAGTGTTTTACATAGTTTCACAAACTTCAAATGGTCAATTACATGGACACCTTTGATTAAGGTTTTAATCAAATTTATTTTTCTGTTCACTTATGAGGCAGTTCATAATCTAACATATTTGTATATTTGTTATCTTTATATTTCTTCAACTACCCTATCCCTCAGGTCTTCTGATTCCACAACTCATTTTAGACCTTCTGTGTGTTTGACTACCATGGGATGCAGAGCTTTTATTTCTGCTCCGAGTCTTTGGAATACCTTGCCTCAAGATATACGTGATATTTCCAGTCTTTAGTTCGTATTGCCTCCCTGCTCCAGCCTATCAGTTTCTGCAATAATAGAGAAACTATTTCAGTTAATGAAACCATTTTGCCTGGCTCTCAGAAGCTCTTCTGACCCCTCAAAAAGAAAGAAGACACTTAAACCTGCCATTTAAAGAAGGGAAAGTGTAATATGCTACTGATAAAATGTTCTCCAGTGAGCACTAATTGAGTTTTAAGCCATTAGGTGTCACTGCACGCCATTAGCTTCTTGCATTGACAATAACCAAGTCATGAACTGTGATTTATTTATTCATTTCCTTTTTGTTTCAGTCTCACTTTATTGGCATGTCCACTACATTTTAGTGAAATGAAATACACGTTGCATGTCTACACATCAGTAGTCAGCTTTTGCCCTTAATAATATAATGTATAAAAACGAATAAAAAAAAATCTCAAATTCACTCGCCAACTATGTGTTATGTTGCGAAACCTTTTATTTGCATTGTCTTTTAAAACCTAACAATGTGGAAAAACACATTACATGTGTCTCTAAACTGCCACAAATTTTAACATTTATTGTTACTTTGCTTATGATGCACTGCACTGTTAACATTAATTTAACAGATTAGCATCAGAAAGCCACTTTCCATTCCAGGCACACTCACAGTCAACAAGGTCTCTCAGAGGTCTCACTTCAGCTCTGTCCATGCATTTGATCTACCTGGTCCTTTAAAATTTATGATAAATGAACAAAAACAGGCGTTCTACTGAATGCTTGCAAAGGAATAGTTCCCCCAAAATTATTATTATTTATTCATTTTTTTCCCAAAAACACAAAAGAATAATCGTTTTACAAATCTTTTTTCCATACAACTGCAACTCATGCAAAATATTAGATAGTGTGGAAAGGTTTGCTTGTTTTTTGACATACAGGTGAAAGCAATATACATGTATTTATTTTGATTAGAGCTGGATAATGTACATTTGTTTGCTCATTATTGGCCAGTCTGTGTGCGTCAGATGGGTCCAAGGCCATGCTCTAGCCTCAGAATAAAACCTGCTAATGATGATCAGAATAGACAGACCTCAGAAAACCCCAGCTCTGTCAGCTAACATATGCTCAGCCTGGCAATCTGGTGAGAGGAAATCAAGCGTCAAAGACGCTTCTTTTCTGTTTCAGACGTGTGGGAGATGCAGGTGAGAAATAGCACTGGCAGAGAATTTGCCCTCTTACTGAACATTAGTAGATCCCTCTCAAACCACAAGCTAAGCCTATGTGCTTGTGTCATATAATTTTATTTCCTCTCTCAGCGGGCAAATTGATTTGCAACGTACATTGTGGAAAAAGACACTGTCTGAAATTACACCTTTACTGAATGCACATTTGACTGCAAACATCAAGTCATTCACTCATGTAATGGACCACATCACATAATGTCACATTGTGCAGTATCGTCTCTCACATTATGTGTGAAACATACTTGACAAAGCATAGAAGATAACACAAATAAAACACACTCAATATAGATAAAATGTTAACCACTGCAATTAAGGGAAAGTTGTAAAGTAAATTTTAATGTATACTAATTTAATTGAATATGCAATTGTTAGTAAGACTGCAGAATGGCTAATAATATTGTCCCTGAACTGAATCATGCACTGAATAGGGACTTTGATCTCTTACTCCGAGACATTGTCACTGTCATTTCGTGTCTCCACCCCCTTCCTGTTTCCTTCCGTGTGCTTCCCTGTGTCATTACCCTCACCTGTTGCGTCAATCACTTCCCTCGTTAGTCTTGTCACCTGTGTTCCATCATTCCTTTTGCATTTAAGCCCTCGTATGTTTCTCTGTCTTTATCTGTCATTGATAATGTTTAGACGTGTTCTTGGCGTTCTCCTGGTTCTCCAAGTCAAGTCACATTACTTATATAGCGCTTTCTATAATACAGATTGTTTCAAAGCAGCTTTACAGTGGTCACATGAAAACATTATAAACAAAGTTTGTTTGGCTGAACGACAGTCTTAAAAGAGCAGGCGGATTAATACAATTGATGAATATTAAGTGTTAAGTTTTGATTATTGATTGATTTGATTGTTTGATTATTATATTGATATTTCAAGTCTAATATTAAGTCTAAATTGGTCCGATTGGGAGGGTTTAGTAGAGTCACGGTCTCCGCAGACACTTCAGGGCAGTGCTGTGCTCGTGTCCAGGTGCAGGTCCTTCATCTGATCTGGATACGGCCCGGATCCGGCTGACCACGGTAACCTCGGAATAAACAGAGACCAATATTAGCGTAGATGCCATTCTTCTTCTGATGTATCGAGTACATCAGATGTTATGGGAATGATCCCGGTTCCGGCTGACCTAAATTATGCAGCCTAACAATCATTTTACATGATTTGGATTAAAAATGTATGTATAATGTGTTATGTGTATGCCAGGTTGAAGAGATGTGTTTTTAGTCTACATTTAAACTGACAGAGTGTGTCTGCTTCCCGAACTGTATTAGGAAGACTGTTCCAGAGTTTAGGAGCTAAATAGGAAAAGGATCGACCGCCAGCAGTTGACTTTGATATTCTAGGTATTATAAGCTGGTCAGTATTTTGGGATCGCAATAGACGTGAAGGACTATAATGTGTTAAGAGATCGTTCAAGTACTGTGGAGCTAAACCATTTAATGCTTTGTAAGTAATTAGCAAGATTTTAAAATGTATTCGGTGATTAATAGGAAGCCAGTGCAGGTTTGACAGAACTGGGGTAATATGCTCATACTTCCTGGTTCTAGTAAGAACTCGAGCTGCTGCATTTTGGACCAGCTGGAATTTGTTTATTAAGCGTGCAGGGCAACCACCTAGTAGAGCATAACAATAATCAAGCCTTGAACTCATGAACGCATGAACTAACTTTTCCGCATTTGTCTTTGAGAGCATATGTCGCAATTTAGATATATTTTTAAGATGGAAGAATGCCGTTTTACAGATGCTAGAAACATGGCTTTCAAATGAAAGATTGGTATCAAAGAGCACACCCAGGTTTCTAACTGACGACGAAGACTTGACAGAGCAGCCATCGAGTGTTAGGCAGTAGTCTAGATTATTAAGTGCGGAACTTTTTGGTTTAATAATTAGAATCTCAGTTTTTTCAGAATTAAGCAGTAATTGGAGCTTGGAGCTTTGAGCTTTGATTCAAAGCTCCATAGATATTGTATTTCCTGTTTTTGCACAAGTGCATGTTTTGTTTTCTGTTAAAAGTTAATTCTTCTTGATTTTGTGATTAGATTACTATTATAAACATGAGCCTCATCTGAAAGGTAAAGGAGGAGGTGTTGCTGTAATTTATAGTAACACGATCAGTACTGCTCAAAGGTCTAATTTGAAATATAATTCTTTTGAAGCGATGGTCCTTAATGTAAAATTATCTAGTGCAAGTAATAATTCCTGTTTAACTTTTGTGCTGGCTATTCTATATAGGCCACCAGGGCACCATACAGACTTTATCAAAGAATTTGCTGATTTTCTCTCAGAATTAGTAATGTCTGCAGATAAAGTCATAATTGTCGGTGATTTTAATATCCATGTAGATAATGAAAACGACGCATTGGGATTGGCATTTAGAGACATCTTAAACTCTATTGGAGTTACACAACATGTATCAGGACCCACTCATTCTCATAATCATACTTTAGATCTAATATTGTCGCATGGGATCAATGTTGATACTGTTCAAATTCTGCAGCAGAGCGATGACATCTCAGATCATTACTTGGTTGCGTGTAGACTACCTTTAGCCAAAGTCGAAAAACTAACTCCCTGTTATAAATATAGTAGAACTATCACTCCTAACACAAAAGATAGCTTTATAAATAATCTTCCTGATCAGTTTGATCTACTTAACATCCCAGATAGCCTAGAAGAACTTGATGTTGCAACAGAAACTATTAACTCTCTCTTTTTCAGCACTTTAGACACTGTTGCTCCGTTGTGCTTAAAGAAGATTAAAGAAAATAGTCCAACACCGTGGTACAACGAGCACACCCGGGCCCTCAAGAGAGCAGCCAGAAAAATGGAGCGGAGCTGGAAAAAAACTAAGCTAGAGGTTTTTCGCATTTCATGGAAAGACAGCTCTATTGCATTCAGAAAAGCCTTAAAATCAGCTAGATCTGCTTACTTTTCCACCCTCTTAGAAGAAAACAAATACAACCCTAGGTATTTATTTGAGACAGTGACTAAATTAACAAGAAATAAAGCCTCAACCCCAGATGCTTTAAAACAGCACAGCAGTAATGACTTCATGGACTTCTTTACTTGCAAAATTAATAATATTAGAGAGAAAATTATAACCATGCAACCGTCTACTACAATATCACAAAATACAGTAAATTTTAGTGTCCCCGAAGAAAAATTCCACTCCTTCATTGCTATTGGGGAGGAAGAATTGTCTAAACTCGTTAAATCATCAAACTCAACAAGATGTATGCTAGACCCAATACCAACTAAGCTACTGAAAGAGTTTGTAACCCTTGACTACCCAATGCTAAATTGCAATAACGATGGGATATAGTTAAGGAATTAATTGAATCTGGACCAGATCATGAAAAGTAGGTTCGACTCACTGAAGCATAAAGGAACTGATAACGTGTAATGACACAAACACTCAAACTCAGAAATGGCTCAATTTTAAAACTTAAATGTATTATTAATTAAATTAAATGAATAATTATTGACAAATAAAATTATTGAAAATAAAATAAAACCACAATATCACTCAATAGAATATAATCACAGTAAACAATTCAGAAACAGAATCACAGATTCAACATCAATGTTTAGCACTTCAATATGTAAAGGTCACCATCAATGTTCAAATGTCCTTCAAACTTTCAAGAAATGGGTCCGTAAAGAAATGGAACAAACCCGTTCACAGTCCACTGTATGGTCCTACCAGTTCGTAAGTTCAAGAGTTTTTTCTTAGGCTCTAATCACTTAGCTGGGCGGCTCGCCATGCCCAAACCACAGATGAATCATCCACGGGATGGACAGATCAAGGATCAGTCCAATTCAATCGGAAATAGGGGGAAAAAAACAAAACACAGAAAGCACAAAAAAACCCTGGCCCTGTAAAACAACAAAGCCAAAACAATACATTTTCAGTCAATTAATGAACTGATTTAGACAACAAAACATCAGTTTGATTGATACACACTTAACATACAAGCTAGTCAACAACATATTCACCACTTTAACATTGAAATCTATGTACACAGCTAGCAAAGTTAGCATCGCATTTAACACATTTCTCAATAAAACAGCATCAAGTACATTTTGAACTTTTTGACAAACACACGAAGACATTACTCACCAAGGAGAATAAGATGAACGAAAAAAATAATTATTTATCTTAATCTGCACTATTTTCTTCCCTCACACACATCTACAAAACTCCGGTCGCTCGGCTCTCTCCCTCAGTCACCGTCGTTGGAACTAATAATGATAGTCCCACTCAAAACACTAGATCTCACTCAATCGCCGTTACTTCTCTACTCTTTGTTTCTTTCTCTCCTATTCTCACTATGTTCTCACTCTCGCTCTGGTTTCACTTTCGTTCTGTTCTCACTCTCGCTCTGTTTTGTTCTCACTCTCGTTCTCGCGCTCTTTCTCACTCTGCTCCCGCTCTGCTCTTTGCGCACTGCCGCGCTCCCGAATACACTTTGTGGGCGTGGCTAACCTCCGACCTCACTCAATAAAAACTTATTCTTTCTCTTTTTCTTTTTCGATATATTTATAATATAACGCGAATTCACAACAGTTTTCATTCCTTTGTGGGAATTAATAAACTAATAATAATAATATAAAATTATTACCAATGATAATAAACTAATAATAATAATATAAAATTATTACCTATGATCTAATTAACCTGGGTTACAAGTTGCTTCCAGAGATCATAGATCCTCTCCTTAATATTATTAATTCATCTTTGTCATTAGGATACGTACCAAAAACCTTTAAGCTGGCCGTAATTAAACCGCTTATTAAAAAACCACAACTTGATCCTACAGAATTAGTTAATTACAGGCCAATATCGAATCTACCTTTTTTGTCAAAGATTCTAGAAAAGGCAATATCTTCACAACTATGTTCCTTTCTAGAAAGAAACAGCATCTACGAGGATTTCCAGTCAGGATTTAGACCATATCATAGTACTGAGACTGCTCTTATTAGAGTTACTAATGATTTGCTCTTATCATCCGATCGTGGTTGTATCTCTCTGTTAGTGTTACTGGACCTTAGTGCTGCATTTGATACAATTGACCACAAAATCCTTCTAAATAGACTTGAAAATTATGTTGGCATTAGTGGAGTTGCATTAGCCTGGTTCAAATCATACTTATCTGACCGTTATCAGTTTGTAGCAGTAAATGAGGAGATGTCATATCGGTCACAAGTTCAGTATGGAGCTCCTCAAGGTTCAGTGTTAGGACCATTGCTTTTCACCCTGTACATGCTTCCTTTGGGTGCAGTTATTAGGAAGCATGGCATTAGCTTTCATTGTTACGCTGATGATACTCAGCTCTATATTTCTTCTTATCCGGATGAAACAAACAAATTCACTAAATTAACAGAATGCATAACCGATATAAAAAATTGGATGACTAATAACTTTCTACTGCTTAATTCTGAAAAAACAGAGATTCTAATTATTAGACCAAAAAGTTCAGCGCGTAATAATCTAGACTACTGCCTAACACTCAATGGCTGTTCTGTCAAGTCTTCGTCGTCAGTTAGAAACCTGGGTGTGCTCTTTGATACCAATCTTTCATTTGAAAGCCATGTTTCTAGCATCTGTAAAACGGCATTCTTCCATCTTAAAAATATATCTAAATTGCGACATAAGCTCTCTAAGACAAATGCGGAAAAGTTAGTTCATGCGTTCATGAGTTCAAGGCTAGATTATTGTAATGCTCTACTAGGTGGTTGCCCTGCACGCTTAATAAACAAATTCCAGCTGGTCCAAAATGCAGCAGCTCGAGTTCTTACTAGAACCAGGAAATATGAGCATATTAGCCTAGTTCTGTCAAACCTGCATTGGCTTCCTATTAATCACCGAATACATTTTAAAATCTTGCTAATTACTTACAAAGCATTAAATGGTTTAGCTCCCCAGTACTTGAGCGATCTCTTAACACATTATAGTCCTTCACGTCTATTGCGATCCCAAAATACTGACCAGCTTATAACACCTAGAATATCAAAGTCAACTGCTGGCGGTCGATCCTTTTCCTATTTAGCTCCTAAACTCTGGAACAGTCTTCCTAATACAGTTCGGGAAGCAGACACACTCTGTCAGTTTAAATCTAGACTAAAAACACATCTTTTCAACCTGGCATACACATAACACACTATACATACATTTTAATCCAAATCATGTAAAATGATTGTTAGGCTGCATAATTTAGATAAGCCGGAACCGAGAACATTCCCATAACACCTGATGTACTCGATACATCAGAAGAAGAATGGCATCTACGCTGATATTGTTCTCTGTTTATTCCGAGGTTACCGTGGTCAGCCGGATCCGGGCCGTATCCAGATCAGATGAAGGACCTGGACACGAGCACAGCACTACCCTGAAGTGTCTGCGGAGGCCGTGACTCTACTAGACCCTCCCCTGTGACGATCATGAACCCATCTCCAACCGGACCAAATTGGACTTCATATTGGACTTGAATTGTTGTCAATATAATAATCATGTACTGTTTGGCTTTGGCCAGAGGAGAACTGGTCCCCCGACTGAGCCTGGTTTCTCCCAAGGTTTTTTCTCCATTCTATTCTTCATTCGTTACGTCACCTGCCGGAGTTTTGGTTCCTTGCCGCTGTCGCCTATGGCTTGCTCAGTTGGGGAAACTTAACACTTAAAGTTCATCAATTGTATTGATTCGCCTGCTCTTTTGGAGCTGCTGTTCAGCCAAACAAATTTTGTTTATATTGTCTTTTCTGTGACCACTGTAAAGCTGCTTTGAAACAATCTACATTGTAAAAAGCGCTATATAAATAAAGGTGACTTGACTTGACTTGTGAATAAAGCATGTTGCAGTTTATCCTGCCTTCTCCTCGTCTCCTTCGTCCTCCCATACCACACGCCTAACAGATATAATCAAGTTAGACAAAAGCACGATTTTGTACATCAAACTGAATTGGTGCAAAACAAGATTGGTTTTGAATAAGTTACATCAATTAAATCTACACTAATCATAACTTTTTTGTCTAATTCTGTAATGTACATTGAGGAGTTTTGGATTTTGTTTTATGTGACAGTATTGTGGACTGTGGATTTGGGTTTTAGGATTGGGGATTTATGAGTAAAAATTGTGAAGTAGCATACTGTTACACGAAAAATGTCCGAATTTGTCTGGTAATAAAATGATCCATCATCATCATTGTAACAATGAAGAGGGATTCAGAAACACCTGTATATCAAACAAACGTAAGGTATACCTAAGCTTTTCAGCTTGAGAGAATTCCTATGCAAATATTACAGAGATAACAAGCTTTCAATATGTGAAAATTATTTCACAACACTTACCACCCTGCCATTCATTTGTGGCCTTCGGTAAAGAGCCATGTAAGCCGCGTACCAACAAACTTTGATTCAAAGTGTTTGGAATGAAACAACAATACTTAAATTCTTAATAATTCTTAATTGTGAATGATGCAATCTCGACAAAAAGTCATTATAGCTATAAAATATCCTATCATTAGAATGTATTAATATTTATGCTTTTATTTGTATATACTTTAATTTAAAGTGTGCAAGTAACAATTTAAAGCAGTTTTTATAGTGCCAACCATTTACATAGTACACAGTGACAAGCAGGTTAAAAGTATAAGCTACATTAGTACACATGCTAGAGCAGAAGTGAAATACAGAACAAAGATAAATATGTTTATTTTCTTTTATTAAGATAAATAAATAGGAGTCCTTAAGTGCCTTTGTCTACAGCTGTGGATTAGTTGAGTGCTTGTGCTTCTTAGTGTCAAGGTGGTGTGTCGGAGAGCGATGAGGAAAGCATGGAGACGAGGAATGAACTGAAACAAGCTTTAATAATTGAACTCAAAGAAAACACTTTAAATAAAAAAGGCACTACTCATTCAACAGACAGGCTGAACATTTTGAAATGCAACTTTATGGCTTGTTGTAAAGGAACAACCAGGTCTGTCAGAAACACTTGTACAATAGCAGGAGTGGAGAATGCGTTTCCAGTGGCAATCCTGAAGTCATCAACGCCTTCAATTTGAATCTGGCAGGATCTGGTAGCCAGTGGCGTTAGATCAGGAGAAGTGTGAAAAGATCCCTCTTTGATTGATTGAAGACCAGATGCACTGATGCATTCTGGATTCATGTTGTGATGCAACTATTTGTAATAAATGCTATGATGTTTCTTTCTGTCTTGGTTAGAGTGGTGTCATAGTACCCAGTTGAGCAATGGTATTGTGACTGGTGGACAGAGATTAAAAGGGAATCTGTCTTTGTGAGGTTAATGTTGAGGTTTAGTAAATAGAGAAAAAGAGGGGACCAAGCACTGAACCTTGATGTACCCCAGTGATTAGCTTATATGACTCACAGAGCCGCCTGAGGTAAGAATAAAGCCACCAACGTCAGGTGTGGGGGAAGAAGGGAAGAGCGAGGACTCAAGGATGCAGTGACTAGAGCTTTTAATAACAAAATAAAACAAAACTTCAAACTAAAACAACCCTGAGGGGGAAACCGGACTAGACTGACAGAAACAGGGGCCGACAAGACTAGACCGGCTGCAATACAGCAGTAAACTCATATGATAAAGACGTAGTGTAGACAGAATAACGACAACGACGCGACACGGGACAGCAAACATACACAGGAGGAAGGGTAAATTATCAGGAAACAGCTGGGGCAAATGAAACTAATAACAAGGAAACAAGGAGGGAGGAGGCACAAAGACTAGACACGAACACGCAGCCAATGCGGACGCACATCGCCGCGTGTTCACATTAGACAAAGATGACTTACATTGTACTTTATGTATGCAGCTGGTGACAACCAAACTGTGCGCGCAACACCAAAACACAACATGAAATAAACACGAACCGCGTGCTCACAACACTGCAAAAGGACACAAGAGCGAAAAACCACTCGTCTCACGCGCTCATGACAAGGACGAACACACGAGTCATGAATGTCCGAACCCCGACACAAACCGAAACTAGACAAGACCGTCTGGGGATCGGACACTATAACCCGCACACAAGACGTTACACAGACAAGCGAGCACGCGACTCGAACACTTGAAGCCGTGCGCACACACACAAAACTCGAGACATTACGGTAGTGTCAGGGATCTGCCACAACAACAAGAGATTACTAGACCGAATGTGGCAGAACCCTGACACGATGATGCCAAAGTCAGTGAGGATGATCAGGAGCAATTACCTCATTTGCAATGTTTTATAGGAGTGACAAAGGTAGCAGTTAATCTCCAATTAAGTACTTCCAATTTAAATTTTTCTAGCAATATACTTTTTATTTATAACCTTTAGTCAAAAGGCACATTCACACCAAGGAGGATAACTGTAACTTAGAAGTTTTAATAAAGGAGAATGCACACCACAACGATAACTGGGCATGGGCAGTATTTCAGATACATGTAATTGAAATACTTATTTGAAATTCAAAATAATAATCATGTCTTTGAGCCCATCTTTGGCCATAATGATAACAACACAACACAGCACAATATCATCTTCACTATCAGAAGATTTTTTTTTTCAGCTGACGAAGGATAAAACATTGACAGCTGATCAGAATCCATTCTGATGTAATGAGCTTAAGGAGGACTCAAGATGCAGGTGAAAGGGTAATTTAATATACAATAACTAAATAAACAAACATAACAAAAGAAATACCCACAGGGGGGAAAACATACTAAACTACGAAACATAACATCACGCAAACAAACCAGAGAGCAAGGCAGGGAATAACAGACACGGGGATCACTAGCATGGAAGGACATCTAGGAATGACAACAACACGACACAGGACAGCAAACACACCAGGATTAAATAGGGCACATGAGGGAAGGTAGTGATGAGACACAGCTGGGCATGATTAAGGGAAACAAGGAGGCGGGGCAGACACTAATGAGACACACACACACACAGGAGAGAGAGCAGTGCCACGGTTCTGTCCACTAGAACACTAATAACACTGGAAACAGAGACAGAACCGTGACACTACCCCCCCTCTAAGGAACGCCACCTGGCGTTCCAACATGAAACAAAAACCCAACACCGACATCACCACCAAGCATAACACACAAGACAGGGAACTCAAGAGATCACAGGAAACCAGGAAGGGAGGGAGGGAGAGAGAGCAAACAGACAATATCAACAAAATTCAAGAGTGCATAAAAGGAAAAGGCAAAATTCAAGGTAGTCCAAACAACAACAAAAAATTGAAAAGGCAGTCCTCAGGGCCAGAGAAGGAAAAAAAAAATCTTAATGTCCAGGGAAGGGGGAACAGGAGGGTTCAGCCAGGGGGGCTCCCGCGGTACCAGTGGATCGGGCGGAACCGGCGGGTTGAGCCATGTGTTCTCCGGCAGGGTCGGCGGATCAGGCGGGGCCGGCGGGTTGAGCCATGTGGGCTCCGGCAGGGTCGGCGGATCAGGCGGGGCCGGCGGGTTGAGCCATGTGGGCTCCAGCAGGGCCGGCGGGTCGAGCCATGTGGGCTCCGGCAGGGCCGGCGGGTCGAGCCATGTGGGCTCCGGCAGGGCAGGCGGGTCGAGCCATGTGGGCTCCGGCAGGGCCGGCGGGTCGAGCCATGTGGGCTCCGGCAGGGCCGGCGGGTCGAGTCATGTGGGCTCCGGCAGGGCCGGCGGATCAGGTGGGGCCGGCGGGTTGAGCCATGTGGGCCCCGGTAGGACCGGCGGATCAGGCCACGAGAGTTCAGGGTCTGACGGAAAAAGTTCAGGGTCCGGCGGGGCGAGCCTGGTGGACTCCGGTAGGGCCGGTGGGTCCGGCAGGGCAGGCAGCGCCGGCGGGTTCAGCGGGACTGACCGCAAAAGTTCAGGCAGGCAGAGTTCAGGCAGGCAGAGTTCAGGCTGCAGAGGCTCTGGGAGGTCTGGCATGACGACCGGCTGTTGCTCTGGCACGATCAGAATCAGAATCAGAATCAGAATCAGAATGAGCTTTATTGCCAGGTATGTTTACACATACGAGGAATTTGTTTTCGTGACAGAAGCTCCGCAGTACAACAGAATGACAGCGACAGAACATAAAACACATAATAAAAGAATAAAAAAATACAAATATGTAGACAGTGGATGACAATATACAAATGACAATTGTAGGCAGGTATATTACAAAGTGAAGTTATGTATGTACATATATATTGTGTGCAAAATTTAAGTGTATACTAAGTATGTGTGTTAGATAAATAAAGTGTGTGTGTATATAAATATAAAGTGTAGTGTGTTCGCCATTATTGTCAGCTGTTCATAAGATGAATTGCCTGAGGGAAGAAACTGGTCCTGTGTCTGGTCGTTCTAGTGCTCAGTGCTCTGTAGCGTCGACCAGATGGCAACAGTTCAAAGAGGGAGTGTGCTGGATGTGAGGGGTCCAGAGTGATTTTGACAGCCCTTTTTCTCACTCTGGATAAGTACAGTTCTTGAATAGATGGGAGAGTTGAACCGATGATTCGCTCAGCAGTCCGGACTACCCTCTGTAGTCTTCTGAGGTCAGATTTAGAAGCTGAGCTGAACCAGACAGTTACTGAAGTGCAGAGGATGGATTCAATGATGGTGGAGTAGAACTGTTTCAGCAGTAACTTCAGACAGTTACTGAAGTGCAGAGGATGGATTCAATGATGGTGGAGTAGAACTGTTTCAGCAGCTCTTGTGGCAGGTTAAACTTCCTCAGCTGGCGGAGAAAGTACAACCTCTGCTGGGCCTTTTTTACGATGGAGTCAATGTGGATGTCCCACTTCAGGTCCTGAGAGATAGTGGTGATGACCGGCGGAGGCTCCGGGAGGTCAGGCTGCACGGGCTCTGGGTCGGCCGGCGGGTCAGGCTGCACGGGCTCTGGGTCGGCCGGCGGGTCAGGCTGCACGGGCTCTGGGTCGGCCGGCGGGTCAGGCTGCACGGGCTCTGGGTCGGCCGGCGGGTCAGGCTGCACGGGCTCTGGGTGGGCAGCCCCGTGCGTCTTCCAGGCACGCAGGGCCGCCAAAACAAAAAAAAGGTCAACAGCCCTTTTGGCCATGGCAGGGCTGATAAGAGGTGCTGCTGACCCCTGGCCGACTGCGGCCTCCGGGGCAACCTCCTGGCCAGTAGAAGAGGACGAAGCCCTCTTTCTCCTCCTCCTCCGCCTTCTAGGGCCTGGTGAGGCAGTGTCCGTGGGCGCCTCTGGTGGCACTGTACTTGCCGGAAACTCCTCTGGGGGAGCAGCTGCCAAGACCTCTTCTGGGGTCAGAACATCGGTGGGGGGCGTGGTGAGGAATTCAACAAACTCCCAAAAGTCCAGATGTTCCAGCCCCCTCATCCTCCTCCAGCTTAGAGGCTCATCTAGGGCAGCATTGAAGAGGTCCTTGAGATCAGCCTCATTGAACACCAGTCCCGCTGCATTCAGGCCAAACTTCTGGGCAAAAGTTTTCAAATCTGACCCATGCTGACGGAGGGAGCCCAGTATCTTTGACTGCAGCGACTGGTGAAAAGATAAGCTGGGGTCCATGGTGGCTGGTGGAGAACGTGAACCCTCTCCCCGCTGAGTCCTCATTTGGTCGTGTTGTTCTGTCACGGAACGTTAAAGGGAGGACTCAAGATGCAGGTGAAAGGGTAATTTAATATACAATAACTAAATAAACAAACATAACAAAAGAAATACCCACAGGGGGGAAAACATACTAAACTACGAAACATAACATCACGCAAACAAACCAGAGAGCAAGGCAGGGAATAACAGACACGGGGATCACTAGCATGGAAGGACATCTAGGAATGACAACAACACGACACAGGACAGCAAACACACCAGGATTAAATAGGGCACATGAGGGAAGGTAGTGATGAGACACAGCTGGGCATGATTAAGGGAAACAAGGAGGCGGGGCAGACACTAATGAGACACACACACACACAGGAGAGAGAGCAGTGCCACGGTTCTGTCCACTAGAACACTAATAACACTGGAAACAGAGACAGAACCGTGACACTACCCCCCCTCTAAGGAACGCCACCTGGCGTTCCAACATGAAACAAAAACCCAACACCGACATCACCACCAAGCATAACACACAAGACAGGGAACTCAAGAGATCACAGGAAACCAGGAAGGGAGGGAGGGAGAGAGAGCAAACAGACAATATCAACAAAATTCAAGAGTGCATAAAAGGAAAAGGCAAAATTCAAGGTAGTCCAAACAACAACAAAAAACTGAAAAGGCAGTCCTCAGGGCCAGAGAAGGAAAAAAAAAATCTTAATGTCCAGGGAAGGGGGAACAGGAGGGTTCAGCCAGGGGGGCTCCCGCGGTACCAGTGGATCGGGCGGAACCGGCGGGTTGAGCCATGTGTGCTCCGGCAGGGTCGGCGGATCAGGCGGGGCCGGCGGGTTGAGCCATGTGGGCTCCGGCAGGGTCGGCGGATCAGGCGGGGCCGGCGGGTTGAGCCATGTGGGCTCCGGCAGGGCCGGCGGGTCGAGCCATGTGGGCTCCGGCAGGGCCGGCGGGTCGAGCCATGTGGGCTCCGGCAGGGCTGGCGGGTCGAGCCATGTGGGCTCCGGCAGGGCCGGCGGGTCGAGCCATGTGGGCTCCGGCAGGGCCGGCGGGTCGAGTCATGTGGGCTCCGGCAGGGCCGGCGGATCAGGTGGGGCCGGCGGGTTGAGCCATGTGGGCCCCGGTAGGACCGGCGGATCAGGCCATGAGAGTTCAGGGTCTGACGGAAAAAGTTCAAGGTCCGGCGGGGCGAGCCTGGTGGACTCCGGTAGGGCCGGTGGGTCCGGCAGGGCAGGCAGCGCCGGCGGGTTCAGCGGGACTGACCGCAAAAGTTCAGGCAGGCAGAGTTCAGGCAGGCAGAGTTCAGGCTGCAGAGGCTCTGGGAGGTCTGGCATGACGACCGGCTGTTGCTCTGGCACGATGACCGGCGGAGGCTCCGGGAGGTCAGGCTGCACGGGCTCTGGGTCGGCCGGCGGGTCAGGCTGCACGGGCTCTGGGTCGGCCGGCGGGTCAGGCTGCACGGGCTCTGGGTCGGCCGGCGGGTCAGGCTGCACGGGCTCTGGGTCGGCCGGCGGGTCAGGCTGCACGGGCTCTGGGTGGGCAGCCCCGTGCGTCTTCCAGGCACGCAGGGCCGCCAAAACAAAAAAAAGGTCAACAGCCCTTTTGGCCATGGCAGGGCTGATAAGAGGTGCTGCTGACCCCTGGCCGACTGCGGCCTCCGGGGCAACCTCCTGGCCAGTAGAAGAGGACGAAGCCCTCTTTCTCCTCCTCCTCCGCCTTCTAGGGCCTGGTGAGGCAGTGTCCGTGGGCGCCTCTGGTGGCACTGTACTTGCCGGAAACTCCTCTGGGGGAGCAGCTGCCAAGACCTCTTCTGGGGTCAGAACATCGGTGGGGGGCGTGGTGAGGAATTCAACAAACTCCCAAAAGTCCAGATGTTCCAGCCCCCTCATCCTCCTCCAGCTTAGAGGCTCATCTAGGGCAGCATTGAAGAGGTCCTTGAGATCAGCCTCATTGAACACCAGTCCCGCTGCATTCAGGCCAAACTTCTGGGCAAAAGTTTTCAAATCTGACCCAT